>JAYKKI010000011.1:25792500-26992500 GCA_039881145.1 Druceiella hillmani | reverse complement strand
ACATAGATGTTAAAAATTAAATTAATAATATGAAAATAAGCAATCTTTTGTATGTATCTACGTATTTAAAAAAAAAAAGATTTTTTTCGCGTAATTTATAAATCACATTATTGAGAGAAAACATACGTAGTTTTGATGTTAATATATAAATGTATGCGTATCAACTATTATCAACCAAAATAATATCGTATATTTTTTTGCAGTTATACTATATGTCTATCTATGTATATTTTGCAGTTAGACTATATGTCTATCTATGACATAATCGAGGCTTCATAATCTAAAGAACATTATGGTCATGCAAAAATATTCGATGTTATTTTCGTTGCTAATAATGAATTTACCAAAAAAGGTCAAGCTGAAGTATAGAGGCAAAGGAGCGCAAGCAACATCTACGCATGTTCAACCTTCTTTGTTAGTTTTTAAGTTATCAATTGTTTTGTGTTCTTTTTTGTCAAGCTCATTGGATTGAAGATTATTTTTTCACTATGACGAAAAAAACATTCATTGGTTCATGAATAAATAACTGTGATATAAACTTAATTTTTCCCCCACTAATGACTAACAGACTTACTCGTGATAAAAAACATTTACTCATATACGTCAACTATATACTCATAAACGATGTTAGTGTAATGTAAAAAAATTAAGCGAAAAACGAGATTATTAAAAGATTAGAATTTAAACTTAATTTTTGACGCTAATTTAAAAAGAAAGTTTGAAAAACTCTTTTTTAGAACCTACTTCAATAATATTCTTATTACAGTTTTTTACAATATGCTTATTATAGTATTCTTATTACCGAAATTAAAAATTTGTATATCTCTGATGTAACTATTCAGTAAATGACAAATTCCAATTGTACTGAGCAATTAAAAAATTGATTATATAAAATACAATTTGTCAGAAAAGTATTTTTTTTTTAAATTACACAATATTTTTAAAATGACGATCGTTTAGTCAATATATACACGGTCTTGTAGGAAAATAATTGTTTTTAAAACTACGAATGCCCTTTTATTGTTTTGAATTGTTTCTACGATTTCCCTCAGATTTCTTTTCAATCCTTCCAAATTGCGACGTTGTTTTGAGTATACAAACTCCTCGTAATATTCACATAGGTTAAAGGCAATTGGGTTTAACTCGGGAGACCTTGGTTATAATAAAATTATTAAGTTATGCATATATTTTTGACACTTGCTGAGCCTAATTCCCATTTAATCTTTTGTTATATCTTTACGATAAGTTATGGGTCCACCACAACCAATTTCATAGGAAATCTATCGTTTAAGTAATTAGTTACGTACAATGCACAGCGACAGGTTGCGTCATCGCTTGAAAATGTCATACAGAGTACCTGCAAAGGCATGTCAACAATTCTACATCTCTAAAAAGCTCAGTTAGATTGGCTTTTGAAATTCTACGTAAGCCTCCCTGTTCATGCAATATAAGATTTTAAAGTAGCTAATTAGTAGACCGTTTAATATATCAAACCAGAGTTTGTCACTGGAAAATCGGAGTTTTTCAATATGTCCACATTTCCGATACTCCAGGTATAGTAATTGTGAATATTTGAAACACCATTTCGTCTAAAGTGAGATTCTTCCGTTTATAATGTTAAATTTGGAAGGGTTTTTCCTTTTCTTCTGTCACAATATTCATGTTTCAATTACTGAAATTGAATGATGCGGTATGTACGATATCGATTGTCTTACTGCACGTGATGTATCTCAGATTTTGGCACTCCAGTACTTATAACAATACTCTGACATCATGGATGAGTCTCTTTTCATTTTCCCGATAACTATATCTATCACAATTGAGTTCCTCTCGTAGGTACACGTTCCTCCTTCTCGTAGATACTTGGTTCCCAGCATACGATTGTTCTTGTAATCATTATAAAGTTTTAGGATCATATGGTGTCAGGGAACTGCTGGGAGTGAAGCTTATCAATACGATCCACGTGTCACTTGTACAGTATTGCAGAACTCGTGGCGTTCCTTTTTACCTGAGTATAATAATAGTAAATTACTGCATAGTCTCTTAATAAAAAAAATCATGATGCATTACTCACTTCATTAAAAAAATGTGACGATTTTCTGTTCCAAGTAACAAAATCATAACATCCAGCAGTCAGGGCAAAAGTGAAAAATGATTAAGAACGTAAACCATAAAACAGATGCAGGATAATATAAGCTCAAAAGTAAACAGATGATTGATTAAAAAACAAACAATCACACAAAAACACTATCTTGGATAAAACAATCCCCTTCTCGGCCTAACTCTCACTTAATCTTTTATGATATCTTTATGATACTTGCTGGACAATATCCATCTCTGTCTAATACTCGTTTAATTTTTGCTGTATTTTTATTGAAATAGATAGACAAATCCTGTCTCTGTCCACAACTCGTTTAATTTTTTGTTGTATATAATGAAACTTGTTGAGCAATCACAATCTTTGTCTAACACTTATTTAATCTCATATTGTATTTTTATGGATATTCTTAGACAATTTCCATCTCAGTCTGAAACTAATTTAATCTACTGTAATTTAATCTATTGTATTAATACAATTACTTAGCAATCCAGTCTCTATCTGATACTAATTCAAACGTTAGTTGCATATTTTTTAGACAAGCCGGGCAAACCTCCTCCTACTGAAATTCATTTAAATTTTTGTTGTATTTTTATGCCACTTGCTGGGCAATATTTGCTTCTGTCTCATACTAGCTTAATATTTCATTGTATTGTTAAGAAACTTTCGGGACGATCCCCGTCTCTGATTAATACTCTTTTAATCATTTGCAATATCTCTCATATACTTATTGGGCATTACCCCTCTGTCACATTCATTTAATTTTTCGTTGTATCTTTATGAAACTTGCTGGACAATCTCCATCTCTGTCGAACAATAATTTAATTTTTCATTATATATGTATGACAATTGCTGGGTAATCACTGTTTCTTTTTAAAACTTGCTTAATCTTTTGTTATATCTTTTTAACACTTATTGGGCTACTTCAACCTGCACAAGAAGTAACAAAACTTAAAAAGAAGTTACTGTTATGGCATGTTGTAGTGCTTCCAAGGCTTTAAATCCATTTTTAATGGACACCGCAGAGTTAACCACGGAAAATTCCTCGATCAGAAATCTGACGAAGAAAGTCCTGGGAAAAAGTATTGTCTATTTTCTTTTTAAAATGACTTCGAAAATTAAGTTCAAAATCTAGTGATAAATTTAAATATAGAATGAATATGTTTCTGTTAGTGCCTTGTTAAGGCTAAAAAAATAAATTTATTTATCCCGGATAGGCAAATAATTGAGAAATTGTAGAAAATAATAGAAGAGAAGAAAATAATTAAAAAATCAACTTACTAAAAACAATGTCGTTTAATATACCTTTCGGATAGACTTTTAATTTTTTTGTTCGCGCTAAGAATACATATGAAATCACTTCAAAATTCAAATGTGATCTTCGCAATAATATTTCTGCGAAGTTCACTTAATGAACTTACTAAAATATTATGACGCAAATAAAGAAAATGCAAATTAATAAATTAGTCTTTGAAGGATAACATGAAATATGAGTGGTTAAAATTTAAGTACGGAAATAATGATATGGGAATATCGTGAAGCACCTTAGAGGTGTAAGTGCGAATGGTTGTATGTGAATGAGCAATAACTAAATAAATCATTTTCCCCGTTTATTGCGATGCATTGTAAACATTTTGCATTGCATTTCTTCACAGATAAATGAAAAATAAATGTCGGGTGTATTAACTGTATTACGTTAACTCGTTTTACTCTGTTACATTAAAGAGATTTTGCAAGCTACGCGCTGTATAAATAAATTATGGCTTCGGCTTATATGATAAGCTTAAAGCAACATTGTTGTATGCAAAAATTTCGTTCAGAATTTTTTATTTAGAATGGATTTTATTTTAAATTAGTTGTAACTAAATTTATGACTATAAACGCAAACACCTTTCACATCTTTGTGTGGCTTCCATATTTTCAAAACTAAATAGTTTAATTCACTATTAAACTATTTAGTTTTGAAAATATGGATCTATGGACTATTTAGTTTTGAATATAAACAAAAGTTTCTACATACGTATTTACTTCGTTAAGATTATTACCATTATGTTAATATTTTCGTTATTTTATTACGAGCAATAATTTTGCGTGAGATCGGTGTTTTGTTCAATAATATGGGTATAAATAAGATGAAGTGGAATATAATAATTATTTAGATATTTTCGATACTAATATTTTGTTTCTTTTTTCACATTATTAGCGTATATATTTCTTATAGGCCATGTATTTGGTAGTATTTTAATATTAGAAACAATATTATGTAAAGCCGAAACTTTATTTATTATACCGGTAATAAAATGAAATAAATACTTTAATATTTATTTTTACGAAATACATGCAAACTTACAACACAATATCACTAACTCATATTTAATCCCTTCTTGTAGTTAATTCAAAATTGAAAGAACTTCAAACTATTTAAAAAATAGAAACGTGATGAAATGAAACAGTCATTGTAGTAAGATGGGTTTTACGAGCTTTTAACGACTCAGGTATCAAATTATTTCGATTATTCAATAAAGTCGTAAACATTTTAATTTCAAGTTTCATCTAGTTTAATGACATTCCTTAAATAAGTAACGATATTTTTTTCAATAAAAACCTGATATTCGTATTTACATTATCTTCAACAATTCTCTCTCCGAATTCACATAGTAACTTAATATATTTTTGTAAGAAATTTTCTCGCAATTAGTAAAAATTATGTTACATTATGAAAATACAGAAGGGAAAGTAATTCGAAATACAGAAAAATAGCTTACAAAAGATGTATATTCATAATATTCAAATAAGTATTATAACATCCATAGAAACCGCGAGGCAAAAAATATCTCCTGCGAGAGAAATTTAAATATAGGTTTACTTTGTAAATAAATACGTTTCATTTGGCAATTTATTGATACAGGTAAGTTATGAGTTTAGTTTATTGATAAACTGCCGTAGTTAGGAGGAAATCATTATGAAGGTACGCGTTTATCTAGTAATGGGCATGTTAAGTTTACTTTGTTTATCTAATCGGCTTATTTGTATTTTACTTTTTCCAGAAATCTGCTATTATCACGTATAGTCTAGTAAAATAGTCCAAAAATATAGCTTAATATTGCATATTTTTTTCCATTACATCTTGTTTTTGATAATTTAAAATTGTAAACGGAGATATCCTGAGTAATTTGGCGAAGTGGCTCGATCTAAGTGTTTATTCGAAAATTTAACAAAACAGTTTAAATTTATGCCTCCCAACTGTTAACACTATGACAAAAGTAATATTAATATATATATGTGTATATATATATATATATATATATATATATATATATATATATATAGATCAAAATCTAGATTGTGCCTGTAACGCTCATTTTTCTTTCATCTAACTTTTTTTTTTAAATTTCTGTTTCATCTAACATATTGCAATAAAATTATCCTCTAATCATGTTTCTACTAGAAAATAATGATGTTTTATTTAATAGAAATTTTCCGTTGATGAAATGTTTTATGCGAATAAAAGGGCCAATACAAAATGTCATGTTTCATTAATTTTAACTAATACAAATATCATTATTTGTATTGCGTATACTATTTCTTATCATTATTTTTCTTTTATATCGTAGTATGAACAACACAAACAAAAACCACAATTAGCTTAGTAACCGGCGTTCGCAATTGACGTATTTTTTATTACAGTATCTCATTATGTAAAATTTATACTCGACAATAATTTTTTTTTGGAGTAATCTATATGACAGTTATTGAAAGATTAATTTATTCCAAAAACTATTTTCTATTTGCGATGAGTATGAATTCTTTTAATATTAGGATATCCATTATTATAATTGAAAGAAAAATCGAGAACATTGTAGCTTGCGAATTATCGGTCTGACTTGTGATATTTTCAGATTATTTCGTCGCATGATGTTTATATGTCGTGCAAAAATAACCAATGGCAAAAAATTTACATTAAACCATAAAAATTTAGTACGAATTGCTTGGATTAATAAAAATACAATTTAAAAAACGTACGACGGAAATAAATTCGTAAAAAAATTGCATGGACTACATGCGTAGAGGATAGAAAAATCAAGTGTATACTTTTTTGAATTCTTTGTTATGTTATTAATGCCTCTAATTACAAAGTTTAAATAATAAGTAATCTTTTGTACGTATCTAAGTATTAAAAATTCGTCTCGCACGGCTTATACATCAAACTATTAATAAAAAATGCATAGCTTTAAATAATAAGTAATCTTTTGTACGTATCTAAGTATTAAAAATTCATCTCGCACGGTTTATACATCAAACTATTAATAAAAAATGCATAGCTTTAAATAATAAGTAATCTTTTGTACGTATCTAAGTATTAAAAATTCATCTCGCACGGTTTATACATCAAACTATTAATAAAAAATGCATAGCTTTAAATAATAAGTAATCTTTTGTACGTATCTAAGTATTAAACATTCGTCTCGCACGGTTTATACATCAAACTATTAATAAAAATGCATAGCTTTAAAGTTGACATATAACTGTATGCGTATAAATTATTATTGTTTTTTTCTTCTCTGTCTGTAATTTGGCAATCTGTGTGTTGACACAATGGGCCAATCCGTTGAAGTTAATGTCGTTTGTGGTCAGAAGGACCCCGTTTAGGCGAGTTCCTGTCATTTGCTGTCAAATCTCGCGGATAGTGCAGGTACACTATGCCGTTTGAGACGGGAGTGTGTGACACTTCCTGTGCCCTCAAGCTGTGTTATCAGCTCATTGACATGTGTTGCTATTCTTTTCTGATACTTTTCGCTATATCTGGCAATTTCCTGCTTAACAGTGTTGATTTTTAGGTCCTCGTGTATATATTTGTTGCTCACGTAGTAAGGGGCATTTATCATTGCTCTAAGTGCTTTAATCTGGAATCTTTCGAGAATCTCGATATTGCTGTTGCTTGCTGTACCCCATAGCTGAATCCCGTATGTCCAGATTGGTTTTAGGATGTACTTGTAGATGGCTAGTTTGCTTTCCCGCGTAAGTCTTGATTTAGGACCTGTGAGCCAATACATCGATCTGAGCTTTATGTCCAGCTGCTTGCGTTTAGTCCAAATATGCTTTCTCCAGGTAAGTCTTCTATCCAGATGCATACCCAGATATTTAGCATCTTCCGCTTGTGGTATAATTTCATTGTAGATTTTTATTGAGGGACAGGTTTGTCTTCTAAGGGTGAAGGTGACATGGATAGATTTTCCCTGATTAACTTTGATACGCCAATTGTCTAGCCACTTCTCTACCTCGTGAATATGGTCTTGTAGTTTAGCTGAGGCTAGTGTTGGATCCTCGTGAACTGACAAAATCGCTGTGTCATATGCATAAGTCGCTGTAGGAGTATCAGTGCGTTGGCAGATCTGCAGTAAAGATCAGATACATTAAGGGACCCAGTATACTTCCTTGTGGCACTCCTGATTGGACTATATTGAAAAGTGAGGTTTCATTGTTATATTTTACCTCGAAGCACCTTCCATCGAGATATGATTTCAAGATCGGGAAGAAGGAGTGTGGTAACAATTTTTTAAGCTTGTAGAGGAGTCCCTCATGCCACACTATGTCAAAAGCTTGACTAATGTCTAAGAAGACAGCAGAGCAGTAGTGTTTGTGTTCTAAAGTACGGCTTATGGTATCTGTGATACGATGTATCTACATAGACAAGCATATATCTGGTATAAATTATTATCAACCAAAATAATATAGAATATTCTTTTACGTATGTATCTGCTTCACGACGGCGCTCCATAAACTAAAATATATTATAGCCACGCACGAGAGTAAAAAATATTCGATAATAGTTTCGCTGTTAATAATTAATATATTCAAATATAGTATCATGCTGAAGCACAGAGGTAGAGGACCTCAAGCTCTATACGAAAAATCCTATTGATAACAGAGATAATCGAAAGATTAGAATTTCTGATGTCATTTAAAAATAAAGATTCATATGATCATTTTTTTTAAATCTACCTCAAACACAGTTTTTTTGATCGAAAAGTTAGACAGGTAGGAGGTACCAAACCTCTACGGCGTACAAAGTTTAATAAATGTTAAATTCTAATTTTTGTGAGCAATTAAAGGAATGATTAGAACAAAATCAAATTTGTCAAAAATGTTTTGACATAATTTTAAAACATTTATGTATTACCTTGTTCAAAACAAATACAACATCGTCAATAAAATCTCTTTTGAATGTAAGAAAATCATTGTATTTTTTTAATCCTTTCTTCGGTTTCACTCAGCTTTTGAATTGTGAAATTCTTTTAAGTACACAAACTCCTTGCAATATCACTGCATGAAAAAGTCAGACTTAAATCAAAAGACTTCGGAGGTAAGCTATGAGTTCGCCACGGCACCTCTCATGGGGAATCTTTCGTTTAAATCATTTCTACTTTCCAGGGATAGTGATACTGCGCGCCATCAGTTGACTATATATTTATGCACGTCTGCGATTCTATTTTTTAGAAGCTCAGTTAGATCATAAAAATAAGAAGCTCAGTTAGATCATAAAATCTAAGTAAGACTTCTCGAATATAACGAACCAATGATTGATGAGAGTGATTTTAATTTTCTCAATATGTTTATATTTTCGATACTTCAGGAGTGTAATAGTGCGATAATTAGATTCATCCGCTCACAATATGAAATTGAAAGAATTTTTTCCATTCCCTTACCTTTTCAACATTTTCCGATAAAATCGTACTCTTCTGTCATAATTTTAACGTTTCAGTGGTCGAATTGTAGTACGCGTTAAATATTACATTTTGGCATTCCAGTTTCTATACCAATACTGGGACATTATCGATGACTCTCTTCATTTTCCCGATTACTACGTCTATCACAAGTGCGTTCCTCATCGTAGGTTTACAATTTTCACTATTCCCCAGTATGTGAACGTCTAAATAGGAATTATGAACTCTTAAAATAATATGGTGGTCAGGGAAGTGATTGGGTTGAGGCACACTCCTACGATCTGTGTGTTTTCTGCATAGTCTTGTAACATTTGAGGCATTCCCACTTGCTTAACTTTAATAGTAGATTATTTCTGCCAGTATCTTTGTAAAAGGCCATGAAGCCACACTCAGTATGGGAATTTCTGTTCCAAGTAACAATGTAAAAACGTTAACAGTTTCATAATTTACTAACTTTCAAATGTATATAATAACAATAATCCAGATGGTTATACACATCAATGTGGGGGAAAAAGTGAAAAGTCATTTAATAAGGTAATTCATAAAATAAGCGAAAGAGTAGGCAGATGACTGAAAAAAAATAGCCACATAAAAACACTATGTTAAATAAAGCGACCCTCTTCTCTCTCTTACATTCATTTAATCTTTTATTGTATCTTTATGAATTTTGCTGGACAATTACCATGTCTATCTAAAACTATTTTAAATTTTTGTTGATTTTTGTGCAATTATCTCCGTCCCTTCCGTATCTATCTAATACTCATTTAATATTTTATTGTATATTCATAGCACTTGTTGAGTAATCTTCGTCTCTGTCTAGTACTAGTTTAACTTTATGAAACTTTCGGGACAATCCCCAGCTCTGTCTAATATTTTTGAACTTTTGTTGTATCTTTATGACACTTTTTTTGCAATTCCCGCCTCTATTTAATACAAATTTAATCTTTTGTTGTATATTTCTGACATTTGTTTGGCGATCACCTTCTGTCTGATACTTGCTTAATCTTTTGTTATATCTTTATGAAACTTGCTAGACTCATCCTAATTGTGTTTCCTCAGATGCAGATTATTTTCGAAAATATGTCGTGACGGTAATGTGAATATATTATTTACTTTAACTAGTTCTCTAAGCAAATTTCGGGAACTCAATTTATACATTGAGCAAATAGCTCTCTTTTGCAAAATAAACATGGATTCAATATTAGTAGCCCCACCCTACAACAATATACCGTGCGACATTATGCTATGAATCTAACTGAAATAAACAATTCTTGCAGTTTCTACGTTCGTTAAATCCCTGATTATCTTGACGGCATATGTAGCAGAACTAAGTTTCCCTGCCAATTCTAAAATGTGAACTCATCATTGTAGGGAAAATAGATGTGCTAACAATATTCATTATATTATTATAACATATTAAGTTATCGAGTAGACATACAACTGAAAGAGTAAATTAAATACACTTGATTTTGTTTGCATTAAGTATAAAATTATTGACAAGAAACGATTGAAATAAATTAATAAATTGTATAGCAATAAACAAAATCCATCAGTAAGTTAATACTGAAATCTCCGTAAACTAACATGTTACTGTTATAATCTTTTATTGTATCTTTCCGACATTTGCTGGAAAATCCTCCCGTCTGTAACTCCCGTCAATAATTTAATCTTTTGTTGTATCTTTATGAAACTTGATGGTATTCCCTCCCTCTGTCCAATACTCATTTAACCTTTTATTGATCTTATGATATTTGCTGTTTAATTCCAACCTTTGTGTAAGATTCACTTTCTATATTTTTTTGATACTTGACCAGTACAAGTAGAAAAAAAAATTAAAAAGGAGTACGATTATAACAACAGAGTACAAATGATGTCGTGTTTGCTACACTTTAGATTCATTTTTAGAGGGCACCGTACATCTAGTAATGTAAAATTATTTGGTTGGTGAAATA
Organism: Druceiella hillmani; assembly: GCA_039881145.1. Taxonomy (NCBI): domain Eukaryota; kingdom Metazoa; phylum Arthropoda; class Insecta; order Lepidoptera; family Hepialidae; genus Druceiella; species Druceiella hillmani. The sequence goes on along the minus strand of JAYKKI010000011.1, from coordinate 26,981,725 downwards.
TGGTTTTTAACATACGTTCTGGAAAAAAGTTACGTGAACTATCTTTTTAAATTAACGTCAAAAATTAAGATTAAAATAACGTGTCTTGAATGTCTCGTTTTTCTGTTAAGTTTATTGATTTTTGATGCCATATTAGGCAAAATCAAGTTTTTGTCACGATTGTTCATAGAATAAAGAATATAAAATGAAAATGTATTCAATTAATAAATTTGGCAAAAACATTGATAATTAAAAAAAAATATAACTCAGGAACTATCAAAAAGAATTTAATATAACACATCTTTGTAATATACCTTTGAGTTCTCCATGTTCGTGCAAGATATAGTAAAATCTCCTAAAAATTAAAATGTCGTGATCTCCGCAATGGTATTTCCACTAAATTCCTCTAATGAGCTTATCAAAATTTTATTATATAAATAGAGATTATGCAAATTGAATCTCGAAAAGTGCATGAAATATAAGTGACTGACATTAAAGAACTGAAATAAATAAATTAATAGGCATACTATAAAACATTTGGTTGTATCAGATTGAAGAGTAATATAAGTTCTTGTTTGTGTTCATTGCGATGCATTGTGAACATTGTAAAATGGCATATATTGTATATATATTTTCTTCACAAATAAATGAAAATAATTGTTGAGTGTATGTATTAATTGAATTATGGTACTCTATTTCATTGGAGTTTATGTAAACTGCAATAAAAGTTATGGCACCGACTTATCTGATTGAGTGCATGCAATAATATTGCGTTAAGCTAGCGTGATCTCGTACATAATTTATTATTAAAATGCGTTTTCATTTTCATTACTTGCAACTGAATTCATGCAAGAAATTTCTTTTATATTCACGTGTAGTGGAAAGTTTTCTATGTTTTAAAAGCGAAAATGTTTTAATTCACTAACGAGCTTCCACGACTAACCAGTATCACAGAAGAGAAAAGTATAATGCGATGGTTTAAGGTTTCATCCAAAAAATAGCGACTTGAAATCTTCCTGAACCTCTTCGCGGTGACTATGTTATAAAATTAGACAATCGATTAAATAACGATTTAACTTATATAAAAAAGGTTAAACGCAGAGAGCGAGACCAATTGCGTTTTATTACTGTCAATACATTTATGTGAGGTCAACATTTTGTTTTTAATTATTCTGATTTAATAAGATAATCAAGACGCCTTTTATACTGCGTCGATATTTAAATTCTAAAATTTTAGATTAAGATTTATGTGACGTTGATATTTTGCTAATTACTTAAAGTAAAACGTAACAACGCTTTAGGCGAATACTTTCGCCACTTATATTTATTTCAAGTTAATAGCATCATATATCCAGTATATATGATGCTATTTTATATATACGACATTTTTATAAGGGACCATATTTCAAGGAGTGTTTAAGAAACAGTAACTAAATCATGCAATGAAAAAAATATGTAATATATATATATATATATAATATAGATTTATTCTTACGAAATACATGTACCTAACTTATGTAGATGAAATAAAGCAATAATTCTAGTGTTCTAAGACCTTTTAACGATGCTGGTATTACATTATTTTTCATGATATTCTCATCGCAAGTACCAAACTTGCGTAAACATCTCAATTTCAAGCTTTATCGAATATCGATATGCTCAACTCAACTCAGCTCAACTTCTAATTTAATAACACTCGCTAAATAAGTAACGATCATGTTTTTCCTTGAAGAACTTGGCATTCAGATTTATTTATTATTATTAACGTATTTTTGAAAGAAATTTTCTCGACATTCATAAATATTATATTACATTATGAAAATAGTACAGGAAAAAAAATTATATGAAATATAGAAAAGTCATTTACCTAAGGTTCCTTAATATTCATATAGATGTTACAAATGATAATAAAGTAAATTTTCCCAAAAACCGTGAGGAGAAAAATATTTTTAAAGAGGCATTTGAATATAGGTCTGCTTTTTAAATTAGCACGTTTTATTTGGTAATTTATTGATTCGGATAAGTTAACAGTTTAGTTTGTTTGAAAAACTGCCGTAGTTAGGAGGAAAACATTATGAAAGTGCGCGTTTATCTAGGCATGGCCGTGTCGAAGTTATTTTTTTTCTGTAATCCGACAAAACTATTTATGTTGCTCCATAATAGCATTTTATTTTATCTAAACACCTCTTCTGTTCCCACATGTAGTATAGTAAAATAGTCAGATAATATAGCTTAATATTGCATGGTTTTTTCATTAGATTTTCTTCGACAATATTGTTATGGGAGACTGAACTTTTTTACGGAATATCAATATAATAGTTATTCAGGGATTAATGTATTCCAAAAATTCTTTTCTATTTTTGACGAGTACAAGGTCTTTTAATATTAGGATATCCATTATTATATTTGTAAACAAAATTGAGAACGTCGTAGCGTACGAGTTGTCAATGTGATTACATATGATATTTTCAAATAATTTCGTAGCCTGATATTTATGTCGATGAAAATCTTATATTCCCAGTTAATGGTGGAGAGTGACCACACAAATTATTTCATACAGGTAAAACTGTCGGTGTGACTACTTTCCCTTAATGTACTGCATTTGTATTATTTATGGCAAGATATCGTCCAGTCATCCATATAATTGTTTAATTAGTAGTATTTTAGTAATAATAGTAGTTAGTAGTTTTGGGAACAAATGTAAATTATAATATTAAGATATACACGTTTATAAATCAAATGTATATAAATATAGTAAACAACCAATATACGTTGTTAAGTAATTGTAGACTTTGAAATCAAGTTTAAGCACATATGAAAAATAATGACAAAATTGAAATGGAACCAATTTATATTTAGTTATCAAAATACCAACACACAATTCTGATATCATTATAAATTTAAATAAATATCTTATAAGGGATCCAAAACATTACCATGTAGGAAAAACATCGAAATTTATTGATATTAAATTGTTAAAAAAGAAAAAATCGAAATTTGAAGACATTAAATTGATAAAGGTAAAAAAAATTGAAATTGGATGATATTAAATTGTTAAAGGAAGAAAAAATCAAAATTGGATGACCATTAAATTGTAAAAAGAGAGAAAATCGAAATTGGTTGACCATAAAATTGTTAAATGTGTAATTTTTATCGTATTTAGTCATAAGAAGAAAAAATAGATTTTAAGGTGGCGTATTGTACAGCTGTAATTATTTGGTACAGATAGAAATACTTAACATAATCTTAAATCTACAACATACTTGTCAAGAAAATTTTGACAATAAATACAAACAAGTTGAGATGGTTATTCTGTTCTGTCGGATTTTCGTAAGTTCGATATTATAGAATTTTTCCTTCGAACTAAATAATCTGCCATCTCGTTTCAGATGTAGACATCGAAATTATATTTTTGGTAAGGAATTACAAGTCGTAGACTAAATATTTTTATTTGTTTATTACGTGACAATTACTGGAAGTTATGATAAGTGAAGTAATACGCGAACTACAACTTCTTACTCAAATAATTCAAATCGAAAAGAAAATACTACACCGATTAAGTTACCTCAATAAGAACACTTATTGAAAAGATAAAGATCGGTCTATATAAGTTTAAAATTGCTATGAATGGTTTAATTAATGTAAGAAAATTTTCTTTTAACATAGCAAATATATTAGATACAAAAAAGATATGTTAATAAAGGATTCTTAAATCACATCTCGTGAATCATTCTAATTTTATAAAGAACAAAGTTTTGTTTGTTTTCAGAATTTAACACAAAGGCGGCTTATATGATTGACGTAAAACTTCAACAATAATGCAGTTTATAGCGCCCAGAATATTGTTATTAGGTGATGTAATAGATTGAGGAGTGCGAGTAATGTACAATAACGCTTTAAGTAAGCAGAGTCGTACTGCGCCGGGTGAATTTTTGAGTTAAACTCTTAAACTGTTATAGCAATATTAAAATATTTTGTGAAAGTATAATAGGTGTATACCGTTTTAATACTACAAACTGTTATAAGTGTTTTTATGTTACAAAGCTGTACAATTCGGCGCTCGACTCACAGAACAAATAACCAAGAAGGGCAAAAAGCGGCTCGCGTATGAAAGATGTTGCCTTAACATTACTTACCGGCCACCATTTTGAAGAGTAAACTCCGAAATAAAGCCTTAACATTACTTACCGGCCACCATTTTGAAGAGTAAACTCCGAAATAAAGCAGTGTCCTAAGGACATATTGAAATATTGCATATCGTCAGAAAATTAACTATTGTGGAACCAAAGGAACGTAATGAAATTATCAACGTATGTATTGTTATTCATACCGGCAACAACAAGCCACCTGCGTCTTTTAAATTTGTTAAAACTAACTCGCTAACTTGCCACAATGCAAAATGAAAACACGCGCCTGTTCCTAAATTCTTCCAACATTTGTTAAGACAGCCATAAATAGACGACAGAAAACTATAAATGATTCGGTTACGTGCTCGGTTATGTGAAAGTATACTATATGAGACAGACTCTATTCAGTATTAAAACGTTATACAATGTCAAACAGAAATCTGTTTAAACCTGTATATTGAATTGTGATAAAAATAAGTTTAAGGGACGCCAATTACTTTAAAAAGAAAATCGGTCACAAATATTGGTCTAGAAAAATAAAGAAGTGAAGTGGTAAAAGTGGGGTAATTAAAAACAAATTAAAATAACTGAGTGGCAACTGTACTGAAAATTTAAAAAAAAACCCTCTTATAGTAGACTTGAGGTTAACAATTTTAATGAAGCCCCTTTTAAATTATTTCACAAAAGGAAATTTGCATTAGTACCTTATCTGATAGCAGACTGGTCCAAATTCTCAGGCATAATATGTCGTACTATTAACAGACAATTCATTCAAAAATTTTAATTAAATATTCATAGCTGTCTTGTTTTTAGAACACAACAAACATATTTCTAATTAGTAATTTCTTAGGACAACAAGTTTTATAATAAACGGTGCACACCATAAATTTCCTACCAACGTTTTGAGAATAGTGTGGACATCTCCATCGGGAAAGTTTGGGTGGCTTAAGTTTGTTGGTAGTTTTGATAAAAATCTTTTCCGCTTATTCCTCGTAACACATCCCAGTTTTTTGATATCTCTATTAAACTGTGAATTTTTATTCATTTGCGTATTGTACTATATTAGCCTCTATGTGGTTTTTTTTACGTTTTGGACAGATAACTTTGGTCCACGCAAACTGTTATGTTGTCGTGTATTGGTGGACCTAGTGCGAGGAGATTTTGACCACTTACAGATAACTGTGTCAACATTGCGACCCATCTTCCTGACAACATAGCGAATATTTTTATCAAATAACTTTTAAAAGTCATAGTCACATAACTTTTAAAATATATAATCACTGACACCGTAAACTTTCTCTTCACGCAAGTAGTCTTGTTCTGACTACTTGCTACTTGGACATCGACATTAGGTCAATATTCACAATTGTAGTTGCTGGCAGGGTCGTCTTCCGAGAGTTTATCTATTTCTAATCATCTTAAAATACGCTCGTATTCTCTTTGATTCGTATTCAATCTTTTTGAATATAAAATTTTTGAAGTAAATTCCTAAAATATTTCGAGAACTGATTCAAAAAATCAGGAACGCACGTGCAAGTCGTTGCACATCAATGATGAGTAAACTCCACAAGTCTATATCTGTATTCATTATGATTATTTGTAAACATTATAAGCAAATATTGCACATGTTGTATAAATAAATATTGTATGAATATTTCTCCCACAAATAAATGAAACTAACCCAGGAGTGTATTACTAAATTATCGTTAATTAATTTTTCTTTGTTCCACTAACCAATTCACGCAAACTGCGCGCGATATAAATTATGGTTCTGACTTATCTGATTTGAGCGGATGCAAAAATGTTGCGTTAAGCTAGCGTGGTCCCGTATAAAATTGATCATTTAAAATGAATTTTAATTTACATTACTTGTAAATTAATATATGAATAGAAATGCGTTTTATATTCTTGTGCATTGCGAAGACTTCTGTGTTTTCAAAGTCAAAAAGTTTAATTTACTAACGTTTAATTTACTAATTCATTACTAACCAAAATATCATAGAGGAGAAAGTATCATAATAATTCTTACATTAGTTATACTTGAACTATTTTTTTATTAAATTAAATTGGGTCAGTTGAAATGTTTTTTTTTCAATATCATAACGAAATTTTCATAACTACTATAATAATTAAGGTTTTAATATTATGTATCTTTAATCATATGTACCTAAATAAATAAAATAAAACGGTGATTTCAGCAATTTGGCTAACAATTTTAAAACAATTCTTGAGTCTAAGATATGCGCAGTTCAATTGAGAATGAAAGGGAATTACGATAGAATAATTATCACAAAATTATAGACAAAACGTAATTTTTTTTATAGTAAAATATTTTTTTCACCTCTATTTAAATAATGCATCAACAAAATTTTTCATGTAACCGAGTTAGTTTTAAAGTTAAATCAATTAAGCTTCACTCACATCACAATGATAGTAAAACAAACAAAAAATAATTTTAAAACATAATGAATCTGAAATGTAGTTTTATAAAAAGTTCATAGGAACTCAATGGAAGTAAATTAAATAAACTGCAAAATTCACTTTTTATTTTAAAATTTACATTTCTTATATCGGTGGAAGATATACTAGACAATATATTTATATATTTACATTGTGATAAAATTATATTTTTATACAGCACCTCTAGATATACTATGCACGCCTAAATGTCTATAATTGACTAAATGAGTCCGTAAGCCCGTAGTGCTAATTCTGTTTAACAGGTTTTTATTTAATTATGAAGGTTAGATCATAATTTCTTGTGGCATTTTATTATTAGTATTTTTTTGTGTAAGGTCAGTATTTTTTTAATAATTTTAATAAAGACGAGAGCGGTTCTTCAAAATACTATGTACGATTCTTTAATATTTACTTTTACAAAATACGTGAAAACACTCAACACAATGACACTAACTAGTATATGAACACTACCAGTATTTAATTTTAAATCTATGTATCTCCCAAAGAAGAGTTTTGAACTATTCAAAAGATATAAATGTGATCAAATAAAATAGTAATGATAGCAACGATGTATTTATATTAATGACGTGTTTCATTGCTCAGTGAAGTCAATGAAGTCGTAATTATTTCAATTCAAGGTCTATCGAACATCGATATGCGTGAGCTCGGCTTCTAGTTAAATGACACTCACTAAATAATTAATTCTAATGTTTTTCAATAAAGAACCTGGTATTCAAAGGTACGAGTATTTTACATTCATGAATTTTCACTCAAAGTTTCCAAAATAATTTACTATGTTTTTATAAGAAATTTTCTTGCAATTTGTGACTATTGTACAAGGAAAAAATTATTCCTAATACGGGAATATCATTTAGAAAAATATATTGTCCTAATATTCAAATATAAGTTTTATATAACAAGGACTTTTACAGAGAGAGTGAGGATAAAAATGTTTGCTACCAGAAGAAGATAGATAGAGGTTTACTTTGTCACTTAGTTCGTTTCTTTTGGCATGTTATTAACACATATAAATCAAGAGTCTCAACTTAGTGAAAGTGAATTCTGTGAATGAATAATATAAAAAAAAACTACGAAAAAATAAGAAAGTAGAGAGAAGACAGCAAAAAGTCATGTGCGTATTTTTCCAGCGATGCCCACTCCAAATATCGGTGTGCACTGTATTAACATTTTATTTTAGTTCTAACGTATCTTCTATCTCTTTTTCTTATCATGAAATTCTACGTTTGAAATAATACGAATCTAATTCTTTCATTACATAATATTCTTTCAGTTCATACATTTAAAACCACGGCAATTTATCCATAGACGGAGAAAGGTTATAGTTTTTAAGTGGATGGTCTAGCATAAGATACTAGATATTCCGCATAAAAACAGTTAGCTTCATCCACAACGCTAGCGCCGTTTAATAATGCCCTAGAACCACAAAGACAAGGCAGTGCACCTTTGGCTGTCGCTGTGTTTGGTATGTGTTTATTGCTTGATATTTGTTAACCTCCTCTATTAAAAATAGATAAACGGATAATTACAACAATGTTTCCCTAACACAAACCATATACTAATATAAGTATAACTAAACAAAGAAACTACATAATTTTATGTTTGCTGTAATTTTGCTCTAAAAAGTAGAAGGCATAAATGTTATTAAAACGCATAATTGCAATTTAAATATAACGCATAATTAATATAACGCATAATTTCTATAAACAAGGATATCCTTGTTGATATGCAATTATGCGTTTTAATAACATTTAAGCATTCTACTTTTTAGAGCATAATTACATCAAATGTTTATTGTTTTAATTGGTATCACCATTCTGTATAAGTCATACCATTTAAGGCATATTTTCGTGCACATATGGACTGAAGAATTAAATGTGGCATTAATCGTGGGAATTATGGACTAAAGAATGAAATGTTCAAGCATGAGGTGAAGAGCCGTTATAGAATGTCTATTAATGGATTGGTAACTATGGGCTGATGACTATGTTAAACAATTTACGAGTGGTAGTTGTATACTGGACTCCATCCAGTGATTTAATTTAGTTTATTTTATTTATATTTTATTTAGTTTATCAGTATACAGTAAAAACAAGCCAAAAAAGTAGGTTTTCAAAGGAATGAAAAAATAGCATACTAGTGGTTACATTCTTGTTTAAAAAAAAAGATCTGATATTTCAGTGAAACAAGCTGAATGTATATTAATAGCTCGAGCTCAAGAAATTAATAGAGGTGAAGAAATTCTTATTTAGAAATGATCGGAAAATAAGTTAATTGCAATATCTTACGGGACAAATAAGGAAACATGCTGTTTCTTCTGCTTCCTATTACTTTACAGTGCCTGACTTCATTATTGCGCTAAAAGTCAGTATATACTTAAGTAGTTATAAGAATGTCGAGTACCGATAACGATTATATTGGAGAAAATTCACAAAAAAGTATGATAGAAAAAGCATCAAATCCTAAAAATGCAACACTGTGGAGATGCAAACAAGTAGTGCGAGTACTGAAAATTTAAAAATTTAAATAAAGATGAAATTTCAATAAAAAACCAGACTAAGAAACATAAAATAGCTTCTTTGTTAGCCTGATTTTCTTCAGAATTAATTTCATCTGGAGCCATAAACGACGATGAAAATCCCTCACGAAAATTTTTTTCCTGCAAGAAAAACAAATTTATTAGTTTAACACTTAATTTACACATTATGTGATACAGTGAGAGGGACAATAATAGAGGAAAAAAGGAAATGAGAATAAAAAAATAACGTACTTGGTACCTCGCTCTGTAAGACGTGTATCAAAAACTAGAAAGAGTGCTTACTGAAACGTCAGAAAAAGGAGCTATTACTTAAAATGTTAAAGAAATTACAGATATGAAGTGGGTTAAAGAGTTTGTGGAATGGAGGGGAAGGTTAGGGGTTAAGGTTACTTACTCACATAGTCGCTAATGAAAGTTGCTTATATAGTCGCTAATGAGGATTACTCACATAGTCGCTAATGAGGTTGCTTATATAGTCGCTAATGTGAGACTCATTACAAGTATAGATACCAAAATTCAGGTTAATTTTGTCTTTAATCTCTATCATCGATCAAGCAACTTTTTAATAATCAACCATGGAGAAAATCAAGCATCAAGTTCATGACAAAGCAAGAAAAACACACCACACCACAGGTCGTATTGAATGAGATACGGGGTACTGATATACGGGGACACATTTGTCTTGCTTTTAGCTTGATGTCAATGATACGTTGAAGTTGTTAATATCTGTGTAATGAATAAAAGAAGTAATTACAAAATAATAAAACATACAAAATGTAAATATTTTTTATAAGTTTACATTCTAAGAAAAGATAAAAATTGCTAAATGTCCTGTTTGCCTTCTACTAGCTTGGGGTAAATGAAATACCCAGGTTGTTAACATATGATGAAAATAAAAATTAACTATGAAAATGTAAAACTTACTTATATTTTTTTATAAATCCACATTTCAAGAAAAAACAAGTTAAAATATGCTATTTGCCTTGCTTTTAGTTCGATGTCAATGAAATCATCAGATTATTAATACTAAAAGTAACTATAAAAATATAAAATATAAATATTATTTATAAATCCACATTCAATGAAAAGACAAACATTGCTAAATGTCCCGTTTGCTCTGCTTCTAGCTTGAGGTCAATGAAATAACGAGATAAAAAATGGTTGTCGACTTATAATGAAAATAAAAAGTAACTACAAAAACAAAAACTCAAAGCAAAGGTACGTCTAAAGTACTACTTGCGAATATAATGCAATTTAGTTAGTACTCGTGAATGTAACAGTAAAGTAAGTCAACGTATACCACCGCGTCATATATGAATACAAACCATAAAAAATATTGATACATGGCAAGAATCAAAAAAGGTCATTTCACATGAAAAATTTTTTATTCCAAAATTAATAATTAAAAGTGACTTTTAATAATAATTCAGGCGTCATTTCGGCCAGACGCTGTGTCCATCGACACGGACAAAAACAATTAGTAAGAAACAAATACGACGGATGTACCACCGAAAAGACAAAAGGACGCCGCTTTTTACTTTAAGGACCATAAAATAAATTGCTAAATATCCATGTCCTTAAGAAATCTTTTCCTTGTCCTTCAGAAAACTTATATTCCTTCAATTTCAAAATGAATTAACGCTATATGGATAACCTTTGTTTATATATAACTGCTTGACGTTATCTCGGAAGCTACAGTAAAAAAATACGATTAAACAGAGACACATTTCATTCCATATTTTCCTAATATTATTTATTTCATACATTCGTAATATTATAAGAAATAATATATAATAAAGTTATTTTTTTATAATAATTAGTTATTAATTTTGGCATTGCAAAGTTTTATGTAATTCTTGGCTCACGTTTAAGAATATTTAATGGCATCATATATACTCTATAATAACAAGGAAAATATCGGATATAATGAAAAAGAAAAAAATAAAATAAAATAGATTCTATTATAATGAATATATTATAATGAATATAATAGCTACAAAATACATTTTTAATAAGTTTAAAAAAATAAAAGTTGCAATGAATATTTTTTTCGTGTTCACATTTATTTAATTTTTATTTAATGAAGGTACTCTTTTTATACGAACACCTTTATTAAATTGCTGTATTTAATATTGATATTTCTTCCACAGAGATCATTCGATCTGATTCAACGCGTTAACTCGACGTCACTTATATTAACCAACTTACTTTATATTTACCTTATTCGTCTTTATAATAAGAACACCCATATTGTGACGATAATTGTATAAAACGAAGGTAAAAATAGATTTACCAAAACTACTTTTTAACTTATTTTTTAAAGGAAATTACTCTTATAATGATTCCCACTAAAACTACATAATGACGTCGCCACGATGCCTTACCAAAACCTACGTCCATTTACAATCGTTATCTAGTAGGTAAGTAAAATACAGAGGAAATTTAAAATGGAAATGGCTTGAAATAAAAATATTAATATCATAGCCGAAACTGCTTGACGTAGAAAAATGGAATTTGGTGTAGTAATAAAGCATATTAACCCGCATTCAATATATGACTCAAAAAAAAAATATATATAAGGGACTCAGAATTATTTTTTTCGCAATTTTAGGTATTATTTCTTTGGAGATATACTGGAAAATAAGCCAAAAAATATTTTCCCATCTCCTATTTCGGAGGCTATTGAATCTAAAATTATGAAACAATAGAGTTTTTAGAAGCCGACGTGTAGGGCGCAGAAAAACTATAGTGATCTACTAGATGTCATAATTTTTTAAAAATGCATCATGTTTTACGTCTCTGAAAAATATAGTACACAATATCAGTATTTGTATAGTTATCGCAATAACGAAACTATCTTTCTCATCAGAAAGGACATAAATATGTAGATCTATTAAAAAATAAATAAAAATGTATTAAAAAAAATTTAATTTCTTCATGGAATTATCAATGAGTTATTGAAAATTAAAAAGATTTTTAATTTTTTGTCAACCACAAAAATTTACTTCTAAAACCGTATCATTTATTTCATTTCTAAGAAACATCTCATTTACTTATAAATCTAAAAGTTTCATATATACATTTTTGACTATCTTTCATAAAACACCATTTACAGTGTATTAGCAAAAACATATCTTTAGAGGGACATTTATGGCGCAGTAGCAGTATCCGTCATTCTGAAAATTTTTTCTGATGAAATTCTATAGGACGCAATCTACGGGACAATATTCAAATCTTCTATTTCCATTTTGTTTAAATAACTTGTCTAAATAAATCGAAAAGTCATGCTAACGAAATCGTGGACATAGTTTGTTATGTATAAATAAATTGAAATATAGTAATTCTTAATATTTATATTTCTTATTTCAGTTGGAGTAATTTTGGAGTCTAATTACAGCATCACTAGGTTTAAATAGAGTTCATAAAAACAACTTTGCTATCAACACATTTGATGGTCACTTGCAAAGTAAATTTAAAAAAAAAAAATAAAAGTGTATTTATACTCTACACAATGACCTTTTTTTCTATGATGCTCAATACATCTATGAAGAAAATAACTGTTTTCGATCCCCTTATATAAAATTTATTTTCGATCCCAATTTTTAATATTTCATAAATGTAAATACTATATATTTTATTATAGGCCAAAGCACTACCTATAATAGATAAATTTGAAGCTTATTTAGGAAAATCTGTAGCCCATTCAGCTTGCTAGTTAGGGCTATCTAACAGACAGACGGGTAGATCGATGAACCGACGGACAGTAGTCGTAATAATAGGATTGACAGACAGATAAGGCTGTCCGTCCTTTTATCGACCCATTTAAAATTTTCGGATCTTTTTTTAAATTCCATGTCTGCTTAATAAGATAAAGTGTCTACAATACTTCAACATTCTGTTCGATTGTGAGTATTACCCATTGCTTCACTTCAAGTCTTGCCTACGCTCTTTAATTCAGCCAACATAATTCGCTGCCAGGTCTATTTCGTATGGCTATTCTTCCTCTTATGGTCAACTTAGTTCTATTTTCAGTATTTTATTTGATGCTTAATGGGAAATTCCTGGCATTGTTCTAGTAACTTTTCGTGAGATAACTTTTCCCAGGTTAAGATGTTCGGAGAATATATTTAACGCGACTATTGTCTAAGACTGGGAGTCGCCGCGTGAGGTCTTTTGTTGTCTTCCATGTTTCGCATCCATCCATTAGCAAGGTTTTGACGTTGGAACATAATATTTTATATTAATCCTAATGAAAATATGTGAATATGTAATTATTATCATTTAGGATATCTTTTATTATTATCATTTAGGATATTTAGGATATCTTTAGCATTAACATTGTTACGAAAAAAAGAAACAATAAATCGTACATTACAGGAAATTTTATGATTTCACACCACGTAATTTTATTTAAAAAACGTGTCAGGCGAGTTGTCAAAAAAACTAAGTCAATGTAAAATGACGTTAACATTCTGGAAAAAAATTATTTTCAATAAAACAGGTTACAATAACTTTAATTATTATTTGCGCATCTTGACCTTATATTATAACTATATTTGTATAGAAGTGTATTAGATCGTTATAAGTATATTGTCGGATGAGATTGTTAGGGATATGAAATGATAATAATGTTTGCTTACACATTAGGGTACGATGTTTCCGTGATTCTCTGATATACCGCGGCTCATTGCATAAACCAACACTTAATGTAGAGTAAATATAATGCCGTAGCTGTTGACATGAAAGTGCTTTGCATTGGGAAAGTGGGCTAATTTAGGCAATTCGATTATTTTAATAGGATATTGATAGATAAGGAAAGTGATGTGAGTGATGAAGAAATGTGATGATACAACTGATATGTTCTGGTTACATTTTGTTACTGAAAGCCACATTACAGTAACAAATTATAACAAAAAATTCTATACGAAATACGGAGTATTGGTAAAATGAAAAATATTAAATCCTGCAGCCGATTTAAGTAAAATCACAAGAAGTTGTATCGTACATCGGTAAGCACTCAGATATTGAAACAAAAAAGGTGTCCGCACTTTACGTTACTTGTTGTTTACAGTGTGTTCGGCATATTAAATTTATTATATTCCGATCAGATTTCTACGCTTACAGCGTAGATAACATTAGTAAGTTTAGGTCATTCGTAACTTAACGGAATCAACTTAAAAAGTTCACATCATGCGCACTTTTGTTAATTCATAGATTGAACAAAGAATTCTTTAAATTGAGGATTCGGGCTTACTACATAGCTTAATAAGTCATATTGTCAGGAATGACGGGGATCGTACAGGGAGATATTTGCACTTAAATGAGACTAATAATACCAAATATCCATTAAGGTTGGATTCCTCTCGATAGCAAGATTACTTAATAAGTTTTCTAATAATTTATTATAAATAAATTGATAAAAGAAATTCATAGAAACTGGTATTAATAAATGTAAGCGGAGCATTGTACACATATATCTTTAAATGATATCCATTAATGTAAGTATGTCCTAACGGATGTATTTCATTGCTATATAATAATTACTATGCTTGATAGCCAATTGCATACACTGTGGGCATATTCTTATTATCGATTCTAGCGCCAATCTTTAGTTTGGTTGATTTGGAACAAATTATAAGTCGGGTAATTTAAAAAAAAATCAACTTTTAATATATTTGGAAAAAGTCGTCTAAGAAATAATCCAATTATACACTTCATTCAATGTTTGTTCCGATGAAAATTTTGTTTTTTAAATTAAATAAAATTCAAGTTTTAATTCTCTCACATTAGAATATATTCTCATATGATAGAATTAATAATTGTTGTACTGATAAGGCTGCTTGAAAATTAACACCCCCAAATTTGTTTGTGGAATGGGACGTCCAGTAAAAGGCTTAAAACGAAACTCAATTGATATCACAATAATTTAGATCCGCTAAAGAGGGAAATTGCTTTTATATACATTATTCTGAATTGCCTTTTAAATTCAAGAAGTTATAATTAAAAAAATCAGTGCAACTCGTATATATTTGTTAAATAATATTGGCGTTCATTTTAAAAAGGTAATAGTTTTTCTGTGGTGAGTATAGTTCTCCTATTTACTAATATTTAGCAACAAAAATTAACTTCTACGTATCCCCTACCTTAAATCAGATTTTAGACGACTATGGAAAAAAATTCTTCAAAAAATATGGTATGTAAGAAAGGCCCACCGAAAAAGAAACTGAATGAAAAATCAAGTATCATAGTTTAACAGAGACTACAAGCCGTTTAGGTATATTTATCATATATACGTTATGTAATTATATATACGTAGGCGTGGAAAACATTTCATTTTTATTCGGTATTTAAAAATTAGGTATGAATGGTTATAAAATACTTCACGTGGTGGAGATCGAATGATGTTGATGACTTATTCAGAGGTATGATTACAATTATTTATAATAGTTACTACAGAAAAGTATAACTGGCATTCGAAATCCTATACGAAGTGACACTAAATAAGAGAATGTTAGTCATCTTGTACAAACATAGGGCAGAAAAAAACCATCAAAGTAAAGTTGCAGGGTCTTTTAATTGACTTGCTCCAAAAACTTTAACACAAAGTCTATATCTCTTTAAACAAGTGAGAACATTTTTATCCATAAATAGCTTCGCGACATTGATAAGAGATAGGTATTTATCAACATTAACTACAGAAAAATTATTAATCAATAGCACGAGAGACTGATTGATACTGGACAAATTGAAATTTTGCTTATTCTTCAATCCATAACAGCTCCATTATGCCTTGTTGCTGCTGTATCAAATTATTAGTAGAAAACTATCGGCATAAAACTACTTTTAGGTTGTACGCCTTCATTCCATCTGAACAATAGTACGGTATATATGGGTGCATCTAAAGTCACTTGACTCTAGGATTCACGATCCGATCCAATACTTTCAAGTACCGGTACAATATCATACGATATTACGATATTCGATGCAAACAAATGCGATACAGGTTTGGATCCATAAAGACGTACTAGAGTTTGATCGAATCATTTCATTCGAATGAATAGCATCAATAATCAAGTTGCGCGGTCAGTCAAACTAATATCAAAGTTATTTATATTAAAGTATTTGAAATTTTTTTTTAGCAATTGCCAAAAAACTCTTTCAGAAATAATAAAAAGTCTATCAATAACAGAGAAATAAGTTGTGTACTTCATTACTTACTAGTGGTAGTGCTTTTTTGGGCAGTGCTTTTTTGGGTAAGGTATACCACTAAGAGAGGCATTTCTTATAAAAGTTCTTACCAATCTGATTCTTGCCCGTTTTTTGCTTTTGGCTTTATTGTCTTACTATTTCAAAACTTTCGATGACCAAAATCCAAAAACTATAGCGTAGAAGTACATTTGTATAATAAAGGAAATGGTGTTAAATTGTAAATCAAACAAACATATCAAGGATCACTTCATACACGTTTTGCATTGACACGTTATGAAATATTTTTCTGTATATCCTGCTGTAATATTTTTATCAGAATTTGCCAAATTATTTAGACCGGAACAAACGCAGTTTAGCACAGTGAATATTTCACTGTTCATTAGTTATTAAATGAAAAATAATTTTCTACTTCTTTTATTAAAATCATGTCAAAGTATGTTTTTTCTATTAATATTTTTTATTCAAAGAAAAAAGTGAAATTATCGTCAGGGGCCGGCCCAATATTTTCTTCAAAATACAATTCCCAGTTACCCACAAATATTGTTCGCACATGAAAATGGCGCACAATACTTTTATTAAGAATATGTAATTATAAAATTGGCTTTCATTCTGAATCATATTATTTTTTCAATAAAATATAAATTCGAAAGTCTCATCTGCACGACAATATATAATATGTTTTAAACTGTTCCAATAAAAAAAAAATAAACAAATCAAATGAATACAAACAAGAAACGGACATCAAAATAACTAATTCAGTGAATTAAATTCACCGACAAAATATAACAGTCGTATTTATAAAATGGAAAACTACATTTTACAAAAAGTTAGTTCTTTAAAGTTTGTTTACTTCGGCTGGCATTTGTTCGTATTATTTCACAAAAATACGAGTCCTTTCACTCTGAGTTTAGTCAAGCTAGTAGGATAGAGCTTTTTTATTTATCGACGCTTAAAATAACGTAAATAAATTTTTGTGACTTATAAAGAACTTGTTCAAGTCGATGTTTCGTTTAATATACAAATATTATTCTAGTATCACATTATAAAGTTACGATCAAAATCAACTCAATGCATCAATACAAAGGAAGAAATTATGCATTTTTAATTCATTCGTAAAGTGTATTTTATAATAATTATACTGGTTTATTTCGAAAATGAATCTTCATATTATTTTTTAACACCGGAAAAATAAAAAAAAATTCCGCCTAACAAATCAGCCAACACGTGTTGTTTTTTTTATTTAACCTTTCTGGTTTTTCTTAATAAGTTAATAATATTTATTTTCCACTTAATAATCACGATTCACACACGCAATTTTTTTTCGATTTCGAGATTCAATCCAATTTACTGGTAAGCTTAAATCGCAACTTAGTTGAAGTTAACAGCGTCTGTTTAGTATTTGTGTAAATCAGAGCTGCGGTACTCATAAAGACCTATTGCAACTCGAATCATTGGCAAATATTTTATATAAGGACATTAATAAATATACCTCTGGGTATGTCATAACTTAA
Source organism: Druceiella hillmani (assembly GCA_039881145.1). Taxonomy (NCBI): domain Eukaryota; kingdom Metazoa; phylum Arthropoda; class Insecta; order Lepidoptera; family Hepialidae; genus Druceiella; species Druceiella hillmani. Next base: position 26,963,882 of record JAYKKI010000011.1, on the reverse strand, counting down.
AGAGAAATTGTAATAAGCATCAGAATTATAAAACGACAAACTTACTGCCCGAAGGTAATTGGCTTATGTTCCGTTTCTGGTGGCAGCTTTATTTTATTTAGTTCATTCACCGATAGAACGAGATCCGTCCAAAACGTTTGTTTATAGTTTGAAAAGAAAGCTTTTGAATGGTTTTAGGTAGCATTCCGCAGATGAAAGGATTTAGTTAAGCTACATCTCGTTCTATTGGTAAGGAAATATTAATAAAGGAATTTTTAGGTGTCTCGCTTGGAGAAAGACGTCTTAAAGAAGGTCTTTAATTTATATTTACTCACTGTATTGTGACGCTTTAAATATACCATAAATAATAGAGAATAAAGCATACTTATGTTTCAAATGTATTCTAACTTAAAAAATGTAATTATTCGTAAAAGTTTATAAGAGGTATTTATTAAGAGAATGTAATTTACATAAGGAAACAATCGACTTGAGAAAAATTCACTTAAGCGCGGGATACATTTCGATAAGTGACTTTTCCTCATCGGCTCACATTCTTATCCTCTGAGACAAAAGCGCTATGGCTGCCGCCGGTATTTGGGCGGACAAGCTATTATTTCGTCCGGAACAAGGTGCTTTTCCGCGTCCACTAAATTAAAGCTCGAAATGTGAGATGGTGGGGTAGATTGGATACAAAAAAGACTACCAATTTTATTTATATTTGATTAATTCTCGTTATATTAGGAGAAGGGCACCTATACTCATGCATGTATATAAATATCCAAGAAAACAAATGAATGTCCTATAAAATGCACCAAAGTTTTAGATATTATTCGTGATAAAATAAAAAAAAGAAACCAAAGACACGTTTAGATTATGTAACAACGTTATACATCTATCTTCTAAAGACAAAATCTTCTAAAGATTATGTAACAACGTTATACATCTATCTTCTTAAGGACTTTTATCAATCTTATAGGGACATAGAGAATAATTTGAGTTTGATCTTAGAGCTATAATATAAGGTCTTCTTGCTACTATTTAACGAACGAAATATTTTACGTTGAAACCTAGTTTCTATTTAATGTAATATTTTATTGCGGAAGAAATGTAATGAAATATTATTTTAAACAGTTTTATATAATATTATTTTAGAAGTTCCTACTACGACAAATGTTCAGTATAAAGAACAAAATAAGCTAAAGGATTAATCATTTTAATTCCCGGCTCAACACCAGAAATACTTGCAGTGTCATGCTATTGATCACAATAGTTTATTTTATTGATACCGTTCTGAGATAAAACATTTAAAAGAGAATTATCAATGTCTTCAGCTTTATGATATGTATTTGGTGTAAATCCTAAAAATCGGTTTACTATTATACCATTTCTACTTAATGAGCTGATCGACATATTGCACATGTCGATCAGCTCATTCGATTCGATTCAGAATATGTAATAATATTTATAATATTTAGCATTTTTTTTATTTCTTGGAAATTTGTTTCAATACTTGATCGCGTATTAACAATATAATTTGACTGTTGATTATCTTAGGTAAATATGATGTACTCACATTTTCTGGATGCGCCAAAATTAAGGGCTTCATTGTTCTTAAAAAATAATCGTTATGATGATTTCCAAATTGTTCCGAATGCACTCGGAATGGCAGTCGTTTTATTGTTAGGCATGTGATGGTTGCAAAAATCTGTTATAAAAGTTTTTATCCAATACGAAGCTTTCAACTGACCAACACAAGTTTTAGGAGAATTTGAATTTTCGTAACTCACACGGGCTTTCGAGTTTTTCTAACCATGAAAACCTTCTGAAGTTAATGTGTTCCTTTCACTATTGCTGCTAAGTAATAGACAGGGGGCATAAAATGGCTTCAGGGTAAATCAACCATGAACGTGGTTGAATCTTTCTTATTTTGTACAATCCATTTGAATATTTATTTAATAAAATCTCGTTTCGTTATTATAAATAATTTTGGAATTTTCATTTTATTTTAATTTTTTATTAGTAAATTAAAAATAACAAAAATAAATGGTAAAATATTTGGATTAGTAATTGAATGTTTTTTTTAATTTTATTATTTTTTGATTCCGTTAAATTTTTACATCTGTTATATTTTTTATGTTTTTAATGTGGTATTTTATAAAACTAGCATGGACAATAATCGAATCGAATTTATACAGTACATAGTCAGTTTTAATAATTACTTCAGATGAACATATTGGACGTTTTTCGTCTTCATGAGACTATGATGAATTTAAACTAAATGTGTTTATAAAGTTAAAAATTTTATGAATTTTGTTTAATAATTATTGTCTGCTGACCTTTCATTTTTTACGATTTTCAGCGCCTCCAAGTTCTTAGGATAAGAATTCATTATCAATTTCTATTAATTACTAAAAATACAAAACATTATTTACATAGCCAATTTCAATTTTAAACGTAAACTACATTTATTTAAACATTAAAAGTAAAACAGCAAGTGTATTAAATGAATTTCTAAATCTTCACATACTGAGAACACTAAAATGACTAAATATAAGGCTTAATGTATCGCAGCCCGGTGCTCACTTGAAAAGAAAGCCAATTTTAAATAAAACATATTGTATTTTAATTAATTAAAATATTGTGTTACAACACAAGCGGACCAGTATCTAACGTTCCAGATATTGTTAAAAGTAAACAATAAACAATCCTGCGTTGTCAAAGCATGTACTAAAATCAGAAGTAACGTCATCGATCATCTTTTTCTCATTTAAATAAACAAATAGAACTTTCTTTGTTACACTCGTATAGTAAATAAGAAGTTGAAAATAATTTTTCTCAGAGATAAATTAGAATTTTTGTATGGAAAAAATCTGGTTTTGATTATGTTTATAGGAAACGTAAAAAAATTCTGTGTTAGATATTCTAAAGATTTATGAGTGATTAAATTTAATTGAAAAATATTTGTTTTTACTCCATAAAATTCGACAAATTACAAAACATGTACATTAATAATACAAATGCGAAGAAAATTTACAAATATCAACACGGTATGATTGAGAAATGAGAGCATGAGGGCAAGATAGTATTGAAGAGGGATAGAAGTTAAGGATTACGTGGGGTAGGACTTGAAATAGATAACCTTGAAACGAGTCGTCACGTTGTCACATAAAGGGCGAGTAGCTAGTATTACGACCAAATTGATTAGAAAGTTCTGCAGTTTGGTCTAAGGAAGACTTTTCGTAGAAATTAGGTGTGCATTTGAGAAAAAAAAGTTTAGTATATTTTCAAAGCGATTTCAAGAATACGAAAGTATTGAATCAACTTCACATATGGTTCCTTAATTTGGGTTTTTCAAAATATTCTAGAATAACATTATATGTAGATGTCATTGGTAATCCACTTTCATCCATTTAAATTGTGCCTTGTATTCAGAAACGTGACGATTTCTTAGTACTACTTATCTTCACAGTCCAGTAAAGTCAATACTTTTAGTGAATAAAGATGAACTTTAGTTTTAATAGAAAATTTTGAAGACGCTTGAGAGATGTCAAACTAAAAATAATCATAATCACTCTATTAGCGATGAGACCACTCGCTCGATTGCCGAAATTACGTAAGAAAGGTATAAATATATAAATTATGAACCCGCGACACACGAATATATAAATTACGAGCAGAGATGGAAAGCTGGACCACATGACCTCTCTTACGGTATCGAAGTATGTAGTAGCATTATTGCTGGGTATCCCATCTTCATTAGAAATAGAGGATGGTATGAGGTGTAAAAATTTACCATTTACGAATTGAATTTCAGATATCTTAATAAAGCACGATTTTACACCGTATCTCCTAAAAATTTTATGAATCGGGTGGCAAAGGAAAATTTCATTCGTTATCGAGAACACCATGAATGTTCAAGCAATATCTATTTTGAAATGGATACAGAAATTTTTGTCATGACTATTTATAAATTTAACGTTGAGATCTTATTACGTTCTAAAAATGTAATCAAACTCTCTTAATATTAAAGTAAGTAACTTGCATAATTGGCGTTTTTGTTTTGTAGGTATAATGCTATTATTTTTATTCTAACTCAAAGGCAAGTTTTTACCTTTGTGTTTTTTTATACTTCTGAGAACATTATCCTAACAGCGAAAGGGAAAAAAATGTCCATTCAGTCTTAAAAATAAACATTCACTATCAAACAAAAATTCAACATCGTTCAAACAGAGAGTATGCAGCAGTATTTGCTAGAAATTTTGTGCTAAGAGTGAAATTATTGGATAGATTTATTTCACGGTAGCATAAAAAGGTATCGAGAGGTACTAAGCAATGAAAGACGAAAAGTATATCGAATTTATGATGTGCCAAACTATCTTATTAGACAAGGAATTTACATTTATTGGAATAGAATGTTACGTTGATGATTGTATGAACTGTTTTACTTTCTTGGAATGAAATGAGGTCATAAGGTAATTTCCGTGATCAGTTTAAAATATATTTTACATTACGTATTTAATTTAACCCAAAGTTGATTTTAGATCATGAACAATATATGTGAAACTGAACATATTTCTGAAACGTTTATAGACATGATCAATGTACGAAAGAACTTAAAACATTGTTTCAATCTAAACCAAATATAAAAAAAATTTATATTAATGTTCGCTGGATATGTGTGTTGTAATTATCAACGTGATATTTATGATTAAGAATCGAAGTGACTATGTATTGTCATAATCATATAAGTGCTATATGCGATGCATATGTACGTTTAATAGGTAATATATGTGCTACGGCCCAAGTCCGTAACTTTTAATCTTGGTAACGGTATTATTGATTTTCACGCGGCTTTACCGGTGGTTGCAGGTTTTTTTCCAATCAGGTCGCCTTGTTTATGGTACTCTGTTATTTGACGTGGGTTGGCTTGAAAGTGAAACATAATTATTTGAGTCACAAGAAAAGTCAAAACAGGGGTTTGTGTATTGAGTAGAAACGTTGACATCAAATAAAAGTACTATTGATATTGTGAAAAAAATTTTGTTGTACAAAGAATACGAAGCAGTTTTAATTTCAGGGACCTGTACATTCAATTTAGGCAAAAAATTAAGGAAAATGAAAGTAATTATCGTCAAATTTTAACAAACAGTCAACAAAATTTATTAAACATATATATTCATCAATTGCATTCATTGTATTCATCAACATCATATGTCATCATGGTCATCATCATACGTTCAACAAAATTAATTAAAACATGTGTTATTTCCAAACAACGGTTAATAACTTTTTATAATTAGGTTAATCGGAAACAGGTTTATCCAAATTCTGAACAGAAAAAAATAAAGAAAGAAAATTATTGTTCTCTGAAGTTCTTGTACGCATTGCTTAAAGATTCTATTTGTTTTACATAAAACCAATATTGAGTCAAGCCGAAATTGTGATTCGTTAAGTTTCTTTGGAAGTTTTTTCATTAGCCGCTCTCTATAATTTAAATTCTGATTTAAAGAAGCAAGTGACAAGATATTTTTGGTTATAAATCGAAATTTAAAACAAAGTAGTACATAGCTGCAAAGCTAATAACAGAGATGGAATTAGAAAAAAATGTTTACGAAAAAATTGAACTGACTTCAAATAACCAGACGGAGTTTAAAAACAGAGTCTCTACTTGAGATTCACAACATTAATCAAAAAATAGCAGATTCTCAAACCTTATGATTTAAAGAGGTAGTGCCCTCTTATCTTTAGGACTAAAAAGTTGGTACACGGGGAATAATGTCGGCGTCTCTTGTTGAAATCCACAATATTAATTTAAAAGAGCGGATCCTCAAGAAAAAATAACAGATTAAGCAGATAACACCCCTGCTGAATAAGTAAGTTGGAACTCAGAGTTTAATGACAGAGTCTCGGTTTCAGATCCACAATATTAATTTAAAAATAACAGATTCTCAAGTCTCATGGTTTAGGCATGCAGTACCTGTGTACTATCAAGACTGAGGAATGGAAACTTGAAGTTCAGTGAAAGATTATCCACTTGAGAGCCATAATATTTTATTTCAAAAACAGCAGATCCCAAGTCTCACATTTTAAGCAGATTGTAACCCAATAGCAACAAGACTAAGGAGTTGGAACCTGAAGTTCAATGACTAAGTTTCTACTAGAGACCAACAATTCTAATTTAAATATGGCAAATACTCGAGTTTCGTGATTTAAGCAGGCAGTACTCATACTGAATCAAGACTGAGAAGTTAAAACCCAGAGTTTAATGATAGAGTATCTGCTTGAGTAAAACCTCAAGTCTCATGATTTAAGCAGGCTGCAGCCCCATCACATCAAGATTGAGGAGTTGAAACCTGGAGTTTCACGACAGAGTATTTGTTTGAAACCCACAATAATAATTTAAAAAACAATAGATCTTCAACTCTCACGATTTAAGCAGGCAGTATCCACACAGCATCAAGACTGAGGAGTTGGAACCGGATTTCAATGAAAGAGTCTGCCTCATGCTCACGATACTAATTTAAGAATAGCAGATTTTTAAGTTTTACGGTTTAGGTAGGCTGTACACTTGCAAAAGATTGATATTACCATAATGTCGAAATATAAAATGGGAATTGAATAGGTTTTTCATGAGAAGCGTTTACGTAAAAGTAGTAGTAGTACTAGTTTATGTAGAACATACGATAGACAAATTGAAGAAATTTTGACCTATACCATCTAAACTCTACCACGATACCTTTGCTCTTCAGTTTTGAGAATTTCTATGATATATCTTCAATTTTATACGACCTATAAGAAAAGTCATTCAAATTGGTTGATATGCCGGAGACATGAGATAGCAAACACAAAAAAAAGAAATAGTAAGAAATAACGTAGGGTCGAATTGAGAACCTCCTCCTGTTCTGAAACTGGTCAAACCGGTACAATAATTTTAAAATGTTAGTCGAAAACATTATTGCACTGATTATCGCTAAGAAAGCAGATTTGTAAGAAATAGTTTATCTCGAAAAATTAATAATTAATTTCATTTAGATTTAGCTAGCATCGTTGAAATATTACCTGTAGTTGATAAGCCCCACGCTTCTTTTCACTCCCTTTTTCCAATGCATCCCGCATTTAACGTGGTACGAAAATAAACAATAATTTAAATTTATGCCATTACGCGTAGAGTTATGGCATAAATTTAAATTATTATATATATATATATATATATATATATATATATATATATATATATATATATATATTATATTTATATCATACCGCTTACGCAATTACTGGTTAAGTATAATTTTGAATATAATTTGCCAGACCTAATTTATAACACTAATTGTGTTGCAATACGGCGCGCTGGGTTTATTGAATTACAATGTTGTTTAACAATAATTAACCCATGAATTTTGCATGTTCCATTCATTATTTTTCAAAATTCAATAAATGGTAGTACATTCAGTTTTTTCTGCTCCTGTCAATGATAACATAATTAAATATATCCTGTCTTTTTAATATAGGATGTATGTTATCAATATCCAAAATTTAATTTGAATCTATTGGACCGGTTACGTGTTTAAGGAAAATAAATAAACAGTTTAATCGTTATTATATAGTAGGGACATTTAGAAATAATTCAATTTATTGTATAAGAGATATATGCTGTAGTAGAAGACTGAACTTTGTGAATTGGCTTGTGTACAAAGGATTTACTAGGGCTAAAATATTAGTTACATTCTATACAGACACTTATTAAAAGTTTAATTATATTATAATTATCCTAATTATTAAATAATTAGTCTCGTTTCAATGAACAATTCAATAAAGGTTTTGAACCTTAAGAAACTCGAGCCGGGAGAGTTAAATTCTTTAATTCATAGAGTGGCCAAACGGCCAAATGCGTGTCGTAACAAGGGGCTGCCACCCCTCCGGGTTTCAGATTTTAATGAATTATCTCGTAGCTCTGGGTTACTATAGTAATTCTCCGGTTTTCACCGAAGCTGTCTAAATTTATTAAACAACCGCTTGCAGTGATGGTTGTCGGTCGACTGAGCTAGCTCACGCACGGTCGGTGAGAGTGAGACGGCGCTGATGGGGGGAAGGGAGACGGCAGCACCGGGCGGGCAATACGTAGAGAAAATGATCGCATTCAGCCGTTAGTTCGACTACCGTCAATTTGTGAAATTTTCATTGACTTCTGTTTTCTATAGTGTTATTGCAGTATACGGTGTTATTTGATAACTTCGGAAATATTTATTTGTTATCACGGTGGACGGGGACCAAAAACAGAAGCGGAAAAAGAAATACCAATCTAATTTAGTGTCACATTTAAAAGGTACCAAACTAGATCGGTCTACCACACCTAACGAATGATAAATTTATGAAATTGATTAGAAAAGTCGATGAGAAGCGCGTGAAATGTGTATTTTGTAACGTGATTTTCATAGTCAACTGTGGCTTCGAAAAAGCTTTTACAAATCATATCTGTTCTGAAATTCACAAGAAAATGGTAAGAAACTTACTGTCTAATTCGTTCATGAAAGCATTTATTCCAAAAATAAACATGAATCGTTGCGGTTATTGAAGTAGCATCAATTTTTTATGCAATTAATCATCATCATCGTTATTTGAGCACTGAGTGTGCCATTGAACTCAACGCCTCATTCAATTCCGATTTTGTATCTTCCAACAAAATTCATTTGGCCGAGCCAGAGTAGAATGTTCTTGCTCCAAACTCAATTGAACATAATGTGAAAAAGCTCCAAATTCCGAACGCATCTTAGAACGGCGTACACTTTTCCATTGCTATTGGCGGCTTTAATAAAGGTTCCCAAAAATGTATCCTATTGTTATAAAAAGTTGTGTGGTTTTAGGAAACCACGATGAAAGTGAAACTTTTTTCAGATTGTAGGCATTTAATTGAGAATTTTTCGAAAGCTACTTGATTTAGGATTTTAAAAGTAATATTAACTTAAGACGTGAAAAAGGAAATGATAATAGTAGACAAGATATATAACTATGAATGTTTATTTTACTCTGCGTACTAAAGTACATAATACATAAATACATAAATAAATACAATGTTCGGTATGATATATATATACATATTAAAATATTAAAAACGTAGATCAATATTTATATAAATCATTGAATTATTTTAAATTTCGATTATTTGATCACTAACTTCATCTTCGCTTTGAGTCTCACAGTTTATAAATGTAAATAATATTTTGTGGTAACTAAAATAAGTATCGGTCTTTTCCTCGTTTATCGGGTTATTTGATTTATTAGCTATATTTGCGTCCATCGCGATCAAGTGACTATGAACATTTACATGAAAACACAGATCAAATCATACAAATAACACGATGCACTTGCACGAAAATAAGTGAGAATGTAAACGCTGCACAGCTGATGAGAGCTATAGGTACCGCCATATTGGTTTCAACTGCTCTGCCAAGCGCCTTTCACTTTACCCCCACTCCGCGGCCGACTGTAATGCGACATGCGATAGGTAAACGAAATATTCTGAGGCGATACAATAAAAGTTTCACTTTAAAATATTTTGATCGTGAAAATCGTGAAGATCGTGTTTACTTACAACTTGAAAGTTTACAACGAAGCTTTCTATTTTTGTTTACGCTGTGAAATGGAGACTGATAAAATATGTATATTTAAGGATTTTATAATAAACACAAAGAAAACACGTTTATACAAAATTCAGAACATTAACGTCGTTGGTTAATTTTATTGTAATAAAAAATGATTGTAAGGGTTCAAAGAATGTTATCAATGAAAAAGTTCAAAAATACTTTAAAGTTTCTGTGTTTACTAAAGTGGGTATATATATATATGCATACATATATATATATATATATATATATATATATATATACATATATATATATATATGTATATATATATATATATATATATATATATATGTATATAAATATACCCTTACGTATGTGCACCGCAGATAAGATTGATCAAACTTGGTTTATAATATCGACCGTTTTTAAATCAACACGATATTATGGTTGTATTTGTTACGTTTTCATGTTCCGCTTACAAGGCTAATAAGAGGGAGTGTTTACATATCGTTACAGTATTTTCGTCATGAATTATGCTGAATAATAATTTGACTCTATTATATGTTTATATTTCAGGGTTTATTTTTCGAAGCATATTTTGATTACATCATAGAGGGGATGCTCATTAAAGTTTGAAAATATCCTCGAATTGAAATAATGACTGCGTATGGTAATATACAAGTAATTTTAGTACATATATTCACTTTTATACAATATACAACTAATATAAACAAATTTCCAATGGAATATTCCAATTTCATCAATATATATGTATATATATATATATAATGCTATCGATTTCGATTAAATAATGTTGTAAGTGGTGGGTAAGAGGTGATTTGTTACTCATGCTTAAGTAATCTTCAATGTACCAAATTATAGAAAAAGAGAGGTGCCATCCATTTAATTTTCAGCAAATTAGTGTAAAAACGTGAATTAGGTGCTTCTATAGCAATTTAAATTTCTATTTAATTAATCAATTAATAATTACTAATAAGGCCATCAGCCTTATTTCAGGAAAAATCTAAATGATTTTATTTAACATGAAGCAAATTATAATATAACACTAGTGGGCAGATATACTTTCACTTCACTGGAAATTGAAGATAAAGTTACTAGCTTTTTATTTCCGTTTTGCTTTTGCTTGTATTGCAATTCAATTCTAGGGTAGTCAAAATAATATTAAAATTAAAATTAAATGATTCGCGTATATTGGATACAGGTTGGGAGTACGTGTTATAGACCTTATTCCGTTGGATGAGCAGCAAAATGTTTGAAACATTTTTATATCAAATTGTAATTAAAAAATTTGCAACGAGTGGAAAAGTTTTTGAAACCTAATAGTAAATTATTAGCTCGTTATGATGTAATAAATTTCTGCAGAACTCGATGGGAATTCAGCTTAGCGTCAGGATGAAAGTTTTCTCTGAAATTTGATGCGCATTTTTTATTTATTAACTTTTATCCGCAGAACAATTTGCTTTATACTGGGATTCTGGATATTGTACAAAATATCTGGTCAATCCCACTGAGTCCCAGCCATCTGGAAACCTAAGTTTGAAGTCAATATTTGTATACGTTCATGTTGGATGTTGGTTGGTGGTATACGTTGTAAACGTTATTCCGTTTGATGAATAGTTAAACGTTTTTAAATCAAATTATAATCAACAAAAGCGCAAGGAGTTGAAATGTTTTTTCGAAAATTAGCGGTAACCATTAGCTCGTTACGTTGTTGTAATAAATATGAACAGCACTCGATGGGAATTCAATGTCAACATAGCATTAGAATGAAAACTGTTTTCTTAAATATGATGGGGATGTATTATTTATTAGCTTTTGTCAGGAAATTTGTCCGCTTTTGAACTGCGCATAGAAAAATATAAGTTTTGTAAGTGAATATGCTTTTTGGTTCAAAGTTGGAAATATTATTATTTAATTAAACAATCATCGGTTAAGTTCATTATTCATAGTGAAATAGCACGCTGCCTGGCTTTATACGTCTTTGTTTTGTATTTTCTGCGTTCCTTTTTAGGGTACCGTACATTAAAAAGGAAAAAAGGAAGCTTTATAGGATCACTTCGTTGTCTGCCTCGGTCTGCCAAGATCCTTTTTCTCAGGGACGCATGGAGGTGGAATTATTATCAAATACTTAGGTCTACGGTCCCTTAGGTCCATATAAAGATTTCGAAGGAACATCTTTTGCTCTAGTTCAATCATCAAGCTGTTCTTGGTTTCGTGTAGGCCCCAAATAAATTGGATAAATTCTAATCGTCTTTGCACTAACGAAGTGTGCAGCAGGCGAATAGATGATACGGGTTAAAAATCCTTTGAATAGTGTAATACGAATTCAAGTTTTCGAAATGATTTTTGCTACATCCTCCATTTGACTACGAAACGTCAATCGTGAATCAAATATGACTCCAAAGTTTATTAACTTTGGAGTCATATTTGATTCATCATCCTGACTATGTAACAGGATCGAGACCATGCGCTAATCGTATATTCGTATTTAATAGAAAAGTTTGTTCGGTTTTACTATTGAACATTATTTGCGTTAAGCTGTAAGCTGCTTGCTGCGCGCACTTCACTTAACGACGGCGCTGATTACGCTGCAACCGTTCGCCATCTGTTACATCCTAAACGAATGCAAAATGTTTTCTATCGTCCACGAATTTCAAACAACGCTCAGTTTTCAGCGCGCGCAATCAATATCGTTTAACAGAATATTGAAAAGTAGACGCCAAAGATTCGAACCCTGGCTCACTCCCGATCGTGTAAAGTAAGCCTCGGATGTAAATCCCACTCGTCTGTATTGCTTTTTACACCCACTCCCACTCGTACGCATTGCTTTCTTTTTGCAAGCTATGAAGAGAAAAATCGTAAAAGTGGAACGGAAAACTCTGCCTTGTGTAGTTGACTTAGAAAAATGTAGTTATATATACGATCGAAAACTTTCTGCTAGACACAATATGTTTTCTGGTAGTCAAAATATACTTGAAATCCGAGGTCAACATGATAAAAAACATATAAGGTTTGTACATGTGTATTCCACCATAATTTTCTCTTTTTCAGGCGAGTGCAATCGCGGATCAAAGCTAAGTATAAAGAGTTTGTTACAATATTAGGGCTGACATACTTGAGCCCGAACTTTATATAGACAAAAAAAATTGGCTTCACGCACTATAGGCAAAATTGAAGTCTTGATATTATAGTATCATTGCTATTCTTCGTCAATATATATATATATATATATATATATATATATATATATATATATATATATATATATAGACAATAAAGTTTAGTCATTTTGAATGAAAAAGAAGCTAGTAATAATTAGAATGGGAATAAACTTATATTGTTAACTGGAGTACAATTCATATGGGTGTTGTTATAAAACATAGATCTCAATAATTTTATAGATTGCCAAGGTAACCAACCATACATAAAAATTTAGTAAACAGAAACGTCTTAGTGATGTAACTTAAAAAATTACAAAATACAGTTTTAACTACTCAAAATATATTTCAAATTACTGTTTTAATATCAGGAAAAATAAAAGTAAAAGAATATTTTCAATAGGATTTTTGTTATAAAGGTTCAAACTTAACATTTAGACAAGGGTGGCAATACTGAATTGTACCCATACCTAATTATAATTTATGAATGTTATTGGATATGCAGCCAATAACATTCATAAATTTATATTTCATCTGTCTCATTGCTTGTCCCTCTGTTATAATTGTTGATATAACTGTTTATATGTATATATATATATATATATATATATATCAACATGTCATATTCAAACCTGCATCAAACATAATGTTAAATATATTCAAGTGTGTACTTTTCTTAGTTCGCGTAATGGTTACAAAAAGTTTTACAGTGAAAATGTTTAAGTCTGTCAATCTGTTATCATAAACAACACAGTGTAACTCAATAATACAGAACAACATTTTTAGTATTTCACCTAATTTTATGTAGTGGTAAATTTGTCACAGTAGTACATTCAATGGGTCAGACAAACAAATTTGACACTATCTGTAAATACGCGAAATCCAAGTAAGTTATAAAAGTGATTAGATTGAGTAGAACTATCCAGTAAGTAATCAATTTTAAATATATACTTCAATTTACTTTCAACATTACGAGATATTTTGTTGAAAAATTTAGTTAGCGTTAAAAAAATATTTTCGTTATAAAATGTTCATAAGATCGTGATCATATTAATTTTAACTTTGAAGTTTTTGAAGATCAAATATATCCTAGATATTTATTTAAAAAACTTGGAAAATCCGTACTATACTATTAGACACATGCAATACTCTTATTAAAGACTTGCGACGCCAGTTGTACCTTGATTATTCTATGTTTAAAGTCTGAATTTATTAGCCGTATAAAAGTGGTTCCTTTCTTTAAAAAATCTTTCAGATAATACTATTCAATTTTGTTCTATTGTAATTTGCACCACTATAATTTGTAATTCAAGGCACAAAATTGTGCTTATGCATAAAAATAATATTACGAAGTTACGTATATTACAAGAAGAAAATATAATATATATAAGAAAATATCGCCTAAGGATAAATAACATTTGAGTATCAATGCATAAAGCCTAAAATGATCGAATCATTTAATTTTGATTTTAATATTATTTTGACTACCCTAGAATTGAATTGCAATACAAGCAAAAGCAAAACGGAAATAAAAAGCTACTAACTTTAGCTTCAATTTCCAGTGAAGTGAAAGTATATCTGCCCACTAGTGTTATGTTATAATTTGCTTCATGTTAAATAAAATCATTTAGATTTTTCCTGAAATAAGTAATTATTATTAGTAATTATTAATTGATTAATTAAATAGAAATTTAAATTGCTATAGAAGCACCTAATTCACGTTTTTACACTAATTTGCTGAAAACTTAACAGATGACACTTCTATTTTTCTATAATTTGGTTTATAGTGTGGTGCATTGAAGTTTAAAAAAAATATGATTAACAAATCGCCTCTTACCCCCACCACTTACGACATTTTTGAATCGAAATCGATATTGGAAATTGGTATTACTTGGTGATTTGGATGTTTATTTGATAATTGACTAAAAGTAAGTAAGCGTTTAATGTTATTATAAATTATTGTATTTATCTACATAGATATTACCTACGATCTACGAAGCCACATACAACGAGATCGCGTGTCATTAATTTCACGAATAATTCGATTAGAAAATTTTCGAGTGCATGAGTTAGAAACACTCAGGGACGATTCTTTTATCGAAAGGGAGTCTAGGCTTCAAGAAATGAAGGAACGTGTTACCTATAAGCACTAGAGTGAGTCTCCATAGACGAGAGAATATCCTGCGAGTGTGAACTTCCTATAACCAGAAATTTTGAGATTGGCAAATATGACAGAACATTCCAGATGTGTAAACGCTGAATAAAGAAATTAAATTGTCACAGATACTAATGAGTTTTTAAATGCTGTTTCGAAAATACCAAATTTGTTATATCTGTAAACAGTTGTATAAAAGTCAGATAAAAAAATAAAGAAGATTTTCAAATTCGAACATATTGCCGCAAGATTGCTTTCGTTGCTTGTAATAGGTGTCAATTAAAAACGCAACGCCTACTATTGCCGTCTGAAACATTATGACAGTGCTAACCATATCAGAAGAATTGGTGATACTAAATGAAATGGAATTGAGATTAATATCCAAAATAATCCCTCTCATAAAAATAAAGCTTTCTGGACGTTTTAGACAATTTAGTTTTAAAGGACAAACTATTTTATTTGCACAACAAATATAAGTTGCTGAAAAATTGTCCTTATCCGTTGAAAGATCAGGTTTGACTGATAGATTTGGAAAAAATATGAAGTGCATTAGAATGGTTGTAACAAAATAGCACCGGAACATCACTATTGATTTTTCGGATTTTAAAATAAACCAAATAATAATATAATTGAAATTGATGTTAATAACAAAAATATAAATAATAATTTTAGGTTAATCCCAAATTCTATTGATATCTATATTGTCAGGGGTTCATTTCACAAGGATAGTGACGTATTTAAATGTTAATACACCATTTGTTAGTAACTTTCGTTATTGTTTTTATTGAACCCGTCCTTCCATAGTGGCAGTAGATTATCACTGCTAAGGTCTTAATAAATTCGTTTAATAGCAGTCAAATATCGGGAAGTAAGATGAGATTATCATGACTATACGAATAAATCTTTCCATTTACTTTAGCGCGCTCGTATGAGCACCGTGAATTCTTGCTTTCAAACGTGTCCATTTTATGTAGAGAGTTTTCAAGAGAGAGATTATAACAATAATATGTTGCCCATATAGCAATTTTTATATTTTCCAGGGAATCGTAATTTCGACGTTTTGCCACTTATTTCTATCACTAAAACCTGACCCTACTCCTACACCTAAACCTGTTTCTTCAATGTAACTTTTGAGTTTCCATTATTTTAGGAACATGTGCTATGCATTATTTTTTTATTAATAGTTATATTATTAAAAAGAGCTGCTTCTATAGCAGCTCAAATATTTACTTTATTGTTTAATTTATCTTGAAGACTCTATGTATACTACTCTTTTACAATATGAAGAATCCACAATTAAATGAAACTACGTGATGTAGTATTATTTATACTTTCTTTAATTTCTTTACCACGACCTAGGTTTCGTTGTATTACAACATCTTCAGGTGGGATATTAGCAAAGATTAACTCTTATAAAAAATTAAATACAAAAGGTAATAAACTTAATATCCTAGAAACATTAGAAATAAACAGACATAAAAAAGATATCAAGGTTAATATATTAAATGAACAACTAAATATAATATCATCACCCATTCTTAAAATCTTCTAGATATCATATAAATATACAACATTGATACTACAGTACCCTGGAAATTGTTTCAGAACTAATACGCATATAAATATAAGTATATATAACAAAAACAAAAAATTAAAAGAAATAAATAAATAAAAATATGAATACACAAAACCGGAGATATGTATAATTAGTGTATTCCCTTGTCCTTACTTTCAAATACCCTTGCTTTTGTATAAATATATTACCGATAATAACTTCCATTTAATTTTATTACATACACCGTAAAGTTTGCATTGTATAACCTCACATAATAACAACAATTGAATTTATTACCCTCACTAAAATACTGGTATATTGTATAACTCTCGGTAATATAATAAAACCTACACTGCGCCCCTGCAATAAACAATAGAAAAATCCGCACAAACCGGGCTTCCGCTATTGTGTTTGAAACATATAAATGCTGTTGGTTGTTCCTAAGAGTTAATCTTTGCTAATATCCCGCTTGAAGATGTAATACAACGAAACCTAGGTCGTGGTAAAGAAATTAAAGAAAGTAGAAATAATACTACATCACGTAGTTTCATTTAATTGTGTATAATAAATTTCTACAAAATTAACGCCAAATATATTCAATACTCGACAATAGATCAAGTACATCGAATCAAAACAAGATCGAAAAGGCTTTCGAAGATCTACAGAGCAGGAAGCATGTTGCACTGGCATTTGATAATATCTAGCATGGAGGCTTGTAATATAAACTTCATAGAGATTTGTCAAAACAATGCTATGAAATTCTTAAGATCTTTCTTAGAAAATAGGAAGTTTAAAACTCTTTATAGTAAACAATATTCAGAACGGAAGTAGATTCTTGCGGGTATTTCGCAGGGCAGGAACCTCTATCCAGCGTTGTACTTCTTTTACATACGAGACTAGAAAATTCAAGATGAAGTAATGACAGTAACCTCCGCTGATGCGATAGCTACAACATTCAAACACATATCACGATCTACAAAAAATTTCAAAGAATAATAAATAAGTAAATGGACAAACAAATGTTCTGTTATATTAAATGAAACCAACTCGCTTATATCAACATTTTATTTAATAAAATAAATCCACTTTCATTATGTATTAACAATAAAATTATTACACAGCAAAATATCCAAGAATGTAAAATTAAAATGGAAAGAATATATAAAAGGAAAGAGAAGAATTAAATATAAAATACAGACATCTGCACTGGCTGCTAGAAAGAAACTCAGAACTTTCGGTTGAGAATAAAATACACATCTATCATCAAATCTTGCAACCGATCTGGACTTAAAACGTTCAAATTAGGGGATGTAGTAGGAAAACAAACATCCAGCAAATACTAATTTTACAAAATAAAGTGATATGAAGAATTGTCAATGCCCCGTGGTACGTTCCTAACAGAAACCTACACCGTGACTTACACATTGAAGCAGTTTCCGAAGTGATAAAAAATTAGCGACCAGACAATCTTGCGGTTGCAATCCCCATGAGTGAATTTATTTTTTTTTACAATTTAATTAATTTTTTAAAGAAAGGTGTAAACTGAATTATAAGAATACTAAACAATTTAACTTTGCTTCTGCAAATACATTATTTAAAAAATTAAAATTCGTCTGAAATTGAAAATCTGAAGAAAATGTGTTAACGCAATTGCCGAGGATTTGCTATTTTTACAAATTTAAAAAACAATATGATGCACATAGAATATTTGAACATATTTATTTATTACAATTTTTAAATATTTTTTGCGAGTTCGTTATGGTTAAACTAATCTTCTTAATATTGATTGAACCACTTCCTACTTCATAAACTTTGCCAAGTATGTGGTTTTGGAGACAATCTAGGGTTTCCAAATTTATTCGATATTTTTCTTTGATGTAGGTATATATCATTGCCCTAGTTATGAAACATAAAAAGCATGTATATTTGTGTTCCGAAGATATAAAAGTCCAAGCGTGATATTTATAATTCATTACGTAAACGACGAGGTTGTGCTTCGATGTATTTCCCTATGTGGAAATCAGCTTTCCGAACGAGTACGGACCATTTTTTACGTGAAAGATTTATCATCTCACTTTATTCTATGTAAGTATTTATTGACGTATTGATTAGATAATGTATGGTCAGTTCATCTAGGCAACAATTCATGTAGATTAGGTAGAAGGTTCTCATTCTACTATTATATATGTGGCTTTATCTTTTATATTTTTTGGATTATTTTGTATGGGTTAATAAGAGAAGATTACCAAAAAAATAATTTAACATGTCAAACACTCGTCAGTATCCGCATATCTAAATTATTCTTATCAAACTTTTGACTAATTTTTTAAATTTTAATTGAATTTTTATTTACTCGACGCAATAAGAACTTCAATTATTTCCATTTAAAATTGTTTATATATTTTGAAGAAAAAAAACTGTTACAAAAAATGTTTAACTTGAAACGGTGATAGTTGAGACGGTGCAAATCTATTTGCTTCAAATGAAATATTGATTTTTGATAAACTCATATATGCCCTTTCGCTAATTGTGGCAATATCTTATCAAATTAATATGATGGAATAACATTTTCGAAAATTAATTTTTAAATACAGCTCAATTAATTTCCATGGTGGTCAAATTATATATAAAAAACATTTCTAATGTTTTTTATATATAATTTGATTTAATCTTTGTGTGATACAAAAATATGTTTTTTTCTTTAGACGACAAATCATAGACTAAAATTAATTAATGTATTTTCATGAGCATTAAAATCTATAGTGATGTACCTATTCGCGTGTGTTTATCCCTTGTGTCGTTGAGCCTACATATCACGGGGTTGAGTATGAGCTTATAAACGTAGAATAATATAAGGGCCTATCTGTTTTTTTCAAATGAATATTTTCGACAGCGGTATTTATATCACTGGTTTCTCTTAGTAAGAAAGTGTAGTAAAAAAAATTAAAATATATTTTTACCACCATTTTAATATGTTTAAGCAGTTCTCTTTTAAATATCAAGTGTACATGATATTTTTACAATGTGGTAAATGCTTTTTCCTCGTTGTTCGAAAAGGAGAATAATATAGTGTATTTGCGGTTAAATTATAATCTATTGCAATATTCGAGAAGTTTGAAAAAAAGTTATTAAATAAAATCTATGTAAGTTATTGATGACTAAGGACATATGCAGTTTTTTTAAGAACTAAATATATCGATAGTTCTAGGGGAGGAGAAGGGGGGATTTCAAATAAATTTTTGATGTTTATGTGTACTTGAGTTCCACACATCTTCATTTATTTTGACTTTATTAAAAAACGTTTATGAATATAAGGAAGAAATAACAGAATATAATTGTAACTCAAAATTACCAAAAAGTGAAAAAATTACAAAAAAGTTAAATAGTGAAATAAGAAAGAATGAAGTACTTTAGATCCTTGATAATATAATGAGTATATTGTGTCATAATATTTTCTAACTGATGTTTAAGTAATGTTTTACAATTATACAATCGTCGAAATAACAACACATTTATTTCTTATTTCCAATATATATATATATATATATATATATATATATATATATATATATATATATATATATATATCAAATTAAAAAAAAAAGAATAAGCGTAACATAACAAAAGTGTTGGACATAATTCCCTAAAACATGTAGAAATACAAATCGAATAAGATGAAAAGACTTTTCCTTTTAATTATCAGTTCGCAGAGACGCCGGGGATACGGATGTAATGCCGACGAAGCGGAGTGTTAGAATGATAATATTACTTGATAAGACTTCTTTCAAATTATTTAGGCTTTTGAAAAGTTTGCCTTTAATATTTTCAGCGTACAAGACTTTTGAAGAATATTGAACGTATACGTCGAAACGTGCGATTTATAACGAATATTTTTTTTCTTTTTAAAGCACTTTGCAAATTTTTATTTAATTAAATTGTCGAAGTATTTTTACGAAAAACATATATTTGAAGTTTAATAATTTTTAGCAAGTAGTGTTAGAAAATTCAATCGACATCTGCTAACATCTTTAGATATCGAAGATTTGGGATTATTTGTGTAGTACATTTCTCGTTACCACTATAGTATAATTGTTGCTATGTATGAGTTTATTTGATGTATATTAAGCTGTTACATTTGCTGCATCGTGGTTAACGTCGATAAATACTATTTTTTGTGGTTAGATGTTGTTACCGAAGTATGGAAACAATTTTACATCCAAAGCTTAGGTTATTTACGCGATTAAATAGAATCATAGTCGATAGAACTTCAAATAAAGAGGCGTTTTGTTGGGGTCAAGTAAACGTTTCGTGGAAATATTAGCATATTTTATATTATAATATGCTTATGTAACGTAAAAATCGAGTAAGATTGAGAATGTTAGGTAAAGAAAAGTAATGAAAAACGCTTTAAAAGTTATGATGCTGTGTTGTGTACACCGTGCGACGTGCGATCCTAGCAAGCAGTTCCTGCCTGAAAATATGGGAATTGATTCATACGGCGTGTTAGAAATTCAAATTGATCTAATTTAATTTTATAACAATGAGTAAAATAAAATTAGGCCAATTTATATTATCATTGTCATATTTTATATTTGGTATTTTAGTAATTAGGCACAAATAAATATATCGCTGGAGAATGAAATCCTGTGTCCCATTTGTGTCTCGTGTTAGTTGCAACTCACACCTATGTTTTTGCAACGACTTTCCAAAGACAAAAACTATTGTCATCTGCAAATTAGTATCGCCGTAATCATATATCGACTAACTTAATCGTAGTATCGACTAACTTAACGTTAGTAAACAGAATCTTTGATTTTAGAGACACTGACATTTTTTAAAAATTCTTTAAAATAGCCATCACGGGTCGGTTTTGGATGCCACGACTACAAATCAAGTCTGATTTTTTGTTAAACATAGCTAAGCTACAGGCCTTTTTAATTAATTGCAACATTTTGCGACAACTGTCACATTTCTCTCAGAAAAAAATTTAAAAAGACGCTATTTAGAATTTGGTAATTTCTTTTGACTAAATTTCACTATTCGTGTTCTAAAAAAATATAAAACTTAGGACAGGCACAGAAGGTGCTCATTATGAGATAATTCCTCTGTCTTTGGGGTAAGTACCTCATAATGGAAAATGATTAGGTGTATGTTAAAAAAATTAATAAAAATACATTTATATGAAAAAATATTTGTATTTTTATGGAAATGTATCTTTTACTAAAATTGTTTTTCTCGGAAACTTATATATTCCTAATCAAATGAAAAGAGTAGTCTATATTTCGAAAAAATATAGTTTCCTCAAAAAATAAAGTTTTCATTTTACATTATAATAAATTTTCAAACTAAATACCATTGACTCTTAAGTACGTGTGATATCTACGTATATGTCGTTTCATTTTTTCTTCTCTTGTGCTGGCATTAAAAAAATTAATTAAAAAACATGACAGCTTTTGCTGAGTTTTTAAATATTTTTAACCATAAAAATTTTTCTAACTTTAATTTATATTTTCTGCTTTGATTAGGAATGTTTAATATATTTCGGGAAAAAAATTAAAAAATTACTTCCATGGAAAATCCAACCCAGGGTTGCTAACCTATAATGGGAGCCTTCTGTGGTTACGCGTCAACACCTTTTTTTTTATTGTCAATGGTAGTAAATAGTTTATCAAATTGATTTCTGCATTACATGAGCCAATTTTTGATAAAAGTTGCCAGTTCTAAGTCGTACATTTTTTTCAATCACGAACCACTTGTGTGATGAAAATTATGTTTTAATAAATTGAAAAGGTCTCCTACTGACGCATATTTTACAATAAAAAAGCAGAAATCAGATTTAATTAGTAGCCGTGACTCTCAAAATATCAACCCAGAGTAGCAAATTCCACAAATTTTAACAGTGTCTATATATATGTATATACAGGATATAAATCTACACACACAAAGGTGGTATTTTCTAGTATATTATAGTACATCGTACGTCATGTACTAAAACACGGTTATAGAGCAGAAGAAGTCCTTTAAAAGTCTACCACATGTACATTTCAATTCCTCTTGGTAGTTTGTCTATAATTTTAAGAAAGAGAAGAAGTACTTTCAAAAAATGTTTTCTCCGCGAATGTTCTTTTAATCGATATAACGTGGATAGGAATGTGCAATTACAAATCGCAAATAAACTAGGTCAGCTGTATAAACCATCCGTCAATAACAGAACTGGTTTCTCAATTACCTCTATTTCGAGTCAAGTAAAGATATTCAGTCGTAGCAGTACCGAGCTATATATCCAAATAAACTTTTATAGTTAGTTTGCCGGGTATTATTTTATATTTATTTATAGAAGTTAAAGGTATTCATTTATAATATATGGATGTAATAACAAAAAAAAATTAAAATATATGGATGTAATAACAAAATGCAGAATAAAATAAAGTAGCCTTTAGTATCAAAGAGTTAATAATATGTCGTTAATATTTTGTACGTTATTACGTATAAATTTTGAAATACAAGTAGCATAATATGCAAAGACAATTCGTCTCAATTTTCAATTCCGGGAGATGTTAGTAGGATACAGGCATAATGCTGAAAGAGAAGAGGAATACCTGAATATTTTCATCATACTATTATTTTGATAAGACTCCCTTAAGATTATTTGATCATTTGAAGTTTTGACGTACCCGATTCTTGAGTGAGCTATATATGATATCATAACAGGCGATGTAATCGTAGGTACGTTTAATACATTTTTGAGCCAAATGAACGTAGGCGTTATTTAACGATTCATCAAAATGATTTATAACAGCCAAAATATTTACATTTAAATTTATATTCAGTCTAACAAGTTCTAGTATTGCTTGCCTTTATTTTTAAATGAAAACTGGATTTTTTCTTTAGCATTTTTTCTATCTATATTATTCGACAAATATAAAGCTATGACCATCGCTATTGTGTGCCTGATATGCTGATAATAAAGGTATAAGCACTCTATTTTATAACATTTCTGAATGAAATTATAAAACCTACTTCGCGCCTGAGGTTTAGTTTATTTACAAATTTAAGTTAATATGATTGATATGGCACGATACTAAATTTGTTTATACTTTGGTATTGTTTTTTCGTTTATAGAAAGTTATATAAAAGTTAGATTGAGAATGTAAAGAAAGAGCATAAAATGAAATAAATGGTGATAATAATCAAACAAGTTTAGAAATTGGCAGTAGATCAATAGAGAATGTGGAGATATTAGTAACGAAATTAAGATGCAGAATTATAGGTTAGAACATCTTTAGAATGGGCTTATTATCTATCTCGAGAATCATTGGTTTTTTAATAAGTTCTGTTAGGAATTAAGCTAACATCTATCAACCCAGATGTCTTTGAGTTCTTTTGGAATTTAAAGACATCTGTCAACAAAAAAATAGCAATAAACTAGCTGAACTCATCACTGCTACCTCTATCTCTATTAAATGAGCCCCTGGAACTTCTCGCGGTCTGGGGATTGACATGTTTCTTTCTACTAACGTCTAACTTTCGCTACCTATTTAAAGCTAAGTACTTACTAGACTTATGAAAAGCGAAGCACGTTAAGTATGCTCAGTTACTGAATCTATATAACATGTTATTAACACACTTTGTATGGGCGTTTAATAATATGGACTCTATGTAACATATAAATGGATAAGTTTACAATATTAAAGTGTTCGAAGCGAAGTTCAAAGTAAAAAAAAATAAATCTTGCAAAATTTTATTATCATTTTTCACTATATTTGCTATTCAAATGTTAGAATTAAACAATTAATTTCGATTAAAATATCATAATTATGTAATTAATTTCCAATTAATATTGAACGTAAGGTCAGTATATTATAAGCCTACTGCTTCTTCAAACATTTTCTTTTTTAAACGGTCCGTAATGAACAAATGGGTGCGTAGCGTCCGTAATGGTCCATAATGAACAAATGCGTTTTTAGTAGTGGGGATTTCACAATTTCATGTTACTTTTGCGAAATTGCGTCGATTCAAAAAGAGCAATATTGCTGTTCTGGTCAAGTGTGACTTCGAATCTTTGGTTTATCCACCCCACCGTTCGATCCTGGTCTCGAGTAAGGGTGAATATATTTCACGATGACGACGAGATGGAGAAAACAACTTCGGTTTATTTTGAGTGCAACGAGAAACATGTTTTGTCGATATACAGAAACTAATTTCATGCTTTAATATATATATATATATATATATATATATATATATATATATATACACATATATATATATATATATATATATATATATATATATATATACATATATATATATATATATATATTAAAGGGCAATTATATTGAAAAAGAACAATAGTTTCTCCGTTATTTCAAGTTTATCGACCCTACAGCCTGAAGCTGGCCTCCAGCGAGTAGTATTTTTTCTTAAATTTGAAATGGAAGCTAAAGCAGAAGAAATTTCATAATGATAAAGAAAAAGGTGAATGAGGTAATTTCACTTCATTTTGAGAGCAAAGAGAAACAATATTTTTTAACGTAAACAGATATTAGTTTCAAGATTTGTAAGGTTGTCAAGGAAAATTACATTGAAAAAGAAAAATAGTTTCTTTACATTCTTTAAACAAAAACAGTTTTATGCCAATGACTTGTAGATCTACTGATACTTAATATTAATTGAAACGATGGAGTTTCTATGTCGTAATTATATATTAACTTTTTGAGTTGTTTAGACTACGATATAAAAAAAATTATTGTTAAAATATTGAAATTGAGGATTTTTTTATTAACATTTACCGAATATAGTTCAAAAACCTCAGTATAGAACCAGTCCTATACTGAGGTTTTTAATTAACATATACTGAATGTAGTCACTAGTACTATATTAAAAAATCGTTGCCAAAATATTAGTCACTAGCTGTGTCCTATGTTTCACTCGCGTGAAATTCGGAATAAGGATTTTTTTCTATATTATATATTACTTTTGATTATAATTTATTACCATACCTAATTTCATCAAAATCCGTCTAGTAGATTTTGCGTGATTGACGTACAAGGTAACGTACGGATAGACAGAGGGAAATTCTAAAAGAGATTTTCCTCCGATTCCGGAAATTTCGATCCGGCTCCTTTTAACATTCTATATGCTAAATCAATTGCTCTTGAAAATATTTTCCATGTGCATACTCTGTTACGATTTTATTATATGTACAGATTAATATTAATATATAAAATTCATTTTTTCATGTTTTAATGTTATATTTTTCATGTCCTGACATGGTATACTCCTGTGAATCTTTAGCCGACTCTGACAGTCGTTATCCCCTGACTTTATGCTGTTGTAATTTTTGGAATTCACTTCATTTTTTGAAGACATTTTATTAACGATCTAAGTATAGTCGATAACCTGTTTCGGTTCTTAATCGCATTCATACGGATATATTATTAGTTGTACAAAGGGGATTTTTTTCTAAGCATACAGCTTTATCAAGAAATGTTGATAAGATAAGCTACAAAAAATGAAATTTGATAAATTAATTTACTCGTACCTATTGGTTTTCGAATTGTTACTATATGTGCAAGACAATTTTGTGGAAAAAATATTACAAATACTGTAAACAAGTAGAAAATAGTATATTTACGTATCTGAATACAGAGTCAAATTTGTTTATTATTTTTATACTTGATATACCGGATAGCGTTTGTAAAGTATAAAACCTCGGAGACCACTTACAAATTGTATGATTAGAAATTTAAGTATCTAAGTACAGTAAATTTCTATAACGGTTAATGGAATTGAGTATTACATAGGAAAATATAAATAATAGTTCAATGAAATCTGTTAAAAGCATAATTTAATAAAAGTTACTTTGTATTTGTTTTCAATGTTTAATTAAACTACAGGCACATATTTACTCGATGCAGAGAATTCACTATCATGAGTTATATTAAAAGTCTTTATACCTTTCATGCAGAGCCTGTTAATATTCAACAAAGATTATCATTTTTGATTGGGGTTTTATCTAATTAAAGCAGAGATTCAATTCGAATAGCGAAAGGTAATAAAAAAATGCCATTTGATTGTAGTATATAGAAACTGAATTACTCGTAAGATTTCAGTTTTACATTGGCTAAAAATATCTACCATATCTGTACTCTGTTGTAAAAATGTTATTTCCTAAAATCGAATTTTGTCAGCACATTCAGGATTAAAGTTGAAGATAAACTTCTGAGAGATAATGTCTCAATTTCTGAATCTTTAATGTCATGAAGCGAAATGGCAACCGTTTTAGATGACCGTTTTGAATTTGTTCAAGTTCAAAGTTGAAATTTTTTGCAAAATCATTACCACATTTTTAGCCTCGTGTCATAAAATATCCTTCAGGATATTGAAGATAATTACTCGCACTAAATTGTAAATTTCTGAGCATTTCTCGCTTTTAACTCTTTGGGCAATCTGAAGAAATTCTCAACTCGAAATAAACATTTTTGAATTATATGTGTGTCTTATTGAGCGGCAGGAATTATTTTTAAATCAGTTTTGTGAGTAAAATCAGAAATGAAGAATTATATATATATATATATATATATATATATATATATATATATAAACGTATAACACGTAAAATACACAATTTATCATATTCAAAATACAATACTCAAAAATCATACCTCATTCATGGTGATAACATCCTCCACGTCGTCGTATATTCTCGTGCATTGAGAAACACCTGAAACAATATCAAAAGTATTAGAAGTTGTTTTGTAATTGAACTTGTTTATTTATATTATTTATATATTCGTGAATATTGCGTTAACAGTTTCTTTAGTTTCGAATAAATACGCAGTATGTGTATTAAAACAGTTTAAAAACGATATGACAATAATTTTTACGTTATATACGTTAATATTTATTATACAGCACATAATAATAGGATAACCTATTTGGATTAAGATCTGATTTGGATAGCATTTCAAGAATATTTATTAGGTTAGCCTGTGCTCGTATTATAATTCTAAAGTTTTGCTTGGTGAAACTATTAGAAGCTGTTGTTACCGGTAACATAATAAGTCGATACAAGGAAGGAAAACTAAATTTAATCGATTGTTCGATTATATATAATCATTTAGTCAAATTCGTATATATCTATTTATACATAAATATCTATTTATACATAAAATATTTTTTTTAATCGAACAATGAGGTTTCACATTTCGATCTAAATACACTTAGACTCCAAGGCCTAAAAATCTAAATCTTGCTTGCTTCTATTTAATTCATATGGGGTAGTAATTGTGACAAAAAAAGGAATCAGTGATCTTAAATTCTTAATATAAATCAGAAATTTTTTACGAAAGATGATCTTTTATTGCGAAACGATCTTACATTAAAAGTAAATTATTTTACTTTCATTTGAAACTTAAAGACAGGTGTTTTTTATATACTGAGTCCAAAACATTTACTAGCTTTTCTTTGACTTTTGTATTTTCATATATACTAATCTAGAAGCTTATATATTTATAAACAAAATCCCATGTCTAATTTACAGGTTTCACCGAAACGCTGAACATATGCAAGCACTAAAGTACAATAATTTACAGTATACCTAATAATAGTTAATAAAATAGAGAAAAAAAACGCATAATAATCCACATCAACTTAAAACGAACTAATTTCAAATGTAAACTAATAAGCAAGTTTACAATTTAGTTACTTAAATCGTATAATTTATATAGTATTTACGGTTTTGGTTATGCATTAAAATGTCAAAAAATTAAACCGATAACCGCTTCAATTCCTTTTGCAGATAACATCGTCATTAAAGAAAATATCATCTAAATTAAATCCTTTTGAATTTACAGTTTAGGCTCTTGTATGTTGTTTGCATAAATATTCGCATTATACAAATAAATCTTTAATTTTCTAAACTTAATGACTACAGTTTTCGGGATATGCAAATATTTTAAATTTATCTCTTAAAATGTATCTATATTCAAAAAGAAAGAACGCTCCTAAATGATATAAATTATATCATTTACTAGCTGACCCGGCGAACTTCGTATCGCCTCAGAATTAATAAATATTGTGTTAATTTATTAGCTAAATTAAATTCAGTTTTTTATTAAGATAAAATGAATATTCAAAATGAATTAAGTTCAATAAATGTACAAATCAAAATGAAAACTATTTTAATTAAATTAAAATAATATTAAAATCACGACTTTGTAGTCATCACTTGGCATGCGATCCATCGTAGTTATGAACAACCGAACCAATATATGATATACAGGAAGTTGTTTCTGCAAATCTTGAAGAACTTCTCTTTTTATTGCCGATTCGATCTTTTGACACAGATGAAGTTGTTCCTCCATGTTGCCCATGAAGTAAATTTAGATGAATTTATACTGTGCATCTTCAAGCGGTTGTAATAATCCGATTCGATTGTGAATTTGGCCTTGGATCCATAAAGTCGAAGGCGAAGTTAGATTTATTAAATTATGATCACGAAAAATAATAAACGAATAAACGTTTATTCTCTCTAGCAGAAATTAGTTTGAATGTCAGATTGAATCCGCGTTCTTCGGTAATGTCTGCTCCAAATGAAGTCATTTGGAAACAACCTTTGTATCTTTGAACGTTCGATGATGGTTCGAGAAAATGTCGTGATTCTGGTGTTTCGGTACGAAGTAATGAATGCAATGACTCACGTGGCAGAAGAAAGAATGGCAATTTTATCTTGCCACTGAGAGGGCACAATCCAGGCGATTCTCCAGCGAACTCATTCAATACACCGCAAGGGTCGCACATAATATACATTGGGCTAATTCGAACGAAAGGGTGCGAGCTGTAGACAATTATGCAATCGTATTGAAATGCTACTCGGTTCAAATCAACCCTTGAAGCATTTCTCCTTGCGCGTCGAAGATTATTAAGTTGTTGGTCTGTGCAATAAGCTCGACGATTTTTCGTTGCCAACTGAGCCGTTTGTCTTGTTCTTGTGTTTGTGAAGAAAGAAGTTGGGCCATACTTACGCGGTGCTCTTCCCGTGCAATTTCTCGTTCGTCTGCAGTGGATTGATTCGCAATATTCCTAAGTTTGTTGTGAAAGATTAGACTCTCAGCATTATAAATAACACTTTAAAATTAATCAAGTAAATTACATAATGAAGTAATTATCCATGCCCGCACAATCACAAATATCATAACCTCACAAAGTGAACATTTTCTTAAGACTTAACTCAACTATTTTAAATCACTCTTCGCTAATGAATTTCAGAAAAAATTGTTTAAGGAGCATTAATGTATTCAAATTCAAATGAAATAACGGTCGAAAACTGAACAAGAATTATTAAAAACCAATCATCATTTTCGTTCGGGTCTGTCATTTATGACATACTTTTTTCTTTTTTTTTCTGTCATTTATCACATGTAACGTTTTAGACACAATTAAATTATTTGTGATTTTTTTACTTTTCCAATGCGCGAGGAAACCTCTCGATGCCGAGATAAAAAAAAATTTTCAATAAATTTATAATAATCATTTAAATTTCCAATGAAAAAAAAAATTAGTCAATCCTTTCTCGATATACCACCAAAAAAAGCCGTTCCATTCATAAATTTTTTTTGTGAATTTTTCCAATATTTTCATGTTTATTATCCTATTCCCGACAAAGACAAATTCAAAAACACAAAAATGAAAAAAATTTGTCCAGTCGTTCTTAAGTTATAAACGGTGTAACTAATACGACTTTGTTTTATATATATATAGATATAAATTTTCAATGAAAAAAAATATCAGTCAATCCGTTCTCGATATATCAGCAAAAAAGCCGTTCCATACAAAATGTATGAGAAAATAAATTTTCTTCATAAATTTTTTTTTCCTGATTTTTTCCATTTTCATATTTATTATCCTATTCCCGACGAAGACAAATCCAAAAACACAAAAATTCCTACAGCCGTTCTTGAGTTATAAACGGTGTAACTAACACGACTTTGTTTTATATACATAGATATAAATTTTCAATGAAAAAAAATATATGTCAATCCGTTCTCGATATATCATCAAAAAAGCCGTTCCATACAAAATGTATGAGAAAATGAATTTTCGTCATAAATGTTTTTTTGGTGAATTTTTCCAATATTTTTATATTTATTATCCTATTCCCGACGAAGACTAATACAAAAACACAAAAATAAAAAAAATTAATCCAGCCGTTCTCGAGTTATAAATGGTGTAACTAATACGACTTTGTTTTATATATATACATGTAAATTTCCTATGAAAAAAAAAATATATGTCAATCCGTTCTCAATATATCATCAAAAAAGCCGTTCCACACAAAATGTATGAGAAAATGAATTTTCGCCATAAATTTTTTTTTCGTGAATTTTTTCAACATTTTCATATCTATTATCCTATTCCCGACGAAGACAAGTCCAAAAACACAAAAATAAAAAAAAAATTGTACAGCCGTTCTTGAGTTAAAAACGATGTAACTAACACGACTTTGTTTTATGTATATAAATATAAATTTTCAATGAAAAAAAAATATCAGTCAATCCGTTCTCGACATATCATAAAAAAAGCCGTTCCATACAAAATGTATGGGAAAATAAAGTTTCTTCATAAATTTTTTTTTCGTGGATTTTTCCAACGTTTTTATATTTACTGTATTCCCGACGAAGACAAATCCAAAAACACAAAAATAAAAAAAATTGGTCGAGCCGTTCTTGAGTTATAAACGGTGCAACTAACACAACTTTGTTTTATATATATAGATATAAATTTTCAATGAAAAAAAAAATATCAGTCAATCCGTTCTCGATATATCATCAAAAAACCCGTTACATACAAAATGTATGAGAAAATTAATTTTCGTGAATTTTTCCAATATTTTCATATTTATTATCCTATTCCCGACGAAGACAAATCCAAAAACACAAAAATTCGTGCAGCCGTTCTTGAGTTATAAACGGTGTAACTAACACGACTTTGTTTTATATACATAGATATAAATTTTCAATGAAAAAAAAATATATGTCAATCCGTTCTCGATATATCATCAAAAAAGCCGTTCCATACAAAATATGTGAGAAAATGATTTTTCTTCATAAATTTTTTTTTCGTGAATTTTTCCAATATTTTCATATTTATTATCCTATTCCCGACGAAGACATATCCAAAAACACAAAAATAAAAAAAATTGGTCGAGCCGTTCTTGAGTTAAAAACGGTGTAACTAACACGACTTTGATTTATATATATGGAAATAAATTTTCAATGAAAAAAAAATGTCAGTCAATCCGTTCTGAACACATCATCAAAAAACCCGTTCCATACGTATGAGAAAATGAAAATTGTTCATAAATTTTTTTCTCGTGATTTTTTTCTCGTGAATTTCCCGACGAAGACAAAAACAAAAACATAAAAATAAAAAAAATTGGTATAGCCGTTCTTCAACGGCTGCACGAATTTTTGTGTTTTTGGATTTGACTTTGTTTTATATACATAGATATAAATTTTCAATGAAAAAAAAATATATGTCAATCCGTTCTCGATATATCATCAAAAAAGCCGTTAAATACAAAATGTGTGAGAAAATCAATTTTCTTCATAAATTTTTTTTTAGTGAATTTTTCCAATATTTTCATATATATTATCCTATTCGTGACGAAAACAAATCCAAAAACACAAAAATAAAAAAAATTGTCTAGCCGTTCTTGAGTTATAAATGGTGTTACTAACATGACTTTGTTTTATATATATAGATATAAATTTTCAATGAAAAAAAAATGTCAGTCAATCCGTTCTGAACATATCATCAAAAAACCCGTTCTATACAAAATATATGAGAAAATGAATTATCGTCATAAATTTTTTTTTCGTGAATTTTTCCAATATTTTCATATTTATTATTTTATTCCCGACGAAAACAAATTCAAAAACACAAAAATAAAAAAATAGTTTTGAGTCGTTCTTGAGTTATAAACGGTGTAACTAACACGACTTTGATTTATATATATGGATATAAATTTTCAATGAAAAAAAAATGTCAGTCAATCCGTTCTGAACATATCATCGAAAAACCAGTTCCATACAAAATGTATGAGAAAATTAATATTCTTCATAAATTTTTTTCTCGTGAATTTCCCGACGAAGACAAATCCAAAAACATAAAACTATAAAAAATTGGTATAGCCGTTCTTGAGTTATAAACGGTGTAACTAACACGACTTTGTTTTATATATATAGATATAAATTTTCAATGAAAAAAAAAATCAATAAATCGGTTCTCAACATATCAAAAAAGCCGTTCCATACAAAATGTATGGGAAAATAAATTTTCTCCGTAAATTTTTTTTTCGTGAATTTTTGCAATGTTTTTATATTTATTATCCTATTCCCGACGAAGACAAATTAAAAACAAAAAAATAAAAACAATTTTTTGAGTCGTTCTTGAGTTATAAACGGTGTAACTAACATGACTTTGATTTATAAATATGGATCAAAATTTTCAATGAAAAAAAAATGTCAGTCAATCCGTTCTGAACATATCATCAAAAAACCCGTTCCATACAAAATGTATGAGAAAATGAATATTCTTCATAAATTTCTTTCTCGTGATTTTTTTCTCGTAAATTTCCCGACGAAGACATAAATTTTTTTTTCGTGAATCTTTCCAATTTTTTCATATTTATTATCCTATTCCCGACGAAGACAAATTAAAAACAAAAAAATAAAAAAAATTGGTCCAGCCGTTCTTGAGTTATAAACGGTGTAACTAACACGACTTTGTTTTATATATATGGATAACAATTTATGATTATCAGTCAATCCGTTTCGATGTATGATCAAAAAAGCCGTTCCATACAAAATGTGTGAGAAAATGAATTTTCTTTATAAATTTTTTTTCCTTAATTTTTCCAATATTTTCGTGTTTATTATCGTATTCCTGACGAAGACAAATTCAAAAACACACAAATAAAAAAATAGTTTGGAGTCGTTCTTGAGTTACAAACGGTGTAACTAACACGACTTTGATTTATATATATGGATATAAATTTTCAATGAAAAAAAAATGTCAGTCAATCTGTTCTGAACATATCATCAAAAAACCCGTTCCATACAAAATGTATGAGAAAATGAATTATCGTCATAAATTTTTTTTTCGTGAATTTTTCCAATTTTTTCATATTTATTATTTTATTCCCGACGAAGACAAATCCAAAAAGACAAAAATAAAAAAAATGGTCGAGCTGTTCTTGAGTTATAAACGGTGTAACTAACACGACTTCGTTTTAATAATATAGATATAAATTTTCAATGAAAAAAAAAAATCAGTCAATCCGTTCTCGATATATCATCAAAAAAGCCGTTCCATACAAATTGCATGTGAAAATAAATATTCTCCATAAATGTTTTTTTCGTGATTTTCTCCAATATTTTCATTATTATTATGCTACTCCCGACGAAGACAAATCCTAAAAAAATAAAAAAAAATTATCCAGCCGTTTTTGGGTTATAAACGGTGTAACTATCACGACTTTGTTTTATATATATATATATAGATATAAATTTTCGATGAAAAAAAAATATGTCAATCCGTTCTCGATATATCATCAAAAAAGCCGTTCCATACAAAATGTATGAGAAAATTAATTTTCGTCATAAATTTTTTTTCCGTGAATTTTTCCAATATTTTCATCTTTATTATCCTATTCCCGACGAAGACAAATCCAAAAACACAAAAATAAAAAAAATTGGTAGAGCCGTTCTTGAGTTAAAAACGGTGTAACTAACACGACTTTGATATATATATATGGATATAAATTTTCAATGAAAAAAAAATGTCAGTCAATCCGTTCTGAACACATCATCAAAAAACCCGTTCCATACATAATGTATGAGAAAATAAAAATTGTTCATAAATTTTTTTCTCGTGAATTTCCCGACGAAGACAAAACCAAAAACATAAAAATAAAAAAAATTGGTATAGCCGTTCTTGAGTTATAAACGGTGTAACTAACACGACTTTGTTTTATACATATAGATGTAAATTTTCAATGAAAAAAAAATATTAGTCAATCCGTTCTCAACATATCAAAAAAGCCGTTACATACAAAATGTATTGGAAAATAAATTTTCTTCATAAATTTTTTTTTCGTGAATTTTTCCAATGTTTTTATATTTATTATTCTATTCCCGACGAAGACAAATTAAAAACAAAAAAATAAAAAAATTGGTCCAGCCGTTCTTGAGTTATAAACGGTGTAACTAACACGACTTTGTTTTATATATTTAGATATAAATTTTCAATGAAAAAAAATATCAGTCAATCCGTTCTGAACATATCAAAAAACCCGTTCCATACAAAATGTATGAGAAAATGGATTTTCGTCATAAATTTTTTTTTCGTAAATTTTTCCAATATTTTCATATTTATTATCCTATTCCCGACGAAGACAAATCCAAAAACACGAAAATAAAAAAAATAGTTTTGAGTCGTTCTTGAGTTTTATAAACGGTGTAACTAACACGACTTTGATTTATATATATGGATATAAACTTTCAATGAAAAAAAAATGTCAGTCAATCCGTTCTGAAAATATCATCAAAAAACACGTTCTATACAAAATATATGAGAAAATGAATTATCGTCATAACTTTTTTTTTCGTGAATTTTTCCAATATTTTCATATTTATTATTTTATTCCCGACGAAAACAAATTCAAAAACACAAAAAAATAGTTTTGAGTCGTTCTTGAGTTATAAACGGTGAAACTAACACGACTTTGATTTATATATATGGATATAAATTTTCAATGAAAAAAAAATGTCAGTCAATCCGTTCTGAACATATCATCAAAAAACCAGTTCCATACAAAATGTATGAGAAAATTAATATTCTTCATAAATTTTTTTCTCGTGAATTTCCCGACGAAGACAAATCCAAAAACATAAAAATGTAAAAAATTGGTATAGCCGTTCTTGAGTTATAAACGGTGTAACTAACACGACTTTGTTTTATATATATAGATATAAATTTTCAATGAAAAAAAAAATCAATAAATCGGTTCTCAACATATCAAAAAAGCCGTTCCATACAAAATGTATGGGAAAATAAATTTTCTCCGTAAATTTTTTTTTCGTGAATTTTTGCAATGTTTTTATATTTATTATCCTATTCCCGACGAAGACAAATTAAAAACAAAAAAATAAAAACAATTTTTTGAGTCGTTCTTGAGTTATAAACGGTGTAACTAACATGACTTTGATTTATAAATATGGATCAAAATTTTCAATGAAAAAAAAATGTCAGTCAATCCGTTCTGAACATATCAAAAAACCCGTTCCATACAAAATGTATGAGAAAATGAATATTCTTCATAAATTTTTTTCTCGTGATTTTTATCTCGTGAATTTCCCGACGAAGACAAATTCAAAGACAAAATATAAAAAAATTGGTATAGCCGTTCTTGAGTTATAAACGGTGTAACTAACACGACTTTGTTTTATATATATAGATATAAATTTTCAATGAAAAAAAAATCAGTCAATCCGTTCTCGACATATCAAAAAAGCCGTTCCATACAAAATGTATGAGAAAATGAATTATCGTCATAAATTTTTTTTTCGTGAATCTTTCCAATTTTTTCATATTTATTATCCTATTCCCGACGAAGACAAATTAAAAACAAAAAAATAAAAAAAATTGGTCCAGCCGTTCTTGAGTTACAAACGGTGTAACTAACACGACTTTGTTTTATATATATGGATAACAATTTATGAATATCAGTCAATCCGTTTCGATGTATGATCAAAAAAGCCGTTCCATACAAAATGTGTGAGAAAATGAATTTTCTTTATAAATTTTTTTTCCTTAATTTTTCCAATATTTTCATGTTTAATATCGTATTCCTGACGAAGAGAAATCCAAAAACACAAAAATTAAAAAAAATTATTCAGCCGTTTTTGGGTTATAAACGGTGTAACTGTCACGACTTTGTTTTATATATATATATATAGATATAAATTTTCGATGAAAAAAAAATATGTCAATCCGTTCTCGATATATCATCAAAAAAGCCGTTCCATACAAAATGTATGAGAAAATTAATTTTCGTCATAAATTTTTTTTCCGTGAATTTTTCCAATATTTTTATCTTTATTATCCTATTCCCGACGAAGACAAATCCAAAAACACAAAAATAAAAAAAATTGGTTAAGCCGTTCTTTAGTTATAAACGGTGTAACTAAGACGACTTTGTTTTATATATATATATATATAGATATAAATTTTCAATGAAAAAAAAAATATATGTCAATCCGTTCTGAATATATCATCAAAAAAGCCGTTCCACACAAAATGTATGAGAAAATGAATTCGTCATAATTTTTTTTTCGAGAATATTTTGATATTTATTATTCCTTTCCCGATGAAGACAAATCCAAAAAAATTTATGAATATCAGTCAATCCGTCTCGATATATCATCAAAAAAGCCGTTCCATTTAAAATATGTGAGAAAATGAATTTTCTTCATAAATTTTTTTTTCGTGAATTTTTCCAATATTTTCATATTTATTATCCTATTCCCGACGAAGACAAATCCAAAAACATAAAAGTAAAAAAAAATTGTCCAGCCGTTCTTGAGTTATAAATGGTGTAACTAATACGCTTTCGTTTTATATATATAGATGTAAATTTTCAATGACAAAAAATATCAATCAATCCGTTCTCGACATATCATCAAAAAAGCAGTTCTATACAAAATGTATCAGAAAATGAATTTTCGTCATAAATTTTTTTTTCGTGAATTTTTCCAATATTTTCATATTTATTATCCTATTCCCGACGAAGACAAATCCAAAAACACAAATAAAAAAAATTGGTCGAGCCGTTCTTGAATTATAAACTGTGTAACTAACACGACTTTGTTTTATATATATAGATATAAATTTTTAATGAAAAAGAAATAAATTAGTCAATCCGTTCGGAACATACCAAAAAAGCCATTCCATACAAAATGTAAGAGAAAATAAATTTTCGTCATAAATTTTTTTTTTGTCAATTTTTCTGATCTTTTCATTTTCGTTATCCTATTCCCGACGTGAACAAATCCACAAACACAAAAAAAAAAATCGGTCCAGCCGTTCTTGCGTTATAAACGGTGTAACTAACACGACTTTGTTTTATATATATAGATATTAATTTTCAATGAAAAAAGTATATATCAATCCGTTCTCAATATATCATCAAAAAAGCCGTTCCACACAAAATGTATGAGAAAATGAATTTTCGTCATAAATTTTTTTTTCGAGAATTTTTCCAATATTTTCATATTTATTATCCCATTCCCGATGAAGATACATCCATAAAGACAAAAATAAAAAAAAATTGTCTAGCCATTCTTGAGTTATAAATGGTGTAACTAACACGACTTTGTTTTATATATATAGATAAAAAATTTTCAATGAAAAAAAAATAACAGTCAATCCGTTTTCAACATATCCTCAAAAAAGCCGTTCCATACAAAATGTATCGGAAAATAAATTTTGTTCATAAATTTTTTTTTCGTGAATTTTTCCAATGTTTTTATATTTATTATCCTATTCCCGACGAAGACAAATCCAAAAACACAAAAATAAAAAAAATTGGTCGAGCCGTTCTTGAGTTAAACACGGTGTAACTAACACGACTTTGATATATATATATATATATATATATATATATATATATATATATATATATATATATGGATATAAATTTTCAATGAAAAAAAAATGTCAGTCAATCCGTTCTGAACACATCATCAAAAAACCCGTTCCATACATAATGTATGAGAAAATAAAAATTGTTCATAAATTTTTTTCTCGTGATTTTTTTCTCGTGTGTTTCCCGACGAAGACAAAACCAAAAACATAAAAATAAAAAAAATTGGTATAGCCGTTCTTGAGTTATAAACGGTGTAACTAACACGACTTTGTTTTATACATATAGATATAAATTTTCAATGAAAAAAAAATATTAGTCAATCCGTTCTCAACATATCAAAAAAG
The DNA here is from genome assembly GCA_039881145.1 of Druceiella hillmani. Classification (NCBI taxonomy): domain Eukaryota; kingdom Metazoa; phylum Arthropoda; class Insecta; order Lepidoptera; family Hepialidae; genus Druceiella; species Druceiella hillmani. Next base: position 26,925,374 of record JAYKKI010000011.1, on the reverse strand, counting down.
CCGTTACATACAAAATGTATTGGAAAATAAATTTTCTTCATAAATTTTTTATTCGTGAATTTTTCCAATGTTTTTATATTTATTATCCTATTCACGACGAAGACAAATTAAAAACACAAAAATAAAAAAAATTGGTCGAGCCGTTCTTGAGTTAGAAACGGTGTAACTAACACGACTTTGATATATATATATGGACATAAATTTTCAATGAAAAAAAAATGTCAGTCAATCCGTTCTGAACACATCATCAAAAAACCCGTTCCATACAAAATGTATGAAAAAATGAATATTTTTCATAAATTTTTTTCTCTTGAATTTCCCGACGAAGACAAAACCAAAAACATAAAAATAAAAAAAATTGGTATAGCCGTTCTTGAGTTATAAACGGTATAACTAATACGACTTTGTTTTATTAATATAGATAAACATTTATGAATATCAGTCAATCCGTCTCGATACATCATCAAAAAAGCCATTCCATACAAAAGGTATGAGAAAATGAATTTTGTTTATAAATTTTTTTTTCGTGATTTTTTCCAACATTTTCATATTTATTATCCTATTCCCGACGAAGACAAATCCAAAAACACAAATATAAAAAAAAAATTGTGAGTCGTTCTTGAGTTATAAACGGTGTAACTAACACGACTTCGATTTATATATATGGCTATAAATTTTCAATGAAAAAAAAATGTCAGTTAATCCGTTCTGAACATATCATCAAAAAACCCGTTCCATACAAAATGTATGAGAAAATTAATATTCTTCATACATTTTTTTCTCGTGAATTACCCGACGAAGACAAATCCAAAAACATAAAAATAAAAAAAATTGGTATAGCCGTTCTTGAGTTATAAACAGTGTAACTTACACGACTTTGTTTTATATATATAGATATACATTTTCAATGAAAAAAAACATCAGTCAATCCGTTCTCGACATATCAAAAAAGCCGTTCCATACAAAATGTATGGGAAAATAAATTTTTTTCATAAATTTTTTTTTTGTGAATTTTTCCAATGTTTTTATATTTATTATCCTTTTCCCGACGAAGACAAATTAAAAACAAAAAAAAAATTGGTCCAGCCGTTCTTGAGCTATAAACGGTGTAACTAACACGACTTTGTTTTATATATATGGACAAACATTTATGAATATCAGTCAATCCATTTCGATATATGATCAAAAAAGCCGTTCCATACAAAATGTCTGAGAAAATGAATTATCGTCATAAATTTTTTTTCGTGAATTTTTCCAATATTTTCATACTTATTATCGTATTCCCGACGAAGACAAAACCAAAAACATAAAAATAAAAAAAATTGGTATAGCCGTTCTTGAGTTATAAACGGTGTAACTAACACGACTTTGTTTTATATATATATAGATATAAATTTTCAATGAAAAAAAAATATTAGTCAATCCGTTCTCGACATATCAAAAAAGCCGTTACATACAAAATGTATGGGAAAATAAATTTTCTTCATAAATTTTTTATTCGTGAATTTTTCCAATGTTTTTATATTTATTATCCTATTCCAGACGAAGACAAATCCAAAAACACAAATAAAAAAAATTGGTCGAGCCGTTCTTGAGTTATAAACTGTGTAACTAACACGACTTTGTTTTATATATATAGATATAAATTTTTAATGAAAAAAAAATAAATTAGTCAATCGGTTCGGAACATACCAAAAAAGCCATTCCATACAAAATGTAAGAGAAAATAAATTTTCGTCATAAATTTTTTTTTTGTGAATTTTTCCGATCTTTTCATTTTCGTTATCCTATTCCCGACGTGAACAAATCCACAAACACAAAAATAAAGAAAATCGGTCCAGCCGTTCTTGCGTTATAAACGGTGTAACTAACACGACTTTGTTTTATATATATAGATATTAATTTTCAATGAAAAAAAGTATATATCAATCCGTTCTCAATATATCATCAAAAAAGCCGTTCCACACAAAATGTATGAGAAAATGAATTTTCGTCATAAATTTTTTTTTTGAGAATTTTTCCAATATTTTCATATTTATTATCCCATTCCCGATGAAGATACATCCATAAACACAAAAATAAAAAAAAATTGTCTAGCCATTCTTGAGTTATAAATGGTGTAACTGACACGACTTTGTTTTATATATATAGATAAAAAATTTTCAATGAAAAAAAAAGAAGAGTCAATCCGTTTTCAACATATCCTCAAAAAAGCCGTTCCATACAAAATGTATCGGAAAATAAATTTTGTTCATAAATTTTTTTTTCGTGAATTTTTCCAATGTTTTTATATTTATTGTCCTATTCCCGACGAAGACAAATCCAAAAACACAAAAATAAAAAAAATTGGTCGAGCCGTTCTTGAGTTAAAAACGGTGTAACTAACACGACTTTGATATATATATATATATATATATATATATATATATATATATATATATATATATATATATATATATATATGGATATAAATTTTCAATGAAAAAAAAATGTCAGTCAATCCTTTCTGAACACATCATCAAAAAACCCGTTCCATACATAATGTATGAGAAAATAAAAATTGTTCATAAATATTTTTCTCGTGAATTTCCCGACGAAGCAAAACCAAAAACATAAAAATAAAAAAAATTGGTATAGCCGTTCTTGAGTTATAAACGGTGTAACTAACACGACTTTGTTTTATACATACAGATATAAATTTTCAATGAAAAAAAAATATTAGTCAATCCGATCTCAACATATCAAAAAAGCCGTTACATACAAAATGTATTGGAAAATAAATTTTCTTCATAAATTTTTTATTCGTGAATTTTTCCAATGTTTTTATATTTATTATCCTATTCCCAACGAAGACAAATTAAAAACACAAAAATTAAAAAAATTGGTCGAGCCGTTCTTGAGTTAGAAACGGTGTAACTAACACGACTTTGATATATATATATGGACATAAATTTGCAATGAAAAAAAAATGTCAGTCAATACGTTCTGAACACATCATTAAAAAACCCGTTCCATACAAAATGTATGAAAAAATGAATATTTTTCATAAATTTTTTCTCGTGAATTTCCCGACGAAGACAAAACCAAAAACATAAAAATAAAAAAAATTGGTATAGCCGTTCTTGAGTTATAAACGGTAAAACTAATACGACTTTGTTTTATTAATATAGATAAACATTTATGAATATCAGTCAATCCGTCTCGATACATCATCAAAAAAGCCATTCCATACAAAAGGTATGAGAAAATGAATTTTCTTTATAAATTTTTTTTTCGTGATTTTTTCCAACATTTTCATATTTATTATCCTATTCCCGACGAAGACAAATCCAAAAACACAAATATAAAAAAAAAATTGTGAGTCGTTCTTGAGTTATAAACGGTGTAACTAACACGACTTCGATTTATATATATGGCTATAAATTTTCAATGAAAAAAAAATGTCAGTTAATCCGTTCTGAACATATCATCAAAAACCCCGTTCCATACAAAATGTATGAGAAAATTAATATTCTTCATACATTTTTTTCTCGTGAATTACCCGACGAAGACAAATCCAAAAACATAAAAATAAAAAAAATTGGTATAGCCGTTCTTGAGTTATAAACAGTGTAACTAACACGACTTTGTTTTATATATATAGATATACATTTTCAATGAAAAAAAAAAATCAGTCAATCCGTTCTCGACATATCAAAAAAGCCGTTCCATACAAAATGTATGGGAAAATAAATTTTTTTCATAAATTTTTTTTTGTGAATTTTTCCAATGTTTTTATATTTATTATCCTTTTCCCGACGAAGACAAATTAAAAACAAAAAAAAAATTGGTCCAGCCGTTCTTGAGTTATAAACGGTGTAACTAACACGACTTTGTTTTATATATATGGACAAACATTTATGAATATCAGTCAATCCGTTTCGATATATGATCAAAAAAGCCGTTCCATACAAAATGTCTGAGAAAATGAATTATCGTCATAAATGTTTTTTTGTGAATTTTTCCAATATTTTCATACTTATTATCGTATTCCCGACGAAGACAAAACCAAAAACATAAAAATAAAAAAAATTGGTATAGCCGTTCTTGAGTTATAAACGGTGTAACTAACACGACTTTGTTTTATATATATAGATATAAATTTTCAATGAAAAAAAAATATTAGTCAATCCGTTCTCGACATATCAAAAAAGCCGTTACATACAAAATGTATGGGATAATAAATTTTCTTCATAAATTTTTTATTCGTGAATTTTTCCAACATTTTCATATTTATTATCCTATTCCCGACGAAGACAAATCCAAAAACACAAAAATTTGTACAGCCGTTCCTGAGTTATAAACGGTGTAACTAACACGACTTTGTTGTATATATATATAGATATAAATTTTCAAATAAAAAAATAACGGTCAATCCGTTCTGAACATATCAAAAAAGCCGTTCCATGCAAAATGTATGGGAAAATAAATTTTCTTCATAAGTTTTTTTTCGTGAATTTTTTCAATGTTTTTATATTTATTATCCTATTCCCGACGAAGACAAATCCAAAAACAAAAATTAAAAAAATTGGTCCAGCCGTTGTTGAGATATAAACGGTGTAACTAATACGATCTTGTTTTATTAATATAGATAAACATTTATGAATATCAGTCAATCCGTCTCGATACATCATCAAAAAGACGTTCCATACAAAAGGTATGAGAAAATGAATTTTCTTTATAAATTTTTTTTTCGTGATTTTTTCCAACGTTTTCATATTTATTATCCTATTCCCGACGAAGACAAATCCAAAAACACAAAAATTCGTACAGCCGTTCTTGAGTTATAAACGGTGAAACTAACACGACTTTGTTTTATATATATAGACATAAATTTTAATTTGAAAAAAAAATCAGTCAATTGGTTCTCGACATATTAAAAAAGCCGTTCCATACAAAATGTATGGGAAAATAAATTTACTTCATAAATTTTTTTTTTATGAATTTTTCCAATGTTTTTATATTTATTATCCTATTCCCGACGAAGACAAATTAAAAACAAAAAAAAAAAATAAATTGGTCCAGCCATTCTTGAGTTATAAACGGTGTAACTAACACGACTATGTTTTATATATATAGATATAAATTTTCAATGAAAAAAAAATATCAGACAATCCGTTCTGAACATATCAAAAAACCCGTTCCATACAAAATGTATGAGAAAATGAATTTTCGTCATAATTTTTTTCTCGTAAATTTTTCCAATATTTTTGTATTTATTATCCTATTCCCGACGAAGACAAATCCAAAAACACAAAAATAAAAAAAAAATTGTGAGTCGTTCTTGAGTTATAAACGGTGTAACTAACACGACTTTGATTTATATATATGAATATAAATTTTCAATGAAAAAAAATGTCAGTCAATCCGTTCTGAACATATCATCAAAAAACCCGTTCCCAACAAAATGTATGAGCAAAATTAATATTCTCCATACATTTTTTTCTCGTGAATTTCCCGACGAAGACAAATCCAAAAACATAAAAATAAAAAAAATTGGTATAGATGTTCTTGAGTTATAAACAGTGTAACTCACACGACTTTGTTTTATATATATAGATATACATTTTCAATGAAAAAAAACATCAGTCAATCCGTTCTCGACATATCAAAAAAGCCGTTCCATACAAAATGTATGGGAAAATAAAATTTTTTCATAAATTTTTTTCTGTGAATTTTTCCAATGTTTTTATATTTAATATCCTATTCCCGACGAAGACAAATTAAAAACAAAAAAAAATTGGTCCAGCCGTTCTTGAGTTATAAACGGTGTAACTAACACGTCTTTGTTTTATATATATATGGATAAAAATTTATGAATTTCAGTCAATCCGTTCTGAACATATCATCAAAAAACCCGTTCCATACAAAATGTATGAGAAAATGAATTATCGTCATAAATTTTTTTTTTGTAAATTTTTCCATTATTTTCATACTTATTATCATATTCCCGACGAAGACAAATCCAAAAACACAAAATAAAAAAAAAATTTTGAGTCGTTCTTGAGTTATAAACGGTGTAACTAACACTACTTTGATTTTTATATATTGATATAAATTTTCAATGAAAAAAAAATCAGTCAATCCGTTCTCGACGTATCAAAAAAGCCGTTCCATACAAAATGTATGGGAAAATAAATTTACTACATAAATTTTTTTTTTATGAATTTTTCCAATGTTTTTATATTTATTATCCTATTCCCGACGAAGACAAATTAAAAACAAAAAAAATAGAAAAAATTGGTCCAGCCGTTCTTGAGTTATAAACGGTGTAACTAACACGACTTTGTTTTATATATATAGATATAAATTTTCAATGAAAAAAATAATATCAGTCAATCCGTTCTGAACATATCAAAAAACCCGTTCCATACAAAATGTATGAGAAAATGAATTTTCGTCATAAATTTTTTTTTCGTAAATTTTTCCAATATTTTCATATTTATTATTATATTCCCGACGAAGACAAATCCAAAAACACTTAAATAAAAAAAAAATTTTAATCGTTTTTAAGTTATAAACAGTGTAACTAACACGACTTTGATTTATATATATGGATATAAATTTTCAATGAAAAAAAAATGTCAGTCAATCCGTTCTGAACATATCATCAAAAAACCCGTTCCATACAAAATATATGAGAAAATGAATTATCGTCATAAATTTTTTTTTCGTGAATTTTTCCAATATTTTCATGTTTATTATCCTATTTATGACGAAGACAAATCCAAAAACACAAAAAATTAAAAAAAATTGTGTAGCCGTTCTTTAGTTATAAACGGTGAACTAACACGACTTTGTTTTATATATATAGATTTAAATTTTCAATGAAAAAAAATTTCAATCAATCCGTTCTGAACATATCAAAAAACACGTTCCATACAAAATGCATGAGAAAATGAATTTTCTTTATAACTTTTTTTTTCGTATAATTTTCCAATATTTTCATATTTATTATCCTATTCCCAACGAAGACAAATCCAAAAACACAAAAATAAAACAAAAATTTTGAGTCATTCTTGAGTTATAAACGGTGTAACTAACACAACTTTGATTTATATATATGGATATAAATTTTCAATGAAAAAAAAATGTCAGTCAATCCGTTCTGAACATATCATCAAAAAACCCGTTCCATACAGAATGTATGAGAAAATGAATATTCTTCATACGTTTTCTTCTCGATAATTTCCCGACGAAGACAAATCCAAAAACATAAAAATAAAAAAAATTGGTATAGCCGTTCTTGAGTTATAAACGGTGTAACTAACACGACTTTGTTTTATATATATAGATATAAATTTTCAATGAAAAAAAAATATCTGTCAATCCGTTCTTGACATATCAAAAAAGACGTTCCATACAAAATGTATGGGAATATAAATTTTGTTCATAAATTATTTTTTCTTGAATTTTTCCAATATTTTTATATTTATTATCCCATTCCCGACGAAGACAAATCCAAAAACATAAAAATAAAAAAAATGGTCTATCCGTTGTTGACTTAGAAACGGTGTAACTAACACGACTTTGATTTATATTTATGGATATAAATTTTCAATGAAAAAAAAATGTCAGTCAATCCGTTCTGAACACATCATCAACAAACCCGTTCCATACAAAATGTATGAGAAAATGAATTTTCGTCATAAATTTTTTTTTCGTTAAATATTCCAATATTTTCATATTTATTATCCTATTCCTGACTCAGACAAATCCAAAAACACAAAAATAAAAAAAAAATTGTGAATCGTTCTTGAGTTATAAACGGTGTAACTAACACGACTTTGTTTTATATATATGGATAACAATTTATGAATATCAGTCAATCCGTTTCGATATATGATCGAAAAAGCCGTTAAATACAAAATGTGTGAGAAAATGAATTTTCTTTATAAATTTTTTTTCCATAATTTTTCCAATATTTTCATGTTTATTATCGTATTCCTGACGAAGAAAAATCCAAAAACACAAAAATAAAAAAAATTTGTGGAGCCGTTCTTTAGTTATAAACGGTGTTAGTAACACGACTTTGTTTTATATATAGAGATATAAACTTTCAATGAAAAAAAAATATCAGTCAATCCGTTCTGAACATATCATCAAAAAACCCGTTCCATGCAAAATGTATGAGAAAATGAATATTCTTCATAAATTTTTTTCCGGTGAATTTCCCGACGAAGACAAATCCAAAAACATAAAAATAAAAAAAATTGGGATAGCCGTTCTTGAGTTAAAAACGGTGTAACTAACACGACTTTGTTTTATATATATAGATATAAATTTTCAATGAAAAAATACATCAATCAATCCGTTCTCGACATATCAAAAAAGCCGTTCCATACAAAATGTATGGGAAAATAAATTTACTGCATAATTTTTTTTTCGTGATTTTTTCCAATGTTTTTATATTTATTATCCTATTCCCGACGAAGACAAATTAAAAACAAAAAAATAAAAAAAATTGGTCCTGCCGTTCTTGAGTTATAAACGGTGTAACTAACACGACTTTGTTTTATATATATGGATAACAATTTATGAATATCAGTCAATCCGTTTCGATATCTGATCAAAAAAGCCGTTCCATACAAAATGTGTGAGAAAATGAATTTTCTTTATAAATTTTTTTTCCTTAATTTTTCCAATATTTTCATGTTTATTATCGTATTCCTGACGAAGAAAAATCCAAAAACACAAAAATAAAAAAATTTGTGGAGCCGTTCTTGAGTTATAAACGGTGTTAGTAACACGACTTTGTTTTATATATAGAGATATAAACTTTCAATGAAAAAAAAAAATCAGTCAATCCGTTCTGAACATTTATCAAAAAACCCGTTCCATGCAAAATGTATGAGAAAATGAATATTCTTCATAAATTTTTTTCTCGTCATTTTTTTCTCGTGAATTTCCCGACGAAGACAAACCCAAAAACATAAAAATAAAAAAAATTTGTATACCCTTTCTTGAGTTATAAACGGCGTAACTAACACGACTTTGTTTTATATATATAGATATAAATTTTCAATGAAAAAAAAATAATAGTCAATCCGTTCTCGACATATCAAAAAAGCCGTTACATACAAAATGTATGGGAAAATAAATTTTCTTCATAAACCTTTTTTTCGTGAATTTTTCCAATGTTTCTATATTTATTATCCTATTCCCGACGAAAAAAAACTCCAAAAACACAAATATAAAAAAAAATTTGTACAGCCGTTCCTGAGTTATAAACGGTGTAACTAACACGACTTTGTTTTATATATATAGATATACATTTTCAATTAAAAAAATATCAGTCAATCCGTTCTGAACATATCAAAAAACCCGTTCCATACAAAATGTATGAGAAAATAAATTTTCGTCATAAATTTTTTTTTCGTAAATTTTTGCAATATTTTCATATCTATTATATTCAATCCGTTCTCGACATATCAAAAAAGCCGTTACATACAAAATGTATGGGAAAATAAAGTTTCTTCATAAACATTTTTTCGTGAATTTTTCCAATGTTTCTATATTTATTATCCTATTCCCGACGAAGACAACTCCAAAAACACAAATATAAAAAAAAATTTGTACAGCCGTTCCTGAGTTATAAACAGTGTAACTAACACGACTTTGTTTTATATATATAGATATAAATTTTCAATTAAAAAAATATCAGTCAATCCGTTCTGAACATATCAAAAAACCCGTTCCATACAAAATGTATGAGAAAATGAATATTATTCATAAATTTTTTTCTCGTGATTTTTTTCTCGTGAATTTCCCGACGAAGACAAATCCAAAAACGTAAAAGTAAAAAAAATTGGGGTAGCCGTTCTTGAGTTATAAACGGTGTAACTAACACGACTTTGTTTTATATATATAGATATAGATTTTCAATGAAAAAAAAAATCAGTCAATCCGATCTCGACATATCAAAAAAGCCGTTCCATACAAAATGTATGGGAAAATAAAATTTCTTCATAAATTTTTTTTTCGTGAATTTTTTCAACGTTTTTATATTTATTATCCTATTCCCGACGAAGACAAATTAAAAACAAAAAAAATAAAAAAATTGGTCTAGCCGTTCTTGAGTTATAAACGGTGTAACTAACGCGACTTTGTTTTATATATATAGATATAAATTTTCAATGAAAAAAAAAATCAGTCAATCCGATCTCGACATATCAAAAAAGCCGTTCCATACAAAATGTATGGGAAAATAAATTTTCTTCATAAATTTTTTTTTCGTGAATTTTACAAGGTTTTTTGTTTATTATCCTATTCCCGACGAAGACAAATTAAAAGCAAAAAAATAAAAAAAATTGGTCCAGCCGTTCCTGAGTTATAAACGGCGTAACTAAGACGACTTTGTTTTATATATATGGATAACAATTTATGAATATCAGTCAATCCGTTTCGATATATGATCAAAAAAGCCGTTCCATACAAAATGTGTGAGAAAATGAATTTTCTTTATAAATTTTTTTTCCTTAATTTTTCCAATATTCTCATGTTTATTATCGTATTCCTGACGAAGAGAAATCCAAAAACACAAAAATAAAAAAAAATTGTGGAGCCGTTCTTGAGTTATAAACGGTGTTACTAACACGACTTTGTTTTATATATATAGATATAAATTTTCAATTAAAAAAAAATGTGTCAATCCGTTCTGAACATATTATCAAAAAACCCGTTATATACAAAATGTATGAGAAAATGAATATTCTTCATAAATATTTTTCTCGTGATTTTTATCTCGTGAATTTCCCGACGAAGACAAATCCAAAAACATAAAAATGTAAAAAATTGGTATAGCCGTTCTCGAGTTATAAACGGTGTAACTAACACGACTTTGTTTTATATATATAGATATAAATTTTCAATGAAAAAAAAAATCAGTCAATCCGATCTCGACATATCAAAAAAGCCGTTCCATACAAAATGTATGGGAAAATAAATTTTCTTCATAAATTTTTTTTTCGTGAATTTTTCCAACGTTTTTATATTTATTATCCTATTCCCGACGAAGACAAATTAAAAGCACAAAAATAAAAAAAATTGGTCCAGCCGTTGTTGAGTTATAAACGGTGTAACTAACACGACTTTGTTTTATTAATATAGATAAAAATTTATGAAAATCAGTCAATTCGTCTCGATATATCATCAAAAAGCCGTTCCATGCAAAATGTGTGAGAAAAATAATTTTCTTTCTAAATTTTTTTTTCGTGACTTATTCCAATATTTTCATGTTTATTATCCTATTCCTGACGAAGACAAATCCAAAAACACAAAAATAAAAAAAATAGGTTCAGCCGTTCTTGAGTTATAAACGGTGTTACTAACACGACATTGTTTTATATATATAGATATAAACTTTCAATGAAAAAAAAATATCAGTCAATCCGTTCTGAAGATATCATCAAAAAACCCGTTCCATGCAAAATGTATGAGAAAATGAATATTCTTCATAAATATTTTTCTCGTGATTTTTATCTCGTGAATTTCCCGACGAAGACAAATCCAAAAACATAAAAATGTAAAAAATTGGTATAGCCGTTCTCGAGTTATAAACGGTGTAACTAACACGACTTTGTTTTATATATATAGATATAAATTTTCAATGAAAAAAAAATCAGTAAATCCGATCTCGACATATCAAAAAAGCCGTTCCATACAAAATGTATGGGAAAATAAATTTTCTTCATAAATTTTTTTTTCGTGAATTTTTCCAACGTTTTTATATTTATTATCCTATTCCCGACGAAGACAAATTAAAAGCACAAAAATAAAAAAAATTGGTCCAGCCGTTGTTGAGTTATAAACGGTGTAACTAACACGACTTTGTTTTATTAATATAGATAAAAATTTATGAATATCAGTCAATTCGTCTCGATATATCATCAAAAAGCCGTTCCATGCAAAATGTGTGAGAAAAATAATTTTCTTTCTAAATTTTTTTTTCGTGACTTATTCCAATATTTTCATGTTTATTATCCTATTCCTGACGAAGACAAATCCAAAAACACAAAAATAAAAAAAATTGGTTCAGCCGTTCTTGAGTTATAAACGGTGTTACTAACACGACTTTGTTTTATATATATAGATATAAACTTTCAATGAAAAAAAAATATCAGTCAATCCGTTCTGAAGATATCATCAAAAAACCCGTTCCATGCAAAATGTATGAGAAAATGAATATTCTTCATGAATTTTTTTCTAGTGAATTTCCCGACGAAGACAAATCCAAAAACATAAAAATAAAAAAAATTGGGATAGCCGTTCTTGAGTTATAAACGGTGTAACTAACACGACTTTGTTTTATATATATAGATATAAATATTCAATGAAAAAAAAAATCAGTCAATCCGTTCTCGACATATCAAAAAAGCCGTTCCATTCAAAATGTATGGGAAAATAAATTTTCTTCATAAATTTTTTTTTCGTGAATTTTTCCAATGTTTTTATATTTATTATCCTATTCCCGACGAAGACAAATTAAAAACACAAAAATAAAAAAAATTTGCATAGCCTTTTTTTAGTTATAAGCGGCGTAACTAACACGACTTTGTTTTATATATATAGATATAAATTTTCAATGAAAAAAAAATAATAGTCAATCCGTTCTCGACATATCAAAAAAGCCATTACATTCAAAATGTATGGGAAAATAAATTTTCTTCATAAACCTTTTTTTCGTGAATTTTTCTAATGTTTCTATATTTATTATCCTATTCCCGACGAAAAAAAATCCAAAAACACAAATATAAAAAAAAATTTGTACAGCCGTTCCTGAGTTATAAACGGTGTAACTAACACGACTTTGTTTTATATATATAGATATAAATTTTCAATTAAAAAAATATCAGTCAATCCGTTCTGAACATATCAAAAAACCCGTTCCATACAAAATGTAGGAGAAAATAAATTTTCGTCATAAATTTTTTTTTCGTAAATTTTTGCAATATTTTCATATGTATTATCGTATTCCCGTCGAAGACAAATCCAAAAACACAAAATTTAAAAAAAAAATTTGAGTCGTTCTTGAGTTATAAACGGTGTAACTAACACGACTTTGATTTATATATATGGATATAAATTTTCAATGAAAAAAAAATGTCAGTCAATCCGTTCTGAACACATCATCAAAAAACCCGTTCAATACAAAATGTATGAGAAAATGAATATTATTCATAAATTTTTTTCTCGTGATTTTTTCTCGTGAATTTCCCGACGAAGACAAATCCAAAAACGTAAAAGTAAAAAAAATTGGGATAGCCGTTCTTGAGTTATAAACGGTGTAACTAACACGACTTTGTTTTATGTATATAGATATAAATTTCAATGAAAAAAAAAATCAGTCATTCCGTTCTCGACATATAAAAAAAGCCATTCCATACAAAATGTATGGGAAAATAAATTTTCTTCATAAATTTTTTTTTCATGAATTTATTTAATGTTCTTATATTTATTATCCTATTCCCGACGAAGACAAATTAAAAACAAAAAAAATAAAAAAATTGGTCTAGCCGTTCTTGAGTTATAAACGGGGTAACTAACACGACTTTGTTTTATATATATAGATATAAATTTTCAATGAAAAAAAAATCAGTCGATCCGATCTCGTCATATCAAAAAAGCCGTTCCATACAAAATGTATGGGAAAATAAATTTTCTTCATAAATTTTTTTTCGTGAATTTTTCCAATGTTTTTATATTTATTATCCTATTCCCGACGAAGACAAATTAAAAACAAAAAAAATAAAAAAAATTGGTCTAGCCGTTCTTAAGTTATAAACGGTGTAACTAACACGACTTTGTTTTATATATTTAGATATAAATTTTCAATGAAAAAAAAATCAGTCGATCCGATCTCGTCATATCAAAAAAGCCGTTCCATACAAAATGTATGGGAAAATAAATTTTCTTCATAAATTTTTTTTCGTGAATTTTTCCAATGTTTTTATATTTATTATCCTATTCCCGACGAAGACAAATTAAAAGCAAAAAAATAAAAAAAATTGGTCCAGCCGTTCTTGAGTTATAAACGGCGTAACTAAGACGACTTTGTTTTATATATATTTATAACAATTTACGAATATCAGTCAATCCGTTTCGATATATGATCAAAAAAGCCGTTCCATACAAAATGTGTGAGAAAATGAATTTTCTTTATAAATTATTTTTCCTTAATTTTTCCAATATTTTCATGTTTATTATAGTATTGCTGACGAAGAGAAATCCAAAAACACAAAAATAAAAAAAAATTGTGTGGCCGTTCTTGAGTTATAAACGGTGTTATTAACACGACTTTGTTTTATATATATAGAAATAAATTTTCAATTAAAAAAAATGTGTCAATCCGTTCTGAACATATCATCAAAAAACCCGTTCCATGCAAAATATATGAGAAAATGAATATTCTTCATAAATTTTTTTCTCGTGAATTTCCCGACGAAGACAAAACCAAAAACATAAAAATAAAAAAAATTTGTATAGCCTTTCTTTAGTTATAAACGGCGTAACTAACACGACTTTGTTTTATATATATAGATATAAATTTTCAATGAAAAAAAAATAATAGTCAATCCGTTCTCGACATATCAAAAAAGCCGTTACATACAAAATGTATGGGAAAATAAATTTTCTTCATAAACCTTTTTTTCGTGAATTTTTCTAATGTTTCTATATTTATTATCCTATTCCAGACGAAAAAAATTAAAAAACACAAATATAAAAAAAAAATTGTACAGCCTGAGTTATAAACGGTGTAACTAACACGACTTTGTTTTATATATATAGATATAAATTTTCAATTAAAAAAATATCAGTCAATCCGTTCTGAACATATCAAAAAACCCGTTCCATACAAAATGTAGGAGAAAATAAATTTTCGTCATAAATTTTTTTTTCGTAAATTTTTGCAATATTTTCATATCTATTATAGTCAATCCGTTCTCGACATATAAAAAAAGCCGTTACATACAAAATGTATGGGAAAATAAGTTTTCTTCATAAACTTTTTTTCGTGAATTTTTCCAATGTTTCTATATTTATTATCCTATTCCCGACGAAGACAACTAAAAAAACACAAATATAAAAAAAAATTTGTACAGCCGTTCCTGAGTTATAAACGGTGTAACTAACACGACTTTGTTTTATATATATAGATATAAATTTTCAATTAAAAAAATATCAGTCAATCCGTTCTGAACATATCAAAAAACCCGTTCCATACAAAATGTATGAGAAAATAAATTTTCGTCATAAATTTTTTTTTCGTAAATTTTTGCAATATTTTCATATCTATTATCGTATTCCCGTCGAAGACAAATCCAAAAACACAAAATTTAAAAAAAAAATTTTAGTCGTTCTTGAGTTATAAACGGTGTAACTAACACGACTTTGATTTATATATATGGATATAAATTTTCAATGAAAAAAAAATGTCAGTCAATCCGTTCTGAACACATCATCAAAAAACCCGTTCCATACAAAATGTATGAGAAAATGAATATTATTCATAAATTTTTTTCTCGTGATTTTTTTCTCGTGAATTTCCCGACGAAGACAAATCCAAAAACGTAAAAGTAAAAAAAATTGGGGTAGCCGTTCTTGAGTTATAAACGGTGTAACTAACACGACTTTGTTTTATATATATAGATATAGATTTTCAATGAAAAAAAAAATCAGTCAATCCGATCTCGACATATCAAAAAAGCCGTTCCATACAAAATGTATGGGAAAATAAATTTTCTTCATAAATTTTTTTTTCGTGAATTTTTCCTATATTTTTATATTTATTATCCTATTCCCGACGAAGACAAATTAAAAACAAAAAAAATTAAAAAATTGGTCTAGCCGTTCTTGAGTTATAAACGGTGTAACTAACGCGACTTTGTTTTATATATATAGATATAAATTTTCAATGAAAAAAAAAATCAGTCAATCCGATCTCGACATATCAAAAAAGCCGTTCCATACAAAATGTATGGGAAAATAAATTTTCTTCATAAATTTTTTTTTCGTGAATTTTTCCAATGTTTTTATGTTTATTATCCTATTCCCGACGAAGACAAATTAAAAGCAAAAAAATAAAAAAAATTGGTCCAGCCGTTCCTGAGTTATAAACGGCGTAACTAAGACGACTTTGTTTTATATATATGGATAACAATTTATGAATATCAGTCAATCCGTTTCGATATATGGTCAAAAAAGCCGTTCCATACAAAATGTGTGAGAAAATGAATTTTCTTTATAAATTTTTTTTCCTTAATTTTTCCAATATTCTCATGTTTATTATCGTATTCCTGACGAAGAGAAATCCAAAAACACAAAAATAAAAAAAAATTGTGGAGCCGTTCTTGAGTTATAAACGGTGTTACTAACACGACTTTGTTTTATATATATAGATATAAATTTTCAATTAAAAAAAAATGTGTCAATCCGTTCTGAACATATTATCAAAAAACCCGTTATATACAAAATGTATGAGAAAATGAATATTCTTCATAAATATTTTTCTCGTGATTTTTATCTCGTGAATTTCCCGACGAAGAAAAATCCAAAAACATAAAAATGTAAAAAATTCTTATAGCCGTTCTCGAGTTATAAACGGTGTAACTAACACGACTTTGTTTTATATATATAGATATAAATTTTCAATGAAAAAAAAATCAGTCAATCCGATCTCGACATATCAAAAAAGCCGTTCCATACAAAATGTATGGGAAAATAAATTTTCTTCATAAATTTTTTTTTCGTGAATTTTTCCAACGTTTTTATATTTATTATCCTATTCCCGACGAAGACAAATTAAAAGCACAAAAATAAAAAAAATTGGTCCAGCCGTTGTTGAGTTATAAACGTTGTAACTAACACGACTTTGTTTTATTAATATAGATAAAAATTTATGAATATCAGTCAATTCGTCTCGATATATCATCAAAAAGCCGTTCCATGCAAAATGTGTGAGAAAAATAATTTTCTTTCTAAATTTTTTTTTCGTGACTTATTCCAATATTTTCATGTTTATAATCCTATTCCTGACGAAGACAAATCCAAAAACACAAAAATAAAAAAAATTGGTTCAGCCGTTCTCGAGTTATAAACGGTGTTACTAACACGACTTTGTTTTATATATATAGATATAAACTTTCAATGAAAAAAAAATATCAGTCAATCCGTTCTGAAGATATCATCAAAAAACCCGTTCCATGCAAAATGTATGAGAAAATGAATATTCTTCATAAATATTTTTCTCCTGATTTTTATCGCGTGAATTTCCCGACGAAGACAAATCCAAAAACATAAAAATGTAAAAAATTGGTATAGCCGTTCTCGAGTTATAAACGGTGTAACTAACACGACTTTGTTTTATATATATAGATATAAATTTTCAATGAAAAAAAAAATCAGTCAATCCGATCTCGACATATCAAGAAAGCCGTTCCATACAAAATGTATGGGAAAATAAATTTTCTTCATAAATTTTTTTTTCGTGAATTTTCCCAACGTTTTTATATTTATTATTCTATTCCTGACGAAGACAAATTAAAAGCACAAAAATAAAAAAAATTGGTCCAGCCGTTGTTGAGTTATAAACGGTGTAACTAACACGACTTTGTTTTATTAATATAGATAAAAATTTATGAATATCAGTCAATTCGTCTCGATATATCATCAAAAAGCCGTTCCATGCAAAAAGTGTGAGAAAAATAATTTTCTTTCTAAATTTTTTTTTCGTGACTTATTCCAATATTTTCATGTTTATTATCCTATTCCTGACGAAGACAAATCCAAAAACACAAAAATAAAAAAAATTGGTTCAGCCGTTCTTGACTTATAAACGGTGTAACTAACACGACTTTGTTTTATATATATAGATATAAACTTTCAATGAAAAAAAAATATCAGTCAATCCGTTCTGAAGATATCATCAAAAAACCCGTTCCATGCAAAATGTATGAGAAAATGAATATTCTTCATAAATTTTTTTCTCGTCATTTTTTTCTAGTGAATTTCCCGACGAAGACAAATCCAAAAACATAAAAATAAAAAAAATTGGGATAGCCGTTCTTGAGTTATAAACGGTGTAACTAACACGACTTTGTTTTGTATATATAGATATAAATATTCAATGAAAAAAAAAATCAGTCAATCCGTTCTCGACATATCAAAAAAGCCGTTCCATTCAAAATGTATGGGAAAATAAATTTTCTTCATAAATTTTTTTTTCGTGAATTTTTCCAATGTTTTTATATTTATTATCCTATTCCCGACGAAGACAAATTAAAAACACAAAAATTAAAAAAATTTGCATAGCCTTTCTTTAGTTATAAACGGCGTAACTAACACGACTTTGTTTTATATATATAGATATAAATTTTCAATGAAAAAAAAATAATAGTCAATCCGTTCTCGACATATCAAAAAAGCCGTTACATACAAAATGTATGGGAAAATAAATTTTCTTCATAAACCTTTTTTTCGTGTATTTTTCTAATGTTTCTATATTTATTATCCTATTCCCGACGAAAAAAAATCCAAAAACACAAATATAAAAAAAAATTTGTACAGCCGTTCCTGAGTTATAAACGGTGTAACTAACACGACTTTGTTTTATATATATAGATATAAATTTTCAATTAAAAAAATATCAGTCAATCCGTTCTGAACATATCAAAAAACCCGTTCCATACAAAATGTAGGAGAAAATAAATTTTCGTCATAAATTTTTTTTTCGTAAATTTTTGCAATATTTTCATATCTATTATAGTCAATCCGTTCTCGACATATAAAAAAAGCCGTTACATACAAAATGTATGGGAAAATAAGTTTTCTTCATAAACTTTTTTTCGTGAATTTTTCTAATGTTTCTATATTTATTATCCTATTCCCGACGAAGACAACTAAAAAAACACAAATATAAAAAACAATTTGTACAGCCGTTCCTGAGTTATAAACGGTGTAACTAACACGACTTTGTTTTATATATATAGATATAAATTTTCAATTAAAAAAATATCAGTCAATCCGTTCTGAACATATCAAAAAACCCGTTCCATACAAAATGTATGAGAAAATAAATTTTCGTCATAAATTTTTTTTTCGTAAATTTTTGCAATATTTTCATATGTATTATCGTATTCCCGTCGAAGACAAATCCAAAAACACAAAATTTAAAAAAAAAATTTGAGTCGTTCTTGAGTTATAAACGGTGTAACTAACACGACTTTGATTTATATATATGGATATAAATTTTCAATGAAAAAAAATGTCAGTCAATCCGTTCTGAACACATCATCAAAAAACCCGTTCCATACAAAATGTATGAGAAAATGAATATTATTCATAAATTTTTTTCTCGTGATTTTTTTCTCGTGAATTTCCCGACGAAGACAAATCCAAAAACGTAAAAGTAAAAAAAATTGGGGTAGCCGTTCTTGAGTTATAAACGGTGTAACTAACACGACTTTGTTTTATGTATATAGATATAAATTTTCAATGAAAAAAAAAATCAGTCAATCCGATCTCGACATATCAAAAAAGCCGTTCCATACAAAATGTATGGGAAAATAAATTTTCTTCATAAATTTTTTTTTCGTGAATTTTTTCAACGTTTTTATATTTATTATCCTATTCCCGACGAAGACAAAATAAAAACAAAAAAAATAAAAAAATTGGTCTAGCCGTTCTTGAGTTATAAACCGTGTAACTAACGCGACTTTGTTTTATATATATAGATATAAATTTTCAATGAAAAAAAAAATCAGTCAATCCGATCTCGACATATCAAAAAAGCCGTTCCATACAAAATGTATGGGAAAATAAGTTTTCTTCATAAACTTTTTTTCGTGAATTTTTCCAATGTTTCTATATTTATTATCCTATTCCCGACGAAGACAACTAAAAAAACACAAATATAAAAAAAAATTTTTACAGCCGTTCCTGAGTTATAAACGGTGTAACTAACACGACTTTGTTTTATATATATAGATATAAATTTTCAATTAAAAAAATATCAGTCAATCCGATCTCGACATATCAAAAAAGCCGTTCCATACAAAATGTATGGGAAAATAAATTTTCTTCATAAATTTTTTTTTCGTGAATTTTTCCAACGTTTTTATATTTATTATCCTATTCCCGACGAAGACAAATTAAAAGCACAAAAATAAAAAAAATTGGTCCAGCCGTTGTTGAGTTATAAACGGTGTAACTAACACGACTTTGTTTTATTAATATAGATAAAAATTTATGAATATCAGTCAATTCGTCTCGATATATCATCGAAAAGCCGTTCCATGCAAAATGTGTGAGAAAAATAATTTTCTTTCTAAATTTTTTTTTCGTGACTTATTCCAATATTTTCATGTTTATTATCCTATTCCTGACGAAGACAAATCCAAAAACACAAAAATAAAAAAAATTGGTTCAGCCGTTCTTGAGTTATAAACGGTGTTACTAACACGACTTTGTTTTATATATATAGATATAAACTTTCAATGAAACAAAAATATCAGTCAATCCGTTCTGAAGATATCATCAAAAAACCCGTTCCATGCAAAATGTATGAGAAAATGAATATTCTTCATAAATATTTTTCTCGTGATTTTTATCTCGTGAATTTCCCGACGAAGACAAATCCAAAAACATAAAAATGTAAAAAATTGGTATAGCCGTTCTCGAGTTATAAACGGTGTAACTAACACGACTTTGTTTTATATATATAGATATAAATTTTCAATGAAAAAAAAAATCAGTCAATCCGATCTCGACATATCAAAAAAGCCGTTCCATACAAAATGTATGGGAAAATAAATTTTCTTCATAAATTTTTTTTCGTGAATTTTTCCAACGTTTTTATATTTATTATCCTATTCCCGACGAAGACAAATTAAAAGCACAAAAATAAAAAAAATTGGTCCAGCCGTTGTTGAGTTATAAACGGTGTAACTAACACGACTTTGTTTTATTAATATAGATAAAAATTTATGAATATCAGTCAATTCGTCTCGATATATCATCAAAAAGCCGTTCCATGCAAAATGTGTGAGAAAAATATCTTTTTTTCTAAATTTTTTTTTCGTGACTTATTCCAATATTTTCATGTTTATTATCCTATTCCTGACGAAGACAAATCCAAAAACACAAAAATAAAAAAAATTGGTTCAGCCGTTCTTGAGTTATAAACGGTGTTACTAACACGACTTTGTTTTATATATATAGATATAAACTTTCAATGAAAAAAAAATATCAGTCAATCCGTTCTGAAGATATCATCAAAAAACCCGTTCCATGCAAAATGTATGAGAAAATGAATATTCTTCATAAATTTTTTTCTCGTCATTTTTTTCTCGTGAATTTCCCGACGAAGACAAATCCAAAAACATAAAAATAAAAAAAATTTGTATAGCCGTTCCCGAGTTATAAACGGTGTAACTAACACGACTTTGTTTTATATATATAGATATAAATTTTCAATTAAAAAAATATCAGTCAATCCGTTCTGAACATATCAAAAAACCCGTTCCATACAAAATGTATGAGAAAATAAATTTTCGTTATAAATTTTTTTTTCATAAATTTTTGCTATATTTTCATATCTATTATCGTATTCCCGACGAAGACAAATCCAAAAACACAAAAATAAAAAAAAATTTTGAGTCGTTCTTGAGTTATAAACGGTGTAACTAACACGACTTTGATTTATATATATGGATATAAATTTTCAATGAAAAAAAAATGTCAGTCAATCCGTTCTGAACACATCATTAAAAAACCCGTTCCATACAAAATGTATGAGAAAATGAAAATTCTTCGTAAATTTTGTTTCTCGTGATTTTTTTCTCGTGAATTTCCCGACGAAGACAAATCCAAAAACATAAAAATAACAAAAATTGGTATTGCCGTTCTTGAGTTATAAACGGTATAACTAACACGACTTTGTTTTATATATATAGATATATATTTTCAATGAAAAAAAAATATCAGTCAATCCGTTCTCGACATATCAAAAAAGCCGTTCCGTACAAAATGTATGGGAAAATAAATTTTCTTCAAAAATTTTTTTTTCGTGAAGTTTTCCAACGTTTTTATATTTATTATCCTATTCCCCACGAAGACAAATTAAAAACAAAAAAAAAAATTGGTCCAGCCGTTCTTGAGTTATAAACGGTGTAACTAACACGACTTTGTTTTATACATGTAGATATAGATTTTCAATGAAAAAAAAATATCAGTCAATCCGTTCTCGACATATCAAAAAAGCAGTTCCATGCAAAATGTATGAAAAAATAAATTTTTTTTATAAATTTTTTTTTCATGAATTTTTAATGTTTTTATAATTATTATCCTATTCCCGACGAAGACAAATTAAAAACAAAAAGATAAAAAAAATTGGTTCAGCCGTTCTTGAGTTATAAACGGTGTAACTAACACGACTTTGTTTTATATATATAGATAAAAATTTATGAATATCAGTCAATCCGTCTCGATATACCATCAAAAAAGCCGTTCCATACAAAATGTGTGAGAAAATGAATTTTCTTTATAAATTTTTTTTCCTTAATTTTTCCAATATTTTCATGTTTATTATCGTATTCCTGACGAAGACAAATCCAAAAACACAAAAATAAAAAAAAATTGTGGAGCCGTTCTTGAGTTATAAACGGTGTTATTAACACCACTTTGTTTTATATATATAGATATAAATTTTCAATGAAAAAAAAAAATCAGTCAATCCGTTCGCAACATACCAAAAAAAGCCATTCCATACAAAATGTAAGAGAAAATGAATTTTCGTCATAAATTTTTTTTTTGTGAATTTTTCCGAGTTTTTCATTTTTGTTATGCTATTCCCGACGAAAACAAATCCAAAAACACAAAAGTAAGAAAAATCGGTCCAGCTGTTCTTGGGTTATAAACGGTGTAACTAACACTACTTTGTTTTATATATATAAATATAAATTTTCAAGGAAAAAAAAATATTAGTCTATCCGTTCTCGAGATATCAAAAAAGCCGTTTTATACAAAATGTATAGGAAAATAAATTTTGTTCATAAATTTTTTTTTCGTGAATTGTTTTAATGTTTTTATATTCATTATCCTATTCCCGACGAAGACAAATCCAAAAACATAAAAAAAAAAATTTGTCGAGCCGTTCTTGAGTTAGAAACGGTGTAACTAACACGACTTTGATTTATATATACAGATATAAATTTTCAATGAAAAAAAAATGTCAGTCAATCCGTTCTGAACATATCATCAAAAAACCCGTTCCATGCAAAATGTATGAGAAAATGAATATTCTTCATAAATTTTTTTCTCGTCATTTTTTCTCGTGAATTTCCCGACGAAGACAAATCCAAAAACATAAAAATAAAAAAAATTGGGATAGCCGTTCTTGAGTTATAAACGGTGTAACTAACACGACTTTGTTTTATATATATAGATATAAATTTTCAATGAAAAAAAATATCGATCAATCCGTTCTCGACATATCAAAAAAGCCGTTTCATACAAAATGCATGGGAAAATAAATTTACTGCATAATTTTTTTTTCGTGAATTTTTCCAATGATTTTATATTTATTATCCTATTCCCGACGAAGACAAATTAAAAACCAAAAAATAAAAAAAATTGGTCCAGCCGTTCTTGAGTTATAAACGGTGTAACTAACACGACTTTGTTTTATATATATGGATAACAATTTATTATGAATATCAGTCAATCAATTATGAATATCAGTCAATCCGTTTCGATATATGATCAAAAAAGCCGTTCCATACAAAATGTGTGAGAAAAAGAATTTTCTTTATAAATTTTTTATCCTTAATTTTTCCAATATTTTCATGTTTATTATCGTATTCCTGACGAAGAAAAATCTAAAAACACAAAAATAAAAAAAAATTGTGTAGCCGTTCTTGAGTTATAAACGGTATTAGTGACACGACTTTGTTTTATATATATAGTTATAAACTTTCAATGAAAAAAAAATATCAGTCAATCCGTTCTGAACATATCAAAAAAGCCGTTCCATACAAAATGTATGGGAAAATAAATTTTCTTCAAAAATTTTTTTTTCGTGAAGTTTTCCAATGTTTTTATATTTATTATCCTATTCCCGACGAAGACAAATTAAAAACAAAAAATAAATTGGTCCAGCCGTTCTTGAGTTATAAACGGTGTAACTAACACGACTTTGTTTTATATATATAGATATAAATTTTCAATGAAAAAAAAATATCAGTAAATCCGTTCTCGACATATCAAAAAAGCAGTTCCATGCAAAATGTATGAAAAAATAAATTTTTTTCATAAGTTTTTTTTTATTGAATTTTTCAATGATTTTATAATTATTATCCTATTCCCGACGAAGACAAATTAAAAACAAAAAAATAAAAAAAATTGGTTCAGCCGTTTTTGAGTTATAAACGGTGTAACTAACACGACTTTGTTTTATATATATAGATACAAATTTATGAATATCAGTCAATCCGTCTCGATATACCATCAAAAAAGCCGTTCTGAACATATCATCAAAAAACCCGTTCCATGCAAAATGTATGAGAAAATGAAAATTCTTCATAAATTTTTTTCTCGTCATTTTTTTCTCGTGAATTTCCCGACGAAGACAAATCCAAAAACATAAAAGTAAAAAAAATTGGGATAGCCGTTCTCGAGTTATAAACGGTGTAACTAACACGACTTTGTTTTATATATATAGATATAAATTTTCAATGAAAAAAAAAATCAGTCAATCCGATCTCGACATATCAAAAAAGCCGTTCCATACAAAATGTATGGGAAAATAAGTTTTCTTCATAAATTTTTTTTTCGTGAATTTTTCCAATGTTTTTATATTTATTATCCTATTCCCGACGAAGACAAATTAAAAACAAAAAAATAAAAAAAATTGGTCTAGCCGTTCTTGAGTTATAAACGGTGTAACTAACACGACTTTGTTTTATATATATAGATATAAATTTTCAATGAAAAAAAAAATCAGTCAATCCGATCTCGACATATCAAAAAAGCCGTTCCATACAAAATGTATGGGAAAATAAATTTTCTTCATAAATTTTTTTTTCGTGAATTTTTCCAACGTTTTTTTATTTATTATCCTATACCCGATGAAGACAAATCCAAAAACAAAAAAATAAAAAAATTGGTCCAGCCGTTCTTGAGTTATAAACGGTGTAACTAACACGACTTTGTTTTATATATATAGATATAAATTTTCAATGAAAAAAAAATATCAGTCAATCCGTTCTCGACATATCATCAAAAAAGCCGTTCCATACAAAATATATGGGAAAATAAATCTTCTTTATAAATTTTTTTTTGTGAATTTTTCCAATGTTTTTATTTTTACTATCCTATTCCCGACGAAGTCAAAATCCAAACACACAAAAATAAAAAAATTTGGTCCAGCCGTTCTTGAGTTATAAACGGTGTAACTAACACGACTTTGTTTTATATATATAGATATAAATTTTCGATGAAAAAAAAATATATGTCAATCCGTTCTCAATATATCATCAAAAAAGCCGTTCCACACAAAATGTATGAGAAAATGAATTTTCGTCATAAATTTTTTTTTTGAGAATTTTTCCTATATTTTCATATTTATTATCCCATTCCCGATGAAGACAAATCCAAAAACACAAAAATAAAAAAAAATTGTCCAGCCATTCTTGAGTTATAAACGGGGTAACTAACACGACTTTGTTTTATATATATATATAGATGATTTGGGCTATGCATTGATATGTCAAAAATTAAATGGACAACCACTCCATTTCTTTTTATAGATCAATTTGTCCTAAAAGGAAGATACCGTTCATATTTTATCTTCTTGAATTTATAGTTTAGCCTTTTGTGTGTGGTTCGCATACATACTAGTATTTTATTAAAAACATCTTTAATTTCTCAAATTTAATGACTAATTTTCTTGTTTACGTTTTTTGTTCTCTTAACACAAATTTCTCGAACACGCGGTTGAGGCTGGACGTTGGTCTATTACTCAATCAGGATGAGCTTCATAAATATATATATATATATATATATATATATATATATATATATATATGTATATATATATATATATATATATATATATATTTATATATATATATATATGTGTGTGTGTGTGTATGTGCATAGAACCAAGAAATGAGATTAAAATAACTGGTCCAGTTATGAGCGCATGATACAATTTGCGCTCTAACATGAAATAAATAAAATAGAAACCGTTTTTCATAATATGCCTATACTTTATAAACTTGTTTGTCTACAATAAAATAAAGACAACTCCCAACGGCACTTCTTGCTTTTGCGGTATAGAGCAAACAGCTTGTTTCAAGATAAACAAGTTAATGCATATTTACACACGACAACGCCACCTGAAATCCCCACAAATCGCGATCATAACTGATAATCAAATTTATCGAATCCCGTCCATTACTCCGCCGAAATTTCTCGGAAAATAATTCGAAAAGCGATGTTTCGGGAAGGACGCTCCCTCTCGCCAGGAGGCCCGCCTCTTGTAGACACGCTTGGGGGGCGACAGATTTCCTGTGATATTTCTTTACCTACTCGCCATTATGGGTAATATATGAAAGTCACGATGTTACGGTATATGGTCCCGTAGGGTTGATGTGTAGAGGTGTGTGTATTTGAGAAATTAATTCAGTGGGTGGATTTAAGGTGCCAAGTACTACGGTGGCGGTGGCTTTGTTTGGTTTTAGAGGCTGACTGATTTGTGATTTTGGGAAACAAAAACAATTTGCTTGCACGGTTTTTATTTCGCTCAAATCACTATATATATGTATATATATTTATATTTATACACACACACACACATATATATATATATATATATATATATATATATATATATATATATATATATATAATTTAAGGAAGCTATAATCAAAATAATTATTGTATGTAGACGGGTGATATCATATTAATTACATACGAGCTGTGCGCAGGACTTCTTTTGCGCAGACTTTAGAAAATATTCTTAAATGAACTGTAAGATTAATACATATGACGCTATCTATTATAACAACTATAAAAGTAAATTTTTTTACTTAAGTGCGCTTTGTATGGAAAAGTTAAATTGTTATATTTTCTTTTGAATTGACCGATTGCAATGAATTACAGCTCATATATTATCTCAGATGTAATAGAATCTAGTAGTAAAAATTTAATCGAAAACCCGTTAGCTGTTTTTACGTGATGCGTGAAAACAGCCAAAGGGTTTTCTCAGGAAACAGACTCACATACAAACAGCTAAAAATTCTTAAAACAATATTTTAGTCTTCTAGTATCTTTGTAATTTCTTCCTAAATCTTTTTTTTTTTGAAATGACTTACAGTTTCAATGAATATGTAAAAAATAAGGTATATAGCAATCAAATCTGTATAGCATATTTGTTGCACTCATGCGCTTCAAAAAATATTCGAAATCATTAAATTCGTATATTTTTCGATTGGGTGACCCAATTGCAATAAAATGATAATTAAATATTATTTCAAGTTAATTACTCTGTTAAATATTTTCAATGTACACATAGGCAAAGTTTACATTTTTATTATACATTTAGATGTTTATATCCATCACTATCACTTAAATACTAGTTGCTTATCACCAAAAGTTCAAATCTATATTTGATTAATTTTTAAATTGATACTAGTCGTACCCGGGAAAACAGTGGAAAATTGAGTCCCGGCTCACATTATTTAAGGAAATATTGATAATGTTTTGTTAATTTATTATGGAAAGTCTCCGTTTCTCTTCCCGTTTATCGAAGATGAACTCATTAGGTATTTGTTTTCTTATTTAATATAATAAACAATATGGATTTGATCGTTCGACATTAAATGAATCCTCATATACCATATGATCTTCTTCAATGGCACGCCAAACATTAATTAAAAAATTTCCATGTCTAGTCACAGGATTAGTTTTAAGTGGTTTATAATTTCGAACAAAACGTATATAATTTCAAACACATCGCGTTGCTTTGCTACCGGTGCCGACAAAAATAACAACTGTGCGCTTTCGCCATCGCAGTTGTCGTGTAACATAAATATTTTAGATGGTGTTTACGTATTGTTTATATTAAAAAACTTTTTATTTTAATTTTTTTTATTCTTAGCGTAATTTTTTTCACTATTTTAATGTATTTATTACAACTAGTACTGACTGGGTTTTCATTCAATGTCGAACGGTCAGATTCACATGTTATAATGTATACACTTACATTACTAGGGTGTTTATATTAAGCCCTTCAGAAGAGCATTGCAGTAATTTTTCGACAATTCCATCGAAATAATAATAATAAAAAATATATACACGTCACACGAAATGAAAAAAATATAACATTGTAGATAAGCTATTGTAATATGTCTCAGCGTAGCGGACCATTTTCCCAATCTTAACATGTTTTTTTCGGAATATAAAACGGCGTACCTCCACTGTCAGACTGCTCTAAATACCATATGAAGTAATGTCCTGGAATACTCTATATAATACACAGTTGCGTTTTTAAAAATAACCACAGTTACATCTAATCAATTTGGATACACATGTTTAATTACTTTTTTATATAAGTTTAAATCGCATAAACCTTTATAATGGCATGTTAGTACTTATGGCATTATTCAATATAATAGTGTAATATCGATACACAAAAGCTGATAAAAAAATAAACAGAATGACTTTCAACATATACTTGTACATAATCTGAAAGTATAAACTATCCTTGCTCATGATATGCAAGTTTGAACTTGTCATTACATTAAAAAGAGACCTCCGGAAAAATATTATTAAAACAGACGCATTTAGTATCTAGAATTTTTGAATGTCTATGACGAATGAAGAAACAAAGAATTCTCTAAGGTTTTTACGTGAAAAATGAGAAAACGGCTAAGAAATTGAATGAGATGCCTATTTTACTATACAGAATGGATGTCATGAAATAAACGCAGGTATTCGAATTGTAGACAAGATGTCGAGAAAGGAGTAAATTAAAGTAGATTCACATCCAAGTGGATCAAGAACTTTACGTATGGAGAAAAAGTTGCTAAAATTATTTAGCATGGCGGAATAAAATATTCTACCAGAGAATTTTACCCAATGAAGAACGACAAGTAACGACAAATAGCGTATAAATTTAAGTCGGGTGCTTTAACGTTCAAATAATGACAGGTTTGTATAGTCCTCGTTGGTCTTTTGCGACATCCAAATAATGACGAAAATTGTTAAAACACAATTATCACTGGCTCCGAAACTTCCTTCTCACTTGTGACCAAGAGCTAGTTAGTGGATTCCACAAAACTAAACCTCAAAGTAATGATTTCTTTGAACAGAAAGGTTTCAATCCGATTCTTATTTTTATCTGGAGGTATTATAACATTCAAAAGAAAGTTTAATCCACTTGCTCTTTTATTGTATATTCTGCCAATGTTAATCCAGCAGACGCTATGGAGATGTTTTCTGGGTAAAACTTGCTTTAATAGGTTCACATTTATCGACCAAAATGAAATAACATACTGGTGGAAAGAATGAAAGTGATTTTTGAGGAGTATCTCAGGCTCTGAGAGTAAACGGAATCTATTTAGAAAGTTATCCATTCATTAGTTGGTCATCCTCTGTATTTATTATAGCAATTTTGTGCCTACAATGTACCAAAAGAATACATTTCTATGCAAAATTTCGAAACGGAAATATCATCTTTATAAACGTCACCTTTATATCTACTTGAGACTTTAGAATTATACTTTCCTAAAGTTTTAAAATAATTGATAAAAGAAGCACGACTTATATAAAACACCAGTATGGTAAAATCGTGCGTTCAAGATTAGTTAATGTGCTCGTAGTTTTGTCCATTTTTAACAAACTACGAAGATATAATTGCTTTGAAAAAGCCTACAATACATTGAGTTTTCACTTGAAATTATTATGCAAAGGCAAGGTAATTAAATTTGAATAGGTACAAACTATTCAATGAGAATATTTTATTTCATTAGGTATAAATTGGTAATAACTCAATTTAATTTTTCTCAAAGTACTCATTTTAATTTTTGTCGCTTTACATGATTGTAAAGTTTAATTTAACTTACTCATTGCTTCTCTGTAAAATATTGTGCAAAAATTTGTATTTTGCCGGCACCTTCCAAAGTAAATTCACAACTTGTCGACCGGTGTAAGCTTTTTAATAACATAATATTTATTTACATTGGTTCGATAATCTCTGAAACTCACTGAACGAATAAATTAGCTTTATGCTTTGTTACTTGTTTCGTTACTAACTTTAGTCTTTTATTAAATTTTAATCTATCTGCATTTAAATATTTCCCATTATTATCATGCTTTTCCTTCACAGATGAAATATTTCTCGCTTCTTATTAAGACCCCTGATGTTATTTTTTTTATAACACATTGTTATGCACCGCGGTTTCATCCACGTAGAATTAATTATCTTAATTATGTTATTCTACCCCAGCGGTCACTAAACGTCTCTGGTTCGTTTGCAAAACGACATTGACCATCGGGGTCCGGAGGTATCGAATAATTGGTATTGTCAGTCAATGAGTAAGCTGTCCTCTCTCTGATATGCACGGTTTAGCAGTGTTCCCCTACTTCTGTTAAATTTTTTGTCACTGATCTGCCTCTGTCTATCGTACTCTGATAATACATAGCCTACATTTTTTTTCAAAATATGGGCTTTTAAAAAAAATATTTTTCACAAACAATTAAAAAACTTTTCTGTTGTATATTTTAGTATAGGTAACAAGAAATATTTTTAATGGCCACAAAATACTCACATGGCGTATGTATGACATGATATTGGTAAAGTAATTAGAACGTGTAGGAAATTTCTATTGTCAAAGATTTTAAATTAATAAGAAAATAAGAAAACATACAAAGAAATATGCCTGAATACTCCTGAAAATAATTTGATGTTGAATATATTTGGCGTTAATTTTGTAGAAATTCATTATTCACAATTAAATGAAACTACGTGACGTAGTATTATTTCTACTTTCTTTAAGTTCTTCACCACGACCTAGGTTTCGTTGTATTATAACATCTTCAGGTGGGCTATTAGCAAAGATCTTTGAATCTAGGAAAGATCTTTGATCCTAGGTCGTGGTAAAGAACTTAAAGAAAGTATAAATAATACTACATCACGTAGTTCCATTTAATTGTGAATAATTTAATGTATTGAAAATGGAGGTGTGGAAATGCCCATGACTTCGAGACCTATTACCAAGAAAAGAAAATATCAAATTTGTCGACTTTAGGGGTCAGCTTATTATTTAAAATACGTACAATATTTTCTAAAAGTCTAACACAGCGGTTCTTTGGTTGTTCCATTTTAATTGAATCAACTTTCTCTTTACTTTTTCCAAGGAATATGCAAGTTACCCCTCCTAGAAAACCTACTCTCTTATATCTTTTGATTCTCCTACTATCTTATGATCTTTGATTTTCCTCCTTTCTTATGTCCTTCTCCTACTTTCTTATATACTTTGATTCCCCTACTCTCTCATATCCTTTGATTCTCCTATTCTCGTATGTCCTTCGATTCTCTTACTTTCTCATGTCCTTTGATTCCCCTACTCTCTTATGTTCTTTGATTCGCCTCTTCTCTTGTTTCTTTTGATTCTACTACTTTCTCATGTCCTTTGATTCTTCTACTTTCTTATGTCCTTTGATTCGCTTCCTCTCTCATGTCCTTTGATTCTCTTACTCTCATATGTCATTTGATTCTACTACTTTCTTGTGTCCTTTGATTCTCCTAGTCTTTTATGTTCTTTGAATCTCCTACTTTCTTACGTCCTTTGATTTTCCTACTCTTTTATGTCCTTTAATTCTTGTCTCTTTCCAAGAAGTGATATAACCTCTAG
This sequence comes from Druceiella hillmani, assembly GCA_039881145.1. Classification (NCBI taxonomy): domain Eukaryota; kingdom Metazoa; phylum Arthropoda; class Insecta; order Lepidoptera; family Hepialidae; genus Druceiella; species Druceiella hillmani. The sequence goes on along the minus strand of JAYKKI010000011.1, from coordinate 26,893,422 downwards.
TAGAACTGCGTTCTTTACCGAGTTCTTCCCTAAATCAATTTTACTAACTTTTTATAATTTACTTGATTTATTATTGACATATAAATTAAATTTATTTCACCCTTGACAGATAATCTGATGAAATGTTTATATTCAAATAATTTTTCGAACCTACGGTATTACGGGTACCTACGGTATTACGAACCTACGGTATTCGGGTACCTACGGTATTACGGGTACCTACGGTATTACGAACCTACGGTATTACAGGTACGGATTAACTTATTCTTTAATTTTGTTTTTTGAGGAAATTTTTAAAGTATAGTATTCATTAAGTGCCTAATTATTTTATAATTCTATGATACTAGTATATTAACTAGTAGTAGTATTAGTATTAAGAGCAATGCCAAAGTTTTAAACACAACATTTCTCATGTACACACAACTAGAATAAATCATGTAAAATAGATATTAAATAAGCCTTTTATCTGAGAATACGCCAAATTGATATGAATTTTACATAGATTATAGATAGCAACCTGAAATTGATTTTATTTTTGTTTTATCATGATATCAAAAATACTTTCGAAGTTATGATGATGAAAAAGTTATGGAGCAAATTAAATACAATCTCCGTCACACGGACAGTGGGCAGCGGCGGGCTGTAAGCAGAACAGGGTCAGGCGTCGCAAGACGGGCCTTGCAGGGTTCATACTAAATTAATTATCTGCACGAGCATAAAATGAAGCTATTAAAACACTGAAGTTATCTTAATCGAATATTTGTACAAATCACAATTATATTATAGTACTAGCGCTACATTGCGGCTGCGGATGAAATCGCAAGGCACCGCTAGTGCTATAATATAATCGTGGTTTGTGCAAATGATAGACTAAATCTAAAAATTACAAAGAAATCATAATTTTATGTCTTATATTTGTCTTAGCTTTATCTATGACTTGCCGACATCTAGTAGGCTGTAACAATAAACTTTAGTGTAAAAATCTGGTTACTTATATTCAGGTTTTTTTTTCTAAGATCTTCTGAAGGTTTATAAATTGACAAATTTTTAATCTATAAATTATTGTTTAGTGTTCTGAAAAATTGATAATCTGATATATAAGCTGGATCTGATAATAGAAGAAAACCCAAATTATGTTATTTCCGTTGAGTATATTTTGCGTTATGTGCTTTAGCGTTATGTAGAGAAAACAAACTCAGTCCTGTTGACTACTTAATTTTAACCTAGTGGGTAAAATTGCTGACAGTAGATTACTACATTAACCGTACATGTCTTCGCAGGCAATTCTGTTGCAAAGAATCTAAAATCCACAATTTGTTACTGATCAAATACACACATATGCGCCCATATAAAAAAAAAAAAAATATATTTATATATATATATATATATACATATATATATATATATATATATATATATATATACATATATACATATATGCTTAGGAATGTGTGTATGGAATTCATCTTATTATTTAGAAGGCAATGTAAAAGTAAATATACGTTGTATTCATACAAAAGTAAGAGTAAGTAACTTTATTCGGATGATTATAATCGGGCAAAGGAAAAAGTTTTATTTAATTGTCTTGACAGTAAAATGTCTTCTTGAATTGACGCAAACCCTAAGCTGGAAGATGAATAATACAAGAAAATTAAATATTATATTATACTGTCAAAATATGTAAACTTAGAAATAATACTACACCACGTAGTTTCATTTTATTGTGAATAAAAATTAAGTGATAATGAATTTATATAAAATTAATGAAAATATATTCAATATAAACTTACTTATTCATATTAGTTTATTAATCTTTTTTTTATCATTCAATTCCTTTGATTTTCCAATAATGTTACATGATAATATCATATGTTTTATTTGACATATAAATGTTTTTTTTCAATAATTTAAACTAGCAAAACCGCTTAGGTAAATAGATATAATAAGCTAGTAAATCGTTCAAATAGTGAGTTATTATCAAACCCATTCCATCTTAATGATAAAAGGTTTTAATTAAAATTAATTATTTCATAAAGGCTAACTAAAGTAACTAGTAACAGTCAGTTAGCATAGCTTTGAGTTGTAATCGAACAAATAATTGATTACTTCAACAGCAAACGTAACAACATACCTGTGCCGAGCAAACAGCCGTTGGTTCAAAGGAGACAGTAAACTTGGAGATAATTGTCGGTGGGAGAAACGTTTTAGCTCGGATTAATTGGAGGAAAACTCTAATTGGAGATAACATTGCGGTCTAGAGATATTTTTAGTATATTTTTATTGCTTTGGCACTTTTGTGAGCAAGTCACATTATTTGTTACGGCAAAATATCTTTATACTCTTTATATTCTATTTATAACTCTTCGTTTATCAGGACGTTACAATAATATTAAGTTACTTTATGCGACAATTTTAAACGTTTTTGGCTTAGATTTAAAATTGTGACGCTTATATGTTGAGATTGCATTGTTTATTTGACAGCTTGTTCCGAGTTGACTTATTTGTCTAAAAGCGGGAGCCGTTATATTGAACGTAATGTTCAGTGAAAATTGATAAAGCAGTTTTTTTTACTTTCCATTGGTTAACGTTAGAGCATGTTAAGCCCAATGCGATTTTTAGATTGTACAAAAAAGTAAAATAAAAACAGCTATATTAAGAAATACAAATATTGCATTACCGCCCATTAAATCTAGGTAACCCCAATATTTTAATTTGTAAGAATTAGCCCTGGCGGTCTCAACGGTGTCATAACGAAACAATTCTATACTTCAATAGATATACCAAAATTTGCTTTTTTGTGATTTTATAACATATTCAGCTGTTATGTTTAAGAAAAATTTTAACACCCTGACATTAATGAAAGTTATTTTTTTTAATTTTCTAACAATATGAAAGGGCAAATCACTAGAAAATATGTCAGAAAAAATAGTTTCATAAAAATTTGTTGTCATAAATCCATTTTAAATGAAATATTCTTTAACTTATTGAATTTTTATATTTGTACGATACATATGTTACATCAGTTGGTTGAATATTGCAAAAATACATGATTTGCGAGTATGTAGACTTTTGAATTTTGGGATAATTTCGAGTATATCTTCATTAATCATGTTCTGTACATATCAAATCTAAGGTAACCTTCAAAATTACGTAATGTGTAGGCACTCTAAATATCATATTTTATACTTGCTCAAGATTAAAATTGGTACAAAAATAGCTTATGTCTTATAAACTAGCAATTAGTTTCATAATAGTTGTGGTTAACATTTTAAAACGTAAGATTTTATGGGAAATATTTCTTAGAATTTTGGTGTGATCTATATATACGTACATATCATATCACACATATATATATATATATATATATATATAAATAATTATAATCAACTGCTTGAAAATACTCACATCAAAAATAAGGTTTATTCAGGAGTTTACTCAAGAACACTAGGCGGATTTTCTACATGAATCTTAAAAAATATTGAGCATTGTAGAAGTAACTTATTTGTTAAAAGAACATTGTAAAAGAAGAATAATATACTTTGACTGGATATGCTGGTCACGTACCGATGTAAAAACGTATAACGAAAAGTAATATCGTATGTATGTAAAAGCTTATTATTATTTCAAGGTCATTTGAAAATTAAATCATATGCTCAAAATTTCTTTTGATATACATCACCAATTTGATTGTAGGTCGAAATAGCCGAGATGGTATAAGAAATTTCGAAAATTAAAAAACACTGATTATAATTTTGATTATTACTTTCAATTGTAAGTTTTCAAGATTAGATTGGTGTAAGAAAAACTAGGATTGGTCTCCATATGTAAACGGGCCGGTTTTTAAAGTCTCGATAATCTGGTGACTAGTCCTTTCAATGCCCCATTTACAGAGCCATATTAAAGATGTGAATGGTACAAAGATAACAATTAAATGAAACTACGTGATGTAGTATTATTTCTACTTTCTTCAATTTCTTTACCACGACCTAGGTTTTCGTTGTATTACATCTTCAGGTGGGATATTAGCAAAGATTAAATCTTAGGAACATCCAACAGCATTTATATTATTCTTGTCCTTACTTTCAGATACCCTTGCTAGTGTATAAATATATTACTGATAATAACTTCCATTTAATTTTATTACATACACCGGAACATTTGCATTGTATAACCTCACATAATAATAACAATTGAATTTATTACCCTCACTAAGATACTGGTATATCGTATAACTCTCGGAAATATAATAAAACCTACACCGCGCCCCTGCAATAAACTCATTAGCATAAGCAGTGGTAAAACCCGGACAAACCCGGCTTCCGCTATTGTGTTTGGATATTATCTATCTATCGATTTAATTAACGGTCAATGGAACGTTTATAATGAGTTGATTAGGCATGATCCGCACCTGAGAGATTGAACATATCTACGTTCAGAGAATTTTTAAAGCACACATATTCAGTAGAACTCGATATTAAACATAAAAGACCTTTTTCTCCATTATTGTTTTTATTATTTCTCCATTATTGTGTTTAAATTTACAAGGTGATAATATCTCAAAATACTATAATACAAATTCATAACAATTCAGTGTTATAACAAAATTTGTAAAAATTTTCACCATGCTATAATTTGAAAAATATTATTTTTATAAAGAAATATCTTACGTAAAATTTGTAGAAAATTTAATTCTTTCTAAGAAAGGTTTTCATATTTTTATTGTAGACCTGTTTTGTAAATGTTTCGAGATAAAATACAATTTGAGTTTTTCAAAATGGCGGATTCAGTAATCTTTGTCATCTTCTGCCTTTTTTCGCAAATCCTGTATTAATACAAATAATAAGGTTTTAAGTTTTTTATTGTACACATCACAGTTTACGAAATATATTTGAGTTTTACGAAATGGTAGATTAAGCAAACCTCCCTCCCAACCTTCCGCCAGTTCCGAAAGTGTCTTTGTTACGATTTTCTACATTGAGGTCATTGTATCTTTTGCATATTCCCAAACAAGATGTGCACTATTTCAGTTTTTTTTTACCTATTATGAATCATATCAGATTCACGGATTAATATGAGAATGTATATCAATTAGTCGACCTTCCACTTTTGTTAGAGGTTCACGATGTCTGGGATATCATTTGTATTGTCTATTTGTACTTTATTAAATAGGTTATAAATAAAAACTCAATATTTAATACTGTGAAAATTATCCAAGAATTATCAAATGTCCAAAATACGCATAATAAATACTAAAAGAATTAAAGAAGTATGTAATTAAAGAAGTAGAAAGAAAGATCGGGAGATTGGAAATCTAAAAACATTTTAGATGTTTGACGCTGACGAGCGATATACTTAAGCCTACGCTTACGCTTGAAGCTGTACGCTTCAAATTTAAGATGGCATGCCGTCGAAGTGAAAGAGTGCCCGATAAAATTCTTATTCGCCATGTGGTCATACCGATATATCCTATGTCTTCAAATTAGTGAAAATTATGTGATGAACTTTGTATGAAATATTTTCAATACATTTAAACGAATATTATTTTTAATTTACACCAGAATTTTTCCTTTTCCGTGAGGGCAAAAACCACAGGCCAAAGCTAGTGAGTACATAATTTAATGTTAATTGAGTTACATTTATTAAGCGTATCTTAATTTATGTATTTCAATTATTTGGCTAAGTTTTTAACCCTGACTTGCTGTCAACAATTTTTATTAAAAATGTATATATTACACTAAATTAAATTTAAGTATGCACCATTATTATCTTCTACTTTTCGCCATCTAGTGACTATATGCCTTTCTTGTAAAATTCTCATTCTAATGTTTTGGAGATAAATTATTACTCAGAGCCCTGAATAAATGATAATCAGAAGGCGCACTGTGCGGCGAATATGATGGATGAGTGAGTAGAACCCAGCTGAACTCCTCTAATTTATCAAGAGTACGTTTTGCATCATGTAGTCTGGCATTATCTTGTACAATATAAACTCGATCCTGTTGACTATTCAATTTGTTAGCTAAACGGTTCAATTGTTCACAGTAAATATCTGCCTTAATTGTAAATCCTTCTGGAAGCAACTCCCAATGAATAATGCCTTTGGCATTTCACCAGCAGCTGAGCATCACCCTTTTGGTACTTTTGGCAGATTAGATACTGAAACTCCCGGTTCTCCGACACCCAGCCATCGACGTTCGCATGTATGGTTAACGTATGTAACCTACTTTTCATCGCCAGTTACTAACTGATCCAGCCAGTCAAAGTTACGTTTCAATGGTAATAACTGTTGACAAATATCAACTCTGCACTGAAGGTGATATTTTGACATCTCGTGGGGTATCTACACACCGTTTTCGAAACTTGTCCCAATTCGTGTAAATGTGTTTCTAGGGTACAATGACTGCAGTGTAGCTCATCTGCCAATTGACGAGTCGTCAGCCGAGGATACCCCTCAATTAGGCGTCATAATCGTTGAACGTCCAATTCAACAGGACGTTCGGTACGGGGTTCGTCCTCAAGATCGTAGTCCTCATCTCTAAACTTCTGAACCAAATCATGGCCGTATCTTAAGACACCGCGGACTCGCCCATCGCTTGACATATATTATTTGTGGCAGTCTTTACATGGTAATTCGTAAAGTAATAGAATCCGTATTTCATATCGATTTAAATCTATTATCTTTTATTTTATTCACTTAAATTACTTAAATTAATGAACTCTTTTTTTTCAATCTGCTCTTCTGTATTCTCTACTTTGATTTTCTTCTTCTAATTTTCATAATCACTTCCATCCTCACTATCTCAACATACAACCTAATATTTAATTTTATTATGCAAACTCTACTCTCGCATTCAATAACGTACTTGGGCGAATTATATGTATATATATATATATATATATACATATATATATATATATATGTATATGTATATGTATATATATATATATATATATATATATATATATATATATATATAAATGTATACGGCCAAAGTTCCTGTTAAAACTGTACTTTTTAACTCGAGAAATATTATAATTTGTGTAGGATGAAACTCGTTGTTTTCATTCCATAATAAAAATTTTAACGCAACAACACGCCTTAACATATATTAAATATATTGCTTATGTGTCTTGATAGAATAAAATTAATGAATTATCGACCCTTGCGAAGCTAAGTGTAAAAGCTCATATCAATACCGCAATAACGCATAATACAAATATATATCATCACTGTAGGATTTTTTCACCATACAGATTTTATAGAACATAAGAAGCATGATTTCATGCTCCGAATATTTCGTACAATGTTTCAACAGTTTTTAAGATGACTGAAAGAGAAAATTATGTTACGGGTTCACTTTTCTTATAAAAATGTTAAGTTTCGTAAATTTTTTAAATTTTTATTCTATATTTTAATCTATGTAAAATTTTTAATCATTAATTTTTGTTGTGTTAATGATACACTTGGAAATTAATGTTCTGAGAAGACAGAAGCACCGACATGTCATATTAATATGCCACACTGCATATATGTACACTATGGATAAACTTGCATATTTCAATATTTCTCCTACTTTCACCATTAAACTATGAGAAGAAGACGTTTGCTATCCGTAAGCCATGTAAAACTGCTTACGTAATGCGTAGACGTTTCCAAGGCACGTCTTAGGCTAGTCGCAGTATACAAATTGAATTTCCTGTTAGAACCCGCTAGTGAAAATTAATTTCAACTTGATGAACAAATGCCGTAAATGCTCAAGCTTAGAAAGGAAATTCGTCAAATGGAACAGCAAAGCCTTTGGGGCTTGAATTGTTTGAAGTAGGCGTATAGAGGTGCTTAGCTATAATTTTCCTTAAAATGTGACCTGCCAACTTTTAGATTCAACGCTACAAGATCGGAATTCTTAATGGCAAGTATGTTCATAATGATACTGTAAAGGAAGTAAAATATCTACTGTAATTTTATAATCTTAAAATACAATGATTGAAATAATTAAAATACGATAATTGCGACTGTTATAGTGGATTGACGCATATGTTGCAGTTCTCAGGTCAAATCCCTTTAAGGACATGAAATATCATTTGGCGCCAAAATAAAATATATTTTGATTAGTTTCAGCGATTGAAGCGGAGGCCAAGACTTCGATAACCCGAATGAATAATTTTTTTGACAGGTCGGAAAAAATTAATCTCGTAAAGATAAATCGTTTATCAGATGTTTTTATGGCGATGACATTAAAAAGTAAATATCCATATTTGTTATTATAATTCTCTTCTGTTATTTATCTTACTATTATTTAAAAAAATATTTAGCTAGTCGTAGCTGCTAACTTTAAATGTTAATTTATACGACTTTCTCCTGATTAATTCATTAACGATTGTGACCTATTGAGTATTTCCCTACTAAGGTACACCACACAAATTCCTATTAAAATGTCATTATAAAGAACAATTTCCATTAAAATATTTGGTTGGAGGTAGGGACACATAATTATAATAAAAATTACCACTTTAAAATGTAATGTTTCCTAAACGGATTCCTGTATTGAAAAAGTTTTAAAAAGGTAAAACCTATTCAACAATACTCTACATAATTGGGTAGAGGAATCAAAAAGTTAACTCCCACTTAATATATAGGAGAGGTAACCTAAAAAAATTCTCGGAAAATATTCATAACGTTGTTGTATTTCATAAAGTTGTTGTAGACGCTATAAATATGTACGTTTTATAGCACTAATAGTCTGCAAGTAAAACGAATGTGACTTGTAGACGGACAGACAAATGGATATGGATTAACTGTAACTCCTAGTTTAGCTATTGATACTAAATATAAGCAAGAAGTTAGTTTCATCGAAACGCTTTTAAGGCGACATAGTATTCGCATCTAGCACCGCTTCACGACTCCAAGACAATTTGTCAATTGTCACAATAGTTTTAGTCTTATATGACTAGATGTAAAAAGTGTTTGTCTCATGAATAAACATAACATGATTTAACGGTATCTAATCAAATGATAAAAACCAAAACTGTATTATCTCGTCATGTCCGTCTGTTCGTCTTCCGTCTGTATGATATTACACTGACGTCCGCAATATAATAACTCATTAAATTTAAGATTAATTGTATTGAAATTTTACAAGAAAGTATATTTTGGTTATGTAAATACAATGAAATATGGGAAAAATATTTTTTATTATTTTCTAAATTATTACTTCATTCTTAGAATTCGGGCATGATTTTTTGTTGTCGTGGATCCCGTCTAATAGGATGTCATTGGAAAGGTATATTAAAGTGTAAACGAAACTGGCCAGTAATGTTTTTTTTTAAATCGTAGCTGCTTCCTGAAATACGGAGTCTCCAAAGTGTTTTGAAATAAAAAAGTTCAATTCATAATAACAGTATTTAGTAAGCACTTCAATTTATTAATAAATTATTTCGATTAACTCGCATTCATAAATTTAAGATACTTATGCAACTAAGCTATTTTTTTACACCTATGAAAGATATGCTACGAATATATTGATATAGTGAAAAATAATATTGTCATTTGTGATACTTTTTTAAAAATACGACATTCTACTTATGTATTTGTTGGTGGTACCATAGGTATTACTTCATTGTGTTAAATTTTAAATCAGCGGGAGGTTAATAAAAAATATTACAGTAGCTCCATCACACTGAGTAAAGATAGACTCGGCAAGTTTGGGAATCATTTAGTCGATGCGAGCAAATTGATATTTAGCTCGAAAATATAAAATTGTCTCAATGTATATATTTGTCTTTAGAAAGAACGTTCGTCGCGAACATATAACCGAACTAAAGATTATTTCAGGTTTAATAATAAAATATATTGAAAAAAAACAGACGCGTGTGGTTACGGAAAGACGTTGTATACATCTAGAAGTGCCAATATGTTTTGCTAAGTATCACCTAAGGGTGGCTTTAAAATCAAGATCTTGATACTTATATGGTACTTGGTACTTATTTTTCACGATATCCATTTACAACGAAATATGATCTCGGTACGAACAGCCTTCGTTTATATAATGGCTGGCTGAAATTATATAAGTGTTTATACATTGAATGGAGTATAAGTATTGCATGACTGTATATATTGCACAACACTGTTACAAGGTTATATGGGGTCAATAAAAAATTATAAGATCAAAGATTTTTTAATATTTTTCCGTTCATTAATTTTAAATCAAATGATTTAAGTCAATATGATCAAAGGGAATTCAAGCTTAAATAAAATTTGTTTGTCAAATTTGCCTCTTTAATTTTAATATTACTTGAATCAAACTATTTTTAGAAAAGTTTACTTATTGTGGCGAGTTCAAGTTAATGGACAGAAACTTGAATCAAAAATGTCTCATGGCAATTTCCTTTCATTTAAAAATTCACATGGAACCACATGTTAAAACTAGTTTACATAATAAAGGATGAAAAGCCCACCTTAACAAAATTACTGGTTATACGCAAAACTTAATTTTGAACTAAGAGTACATTGTTAAATAAACATATTTTACGTTATAAGCATGTTATATATTACAAGTGCCAAAAATATAAGTTAACGTAATTTTGTTTTCATAAATTTTACGTAAACATTTTGTAAATTTCGTGGTAAAACTGGATATTATTTAATAATACTTGAAGTGTTACTAATAGTACTGTCTTGAAAGATACGAAATTCGTATTAGTTTATAAAAAAATAACAAGTCATTCAAAGTTTACGACGACATAAGGAGACATTTTTAAATTTTGGTCTACCATAGGCAGTGGAGATTTTAATTATTTTTTTTTCATTTTATTCAGCTTAACTTTCCGTAATAATGTCTAAAATGTTAAACTTTACAAGTGAATAGAATCAGGTAAAGAAGTAAAATTAAAAAAATGATTTTTCGGCTAATTCTGATGATACCATATGTATATATATATATATATATATATATATATATATATATATATATATGTATATATATATATATATATATATATATATGTATATATATATATATATATATATATGTATATATATATATATATATATATATATATATATATATATATATATATATATATATCGGTTCGTAACAGAGGCCGAATACGGACATCAAGCTACGCCACAAGCGAATTTACCTACTCACGGTCATGAATTTGGCTTTCAACTGGTATAAACAATGATTTCGTTCAAATCGTGACCTGACATGACCATACCATCGGAATAGTGTAAATGCGCGCTTATGCTGTTCAACGAGTATTGAAAGTAGTGAAGTATTATCTAGATACAAGTATTGATATCAATATAAGTGTAATTATCGAAAAATATATATTTCGTTTTCAATACTAGCTATTTAAGGGATCAGTTCTTTAATAACAATATTGTACTTTATTCGGGAATTATCTTAGTGAGAATCTATAGGGAGGTCTATGGCCTATGTTATTGTTAGTGACGGATGATTCCAGCTGATGATATACCAAATTAACATCCTCCATAATTTGTATATGTGTATATATATATATATATATATATATATATATATATATATATATATATATATATATATATATATATATATATATATATATATATATAAATATATATACATATATATATATATATATATATATATATATATATATATATATATATATATATATATACCAAGTTTCATGTCAGTATCCACAGCTTGATTTTGGAAGTCACTAATTTACAGTTATTTAAACGGGAAGCATAAGGAGCATAAGAAGATAAAATTTGCAAGAAATAAAAGATAAAATGTTGGATGGAGAGAAAAGGGATGTATACACGAGTGTTGCTTAAGATCGCATATACGATGTAACCAGATCAGTAACACCAATACCTTACAATTTAACTTGATATTTGTACAACTGAATTAAATTCTAATACAGTGTTAGGACTATTTAAAGGAACAATCCTATCGGTTTATCGTAAGTCGACCATTGCTGGCCTTTATACATAGCCAGAAGAGGCAAATTTGAGCAAAATAGAATGTTGAACATTCCGTGACGTCATCGTCTCATTTCTTTAATTTTGTTTTCTCTGAGCAGCTCATCTCATTGTTTCAAAGTTTTCAATCTGTCGAGTTTCTATTTTGTTCTTTGCGAGAAGTTGGATAACTTTAATAAAAGTTTCGACGACTGAAACCGGATATGCAGTTAAACTTTTTACCATTTCTTTCAAAATATGTTGCCTACATCTTGTGTAGATAGTGTGTGCAAGCTTGAGCAGTTATTTATCGCTCTAGTAATTAATTGATGGCCTATAAAAGACCATCACGTTTGGAAGTTTCGATCTATAATATTTTTCAATTAGTCTTAGAATTACTTTAACAAATAATTACAATCACAGTTCAAAAAGGTTTCTTTGTAGATTAGAGGGTGTCTTTATCGGAAGTTTCAATGGCTTAGTTTTAATGGCTAATAAATTTGACGGAATAGACCCGAGGTCGACTGACGAGGTGACATGGAGAGACGATGATTTGAGCATTTTAAAAGTTACTTGTACATATTTCATGCACCCGTTGGCTCTTACGAAAATGTTTAATAATATTTTTAAACAAGAAAATATTGAATTTTTTTCCATTGCTCGTTTTTTCAATAGTATCGTACAATCTACTTGAAATGCAGTAATTCCTTCATGAGTACCTGGTAACCCTCAGCTATCGTTATCAATGCCAGACTTTTATCTAATTTTTTTTGTATTATCGACGAATTTATTTTAGTTGCTTGTAAACAAAACCAACTATAAATTATTGTTATGTATACATTCCGAGGTTTGCGTTTCTCGTACAATTTGCTACACTACTGTAGTGAACTCCAGTGTTCACTTATTAAATAGGAATAAGTTTTTCATGGAATTCTGAAAGTATATCTCAAATTAACACCTTAACTTCTTACAACGCACCTCAACATGAAAAAAAATTAGGGTATGGCTATATCGGGGACACGGCTGTGTGTTTTACGTGTATACGTGTATGTTAATGGGTAATATGCTTTACGTTCTCCACACCGCTTCACTCGGAAGATCTTTCCAACCATACACGATTTCTATATTTTGATATAGCTTTTTTACGAGTATAGGCCGACATTGTATTAAGTTTTCTTAATTTTTAAATTTAACACCATACGTATACACCATAATTATTTCACATTAATGTTTTATACACGCAATTACTAAATATTGAATAGAAGTGTCGATTGAAACTAAAATGAGCATCGTGACTTCTCTGAGTTAAAATTTATACTAAACGGAAATTATGTGACGTGGCGAAACGACGCGATGCATCACAGTCTCCTCTAACGAATTCTTTGACCCCTTAATTAACAAGTGGTGTAATTCAATTTTGGATATAGATGATAGTTACGTAGCTGAAATTCCAAACTGTATCCCGCGATTTTGTCATTTACAAGTTTTCTGATTTGCCTTTTACAGTGGAAGCAAATTTAAAGACGTATTCCCGTCAAAATATTTGGGAATAAACTGGTGAGAGCGACACGAGTGAGTGCTCCGACATACTATCAGCGGTCGACCTCTGCATGCATCTTCGATTGTTTCCACCTCTTTCTTGTAACGTAGGCATCTCAGTCACTCTCAACGCTACATAGTCACTCGTGCCAACTGGTTCTTCTGAATGTTGAATATTTTAAATTGAAAACAATTTATCGTTACAATATTTATTTGCTATATTTTTGTTATCGTAATGCTGTAATTTTATTTCCCGTCCTGTGAGATTAGCTTTCAAATATTTGTGGATATTTGTTTTGAATAACGTGCACAGAACATAATAATTTCCTGTTTTCTTAAGAGTGACTCTCCTTACATACGATTACATGCTTGCTACATACGTAACATGCTTATCGTATATAGTTGATAATGCTAGACTATAAAGGTAACTTGGTGTAAGACTGATATGAAAAAAAGATATTGCTTGGAACAATCTCAACATAATAAAATAATAAAAATCCGGCAAAATGCATTTCAAAACAGGGTTGCATATTTGGCTATATCTTTTTAAATTGCCGATGCAATTAACCTCAAATTCAATTTCACTTTAAAGATCTATTCAAATACAAACATTATTTAAGAAGGTGGGGACATATTTTTTGCCATTTTGAAGCTTATTGTGTTGAACGGAGTTTAACTTCTGCATGAAAAATGGTAAACGAAACCTTAAACGATTTAATTAAAATACTTAGTGCAACACAAGAAAAATAGATAAAACTTTACAAATATGGACTCTATGGAATGTAAGGTACATTAAAAATATATATTATATATATATATATATATATATATAAATATATATACATATATATATATATACATATATATATGTATATATATATATATATATATATATATATATATATATATATATATTGTCACAAGTTAATTTAGACAAATGCATGAAGCGTTGAACTATGAAATGTTACGCAAATATGTTTAAAACTATTCAAACCGTGAATCTATGACGGAAAGACGGACGAACGGATGAACATAACGAAATTACATGGGAGCATACGAAATCGTAAAATCGACTGAGCAACGTCTTGTTTTCGTTTTATAGTTGAATAAGAAAAAAATATCTCCTAATCAAATAAATTGACTTGATTAAAAAACTTGAGGCAACGCGGTGTATGAAATATGTACAAGTAACTTTTAAAATACTCAAATCATCTTCTCTCCATGTCACTTGAAATTGATTAGACATTGAAAGTAAGCTATTGAAACTTCCGGTAAAGACACACTAATCTACAAAGAAATCTTTTCGGACTGTGATTGAAATTATTTGTTAACGTAATTCTATGACTAATTGAGAAATAGTACAGACATTATACAATCGGTGTTCACCTGACATTGAGTAAACATTTGCTGCGTCTAAGGAAATAAAAAGACGCTTTAACACACCTATGAAAACACTTTATTAACATCAGTGCGTTTACTTGTTTGATTTTTAATTAAAAGTTAAAGAAAACAAATTAAATGTAATTAGTATCGAATTCGATTCATTTATTAAAGGCGAACCCAGTACGGGTTCGTCTTTAATAAATGAATCGAAGTAATGATGGCTGTCAAAATAAACAACATTAAAGACAAGCGACAAAGTTAAAATGAAAATCTAACCAGGTGCAAGTTAAATTTACTCTATTAAAATTCTATACAACCGAGTAGATAGATACGGTTATCGAAGCATATGTAAAGTCTGTAATCTTTGGGTTTAGTGTTTATAAAAATTACCCCTTTGATAACTCAATGGGTAATTAGGATAAGGGAAAAACTATCGCTACATATTTATGTATATTAAAATAAAGAATTTATATTGCTAGTTATTATTTCGTTATCATTAATATTTGAATTGTGAATTGAATTTAAATAATGAAATTACGATATTTATAAAAAACGCCATTAATAATTTTATCATCAACATTTTAAATTTTTTTTCCAAATTTTCCAGATTGACAATTTTGGAATCGTGAACGAAAAGGAGTTTTTTTTAGAAAAATAACATCCTAACTAACATTATAAATCCGGGAGTGGGTTCGTTTGTTTCTTTTACTTTCTGGCTTCCAAATCATAGTAATTTCCAACATTTATCCGAAAATAGAATTTACATTATTGAATAATTTTAAAAAATCATCCAGTTAGGGACAAGAGCTTGAATATGCCAAAACGCGTCACACCCACATGTTAGCCTGATCTGCAAATTTACGTAAATTTTAAATGATAACAGAAATTGTATACGAGTGGTGAATAATTTTTGTCTTATAATTTTAGCCTCTTAATCCATATCTCATAGCAAAAGCGATTATAATCAACGACGAACAAATCAAATCAACAACTCATTAGACAGACAGTCAGCATAAAAAAGAAACTAGTACATACGGCTTTACTCTTTAGTACAATTTACTTAGTTGAATAAATTAATGTTATAAACCCCTAAAAGGAAAAGCTGGTTTTCATTTACCGCTAAATTGTTCCTTATATTAACACATTGGAGTCGGGACGCTTAGAGCGGCACTTGACGTGGGTACGTGAATATTTTGCGTCTTTTGTTTCAATCGCTTTAACGTCTATTATGGCTTTTATGAAGACAATTTGAACCATTTATAGTGTATCCTTAATTTATTTTCGGATATTTTCATATGCGGGGAACGGACGAGGCAGACGTCATTGACAATATCAGACGTCATAGTAAATGGCGGGAGGATTGGGAGCAGACGTCATTGAAAATATCAATGATGTATGTTCACATCGTCCGTTCTCCAATGATAAACACGAATGAGGCACATATATGGTATATTATCTAACATCAATGCGTGAACGACCCAGTCTTTTGAACTTTTGAGACTTGTGAACCTGCCATTCCAATGGTTACTGAAGGCGGACGGATTTATTTAACTAATATTTATTTTTATTTCATTCAGTTGTTATTTAAATAACTCTATCATGATACTGAGTTCGTACTATGAGATTTATAATGGACTTAGATGGCCAATATGCGAAAAACAAAGCTTTCAGGTCAAAGTTCAAAATGTCGTTATAATACTGTTTTCAAACGGTGTTTTTAAGTCGATTTTAAGATTAACACGGTTTTTCAATTTTGGTTTCTTCAATGACATGACTGTAATAAATGCTCAGTAAATGACTAAGAACGTAAAATATTTTGTCCCTTATTTAATATTATTGATTAAACGAATAAAAATATATCTATTTAAATTATCAGTACATAATGTTATTAACATATATAACATATTTTTTACTATCTACGAACCCTGCTGAGTTAAGGATGTGGTAAATAATAACACCTCAACATATTATATTTCCTTTCTTTATTGTGTTTCAAATTGCTTTTATTTCTACTCTTGCTTCCAGGCTGACAGAGGAATCCCTCTACGCAATCTTTCTTTTACTTGACTCTTTAAAATAAAAATTTTATGAAAATTTTGTCAGTTAGTTTTAACACAATTTCTTCTAATATAGCCATTTTGTATTTTACTAATATGATAAAGAGGGAAGTTTTATTTAGTTGATTTCTGAAAAACTTCCGATTTTATTGACATACAACTGTGATTCTATTGACATATATATGACTGTAATGTGATAGTTTATGTTTTCTAGATTACCATAGGCTAATATTCGTTGTATATTAATTAAATGCCGAGACGTTGCAATAAATAAAAAGAGTCCATTTTTATTTCATTACTTGCAATTTACTTACAATAATATACTGAATATAGTAACCGGGAAATTAAAGATGCTAGTTCTAACAGCTATGTGAGTCCTTGGACCTTGCGGCATCTCAATGTGTCTTTTGTAGAGTCAGCAACGGGTACGGAAATGTTGAAGTGATTAAGGGGTGGCCTTATTTAACTTATACATAACAGGAAACAATGACTGACATAATATCAATATCCATTCTCAAAACCATTATTCATAAAAATATGAAATTTGGAGGCAGTTTTGGAGGGGTGAAAGCAGTGCTTGCATTCGAATGCTGGCAAAAATATTGTAGACACGCCAATGCAATGTGCGGGCTTAAAGAATAATTTAAACAAAGATTGAATCTAATCATTAAATTTCAGATTTGATTTAATCTAAAACATGACACGTTATATACGAGCGTGCGGCCAAATAGGTGTTGTTTAGGTCAATCTATTAATCCTTGTCAAAATAAATATAGTAATTTGAAGCGTTTTTATGAATACAAATAGACCTTTTACCCTTTATATTTTGGTTTAGTACTTTCGGAAAAATGAAGGCAATAAGTAAACAAAAGAAAAAGTAAATAATAGAAATATGCATTTTAATAACGCTCAGTGCAGTATGTTCGTACAAGAGGAACGGGTAGGAATGATCATAAGGGTATCATTTCACGGTACATTATTACTTTTTTTTAATTAAGTAAAGCTCAGGACTATGTTCATGAAAGAGAAAAATATTTAAAAACCCTAATTGTACCTGTATGAAGCCTTTATGCGAGTTGTTTTGGCATCTGGGGGACACTAACTGTGGTTATAAAAAATATCTACTTACGAGCTGCTATACAATGTAATGCAGTTTATAAAGAAACGCTTATAGTTGGTCTACTTCACAATGTAACGAGGCGAGTCGCTAGTTTTTAAATAAATTCTTTCTGCTTATCTAAACTTTTTTAAAAAATAGATTAGGTTAGGTTTACAGGAAAAAAAGTCATGTACGGCATTGCTTTCTTTTTCATTTTTAAATTGCAATCTCGCATAAAGAAGCATCACAAAGCAATGATGTAGTAATAATAATGTGCTACATCTCACAATCACGAACCATTTGATTCTATAAATTCTCTCTATTTCACGTCTATAATTTTATTTTATAATAATAATGTGCCACATCTCACAATATGATGTAGTAATAATAATGTGCTACATCTCACAATCACGAACCATTTGATTCTATAAATTCTCTCTATTTCACGTCTATAATTTTATTTTATAATAATAATGTGCTACATCTCACAATCAGATGTAGTAATAATAATGTGCTACATCTCACAATCACGAACCATTTGATTTTATAAATTCTCTCTATTTCACGTCTATAATTTCGCCTTTTTTTCCGAAAATATATTTCCAGCTTTACTTTTATAAAAAGGTACAAAACTTTACTATTTCCTATGCAATTGTTAACGAGAGATTTATTAAGAAAGACATAGGCGGCATTTATTGTAGAAATATATCTTGAAGGAAACTTGAAACTCTCATGATTTCCGTCTTCGTTTTATGTGACGGTCTTGGGCGGAGCAACATCGTGCCTTAGAATTTCATCAAACCATCTTACAAAGGAGCGCTTTAGTCGCTCAGTCAATCAATAGCTCTTCGCCTGTTGGGAATTTTATTCCGAAGGACTTTTTCATTGAGAAATCTTGTAGATAGAAAATACCGATATCATTTATTTGTGAATTTTTAAACTATGAATATCGAATATTCCACAGACGAGTGCGGGCTATTACGGCTTTCATAAGGTTTTTTACGTTACTGGAGGCAACAGTTCAATTTAAAATGATTAGATTTTCATATTTTTCATAGTTTAATCAATAAGAATATTTTTGATCGGAACTGTACAATTAATTGTAGAATTATTTACCTTCCAGTGGATGATCTATTTTCATTACACTAGATAAATATCACACTACGAAGAGTTTACGTATTTTTTTTTTGGTTTATTAGGAATAGCCTATAAAAAGTATAACATACAATATATTAATTACTAAAAAAATTATTACAAAAATTGCCACTAGAATTTTTCACCATTTTGCAACATTATATGCAATTATTGCTAGTAATCGGTTTACAACTTATCATTAACTCATTACCGTAACTAAATTTTATTGTTATGAAAAGTATTTTCTAAATATCTCTATGTAAGTGTATTATGCGTTGAAGTGTGCTGCGTGCGATGACGATTGAATAAGTATGTATGGATATGTCTACATGCATTTACTATAGCAAATCTGTATATGCTTTCTTAATTATGGTTTTCGTACTCTGTATCAAGTTTTGATAGTGTCTCTTTAACGAGTTTAATAAATTTAGTTAGTCCTAAACTTAATATGTCCAGGTTATTATAAAGAGTACACGAAGCATGTCTTTAAACAGACATGTTTCGTGTAATGATAATTCAGATCCATATTTTATATGCGTATTCTAGACTTAGATACGTACGTGAATCTAGTCCTTCATTAGGGTACTCGCAAAGGTATAGCAGAAAGAAAACTTCCACAATTTAAATATCTATACAATATTTTACTAATATTATCAGTTCAACGATAATTTCTAGCTTAGCTTATCTACTTTCTAGCTTAGAAAGTTTAAAGTGAAATGTTAGTTCATTCGGCAGGATTGCTAATTTAGTCTTATTTTGATTAAAAAGATTATACATTCATATTTAATACAATTGCAATGTTAAAATCAATATTTCCTAACTAACACTGTAAATGCGACAATGTTCGTTTTTTATATAATAGCCTGTTAAGGAGTGGACCGATACTTATAACATTTTACAACTAATAGAAATACGTAAAAATGAATTAGATCCATATTTTATATGCGCATTTCAGATTTAAATAAAGACATGAATTATTAATAAAATTTAAATATTAAAATCAATATCTCCTAACTAATACTGCCAATGTGACAGTGTTTATTTTTTATATAATAGCCTTTTTAAGGAGGGAACCGATACCGGAAACCGAAAAATTGGAGATTGTCTTCGAAAAAAATGTGGAAGAGAAGAGATTCTGGATTATTTATTTTAATTATAAATATAATCTGGATAATTTATTTTCTATGCAGCCGCGTTTATAATTTCTTTTCAATTAAAAATGAATGAAAAATTAAATCTCCCTATTTACTGTCTGAGTGTATTAATATAAATGGTATATAATTTTATAACGTCTCTTCTTGAAGAATCGTGAAAATATTGAACAATGTATTTATTTGATGAAATTTATTTTTCCATTTTTAAATGGAAAAATGTTATGTTCTGGAAAAAATCTGGCTCTTGGCATCTGATTTAACTTTTCTTGTTATACCAGAATCTAGAACTGAATTATATTGAAATTCATTGCTTTCAATTGCTCAACCATCTGTTTGTGTTTGCACCAGTTACCGGTTTTAATGTTACGGAATTTATTTTTATTGGCTTGTTATCATTGTTGAAACCCATAAGAGTAAAAACTATAAAGTTGTCATGATCGTAATAATTTATTTTTACGTACAAGTTATTTTTATATATATATATATATATATATATATATATATATATACATATATACACATATACATTCATATGTATGTATATTTGTGTGTGTGTGTACGCATTACTCATTTCGAGAAGCTTATGTTATACACAATGCTCTTACAATAATTATTTTACATAACACTTGAGAGATCAAGTGGCCTCTAATGACAACTCATGTATTTAAATCCATTAATCTGTTAAGGATCTGTGAGGGAATAAAGAATCCAGTATATGTACATACAGGGGTAAATGTAAAAATACAACCCTCGCTCTATTTACGTGCGATCGGATAAAAAAATCTTAAATTGGGCTGAAGTTCTTTCGGCGTTCCCTATTAGCTTTTGTTAATTGAATACTCAAATAGTTTTAAGACTATCTCATAAAATGTAGTTATGAGCTGCTCACAACGTGAGGTTTCGAGAATTCGCACCCAGCTTGATTTAATAAATTAATTTTTTTTTTATTATCTAGTGATGTTTACACTTGTCCAGCATTTATAAAGGTTTGTGTCGTGATATAGATATCCGATTTAATTATATCCTTATACATGATATTATATTGAGATGGATTTAACAGTACTGGTGTTAATGCGTCTACTTTGTAAAAACCCTTATACTTTCGTTATATCACTCCGTCTGTATGTCCGTCCATATCTGTCACGTAGTTTTGACAGTTATAGATTTCTGTAAAACAAATTTTGATCAAGATGCTTTAGTCAGGAATTTCATTGTATATGTAGGAAAGCTTAAAAAAATTATTTAATGTACATCTAGAGCGGGGTGAACATGAAATATATAACTTAGTGGTGTATCAATGGACATGTATTTTAAAATATAATTGATTATATTTACCATTTTTTACAGTTAATTTAATTTTCAAATCTCATTCTGCAAAATGATTAAAAGTGACATGAAATGGTAACACCCCTCCCTAATTTTTCAACCACGGATTTGATAAATCTAACACAATTCTAGATACCTACAACAATTTTATTAGAACTTTAAAATAAAATTATTTAAGTTAACTTGCTACAACAATTGAAGACATATCTGGATATTTTTTCAGAGGTATAATACTTTAAAATGAAAAAAACAATAGATAAAAGTCATGTTAATGACCATGGTACTAGCTTTATTCAAAAGGTAATTTTATGTAATTTGTGTTTCAATACGATTTCAGGCATATGTGCACTGCGGCTGGCTCGAATGCATCACGAATATAAACTATATATTGACGTATTTCTTTCTTTGTGACTGACTGAAATGAAGCCTAAATGTTAGCCCAAGCTAGTTGAACGCATCATTGAAAACCGCATCCATATCCGCCCAGCCTTTGCTGAGATTAGCGTGCACAACGAAGATGCGCGCGGACAAACAGACAAGCTGACAGACAACAATTCGAAACACTTTTGCTTTAGGCTTAGTGGCTTGTCTTTAGTAGATAGCACTTAGTTTTACTTAATAATATTCAATGTGCAGACTCATTTGTTTACGATTTCATTATGAGAAGATATAATGGAGCTCCCAGTAATAAAATTATTTATTAGTTGAATATACTAGATATTTAGAAACTAAATATATAATTAAATTATAGTACATAGAACATGCTAATTTCAGAGACATTTTTAAGATGATGTATCAGTGTCACGGCTTCCATGAGTAATAATGAATGCATAATGGTTCAAAATACAGAAAGCTCTCTCACCTTCAATCTATATTAGATATACTAGTAAGTACTACAAGGAAGTAAATATTCTATGTGATGCATGGGTAGCAGGCAGAATATTTTCTGTTTGGTAAAATACAAAAATTAAGAGTGAGTAATATGGTTTAAGTTTAGAATTATTAGTACCTTAAATATAAATTAATTTTATTTAAATAAAATATTTTTAACCACAATTTGCACAAAGAATTATTGTTTCAGATGAGTCAGAAAATTCGATTAATCCGAGACGGGCAAGGTAAATGCGATAGAGTGAAAGTAGTAATAAAATGCGATAACAAAACCTGACGATGTCCACCTGGCCATGGATATCCATCCATCTATTTGTTCTTATATTACTAGACTTTAGTAAAGCATTCAACCCTGCGACTTTTGATATTTTGATAAATCGGTTTAAATCATTAAATCTGCCACAACCATGTGTTGATTATTTCAACTGTTATCTTCCTGGCCGTTCCTGGTTTTGAAAACTTTTCAGAAATTTTGATTCCTTCAATCAAAATTTGTGAAAAGTTTTCAAAATCGACTAGTCTTATTGCTGGCGTACCTCAAGGTGTTGTTAATTCCACACTTCATCTTTCTATTTTTATTGATCCTGTGGTTAAACAACTGTCTACCAACATTATTTGCATGCTGCTGATCTTGAAATTTACTCTCATTACAGGGTTTATGATTTTTTTTCTGCATTGATATACTGAATACAGATATATACACTGACTGATTTATATTTTGTCAGTCAGTGGTCTAATAAATAGAGTCTTCTAATTAACCCAATTAAGTACCGAGCTCTCGTTATTGGTAGTCAGAAATTTCTGTGGAAATATGAACAGCTGATTTACCACAGCTGTCTGTAGCGGCTATGCTATTCTTTTTGTTACAACTGTAAATGATCTTGGTCTACTAATTGACCAACATCTCACATTTCCCGTTATCCTTGGCAGCATCATGCAAACGATGTTAATCACAAGAATTTCTTCAAAATCTCAAACGGCTTTAAAATTTTCATCCACTTCAAATCAAAACACATTTGTCAAATTTTATTTCTGCCTATTCTTGTTTATGGAGACGTATTCCAATATTTACTCAATAAATTAGAACGACTTCAATACCTGTGTATTTGAAACATTTTTGGCCTTAAATTTAACCATATATTTGTGCATCGGTCATGACATACGTGGTTAAAAATTCATCACCAACGCATCCTTCATCTTTTATATTTTATATATCTATAAGTCATATTCTTAATAATTCTATCGCATCTTCAAACCTCAGATCTAGATTCAAATACTTGTCATCTGCAACTCTACGCAGAATCTTTCACCGTATGTGCTACTAGATTCTGGAATGAACTAACCACCAATAAACAAAGTGCGTTCTTGTTGTTAACGTTGAAAAATTCTTCTAAATTATCCCTATCGTGATATCTATCGTGATTGGCAGATTGCAATCTCTTCTATAACCCATCTTTATCCCGGTCCAACTTCGTAACATTGCGTTTTCTTTTTGTTTTTACTCAATCTTATATTAATTATATATATATATATATATATATATATATATATATATATATAGAGATATATATATATATATATATATATATATATATATATATATACATATATATATATATGTGTATATATATATATATATATATATATATATATATATATAACACCAATTTTTTGTCACTGTTTCGTTCATAAGGTCACTATGTTGTACACTTATATTTACGTTTTTAAGAGTTATTTAAGTAATAATTACGCACTATTTACAGTTTAGTAACTATATGTAACTTTAGTAATCACATTATGTTCATTTTTCAACTAATAATATTAGTTTGTCGCAAGTATATATTAAATTGAATACGAGCTAATCCAATTACACCCGTATCCACTAACGAAAGCAAGATACTATACTATAACCATATACTGTAACTGTTTGAGATGTATCTACCCTATCTACTGTATTTTGCTGATATCCCTACTATAGAAAAAAACCTTCATAGGACCTTTGCCGATGATACAGTAGTAATGGCAACTGCAGACACGCAAAGTCAAGCCACCAAAAATTTACAAAAAGTACTTGATAAAATCAACAGATGGACTGTTGATTAGAAAATCAAATTCAACGAGTCTAAATACATTCATTTCACATTTACATTACGACGAACAAACAGTAATCTACACACTTGTCTTAACGGAATTCAAGTCCCGCAAGCAGATACAGCAAAATATATTGGACTTCATCTGGATAGTAGGTTTAATTGGAAACGTCACGTTAAATGAAAAGCTGAGCAAATCAGGTTGGAACAACAACAAATGTTATGGCTGATTGGACATCATTCCAAGCTAAACCTCTGCTATATGCGACTAATTTACCTTTCTATCGTCAAATCGATTTGGATATATGGTATCCAGCTTTGGGGATGTACCAAACTGTCAAATTGTAATGTAGTCCAACGAAGCCAAAACAAGTTCTTGCGTATAATTACCAATGCATATCGCTATGTTAACAATCAAGAAATTCACAACGACTTAGACAGAAAATGGATTAATGAAGTTATCCAAGAATATGCTAATAAACATGAAGAATGACTCGTACCAACGTATAAGCTATTCGACTTTTGTATATTACCCATGAACTGAGAAGGTTAAAACGTGTTAAACCTCATGAATTAACTTCATAAATAAACTTAATTTATCCGGGAGCTGAACATTGGCACAGTAAAACCGCACATGACTTACTTGAAAATAAAATCAAGTACATTTCATCAATGATAATTAATTAATTGTATATTAAGATTGTATCATCCATATCGAATAAAGGATGTTTTTAAAAAAAATCTATAAACTTTACCTAGATTTTGATCCCCGCTAATTTTATATTAAGTTTCATCCTGACGAATATGGAATATGACTTCCAGAGCATTCACAAAATTCGTTATATATATATGTGTGTGTGTGTGTGTGTGTTGTAAAATGAAACAATTAAAATTAAAATGAAGAAATCACAATCTATGCTACGACATTTTACTGAGAATTTTTAGAATAACAGAAATCAAAACAATTTAGAAGTTTGTAATTTCGTTTTTCCAAACAGTCTTCTTGGTATTCTATGCATCGTTTCATTCGATGGAACCATTTCAAGCAGCGGTACATTCTTTTTAGTCGTCTTTTCCGCGATCTTTTCGCAGTCACAACTTCTTCGGGGTCCAGGAATCGTTTTCCTCGCAATTTATTTCTTAGACTTGGGAATAAATAAACAATAGGTAAACAGCAAAAAAATCGCATTTATAGTGAATAAGGCAGACAAAAAAAGTAAAAAACTTTTAAATGATCAAGGGGGCGAAACAGTAACAGATAGTTTGGAAAGAAATCCAACGATCTAAAATTGAAAACAAGCGAAAAAATATTGTTGATCTGTTGCATTAGTGGTAATAAATAACAAGAAATTGATTAGTGGTTACTGAGATATAGATTCGTGCTTGTCGTCATATAGATTCCAGTTTGGAAAATTATTAGGTTTTATAGAGATATTTACGTTCCATTGATTGTATGTAAGTTGCTCTTTTATAAAGAAGTTAATCAATATAAGCCTAAGAAATTTAGTTGAAGTTATAACTTCACAATGTTTCGAAATACGGCAAGATTAGTTTAAAATTCGCTGACGTACTGAAAGTTTGACTTTCTACCCTTAATTTGATGTCATATTTATTTTAATAATTCGGTTCTAATCATTCATTGTAGCTGATTCAGATTCTAAAAAAAATTCAATTATTTATAAGAATTAATTGAAAAACCAATATATTTCATTTAAATATGACTTTCATGACAACTGGAAAAATTCAGCCAAATGCAAGTTGTGGCCTCATTTAACAATTAGTGTCCCATATAAGTTGTTTCAAAAAAAAAATGTTGCAGGTAATGAAAATCTTACAATTTTTGTTCAATTTATACCTCGTAATGTTTATGAATATTTTCAGATTTTTTCGACCGATACTTTCGGAGATAAGTCGAGAGGACACCGATTTTTGATCACTTTTTCGGAGTCTTGAAAAACATTTACAGGAAAAACTATTTACTCAGTCTTAAATCATTTCTTTAATAAACTTTCATTCGGTATCCCACATCATGATCTTATATTTTTGTTTGCTTCTAGTTTTACATGCATTAATTAATGTTAACAATAAAGATTCAAATGTTTTCATTTTTGATCCGCCGCCTATTATAGAAATAGGCTATGCTAAATTTCAACAATTTAATATATTCTGAAAAAAATACTTAATTACTTTATTCGAAAGAGATTAGATTGTGAGCAAAATAGGAATTTCTTTTATATAAAACTATAGATCCACACCAATATTACTTTGTAGATACAATAAGAAATTATTTTACGTAAAACAACGGATTAAACCGATACTAATTTGTGGGTATGATAAGAGTTTCTTTTATATAAAACAACGGATCAAATAGAAATTACTTTGTGTGTATAATAAGTGTTTCTTTTATATAAAACAACGGATTTAACCGATATTACTTTGTGGACATAATAAGAGTTTCTTTTATATAAAACAATAGATCGAACCGTTATTATTTTGTGGGCATAATAAAACTTTATACAAAACTCACTGGAATAGACCAGACAATATGGGGAGTAGCTATACATTTCTAATTAGCTGATAGCGTAGCCGCTACAGTACTTGATCTGTGTAATTGCCGGAGCTACGGCAGCAGAGCTACTAGTTAAGATTCAATTAAGTGATGTGAAATGTGCCATTGGAGATTGGACACACTTTGACTATTTATAGATAGCATCTGGAAAGCGTGGGTATTTTTAAAGCATAATTGATCGAAGAAAAAATCTATAGAGAAATATTTATGGCGTGTTTGATATTATTACAAGATCCTCGTAATGCTCCTTTTGAAAGAATTTGTATAGTAATTCATTCTATGTATATATGGTGAAAACTTCAACTAATATTTTATGGTTTCTTCATACATAGATTTATGCAAAATTTGTGTGAAACCATGAATGATGAATTTGGAAATAAATTTATTGAATTCTGTTTTAATATTTTATTTTTTTCTAAAGGCTTAGTGCGGAATTTATAGATAGTATTTTTGTATTTCAAACATTGCAAGCGTCGTTTATCAATGCAGAAAATAATTATTACTGACAAAAAATTCCAAGAAGCTTATTGAAGCTCGTAAATGATAGACAGACGAGTAATTACGAGTTGCATCAAATTATGGTTAATGGCCAACCAAATCGCTTCCGGAGCTGTATGATAAAAACGAATGTAAGAAATGTTTTACGTCTCTTATATGACACTGTATATTTAAGAAAAAAGCCTTTAATTGGAAACACAAGGAAGAACACTTACGGGTTCCCCAAGAACGTATTACATAGAAAAAATAGTGTCATTAATGATTTTCAGATGGAAAAATGTTAACTTGGATGGACTTGATAGATATCGGTAGTATTGTCATGATTTGGACCAAACCAATATTATGACTAATTGCTCAAATAGTAATGGAAGTATTAAAATAAACCCAATCTTTATATTAAGAGTACAGAATACGTAATATTCTGGTCAAGAGATCGTTATGAAGAAAGAAAGTCAAACCAACGGCGTATAAGACTAACGAGGGCCGCTTACTCCAAATTTGAATTCATCTTCAACGTAGGTAGGTGAAGGAAATATCTTGAGTGGTGCTGTTGCAGGTTTTGAAGGATTGGCAGAAATAAAATCTATTTTTGGAACAATGAGTAGTAAAAAATGCATTAAATTAATCGATGCCATAATGATACACATATAATCGAGGCTATAGACGACACTCGTCCTATTTTAATACAAGTCAATGCGTATGTTCATTCTGCGAAAGGTGTCGGTCTATTTTGTTATAACTAAATATTCAAATTACATCACACTCTCTTGATTTGAATATTCTTGAAGATTGTTTGGGGGTGGCTACCAGGTGCTGCGTACTTAAATAGGGAGCGATTCGACAATATTCAACAACTAAAAACTATTCAAAACGAGCGATGGAAGTTAAAATAAAATTATCTAAAAAACCCATGTGAAACGCTACCGAAGAAACTGACTGAAGTTTTGAAAAAATATTTAAATAAAAATTCATAATCTTATTTTTTTATCTTAATATATTATAGTTTCTTTCACAGCAATAAAAAAGTACACAATAAAATTAAGGCACATTTCAACAAGGTAAATAGTTGGTGTAGTTTCATAAAAACTGATCTTGCAAATATTGTTTTTAGGTACTAATATGTTGTATATTTAAAGGTAAAATTTCCATACTCAAAAGAAGAACAATGTAATTAATTGTTTGGTGGTTTGGTAAAATAATAACTTCAGAGCGTTAAAAAAGTGTAAAACCAGATTAAATGGCGAATACGTAAATCTAGATTAATATGAATTGTCATATTATGTCTCGGATAATAGACGCATATTAAACTAATATTAACTAATGGAGTTTGGAAAGTCAAAGAATTGTCGGTCAGAGATTTATGTTTTGATTTAATATTTCGCCTGTGAAGTACGTATTAAGCATAAATCGTTAGCTAATTTCAGGCACATCTTGACATATCAAATTATTTATTGACAGTTGTAAGCTATACTAAAGTTGTAAACGTCGTTTCCGTTGTTGCGTTTCCGTTCGTTGAAACATAATGATAGTGATATTATTAATGAAAATAGAATACAAAATTAATTTTTGTGCACGAATGTATTTTATTTTTTTATAAATATGGTAATAAATGTGTAATTTGTTTGTTTCTTTAGGCAACAGGTAATCAACTGTGCCAACTTAGATTAATATAAAATCCAAGCAGAGAGGAGATTTGACAAGGGAAAGGCAGCATCGGATGGCCACCAGCGGAGGAGATGCGATTAGCGACATACCAATTGGTCCCGTCATTTCTTTAATAGCGCCAGGGCTAATTGTGAAAGTCCCACCAAACGATTCTATTCAGCAATTAAATCGAGATAAAACAATGCAAATTTCAATAAGTGTACAATTAATCTTTTATTAATATTGTTTTTTACCAACTGATGGGACATTGAAAGTTTTTAGATCTATTTATTTTGAGTGTACTTTATTAGAATTTATATTTAATGCTGCAGAAGCGGTATTACAAACGAAAGTAGAATTTAATAAATTTTAAAACTACAAATTGTAAAATTTAATAAATTTTAAAACTACAAATTTTAGAATTTTATTTTATTTTCTTTTTACAGATACACAAAAATGTCTTGAAATTTAAAGTGTGTACACTTTTGCGACATTCGTGATTTGACATTAAATTAATTAGAGTCAATTATCTATAGATCCGTCTGAGTAACAATCCTCTAGTAGAAGTGAAGTTGCGAAAACTTTGCCAGGGTTGAGGTACAGGAAACCATGTTGGAAGTGGACACGGATGTACCGATGCCCAGGAGACTTACCAGCAGCCTACATTCGGAAATTTTGTTAAGCCAAGCTCGAGATGCAAAGGCTCGTGCTGAATTGCGGAGAGGGAATTGAAAATTAAAAGAAATACATTTTGACTTTATTAATTTTTTTATATTTTTAAAATTTCACAATATTCAATATTTTGAATATTGTGAAATTTTACATATTTATTATTACAAATGTTCAATATTTTGTTGTGCGTAGAAAGGCCGATACATTACGATAACATTTGAAAGCTAAAAAAATTTAATGTGCTTATTTTTGATCTTACACAAAAATGTTGGAAATTATTTTCTAATTATTAAAGTTGCATTTATGTTGTCAAGCTTTGTTAATAAAAGTCTATAAGTACACATTACAATTTGGTAAGAGGTTGGTAAAACAAATGTTCAATGAAATGGTGTATTAACCAGTGAAATAGGATTTTCATGTTGAAACAATATGAAAGAATGGTTTGTATTATCTAGTCCAAACTATTTTAATGCACGTTTTTGTTTTAGTTATGGGCAAATTGAACCATACATTGCATTTCAATAACATAATTTTTACTTAATGTAGCTTCTGTCATCATTTGTACTCGAATGCAATTTGTCAGAATACAATGTTTTTGTAAGTATTTACCAAATATAAAGAATAAATATGTATTGATAACTTCCTGAATTAAAGCAGTCAATGGGTTATTTCATCTAGGCCAAATTAATGGAATGCACATTTTAATATACTGGCTACAGGTAAAGTGAACCATCATTTTAATATTCTGGCTACAAGTAAAGTGAATTAAAGCAGTCAATGGGTTATATAATCTAGGCCAAATTAATGGAATGCACATTTGAATATTCTGGCTACAGGTAAAGTGAATTAAAGCAGTCAATGGGTTATATCATCTAGGCCAAATTAATGGAATGCACATTTTAATATTCTGGCTACAGGTAAAGTGAACCATCCAGTGCAAATTAATTTTAATGCACATTTTAATATTCTAGCTGTGAATAAATGAAATAATGTCGCTAGTTAGATTGAATTTCAATTATAGAATTTTTGAATTGCAAATTAGAATACTAATAAATAACTTTTCAAAATACAATACGTTTTTGTACGAATTTACTATATTACCAAATGTGAAAAATAAATAAATATTAATAACTCCCTAAATTATTTTTATTAATTGTATGTTTATTAATGTTAGAAGGATGAGATTATTACAAACGAAAAATATCACAAATTTTACAGTTTTTAAACCTTTTCAGTTCGTATTAATATCAGTTTCAGTTATCAGCGATGTCATTCCAGTTGAGAAAGAATTAACGCAAATAAAAAAAGACAACGTATTTTAGTAATATATTTAACAAGTAATAGCCATTTATAAAAGTTTAAATACTATTAAAAATTAATACAAATAGCAAAAGAAAAAATAGTATTGAATCCGATAAAACATTACTAATAACATTTACCTTATAAACTCTTGTTTGAAAACAAATGAAGCCAGTGTAATAATAAACCGAGTAAGTACACAGATGAAGTAAGTGTAAAAATTAAAAATATTCCTTAAATAAATCCAAGTAATATACATAATAGTTAAACTACCAGATTACCAGATATGCAGATATTAGTGTTAAACTTGCAGATTATTTTGCAAAAGCTTTAACCGATTGCAAAATATGAATCAATAAAAATTTGTCGCCTCGCAAATCCCGAATCTGTTTCTAAGGCAACTGGAACGTTGATAATTTCTTCCAATACCTGCTCAGTTTACTGGGGAAACTGATCATTACATAAATAGGTATTTTGTGTATAAATCTGTTATATATATTATGTAACAATGATATGTACTACGGAAGTCATCTTATTACCCATATCATGGCTTAGATACGAGAATCGCTTCTTCCAAACGCCGAACATTCTTTCCACTATTTTTCTTGTCGGAGTTTACTCGTATAAATAAATAATAATAGTAGTTTACTATATCAAATATAATAAAATAATTATATCGTCAGTATTTTTTATTAAAGAAGTTTCTCTTTACATTTAATGATATTGATATTTATGTTTATATACAGCGTTACCTATTTTATACATTCCAAGACAATCGTACTTAAGGAGTAAACACCAATCGCGTGTCGGAGTTTACGCACAATTTTTTTTGTTATACATTTCTATCTTTATATAACTACCCAATTGTCATATCAATGATAATTCAATACTTTTGTATGGCCCTTCGAAACTTTGTCATGCTCTCTTGTAAAATCGCAAAAAGTGAATTACAATGCTCTTTCTTAAGGGTGTTGTTGTGGTCCTTGGTAAAATAATAAGGCCTAGTATGAAATATTGTCCCTGCAAGAAATTAGTGGGAATTATGAAAAAGTTGTTTTTAGGGTTCCGCCCTCAAAATGAAAAAAAAAACCGGATAGGATCACCTGTGTCTGTCCGGCTATCTGTCTGTCAAAACCCTTTCCTCAGAAACGGCTTGAGATGTCAAGTTGAAATTAATGTCGTATACTGAGGTCTACAGCCCTTTATTGCTTTTTAGTTCATGTAACATAAGTACATGGCCCTTTAAAGTGTCATTTTTTCTTTGTTTTTACTATCGGTCGGCATAGGTCGTATAGCAAAAGTAAAGGGAAAAATTCAATATATCATTTTGTTTTATTCTATGTGGAATAATATATTTGAAATTCCACATAGAATAAGTGAAAAATAAAATACTGTGAAAGATGCAGTACAATAGATAATATTTTTTATTTATACCACAGTCTTACTCACTTATCCTCAAAATATATAGAATACGTAATGGATCTCCCATTATAGCAAAATCCCTTATAGCAAAAGTAAAGGTAAAATGCAAAAATATATTATTTCTTATTCTATGTAATTATACATTACTTGTGTAATTTTACATAGAATAAGAAATAAAGGATTTTAGAATTATAAGGCGCCTGGGAAAAATATAGCAGGCAATATTTCTTTATTTATATCATGGTCTTTACTCAATGATCATCAAAACCTATATGGTACTTCTGACCGACCTACAATATTAAAAGTCGGCATAATGGAAGGCCTTATAGTACAAGAAAAGTGAGCAATTCAAAAATTCACGCACTTGTGCTATAAATAAAGGGAAAAATCTTAAAATCAATTATTTATAATTCTATGTGAAAATATGCACCTATGTAGATATAGTAATTATATTACGTATATTTTACGATGTGAAAAATTACAATTTTATAAATAATGTAAGAGAAATACTAGGTATCATTAAATATGTATAAATGTCTAAATGTGCATGGAATCCTTATAGTGAGAGTTCCACTCGTGCTTGACTTTTGTTTCTTTTTTAAATACGCAGGCGCGCAATTTAAGACCTGCTTTAGTGTGCAAAAATGAACAGGTTACTACAAAAGAAAATTAAATTAGAAACCTCGGAAGGACTTCTATAACTTGCTTGTGATAACAAATTCATAATTCAATGTTGCAACTGCAATTTACGTACTACGTGTACCCAGCCTATGAATATGAAATATGTTCGCAACCCTAGGGCTTTGTCCTATGTCGATATTGACAGGAGGCAGAAACAAATTTGATTTGCAAAGTTAAACCAATGATGTAACTTTTGTTAGCCACATACATGTTACCAAAACCAGGCTATCAAGATATTTTGAAATTCAATGCAAATTGCGAAATAACATTTTATTTTTCTTGTTTTTTGGTCTTCTATTCTTACGCTATCCTAATCGAGTGCTATATATATATATATATATATATATATATATATATATATATATATATATATATAGGTATATATATATTCGTAGTATTACTATTCGATGTTATTTTTGTTTCTGTTGTTACAAAAAACCTTGTTTATAAAAAAACAAAAAATGGATATTGAATTAAATACCGTTTCCACAAACACTATCAGCATCAAAGGAGTATAAAGGGAACTTCACAAGCAAGGTTTGTATCACCATATTAGTCAAAGCTAATTAGTTCTTACTGTGCGTTTTCATATTTTGCCTGTCTCATCGTAATTCCATTCACATCGTTAGTAAACTGAAGGACGGCGAAAAATAACTTACTGCACGATTGTCAATTTCTTAACCAAAAATATCAATCAGGTATTTATTTTTATCTGTATCATATAAGCTAATTCTTGTACACATACCAGAGCAAAGGGAGAGTAATGCAAAGAAAACGCCATGCTATTAAAAGGTATGATAAAAATTTTCAGACCCGCCCAGTCTGCAAAGTTGCGCCGTAAGGTGCGACACTGCCCCTTCGGATAGTGGTGGTAGGTAGCGCCGACGGATAGTGATTAGAAGACCTAAACGGGGCTTAAACTTAACCCTAATCTTATTTTAAAGTTTATAAACTTATAACGAAGTCAAGCAAGTAGGACTGATTGTCATGTCTGTCAAGTCTTCTGGAGAATGAGCTAGCTATGTAAACCTGAAAGATATTGCTTAGACATACGAAGAATATTGTTAAGATATGGATACGTTTAGAATAGACTAATGAATCATAGTAGCTTTCCTTGGTGTTAAAATCGTCTTAAAATATCACCTCGGTAATAAGGTTGAATTAATATACTTAAAGAAACTCATGTGCAACGAAATATTGTGATAATCATAAACCGAAAGTTTTCCAAAAGTTTTTCCTTGATACCGTAAATTTCATCTCTTGGTTTATTTAAATATATGTCTACAGTTACACACTTTTATATAAATGAATGTGGTATGTACCAATCGTATTTTCCATTGCGCATTTAAATATATCATTCTTTGATAAACTTCCCCATTAATTTACACCATAAAGTTCCACACAAGGTCAAGTAGTCTTAATATTACCGATACCTTTATTAAACCTGTAAACTTTATGGGGCTTGAGTTTAAAATAATTTAATACTATTTTTATTTAGAGAGAACAAAACTAATTATCAACAATAAGTAAATAGACAAGGAAAAACGGAAAGCTGCACACGGCATTCTGTAGCAAATATTATATAGCTTTGTATATTTTAAAATATACCCTCTTATAACTCGCAAATAAAATCTCCCTATTTCTATACCACTATAACTCTTGTCTGTATAAACTTTATTCATGTAACAAATTGCTTAAAATATAAGTTGTATTCTATATGAACTATTTTAAAGTTTTGTACGCTTCAAGATTTAACCCCTAATAAACTCATAAATAAAATCTCAATATTTCTATGCCACTATATTTCTTATATGTAAATAATTTATTCATGTAACAAGTCGCTTAAAATAAGCAACGCACATTTCATTTTTCGATATCATTGTTAGTAATACGATAAAAAAATTTTTTTTTCTTAACTTTCAATAAAATATTGCGCATAACAGGGTCATGACAATATATACAGCTTTTATCACTTATTATAATGTCGACTAAAGTACTTTTTTGCGTACGGTCAAATTTTTTCTGTCTGTAATTGTTACAAATTCAATTGCAATCCAAACTTATTTATAGTTAATTACGACGTAAGTATTTGCAGACGTATCTACTTAAACGTATCGTACGTATCGTACCGTACGTATCGTATCGTACGGACGTATCTACTTAGTTAAAACACCATGAAACGTACACAAATATTTAACAATCACGCCACTAGATCATTCGCTACCTGTTTTGAATACGACGTCCTAATTTAAATATTCTAGTAATTTCCCGAAACTTATTTGCAGTCATGTAAATATTGGTAGGTTCAAAATAAAATCAATACAAAATAACACTAACAAAATAAACACAGACAGCTGAGTTTTAAATATCTGTTCTCAATTGAATGAAGAACAAAAAAATTTATAAGATTTCTTTCTAGTTCCATTTACTTTTTTTAATTCTTAATGATTTATATATTTAGGTTGTATTGTATTTTATTCGTGACATATGTATTCGGCGACTTGCTCCAAATAAATGGAAAGTTTTAGGAAAAATCGTCTAAAGAACCCACTGAATTATATATATATATATATATATATATATATATATATATATATATATATATATATACTCTATATATAATGTATAAGCATGCGGCCTGCGATTTCAGATCGTAACCTATGAGAGCAATGATTCCGGCGTCTCGCTCGCTCGTTTGCCCTTCAAACCCGTCATTCAAAACTTCGTCATTAAACTTTGCGCACGTTCTCGTTTTATTATCCATTAAACACGAACTTTGCGCATAACTTCATCAGGGTTATTTCACACATCTAAATGTTCTCGTTGAAGGTACTCTAAATATCGCACACCGGCGTAACGGTGCGTTCCGAAAGTCGTTTTCTGCTGTTTATACTCGCATTTCTCCAAACGAAAGCCCGACTAAGTGCTTACTGGCCGCGATTCGAAATTTCTCCGATACAATTTGAGTGAATTTGTGCACATATGAAAATGAAATATATTTGCTAAACACACAACATGCACACACGCATTCGTGTACGTATGTGCGTATACAGACAAAACCGCGTTCATTCCAACTTACGACTCAGAATTCCAAGTGTTTCTTTACCAGTATTTCTATTACTATACACCTAATGTTGCCTTTCGATTACGGACATAATTATATTTCACTGAACCGTTTTGAGGACGGTGAAATTCTCGATACCACTTTTACTTTTCTTATTTGTATCTTGCGGCTAGGAAACGATACACGATGATGATAGATCCGGAGTGTTTCGATTCTAGACCAGGCCTTTATTGTCATCGATTAAAATTATCGTACATAAAATTGACTTAATAATTAATCTAAGCAAGACGAATTATATGCAAGACGTTAGTATCATTGAAGCGAGAGAATAGTTTATTGAACTGTTTTCTATGACCACAGTTCAATAATCCATTCTCTTTATATTATTAAACTGCTTTGTATGACGATATGTTTTCTGCTACGTGTTTCCTATCATTGTGGTCGTCGTCATCATCAATTTCGGTAGTGTTTATGTCCTTCCTGTTGGGAAGGAAGAGCACTGTGGCATAAAAAGTAATATTATTTTTCGTTTATGTGCTAGTTTTGCCCAATTTCAGGATTACAGAGTTGGTTTGTATCATATGTAATAACATTTTTATAATCAGCATTGTACCTTTCTTGATGCTTCATTATTAAAATATGCACACACACATCTATATGTATATATATATAGTTGTGATCCGCCTAGGTATGCAATAAAGTAAATAAATCACGATTCGGTGAAGCTGCTTAGTAAACAAAAGGTACGTTTCCAAACTGAACTTTCGAACGTTAACGTAATATCATATTTAATCTTGTTAGGTTCAATGTTCAGAATTGGAACTAAAGTTAAATCTCTGTTAGAACTTTTCCTTTTCCATATTTGTAAAATACAGCTACAAAAGATTGGGAGAAAGTCTCTATATCGTTTTATTGTGTACAATAACATCGTGTAACGCGGCTTTCGTATAGTTGAACCCTATTTTAAACTAACTTATTTAATTATCATACAACAAGACATAACTGTTTATGTGATTGAAATTTTAGACAAAATCGTCAAAAACATCCCCAAAATTTCGGTAATAATTCTTTTTCAATTATTAAAAAAAAGAATTGCTTTGGATAAGCGCAAAGTACGTTACTTGTAAGAAAAGTGATGGATACACATGATACTTGAGACATGTTCACATACACGCGTATGCGCAAAATATAAAAGTGTAATCTTTTACTGAATAGTAACTTTTAAAATTACAATTACCTAGGCTTATTGTGCCTTACCTCAACTAGAGATTTGCTTCTATTGTTATAAAATATTAACGTTTGAAATGTTCCCCTTAAAAGTGGCATTTTTACCAAGAAAATCGCTTTAGGCGCATAGAAAATCTGTTTAGCTGCGAAAGGACAAATACAATTTGCGAAAAATTTTTGAATTTGCTTCTCAAACAATTAATAAATTAATTTTTACGAATATATTGAGTGACACAATTGCCCAGACGGTGGGAGTAAGGGACGTTACTAAAGTGTCATTTACAATTTTTTTTCACTTAATGGAATTTTCACTCGGACGGAAAACTTCAGTTCAGTACAAGTGTGCTTAAATGATTGACAGTTAAGTCTTCATAAATAACTTAGGACGAAATACTCGTAACTGTTAGTAAAAAATATTGTAAGTCGGCAAGACTAACGATAGTTTTTAACAAGTTAAGGTTTAAGGGGTTTTTATAATTTGTTTGCGTGAAAAAATAGCAAATGTTTTCTAATATCTCAGAAGGAATGAAAAATAAATTTATATGCGAATTTTTATTGAAGTTGAAACAAATCCAAAAGGGAATGAAATTACAAAAGGGGTGGAATTTCTAGTCTCACGCATTCCAAGAAATAGGTTTGTTTCATCATAGGTACTTATTAGTGCGTAAAGTAAATTGGAAGCAATTAAAGATTATCGAGTAACTTTCACATTTAAAGCTTTTGTAAGTTATGATAAATTAAGAATTTTTTTTAATTTGTCTATATTTTTATTATTTCAAAAATTTTTTAACATTTCTCACCATTCTAGTATGCTTTTTGAAAGCAAGTTTCTTGACAATTTTAGACTCCAGAATTCGCCGACGTGATAATATAGGCAACTGGGAAAAAACGATTTTGAGATAAAAGTTTTATAAAATTTTGCATCGTACCTACCTCCAATCAGAACCATGTAAAATTTAATATTTACCTAAAGATAATTCGTTAGTGGATATTTTACCAAGTCTTCGAACCGATAAGCTTTCTTTAAAGTTTGTGTAGCAAGTTTCTCTGCATCCAATAGCCCTTTATTATCCGGATTTTTATTTCCATAGCTTTCATTATTTAAAGAACTAAATTAAAACATTTTCTCTCTAATATTTTTTTAGAAATTTTTTTTTGTTTCTATTTTTACAGTTTTTCGCACCACTAAACCAAATGCCTGTTTACTTGCAGTGAATATGTTACCAGGCATAATCGTTGATTAACAATCTTGTATCTAAACCCATCATGCAAAAATAAACGCATAGGTATTGCATTCCAAAACCAATAACAAGCATTGCAATAGTATAGAATTACAAATTTATTGAACCTTCGTTGGTTTATACGACTTACGATAATAATTGCTTCTAGAATCGCCAACATTTCCAAATTTGTATTCCAAGAAACTTCTATTACTTCCTAGAATCATAAATATGTCGGCACATGGTTACTTATAATAGTGACTTCGGATAATTATAAATTTGGCGAAGTTTTTATTATTCTACAGTGGCTTCTCTAATGCCACACTTTGCTTAAGATATGGTTACGAAATCATCTATAATTTCCTCATAATATTATTTTTAAAACCTATTTACTTTAGAACATATAATTTTTTATGAAATGTAGAAAAAACGTTTTTTTAACTCAGTAAAGTACGAACCCTTTAAATAACTTATAATGACAGAATGGTAAATTTGAAAAAAAAACTATCAATCATATAATTAAGAAAAAACCAGTCAAGCACGTGTGGAACTTGTACTACGAGGGTTCTTTACACATTTAGGCATTTATAAACATTTAATGGTATATGATATTTGTATTAAACTCATTACAAATGTTTAATTTTATAAAGAAAAATATTTTTTAAGCGATGCAGCTACAAATTAAGACTTTTTGATTTTTTCCTTCACATGTGCTGTAAGGCTTTGCCTCTTGTCAAATTTCGTGATTCTAGATTAACGGGTTCAAATAGGGTACTTCTCTATAGGTTTTGATTTATTTGCCAGTGTCAAAATATGTGGTTATGATTTTATTTTTAGGGTCCTTTCTGATTGCGTTGCTTGTTTTTTTTTACAGTTCCAAGGGATCGTAAACCTAAGTATTCGATATTAATTTCAACTTGTTACCTCCATGCTTTCTTGAGAAAAAGAGTCGACCGACAGGCGGACAACGAAGTGATCCCACAAGGGTTTCTTTTTCCTTTTTGAATAGGACTCGCTCTACGACGGTTTTATATATTTATACATGCTTAGGTGCATAAAAAAGTTTTGAAAGTTTAAAAAAAGTTTGATTTAAGGATACCTAATATTTGTCTTAAAATATTATATTGATGTATTGATATTATTTATTATCATACAAAATTTATTGGATTTCCCAAAAATATAATCATTGCCATACTTTTCCAGTAACCACTTCCAGAAACCACGTTTATTCATAATTTTAATTTTCACGGGTATGAAAATGAAGAATGGGACAAGTTTTTGTGGACATTTTCAGAAATATTTCCAAAAATATCTTAATTAAAATTCAAATAAAAAAATCACAACTTTCGTTAATTGCACTTTTAATTGATACCCGACACGAATGAAAGTAAAACTGTTTTCCACTTAAATTTTTGCCTTCAAAATTAAAAGGCACGTCTTTTTAGATTCTAATTTTCGTGTAATATCCGGGAAAATAAGATTTGTTAATATACCCTTTTAAATATTAGCTACCACTTCAAACAGTTTCTGAAAAAAATTGCTATATTAGACGGACATACGGACGCTTGAATTATCTTATTAGGCTATTCCTTCTTTTTGAGGCAGGGAAAACTAAAAAAATATTTAATAAAAAAATTATTTTGAAAACTGAAAAAAATGTTTACTTAATTTTATGTCTATTTATAACCCAATCATCTAAAAACTGTTAAACCGATTTATCTGGATTTTATGTTAAAAAAAGTATAATTGTTCAAGGTGTAAATTACGTAAGTATATTCTTAGATCTGTAACTTAATGATCTGTATTTCAGAATGAATAAACTATATATATTTTTCCTCGATAAAAATTGGTAATATTCGTCCATCTGTTCTTCTGTCGAAATCCTGTTTCTTAGAAACGGCTTGAGTTGCTATTGAGGCTTATGTTAAGGACATAAGGGACATACATTAAGGACATTGCTGTCAGATTTCAAATTTTCTGGTTCACGCAACAAAAGGATATGGCCCGTAATAGCATTTTTTTTGTTATTTATACCGTCATCGAAACCCATAGGGTACTTACGATCGTCGTACAATTTTGAAAGTCGACATAATAGGAAGTCTTACAGGACAAGTAAAGGGCGAAGCCCAAAAATCACTGATTTCTAATTCCATGTACATTTTTTTAATACGTTGAAGATATAGTAGGCGATATATCTTTTATTCATACAATACTCTTCCCCATTGATCATCAAAACTTATAGAGTACATTTTGGTCTATTTACAATGTTGAAGTTGGCGTAATATAATTATTTCTAATTCTATGTGGAGTTATATATTTTTATAATTAGCTTATTTTTACGACTGTGAATGATATAGTAGGCAATTTAATTGCGTTTTGAACAATTATTAGTCGTTAATAATTTAAAAGTATACGGAACCATCTTCACGAAAGTTATAAGCGTGTTTGACCTTTTTTTTTAATTTCATAAGCTTCACTAATTTTTTTGTTACATTTTAGGATTAACCGTATAAATGTTTCGATATGTGACTATATATCCATATATATTTAAACGCATGCATAGTTATCCCAAAAAGAAAAAACAAATAAATCAAAAGATTTTTTTCGGAACTATGACCGTGAAAGCAGAACAAACTCATACACTGTTCTTTTTCTTTTTTAAGTTTTTGCTTCATTAGGAGGTAACATTTAGACTACAGTTCAATTAACACTTTTTAAACCCCCATCAGATACTTCCTGAAAAGATACTTCCTGCGTAGAAACTTTTGAAGTGAAATTTCTTTTGTGCTAATAGTGGAACGCTAATTCCAAAACGTTTTATAAACTTATGACGCTATCCTAACTTTTTGTAAGTAATATAGTAGTAATACATAAATTTTTGTAAGTATTATTATAATGCGATACTCATTTCAATTGATTTTGCAATTCAAGTTATAGACCCACACCCTTCAAAAATTTTATAAGTTTACATCTAATCCGAAATAATATAATTTGTTTTTTTTTAATTATTAACCTTATATTTAAAGTCATATTATTAAACTTTGCATTACATAATATTAATACTAATAGTTTTAATGAGAGCTTATAACGTATATTTTTGTAATCAATTTGTGAAAAATCCAACTCACAGTCCAACTTCACATTTGTTTAATATAATTTTATTTAAATTCATTATCGTCATCTTTATAGTCAAAACGAAACAATTTTGGTCCATTTTAGTAAAAGTGAAAATGAGTTTTTCTTAAAAAATTGTATTTTCACA
This sequence comes from Druceiella hillmani, assembly GCA_039881145.1. Lineage (NCBI taxonomy): Eukaryota > Metazoa > Arthropoda > Insecta > Lepidoptera > Hepialidae > Druceiella > Druceiella hillmani. The sequence goes on along the minus strand of JAYKKI010000011.1, from coordinate 26,851,241 downwards.
AAATTGTTCATATATCATTACATCATATACACAGTGTGTGTGTGTTCATGTATCTATTATTTACTATTACCACTTTTATCCTAACTTTTTTAATTATAAATAATGTTATGTACGTTATAAACGCTTGGAAGTTTTACGTAAACAATGTTCTGTGTTTTGCTTTGCTTATTTTGCATAAAGTAAACCCCATCTTATTCTATTTATGAATAAAAGTATTTTTTTATATTATGAAGCTTATGGAAGATGAAAGTATAAACCTGGTAAAAACTAGCGCTGTATAAACTAATTCAAGTATAAACAAATTTCTTCACAATTTACGATTTAACCTATTTGAAATGTAAAATTACATCCAATTCAAATTAGTTTCCCACATCAAAATCTGTTTACTGGTTTATCCGTATCGCTTTCATATTGTGATAAAGAAATAGGTCCAAGTACTCCATTCTCTCTTTTTTTTGGCGCTAGCTCGATTCTAATGACGTGCCGAGGCCGCCTTTAATGTAGAGCGGGTTTAAACAAAAATTACTGCAAGAGACACGGTCTTGGCAGTTCAATCTGGATAAGGATTAAGTCAAGCTTGTTTAAGTAAAACCAACAAGCCGGAGGTAATTGGGCCGCAAGGCTCACCGCGCGGCCACCGCCCATAATTCACAACACACCTGCGCGGGCCACGCAATGTTGGTTTAATGTTTAATTAAGTACTAGTTAAATTATGGAAATATGCAATTAAGTATACTTGATCTGGAATATACTACTGAATTATGAAGAAAATTATTTTCCAAAGGCCTGCTCCGAGATTGAACTTCCGTTCGAACTTGCTACATGCAAACGTAAATATTGTCACATTTTAACGAGATTAATTTATGCACGTTCATATTTTAGGTTTTATTTTGTATTGTCTAATGAAAACTTATACATTTTTTTTTCTTCAAAGCAATATTACAACTATAATGTGAATCTAACCTGACCTATGATGTAAAGGTGATTCTGAATTATTTATGTTATTTTTGTGTTCTGCATGACACTTTGATTAAGAACATATTTTAATATCATATAACCTACTGGTTTTTGCTCACTGCTTCTCCGGATAAACCTTTTTAACCCAAATGAGATTATTGCTGAAAATACCTATAAATAATTTACGTTGATATCCCAGGATTAAATTTTTATTTTTGACCAAGAATAATGAGTTTGTCTCACAGGAATTATTTTATTTCTCTAATTAAAATGTTAATTTGAATCTTTAACTACGTCCATTTTAAGTTTTGTAAAATACACATCGAAATAAAAAATTTCTTTGTTTCGATATTCGTGTCAAAACCATGAAGTTACATATTAATCTGCTCCTCGAAATATATGTTTCCCAAATACACCTTTAGTACACGAAATTGTGATTTGTGTATTTACATTTTGTAGCCTTGTAGATTACTTATGGGCAATTTAATAGCTGTCAAGATTGATATCACGTAACAATATTATATAAAAATTAAATGAAGTCATCGATTTAGAAGCACTCATATTTATTAGTGGCGATAATATTATTAAAACTGTCACACAAGGCAGGCTTTTTCCAGCAGCGACATTGGTATTATGTTATGATATTATCCATAGACTAAATATATATTAAGTTTATGGTATCATTATTGACAGGCAGGTATGATAAAAATGACCTCCGAAATTCGAAACTTTCAAACTGTTTAAATATATTTGTATCTTTACCATTGCTCTTTATTTAATTTCTGTAAGTGTTGATATAATAAAATAAATAAGTAATTATTTACGTTTTGGCCCTAACTCGGTTGCTGGTATACTCGTTAGCCCAGCCGGAAAAGGATACATAATGCATTAAAACACTGCGACCATTTTTTTATTCATATTTGTTTGTGGCTCCATTATAACTACAAAATCAATATGGAGGGGGGAGGGGCGGGGGGTGTCCCACATCAGCGTTTACATATTCTTAGGAATATTTCGAGAAGAACTAAACCTATGAAAATAATTGGCCTTTTGAAGCACTACTGAATATATTTTACAAAAAAATTGTACGCGAGTTATTATAAAGATGACGGTTGTCGTACCCTGCTGCCCTCCCCTCGCGCCGCGCCTTCTTAATTTTATATTAACCCAAATTAATTTATATTATATATTCATAATTGGCCCACTAATTAATCAAAATAAAAAAAATCGCTGGAAGGTTTTCACAAAAAAAATTCTCCGCCCATAAAACTATTTTAATGTTATCGAAGAGAAGTACGCAACTGACGGTTCATGTAAAATTTAGTTGTTATAGATGACGGTTCATGTAAAATTTAGTTGTTATTGTATATGAAACATTAACATGTACCCTTTCAATTTTACGTTTACTTGATCTAAAATTTACTAGTGAATTGTAAAGAAAATTACAGTGTAACCTTTTAATTTTACGTTTTCTTATTTAATAAGAAATATGTTCTTCTGTCAAATACTTCGAAAGAGAGTTTTAATGCAAATATGTGATTTTCATTTTGTTTATAAGTTTGATTACAGTTTGTCCACTTTTCAATACTTTGCTTGACAAACAATTGAGTAGGTTACAAAAAGTCAAATAATACGAATTAGATTTGTTTTGTATTGCCAGAATCGTTCGGATGTTAATCAGATTTTTCAAGTTTTATTAGTTAAAATAAAAAGATTAATACTTCATTGCTTAAAAATATATACAAATTTCTTTTTTGTTTCACTGTTTATATGTTGTTAATTCTTTTCATTCAGTGATAGATATTACTCAATTTATTGCTACTATTAACTACGTCAGATTTTTATTATTTTTATGTACCTTACAATTTTTCTCTTCCTTTTAATAAACCCCATTTATCTTAGTGTTACTTCGTAAGTTAATTTACTTGGGTAGATATAGGGCGAAGGTTCTGTAAATTACTAATATTATCTATCCTTGATTGGTACTCATATTGCTTATACTAGTAATCGGGTTATTTACTATATGGAGTGTTACACGATATTATTTTTAACATATTTATTTGTATTAGAATATTCAAGAGTACACATTTGCAAATAAATAACAATGAAAAATGTAACGATTTTTTATATTTATATCGGAAAATTGATTAAGTTCAAGTTACTTATTATATTTTTCTAAGCAACTTTTCCTTTACTAAAACTACTTCGCTTCTTTACAATTAAAAATTTACTTACGATTCTTTATTATTGCTTAAGCTGGCTAATAAATGCCGTGGTTATTTTAAAATTTAAAATTCTTTTCAATAATCATAATATAAAAACTAGTTGCAATGGTAAGCATCCCCTTTTACATATTTTGGAGAAGGTTTAAATAATATTTCATGTTAAAATCACATAAAAATAAATACTACTCTTTTAATGGCCAAGGTCCGTATTTTATTAACGTTTTGAAGTTCAAGGTTCCTTGAAACGGTACGGATACGTAAAAATATAATAAATTAGTTACATGTTCTCATTTAGATTTAACCTTTGTATATGACACTTTAATCTAGAGAAACTTTTCCTGAAAGTAACGCAAGAATACATGCAAGAATTTAAAAATTAGGGAACAAATACGTATTCAACTTTTATTGAAATGACGTTTAAAAACTTCCCTGGATTAAAGTACATTTTGGTTTTGATACTGTTATTTTATGCATATAATCGCCTACAGCCCACACGTTCACTGATTGAGTTAGTTTAAATCGGTATTGAACGTAAAATCACGTCTGGCTTATTTTTACAACATTCATACTTTCAAAAATACGACACGTGTGTGACAAGTGGTCATTTACTTTTTAATTTAAGTTGTTCTTTCTTTCTCTTATTTGTAAACTCCGTGATATCAGTTTATTTGGTTGCCGTTTTTTAACGTTTTGTTCGATAAACAAATAAATATAAGTATAATAATTTCTTCATTCAGATACAACTGGCAATTACTTGGATTAAGAAATATAAAAGAATTCAAAATTGATCTTGCTCTCGTTCCGTTTAAATAGAATGGAAAATTGCAGATTTCCATTTGAGAATGAGAATAATTATCTTTATTTTTTATTTTTATAGTCAACATCCCTAGCAGAATGTTTATCTGATGAAGAAGATATCGCTTCTACAGGTAAATGTTGCAAAGCTCAAATTTACTAATTTGTTACCGTCCAAATACAGATTAACTGTAGGGAAAAATCATGGCTCTTAATTTCGACTTATTCTTTGTTTCATATGTTTTTGAATAAAAATGTATGTGATCATCTTTTGGTAGTTTACAGTCGTGTCATTTAAATACATAGACAATTAAACGTGTATGTGCAATGGTCCAAAATATTTCATATTGCAATGTAATAAAAGAGAAAAACCTTAAGTCTATGCATTCCTGCTCCAAAAATATAAGAAAACGGAGTCCTCCGCAAAGGTATCGATGCCCCTCACCCGATCTAGATTATATGGCGAGCAGCAATTGTTTATATATAAATGGATAGGACTGTTTAAGATAACCGGGAGAAAAATTGACTCTATATACGGAATCGGTTAAAATAATAATTCCATGTGTCACTAATCTCTTCATCATAATGTTGTAAATCTTCATTCATCTAGTGGTTTAATAAGATAAGGTATATAAATGGATAGGACTGTTTAAGATAACCGGCAGAAAAACTCTATGTACTTTTGTGTGCGATGTGATGTACGGAATCGATTAAAACATTAAATTCATGTGTCACTAATCTCTTCATCATAAATGTCAAATGTTATAAATCTTAGTTCATCTAGCGGTTTAATAAGATGTTTGATAATTATATAACCTATGCAAGATTTTTAAGATATCTCGGATAGAGTATATACCACATATTAGTGAGTGTGTGCAATAAACAACAGTACAGTAATATAACTTTTTTGAGTCTTTCTTTGCAATACTCCGTTTAAATAATATTTAAACATATTACTTATTTTTCTTGACATATCTTGATTGTATTGTAGCTTTAATAAACAATATATCATTTGTCTCTATTGTCATATATATGTCGTCTATTTTCTGTACTGATAGAAAGAGATTAATATGTATTCAATATAACTTCATCTACCAGAAACGGAAAATTGAGTATTTCTTCATGATTGTTGCAAGAAAAAAATTATCGGAATGTTTTTCTAGTTACATTCGACGCCATTCATTGTAACAATTGTGTCTTATATTGGTTGTATTGTAATACATAATTTTGAATGACTGTTATATTGTAATATATAATTTGATGTAAAACTTACTATTGACGAATGCTTCATTTTAGAATATGAAGAGCTTTCTATCAGTGAGTGAACATGGTCGCAATATTTTTCGGCATACTGACAAATTGTACCTTTCATTTAAGACAGTAATTGTCTCAGATTTATCCAGTATCAGAAGTACGTTTATGGTACTGCTATTTCTGTCCCTCAGCTGCGCACCACAGACGTAATAAATTCCATCGAAACAGGTAATGTTTTTTCCACGACGATTTGATAAGCTTCCAGAGACTAGATAATCGAAACCCTAATTCCGGTTTCGATTATCTATGTAATACGATGTAATATAATTTATAACAAACGATATAAAACTCAAATGATGTCAATCAACCTAATTATATACCGAACATAATTTATAATATAGTTAGTATTACATCGTTTTTGAAAAAAACTTAATATAAAGCTTCCTCTGTTCCAACTTAATATAAAATAAAACTAATATAAACTGGACGAACTTGGCTGGACGACCTTAAAATAGACCTTTGACTTATAGATATTTAAACATAATCGATTGATCTCTTTGATACCATTATCAATTTTTAGGATCGGAAACATTATGTTCTATTTTTTATGCTTTTCCATCAAATTCTATTATCAGCAATTTGAAGGGGTTTTTTTAGGTTTGAATATCCTTAATATTTAAAAATAATGAGGCATATATTTTCAATTTTGATCAATCGTTTTTCTTTACACTTTCCAAATTGTTCACCTATCGAACTATAGAAACTTCACTTTAAATAGTCTCTTAGAGATAAAAAAAGGTGTCTGAGGTAGTGTATAACACATTTTGATAAATTTTCCAGATTACGAGCTCTAATTTTTTCAGCACTTTTATATTTAATATTTCGTAAGCTCTTTAGGTTACAGACACTAATTTGTCGACAACATCATCAGCATAGTTGATACTAATCAGGTCTTTACTTGATAGATTTTAACCTTTCTGTTATTTTGAACCGCTGCATTTTGGCAAGCCAATCATTACTCGCGTAGATAAGTCACCACGTTTTCCTTAGCAGAAAAAAAAACTTAATATGACACTGAAATGATGCAAAAAGAGATCGTAATATCAGTTTATTATATGTTAAACGACATATTTAAATAATTTAATTTTCGATAAACGTACTTTCTTAGTTTTCAGAAATGCAAAGAATAAAAGATTTTTTTTCAATTCGACTGCTTGCGAAATGTTCGTATCTAAAATATCGGAAAACATTTTATTTTTCCCAATGTCCGCAGGTTTGGTTATGCGTAGCGCGCACGTTACAAAGATGTTATCCTACCCTCGATCAGTCCACAGTAGTCTCGAGGTAGAGTCACAAGGGTACATACATATACGTTAGTAAATATAACTACGATCCTATAACATATTATACTCAGGTAAATGTAAACGTGAATGCGTAGTGAAAGCGTACGTCGTCGTCTATACATTTTATGATGGGCGCTATAAATTGTATTATATTATCAACTTCGTCCGTACATTTAAGTATGTGGAAGGTATAGTAACCGTTTTGTATTAGTGTATTTGTATTTCCATAAGATGAAGCTCGAAGATGTTTCTTTTGTTCTCAATATATTAGGTGGTTGATGTAACAATTATAATTGTAAGACGGTGTATCAGAGATATGAGATCAAGACTAAAGTGTTTCGATAATTTTTTTGGTTTAAAACTAATTCTTAAAGCCGTAAATTTTTCCCCGCTCGAAATGGAGTAAGAAGTGAAAATGGGGCGCCACACTGAGTTTTGTTGCAATTTTATATCTCTTTATCTCCCGTGAATGTCCATTTCGTGAGTAGATATTTCTGAGGCGATCTAGTCGGCTATGAGGTCATAGATATACAAATTAAAATAAAATATAATTTTATATATACAGATAAAATGTATTATATAAATAAAATATATTTTATATTGAATAACATAGTAAAATTACTTTGAAATATAATGATAAAACAAATCAACCAGTACGTACCGTTTATAGGCTGTTCTCATTTAGACTATAACTATTTAGTCAGTTCTCGATCTCATTCAATAGTTTTGCGTCCTTTCATTGTTTTCATATACTTGGAGATATTCATTTCCATATTTGTAAATAAAATATTATGTATCTATAATCACATTAAGATAGAAGGAAAGTTTGGTTGTAATTGGTGTGGTCAACCCCTTCACTTATATTTGTATAATGTATATCCCATAATGTTTTCTGCATTATTTTCACTTTTTATATAGCGTGTAAACTTTGGTAAATAATCGTAACGATACAAACACAAATTTAATTAGTAGTACTGAGAAAAACGTAGAGTGCCTGGAAAAATCTGTTCAGTTATTAATATAAAATAATTGTTACTTTAAATTACATCGTAGTGCCATTGCCCGCTCTCTCCAGTATGATAATGAAAAATGTCAGTATTTGTTTGTTTATAAATATTATACATATTTTTTTATTATAATAAAGTATTTACGTCGACACCGATAAGAGCTTAGTTTACAGTAAACAACAATTACGAAATGAGTCTCTCAGTCGATATATTTATTTATTTATTTTAATTATAAGTAAAAAAGTGAGCAATTAAATGCGGAGTGGCCTACAAAAGTAAATTACTATGACAGCGACAATAATATAGTTAAATTAAATTAGGAAAAAAATATTGGTATTAGTTATAATTCCCAAAGCACGGCTCAGTTTTCATATCATTTACGTCATACGTCAGCTGGTGAAATTAAAGGGACGAAAAGAGGATATGAACGGAAGGAAAACAGCATGAGTGCTGTCAGGAGTGATGTGATTTTTCCGACTGTTTTAAGATTATATGAACGGTGAATTTCTGATGCTGAGAAACAATAAATTCCATAATTTGGCAGCGCAAACAGAGAAATAATAAGTTTTCTGAACATAAATCCAGGCCGCAAGTAAATAAGTCCGTTAATTTGGCAGCGAGGTGAGGAGGTCAGTGTGGATTATTTATAATATTATTATAGTAAGTAATCAAATCACATGAAGATTTTCGCAATTACGAATCGTCGTTAATTTGAGCCGAGATCTAAATTCAGAAATATGATCACATTTTTGAGATCGAATACGTAATGGGTTCATAAATTTTGGTTAGTTAACTTATAGATAATTTTACGGCATTACATTCTTCTCTTTATTTAATAATTAATGAAAAATAAATCTATGACAAAGATTTACAACATCATTATAGCAAGAAAGTTTATCTAGTTAAAAACGAACTAATTTTTGGTAAAACTAACCACTTAAGAAAAACTAGAACATAAATATAAACATGTATTTTCTTGTACTTGCAAAACAATTTAATTTTAATATACGACAAATTTCATTTGAATGTTAAATAAATACTAAAGTCTTAACTTTGAATAAAGGGGGGAATCGAGCATTTCTGGTAGAATGGTTTAAATCAAAATTTGTGCATTTATGTATCACGTCAGCTGCCCATATTATTTCTTCTGCCAGGCAGCTACTCTGGCACTCTCCACCAACCGCTACACAGATTGTTCCAAAACCCAACTCTGTCGTGCCAGACTGTCCAACCTGGTGAATGCTGGCTTTCGACTTACTCTGCAGTGGATTCCGAGTCACGTCGGGATAGAGGGGAACGAAAAAGCCGACGTACTGGCAAAACACGGGACGACTCTACAGCAGCCCATCTGCTCTCCGTCATTTTCATCCTCTAAGTCGGCCGTCTGCAGAGCGATACACGCCTGGATCAAGTCTCGGCGCACACAGTCCGCCGTCGGAAAGAACTGGGCTTGCCTAATTGATTCGCCTATTCGACGCGACCTACCCAGAGCTGTCAGTGTCGCAGCTTTCCGGTGTGCCACGGGCCACGATTACCTGGCTTGCCACCTGAAACGTATTGGTGTCCTGGGGAGCGATGCCTGCCTGCTCTGTGGACGTCCAGGAATGTCTTTTGACCATCTCCACGTTTGCCCGAAGATGAAGCCCTACCTTGATGATTGGGAGAGGAGGGCGCCCCCTGATGATCACCCTGCCTACAAAACAGCTTTTCTCTACTGGTCGGCGCGCCACCTAATGGCAGACATGCCAAGGGTGGGCGCTGGCTAGTAGTAGTAGTAGTAATATTATTTCTTCTGGTCAGCAAACGAACTTTGTGTAATATTTAATAGTACGCGGAATATGAAAATAAAGAGGAATGTTATAAAAAATCATAACAGAAGCGCATAACGATTTCAACTAAGCCACTAACAATAATTATAACCAAAACGCCATAGGGACGACATTGTTGTTCTCAACGCAACAACAGGTTGCGTGTTCCCAACTGAGGTAATTAACGATATAATACTGTGGGTAAATGTTATACAGCTTGAATCTAAAATGATGCGAACATTTTTGATGTTAATTTTGAGTATAGTCTATGATTATGGTATCCTATTATATTGGTTTTGTTTAATACCATAGCAATATTTATATATAACATATAATGCATTTAAATTTAAAATAGAAGACATGAAATTTCGCTTTGTAATTTTTTTTAGGTCAATGTAAATCGTATTAGTAACTTGTAAAAATATTTATTGCTTATTCAGGTAGCTATGTCAGTCATATTTTGACATAGGTATTTCATTTTTGTTTCAACTTCTCTTAGGTTACCATTTCTTGTTTTAATGAAAAATTAGAACGTGAAGTATTTAATAGAGCTTTTAAAGAAATGCCATTTAAAATAATTTCACATTCTGTAATATTATTTTTTTTATATTAATTACGTTGTTTTATTGATTGCTTAGTGGACTGATATTTATTACAAGTATTAAATATTTATATCATCGATAGAGTACAAACGTTTAAATTAAATTTGTTCACATTTTTATTGTAATATATTAGTTACAATATATTACAATAAAAATTGAAGCTTTGCTAATAATTACACTGAAACCAGCTTACTTTTATTCACACTAACATATTCTAACTAAATTATGTCAGTGAATATTTCTATCTACCTTTTGAAATGATCAACTAAAATTTATCGATAGAACAAAAAATAAAAAGCCCCAATGTGCATTGTAATATGCTAAATAATATTTATAGAATATTTTACCCTGTTTTTATAGTAAATAGTTTTATAACCTAGATTACTAGACTCTGAAGCTATTTAAAATTTATAGTTTTATATCATAACCAGCTGCGCCCGCGTCTTCGCGTGGAATTCGGAGTAAGAGACGTTTTTAGGAATCTGTGTGTGTGTGTGTGTGTGTTTTCCTGTTTTTCTCACAGAACTCTATGAGCATAAATTTTACTAAAAACTGGTTGGCAGCCAAATCGATTCGCCGGTTCTGATATTAGCGCGCACAATGAAAGTAAACTAAACATTGACGTATCTTTCTATATGTGAACCGACTGAATTGAAACTGCACCTAAATATTAGCCAGAGCTGATCTAAATGCATCATCGAAAACATCATCCAAATCGATTCAAAAGTTACTGAGATTAACGTGCTCACCGAAGGAATGCACAGACAAACAAACAACCCGACAAAAAATTGTGAAAACTGTTGTTTTAGTCTTAGTGTGTAGCATTTAGTTTTATTTAAAAATGTTCAAGTTTTATTTAAAAATTTCAATGTACAGAACCAGCTTTTTAAGATTTTATTATATGTATAGATTTAATAAAACCCAGTTTAATGGAAGAAATAGCTTGATTTAACAAATAGTTTGGATTTTGTTATTTCAATAGCAGAAACTTTACCACAGTCCAAATTATTACGTCTCACAGACAGTTGCGGTTGAAACAATTACTATAAAGCTAAATAAATATTTTTTTGAAGAAAATGGCGTAATCCAACCTGATTATAAGGTTTTTTCGGTTTAAATTAGTGTGCAAGATTTCTTCAGAAGGTATTAATTTTTTACGTAAAATTGGCAAAAGGAACATGAAAATGTTTCACAAACTGTCTGTAATTCCTGTTTTTACATTTTTCTTTATTTTCTATTATAAAAATTTTTTAATATCACACCAATGTCATGTACATACTACTCTAATATGAAATGGATCTAAAAGCCATACTCGCTATGATAGATGTGAGAGTCAAAAATATTTAAATTTACTCATTGTCCTGAGTTTCACGGGATGTCTACGTTCATGACATGTCCTACGTAAACCCGGCGCGGGAAGTGGAACATCCCGATTTTTGTCCTTACTAAATAATTAAATAGTCATTTAGCTTTTATTAAATTCAGTAATATACGTAAAGCTGAGTGGACAAAAGACCTTATCCGAGTTTCTGAACGCGATGAGCGGTGTATATAAATAATATTATAATTGAATTTTTTTTCATGTCCCGATATTTGGTTCTTTGTATTGATTTTTTAGTCACTAATTCCAGTTTTATGCAAATTAGAAGAAAGTTGTTATAGCACAAGTAATAAAGTTTACAAAATACACGCGAAACGTTAACATCCAAATCTTGATGTAACTCGGTCTGTAACTTGAATTTTATGTATTAAATATTTTCCATAATCGTTGTGTGTTTTCAAATAAAATATTCGTATATTAATTGTGATGTCGTGTTATATACATTTCAATAACGGTCTGACTGATTTTCGTATTACTTTCACCAAAGCAAGGGAAATGTCTACAGTATGGACATTCAGAAAAAATTAAAAATACTCCTCCATGTACATTCCAAAACCCATCTATCTCTACGTTTGTCCATTTGTAGTTCAAGACTAGTCGATATTTTATATATTGATTACTTGAAATAGTCGTTATTTATGGATATTTAAGATAAATTTCCAACCGGCAATCGAAGCTAGAAAGAAAGAGCATTGTTCTCACATCATATTACTTTGACTATTGAAACTATTGCAGTATTGAATTTAATGACTAGAGATTACAAATCTAAATTGTAATAATAAAGCAACGTAACTGTCAAAAGTCATGCTCACTAGGACGAACAAAAGATAGGTATTTTACAGTTAAATGTATTTACGATAAATATTATCAGAAGTGGTAATAAGTCATGCTTTTGCTGAATGGTACCTGCGAAACTAGACAGGCAAAACAAACACAGTTTTTGTATCATAAGCTTTTATTAAACAGATTATTGTATTAATGATTTTCACAACCACATATTGTACATCTATGTGTTAACGGTAAAGTACTGCAACTGTCAAAATGTATGCTCACTAGAACGAACTCAATAGTGGTTGTGCATAGATAAACGTATTTACAATAAATAATATCTGAATTGGTCATACAGTCACGGTTTTAAATGAGAGAAGTTGTTGAAATAGAACACACGATCACTCTTTCGTATTTTCTTTCGGTTTTCGTATAAACAACTGGTTTTATCTCAATTAACGCAATAATAATTTTGACAACCAGAGATTGCATTTATAAATTATAATTGTAATCTGTAACAGTGAAAAATGTATGCCCACCAGCACGAACTTTTAGGTCACGGTCAAGGATCTAAACGCACCCTGTTTCGTAGGAGCTCATGACTCTCGCTCGAGAGAATATGAATATTCATAATGTCCCGTCCCGCAGCACCAAAACGCATGCTGTCATTTATATTTTAATTTTCGAGGCCAAGTTCGTTCGATTGCAGGTACCCCACTGTGACCGAGCGCTCATTGTTTTGGGAAATTGGTTTGGAGCCGTCCATCTAATTTTTTAGAGGTTTTCGTACACATTCAGACGCTTATTAATATATATATATATATATATATATATATATATATATATATATATATATATATATATATAATTATGTTTGTAAATATTTTCATAAAAAGACTACGAAACATTTAGGGTTCGTAGTATTTCTATGAAACTATTTACAAATATAAATATTTCACGTTTCGAATGCGTTGCCTACTATACCCTTCACAGGCGTAAAAACGTGGTATATGTTTAAATGATTCTAAAATCTAGGAGAATCGTTATAGTTCCAACATCCTTTGCGTAGGTTTCCAAAAACCCTATATTTTCATAGTTTTAGATTCAGTGGCTTCGGAAATAAGGGGTCAGAACTGATTTTATTGCATATTTTGACACTCTTTTATTAGTATTTTATTTTATTGTATGTAAATAATGATGTAATGGAATCGGCGAAACTATATTATGCCCTTCTAATTGTTGTGTCATCATGAAACTTACCAGTTGTATGTGGTTCTTATGCAATTGTGGTTCTTATGTTCTTTATAAAAGCGCCCCACCCTTTCACAAATATTATACTCAATATCAAACATGGCTTATATTAAAGTCCTTACTGAGTTGACAGAGAAAAGAGGTTCGATAATTATTTCTTGTTTTTGTTAGTAACGTATTTTATAAAAGTGTGTTTTTTTAGTTTTTTAATCTATTAATTTTTCAGTACGTCTCTGAAGATGTACTACTGAAAATTATAAAAAAACGATGTAATATTTTATGTAATAACAAAATATTTTCATTAATAGTTCTTTGGATCGATATCCTACACCATATGCGAAATTAATAAAAAATTGTTTTCGAGTACTTAATTGCTCATAAAAAAATTCTTTATAAATATTTTTGAGTGTTAGTTTTATTGAGATATGTGTGGCTTAATATATTTTATTACTGTGAAAAAAGTGCTACGACACACAGATAAACACCTGATTTATATATATATATGTACTGGTAACATAGAGCTAAACAGGAACACGACATCACGAATAATATACGAATATTTTATTTGAAATCACACAACGATTGTGGAAAAAGAAAGTTTCAACCGGCGTAGCACAGAGTAAACAGCGTTCACTCCCTCCAAGCGAGTGTGCCAGTCATTAGGGCAACTTGATGGAAAGTGATTGCTTTATTATTGTTATGCGGGAAGCAAGTTTAATAACGGAACGTTGTGATCCTGCAGCTTTCAGCGGCGATGCCGGCGACATACGGAACTATATTAGCTAAGTGAAACACGCTGGCTGTTATGACTATTTGATGACGCCGACATAAGAAAGAAACTGACAAAAGTTAGTGCTTAGTTAGGAAATTCAATTTCCTTCGCACGTTCGAAGCTCGCTTAAAACACGAATTTTAGGTCACATGAACGTCGTGAGGTGAAACTTCAGTCTTAACGAAAGCGTTTGTATTGAAAGCGATTCTTTTTACGAAGTTTTCAACAATTTTTTTTACCGAATTGAACGCGAAAATGAAACTTCTTTATATTAATGTCTTATGATTTCAAATGATTTGTAGCGCATTCAATTTATATATGTGAATTTTCATACTGACTGAATGGATTTTTACCTGATTTAGTATCATAAATAAAGGTTTTTTATGAAATAAAATGATGAAAGAGTAAATGTATATATTAGTTGATAACACATTGAAGTATACTTTAATCGAACTAATTTTTTATGTAAATTAGTGATATTGGTTTGAAATTTTTTTATAATTTATGTAATTTGTTTCGTGGTAAAACAAGGCATTTATGTAATTTTACCATATTACACTACTATCATAGCCTCAATACTTTAACAGACTTATGTGATTAAAATCTGCTGCGATCACAATTTTGAAAGTATCAATATTTTACAATAACCTAAAATTTTCTAACTATTGTGTTAAAACACACAAAATAGTATTTGTGTATAAAATTATTTCTAATAACTTACATAAATAATTTCAAGGGACATATATAACTACAAAAACATACTTTGTGTTTGTTCCGACATGCATTTGTCCTTGTTTTTATTATTTTAAATTTCAAAATTTGAAAGTCACCTAAAGTGTCTGCAAAATTTTGAAATTATTTTTTCTCCTAGCGCATACGTGTGCGTACCAATATCCCATCTCACTTAACACTATTCCAATAAGATTTTCATATTTAAATATAAGCATTCTGCATTTGATTGAAATTATGTGGCAACTTAGAAATTGTTTAAATGGGAAGGAATACAGAAAAGCGTACTCAGTCAAACAGGTACAAAGTCGTCAGACACTGAATACTCAGTGAGTAGCACATACTTGAAATATAATTATCATTGACTCGTAGCTGCACTCGCGTCAAAAAGGAAATAATAGTGATGCACTTAAAAATATTGGATCTTAGCCTTGGATATAAATAGCGTAAAAAAAGAAGGCCGTGCGTTGCAGAAGTAGGTAGTCGTAGTTTGATATATTTCTTCTCCATGATAAGAAGTATATATTCTTCTCAATAACACAGGTTACACGTGCACAAATTACTATGTAGCACGGATAAGTAGTTGCGATATGAAAGCGAGACGAATAAAAAAGAAAAGAAACTCACTTTCATGTATATTATAAATTAAAACAAACTCTCTTCAGAGTAAAGCATAAACTCACACAGAAAAGTAACTAACTTTAGAGTATATTAAAAAAAAAAACTCCATTTTGAGTATATTCGAAATTAATTAGGATTATATTAGATCACCTGATTACACATAATATAAACATTATTTTTTTTATTCTTCATATTGAATACACACAAGTCCGTTATTACTACTTAATAAAACAATCGTTATATGATGATTTATTAATAAAAGTAAAAAAAAAGACGTAAAATAAATTAGGGTTTAGTAATTTAGGAAAGTCTATGGCGACGAGTCTTCACCATAGCCGCCAGAGCAGCAAACAAAGCACGTTATGAAAGCAATAAAGCAAAACGTTTTATCTTTCCTTTTTCATTACGTTGAAATAGCGAACCGTAGTTGGGTCACGGCAGGGTAAGCTCATTTAATGATTAAGTTACACAAATTTATGTGCTTTAAGTTATTTTGAAACTTCGACTTTGTTTTCTATTGTATTTCGTTGAATTAATTTTTAAAAAATTATTAAAAAGTTTTTTCGGTTACGTCTAGTAACTTCATTAATTATAACAGGCATTTCATGCTTCAAAACGTAACTCATGTATGATTACGCTGACAGGCGGAGCACTAGAATAATTTGTATAAACAATTAAAAATTTAGGAATTAATTTAAAAATGAACTACGTATTAAGATAAAAGTGGTCTTAGCGGAAAATTAAAATTTAAGTGAAACAAGATTGATTCAATACGAATTTAACCTGAAAGAAGTCGACGATAAAAGCTAGTCAATGCATGAACGTCATCTTGATTTAAAATATAACGGACAGCCAGGGAACATTTTTTACATATTTAATATTTTTATTATTTTTCATAACATTTTTTACTCTAACATAGTGTTAGAAAATTAAATAAAATACCGACAAAACTCGAATTTCAATCGTTCAATGGTAAAAAAAACCAAAAGGTGATGGATCAAACATTCTCACGTTTTGATTAAAACAATATTTTTAATCTACTTACATACACCTACCTATCTATTGCAGTTAGTATATCGTGTATGTATAGAATATATAAAAGCATGTAGAGCTATCTATTTTAACTTTACACAACCACTCCATTGGTTTTTCCCGTCGACATATTTTATACAAAATATATTGTGTATACACACTATACATACTATACCACATACGTACTATATATATATATATATATACATATATATATATATATATATATATATATATATATATATATATATAACATACATAAAGGACTATATTTATTTTGGTTGGGTTGTCCTATTTGAAATTACCTAACTTCATAAAATAGATGAACAAGGATACAGAAAATATATTCGGAACCAATTCAAATTCAATTCGATTTGAAACTTAGAAGCCAGATTTAAAGCAGTCTATAGTGGACACATCAATATTATAATAACCTTGCGTGTAGAATCTCTAATGAGCTTGAGTTCGACTTTCGAATATCAATTGAAACAAATCCGAACCGTGCGATCGTGAAATAGAATATATACTTTCGAGGCGTTTCCAAGAGTCGAAGGTCAAAATGAATTAACTCGGGATGGCTTACTTTAACTTTTACGATTTTTTGAAATAGAGTCTATATTAATAAAAAATCTTATATATATATCCTTATTGTTTTATTCCTTATAAATCTAAGCCCGTCTTTTAATTTATTAATTTGCCTATATGCGTATACCCTAAATACTAGTAATATGTCTGAAATCTAAAATGAAGGACGAGTTTTGTTAAAATTTTAAGAGCGCGACCTCAAATACCGACGCTTTCTAGGCAACTTTCACTTGGTATTTTTTTGTATTTTCTTTTATGACTACAAACAATGATATCTGATTTATTTCAAAGAGTAATGATTTAACACAGGAATTTTCAGCTTCCTCTTGCGATTTCGTCCGCTTGATTCGGGATGAAGAACAACCCTTGGCCTAATCCAGGCCATGGTCTATCTGTGTGCGAAATTCCATACAAATCCAGGCAATATTGTTTACCTGATTTTTGAGAGAACATTCAAACATAAAAAAAAAATATTTTCACCGCCCCACTTAGAGGTAATTTTTTTTTAAAGTCATATTTCAGATTATTTTCCATCTGTTTGCAATATTTCATACAAATCCAGGCAGTATTTGTTGCGAGAATTTTTTACATTTTTACTCTATTTTAGAGGTTGAGATCTTACTAAAGTAGCCTACATCCTATTACAGGTCAGTGCCCATCTGTATGCAAAATTTCATACAAATCCATAGTAGTTTTTACGTGATTGACAGCCAAACATTCAAATAAATAATACAAACCTTCATATTTATAATATTTGTAGGATATAAAATAGTACAAACCTAAACTAATTAGAAGGAAGTTACGAAGGCCTTAGTACTAATACCGTATTAATATTATCATGACAATAATATATACACAATTTTTCATGACATTTTATTTTTAGTGAGAAGGGTGATCCCACTTACTTTCAAAAATTTTATTTACATTTATCGGGATTCATTTTTAAACGTCCACAGAAGTACGTCACTGCAAATGCTAAAAAGAAACACGAATAATTAATCACCCGCTCATATTTTTTCACATAAATCGACGTAAAAAAGTATTAAACTACCAAATGTTATAAATAGAAAAGTTTTTTCCAAAGTAAAAAATGCTAGCGATCCTTGCTGTAACAATAGATTTAGGTGTTAAAACTAAATTTGAAGTAAGAGCTGCTGCGTCTTTGTATTCCGATAAACAAAGTTTTCCTGGTTTCTTTTTCAAAAATATAACTTTGTATTTTTTGGGGGCTATATTTTTACAAAACATTTCCAACGTAACGTAAACCTCTTCTTTAAAAATTTTACAAATACATAGGTGCTTTTCTGTTGTGTTATACAATAAAACAAGTTTATATTTCTGTATAAGATCCGTGAGACAATTCTTCTATAGGTGATGTAGAATTTTCTTTTAGACTTACATACAGACGTATCACTCTCATTATAAGTCTTTACAATTTTCTCATTCGATAGCAATTTCAGGCTTCTTCATTTCGTTTGCCTTTTCTATTTCCTCGAGTCTGTTCTTCTCGGGTGTATCAGTATATATCCTTGATTTCCCATGTTGTCTTCGTTTTTTAGAGGTATTAGATGCAACTGTTTTTTAGAGGTAACTGTATTTATCTTTACTGTTGGATAAGGTTGGATCATTTGTGTTGGTTTTAATCCTAAGGATGGGATGGTGAATTAATGAGTGGTTTTGATAACATAGAAGTCGATTTTGGTGATGATATCGATAGCGAGTTGTATATTGGAATATCATCAGGTAGTGTATGGCCAAAGGTAGCGGTGATCGGAGCATCTTGAGCCGTGGTTGGAACTGATTGATAACTTGAGAAGGTGATTAATTAATCAATGATTTTGGTAATAACGGTATATGGTCAGTTGACCATTTACCGTTATTATCAAAATCACTTGTTACGTTTCTGGCGTTGTTCATTTTGGGATGTTATAAATATTTAAAGTCTTTCTTGGGTTATAGACATGCCAATCATTGAAAGCTATCTTCAGCTTTGATTAAAAAGGCCCATGTACTCCTACATCTAGTTCCTGAAGCCTATGTGTGGTGTGATGTTGGAATAAAAGATAATGTATTCCGTTGTTGCGAGCGTAATCGATTGCATTTAGTGAAACGTGACTTTCATGGTTCTTACACACTAGAAAATCGGATTTTCTTTGGAACAATTTGTAAATTTTCGAATATGTTTCATGGCATCCAAAAATATATCAGAATTTAGCCAACATCTGTCAGTAGAAACGCTTAAACCTTCCGGTCCACGGTTGATAAAATCATCTTTATAATGCACACTAGAAAATGCAAAAAGTAGAGAAACTGTATTCTCACTAGCTCAAAAGTAATTAGCTCTCCTTTTTCCTAAGAAGCAATTTGATTTTTTTCAGTTTTTGAATTTTCCCAACTGGAGGAAGAAAAATTGAAAATTGGTAAGCGAGCTTTCTTACCTGCATAAGTATTAACCCATAACGCATTCTTCAAACCTCTATGATGTAAATCTTTCTGCAAATATCATGTTGAATGACTCTTCTTCTTTAGTGAGTAATTGATTTGATGACCACTTTATTCTAAGAGAAGCGTATGGGAGTATTTGGTATATCAAAAGATTTCTTACAGATGGTTGTGACGTAAATATCAAAGGTCGATAGCTGTGTGCCTTAATTTTCTGCAGATTTTCTTACAGATAATGGCTTCTGAATTTTATCAAGGGCTTCATTTATTGCAGATACCATGACCGCTTCATCTATTTCTTAGCTTTTGGTGTTTTGTCGTTTGTAACTACGTACCATAGTTCGAAAGCAATGTATTTGAAGAATTAATATTAACTCAGATAAATGGGATACATTCGTACAGTATGTGCTTCTTATGTGTGAATGTTCTCCAACCACAAACAAACCATATTTCATAAAATAACAGAAGAACTGTTCAAGACATCACATAATTTACAAAATTAACAATAAATAAACACTTTGCCAAAAATTAACATGAATTATTTACGTTATCAAGAATAAATTATAAAAAAATACACTAATTTCAGTACGGAAAAAATTACTTTCTTAGCCGAAAAAACATGGCACATGTTGTTCCGTGAGACGAGCGTTCATACTGCCACCGCCCTTCGCGAGCCTAGAGTATGCTTGAATGCGCGTCACTTATATAAACATGAGGGTGTTAACGTAATAGGTTGGCTAGCATCAGCTAATGTACATATATGCTCCCTGTATGTAAAAGCTCCTCTCACTCCTATATACTCGTACATACACATATGAAATGACGTTTAAACTAAGGAAATGTAGTGGAACACATTTATAATCAAATTAAAGTATTGTAAATGATGCTTTTGAGTTAAGACAAATGAAATATAAACACGTTGAATAAGCAAGTAATTTCCCTTTTAATATTCACATATACATTTCCACTACAAAAATAACCTGTTTGTGGCAGATTCAGGTCAAACTCACTGTATGGCTCGATAATAAAAGGACAGAAATTGCATATCTACCTGGTCTGAATTGTACCACACAATGTCAAATGCATAGAAATTTCCACGTACATATACTACAGAGTATTTGTACATATTTCCTGAACAATTGTGCAACCTATACGAGTATAAACAAACGTGACCTTGGCTACGAGGCACGCAATCGAAGGCAGTTTGTATCTCGAGCGCGGGGAATAAATCGAAAGAGTACGTATGTAGGGCACGTAAACATAATACAAATTTCACATTTTATAATTTGCTTCAAACCCTTTAAAAGCGTTTCGTAATTACCTCTTCATAGAAATCGTTTATCTACCTCCAAAAAGAGTCGTATTTGACGTTTATTTGCACCAAGTAAAGCAAGTATCTCGTTTGGCACTGCTGATATGTATACTTACATTATTTCTTCATCCTATTTTACTTTTATTGACGTATAATCAATATAATTATGATCATAGTCGAATGAAAGAGATTTCAGGGTTTTTTCAATCTTCGCCTTAAATTAAATAATCGTACCAAGCAAACTATGTATTATCTATGATTATTAATTATTATCTATGCTAATAATTATTAATTATTATCTATGCTAAATTATTATATATGGTACTAATGTATAGGCAACAAATACAAATGATTTCTTGGTTTTAAAACTATGTAGCATTTCGAAGAAAAAACTACAGTTTAAGGTGTTACTTTTTTATTTAATTGTTATCGTGTAAGGCAACGGAAACTACTTTAAATTTACTAAGAAAAACTTTTGTAAAGAAAGTTATCCGTAGCATTGTAATATAAGGTATAGTACCGAAATTTAAATTATGCAAAAATATGTGATGATGAAAAAACAGTGATTAATTTCATATATTCCCAATGTTTTTAGATCCCTGTTTAACAACTACGATTTTCAAAACCATTTTCCTCTTCCTTCATCATTATTTTTATCAATTCACTTTCGTTTTTGTGTTTGAAATCTATAAATTCTATGTATTTTATTACCCTTTTGATACCCTTATTATCTACTAATAACCGAATTTTAAGTTATTTAAATCTGAAGTAAATGATCGATCAAGTGATAAAAACAAATGACGTTTATTTTTGCTGAACTAAATTATCAGAAGGTGTGGAATTTCTATTACTTTTCCTATTTTTCACGATCATCTTGTATTAAAAGGAGTATCAAGCAAACGTTTTAATAATGATTTCTCTCCATTACCACTTTGTTAGGCAATATTTACTTAAATGGTGGAGCCATTTCATACGATAATCTATGAACTTTAATTATTTAATACATTTAATTTTTGAATTATAATTATTTATGATTAAAAAAATATATAAAAACTTCTCTCAAAACTTTCTTCGGCCATCTTACAAATTAATAACATAGATAGAAAGAAACGCAGTTCAATGGCTTACGATTTGAGTTTATTGACTGATCGAAATGTAACATAGTATCCACAGTAACCAAAAAACGTCTTTAATTGTATGGTGGGATGGAATTATAAATAGTCTTCAAAATTTTAACTTAGTGCAAATTTTATCATATTTAGACCTTGACTATGAAGTTTTATTATTCTATAACAGAAACGTAATCTTTCGTGTAAAATGAAAACAGTTACAAAGTCTCTGAATATATTTTTGCATTACGCAGAACTCACTGACAACCATATTTACCTTAGCAAAAATCACAATTTCCTTCTATTGAAGGACTATATCAAGTCGGAATGTATTATAATATAAAGGGGCGTTTTACTCTCATCCATTGAAGACTTCCGCTGGATATCTGCCTATTTAATCATCACCTTTGCATGTTTATACGGTTTTCCTGGGAAATATATCCTATCATTGGAGAAAAGAATTTCCGAAATCTGTCTCCACAATAAAAAGTTATAAAAATATACAAGGTCGAATGGAGAATCTCTTCCTTTTCCTCGAAGTCGGTTAAAAAGAAATCGTCTTTCCTGTTTATGTCAATGTCAGCCTGTTCTTTCTCTCTTACCCTCTTTCTCTCTTCCTCCCTCTTTCACCTTATCTCGCCCTTCTCCATCTCACCTGCTCTCATCTCACTGTCTTTCTTTACTTTTTATTACGGGTGATAGTACACAGAAATCAAGAAAATTAACCCTTTCCGGAAATAAAACAAACATATGTATTGATTATTCAAATAATAAATAGTTGGTTATGACTTGACACTAATCTAAGTGACCGCTACTGTTAGTTAAATACACTTGTATGGAACACTACGTCCGTAATGGGTTAAAACGTTACTATAATTAAGTTATAAAAGCATAAACACGTTTTGAATAAAGAAATGAGTAAAGAATGTGGATATAATAAACTTTACTCAATCTACCAACTCTAATATTAAGTATACGAAAGTATGATTTATCTAAACTAGTTAAGGTTTTTGAAACTCAACCTCAAAAGTGTAAGGTGAAATTTCATATTAATTTTTGCTTATCAAGTTTTCATACGTCTTTCTAAATTTTGACAGTTTGACCTGAGCCTTGGACAATTTATGAATAAGAAACGCGGAATCATCTTTTGGGGAATTGAGCAATTTAATTTGCACAAGTTTGCGAATGAGTGTGTTTGAATGAATGAGTTTGAGAATGATTAAATTTCAATATGAATAAAATCCGTTATTCGGTTTTTTGAAGAGTACTTGTCAATATAGAATTTAACAGTGCTTGATGAGGTCCTAAAGATTACGGATTAATACATTTGCTACGGTGTTTACGACTGAGATTTTATGGCTGTTAATTTCTCTTACAAATTCGTCTCTAACTGTTTTTATTAAGCCCATCCAAAGATGAGTATAGTTATGTCATTCGTGGCAATATGTATCATTAAAACCTATTATTTATTACTTAAACAATTACGATTAGATCACTTCTTTCTTTATGATAACTATGTACATAAAATATTTACGACCTTTTCTAACAAGAAATATCTTTTTTCGATCTTTTAATTTTTAACCTTTAAATCTCTCAATTAAAAATATTATTTACTTTATATAACCTACTAACTTTGCAACCATTTTTATTAAATTGAGTAAAATATGTGGGTACAAACTTTAACTAATCTAACAACACTTAATGTTAAGTATGGGAAAAAAGGGATCCGTTGTTCTAAATTAAGTAAATTGTGTGAAACCCAGATATTAAAATACGTAAGACAAATATGCATATAAATTTTCGCTCGTCAAATTTACATATGTCTTTCTGAATGTCAACAGTTTTTAATAAACAAATGTTAACACCTGAGCTGTGAACAAGTCATGAATAATTAATATAAAGTCATATTTTGGGGAATTGAGCAATTTAATTTGGACAAGTTTGCAAAGGGCAATTTGCCTATTTCTCCTACCATCCCTTGGGCATCAATTTATTCCAGTTTTTGTTTCTTTTATATGGCCTGTCCCCTCCTTTTCTTTCTCTTTATTTTTTTAAATATATCAGTTGTCTGCGTCTTTCTATTTTCTGATACTGGCCATGCATTTTGCAGAGAAAAATGCACATATCCAATACTTTTGTTCCTTTTTCTTTGAGTAACCAATACGTTCGCAGGCTATAATCACAGAATATTAATGATACACAAGTCAGCTGTTCCAGCATATTATTGCATACGTCCACGTTTCAATTTTTAAATATTAATTTTAATTGCTGAGAAACTTCCGGTTTGGAATAGAAATCAATGGAAACCGTTTGTATCCCGGAAAGTTTTCATAAAATATAAACTACAAATTATGAATTTTAGTAATTGCGGGTGACATCATAATTACTTGCCTTTAATTCTGCCCTGTTATATTGATCTAAATCAATTGCATCGACTTTCAATTTCATGGAGTTTAAACAAATTTCATTAAAAATTAACTTAAAGTTATTAAATGTAATTATAACTAAAAAACAATAGGCATCGTATCGTAATATCGTGCAATAGGCTGTGTAATCATTAATGGTTTATTTGGTAAAATTAAACTTGATATATAAGCAAGTACTGTTCTGGTAAATTTGAACCGACTCGACAATATGAATGAAAGGCATTAAAGTATGCCTTTCATCCCGAAAGTAATAGTACATGTCACTTCGCATTTTTCGCAAAAAACCTATAAAAAGATAAAAACTGTTACACGACAATTCAAGTTGTATTGTATATTTTTTAATAGTAGTAAAAATATATTAGGATTCAAAGACAAAAGTAACGCTTCCGAAAGTTTTCGTAGTTAATATTTATCTGACGATGAAGATGATCTTTACAATAGTGCCTTTATCTGGTTTGTAGCGTTATGAGAAATGTGATATCAGATATATGTAAGTTTCTTTTATAAACGTTCCCTTCTTCTTTTATTCTATTTAGCAATTGAAAATCAGCTGATCAAGATGACAAATATGAAGAGCAACAAATTTATGGCAAAAAAGAGTAAAATTTAAAATTTAAACTTTTCAAGTATCGAACAAGCTTTTTGCTGCTCGGTTACTTATTTATATTTCATGGTGAGCCACCGAAAAATGTTATGAAATAAAAAAACCGAAAAGCATATTCCGAGAAACAAGTCTACCATAAACTTTTGGTTGATATACTTGGTGTTCAACTTTTAAATGGTAAAACTACAAGACAAGACAGAGAAAATGCAAATAAATTAACCCCGTTAAGACAAATATATTATCCCGAGAAAAATATTATTATAGACGAGCAATTGGTTGCTCTTTAATGTTATTGTGTGTTGAATGAGCTTATTCCACAAAATTGTAGATGAGATAAAATGTAAAGTATCATCATACGAATCTAAAATAATTAAGAAATAATGTGATTAAAAATTAATTATAGATGTAATTATGAATGTTTATGAATATTATCTGTAATCAAGAGCAAGTAAATAGAAGTAAAATGGTTGAGTAGTACGAGGGGCGAGATGCCAGAGGTGATATAAAATTATTTATTACATTAAAAACCTGTCACAATTTGTATTGTGTGTTATATAACTACAGAGCTTATATACAGAGCAACGGATGAGCATGAGCTTGATTGTGTACCTAAAGACAAAGGAAATGAAAACAAAGACGATAAAAGGCGCAGTTGAAGCTGAGGTAGGTGTATAGCATTTAGTTTTTGCGTAAGGTCATGTGCGGGAATTGTGCTTAGGAATTCTATTATTTATAGCCTTGTTACGTCTGGTACTTACACAAGACTCGGTCAGCTCGGTCAGATCATGCCGATTAATACTGGAGGTATTATAAGCAAAATTCCCTGGTTCTTCAAGATTTTTTTTTGTTGCTAACAGTGATTCGACGAGGAAGAAAATTTTCGTATCCATTATAAAAGCTGTAATATGATATCCTAGCCCGATTTCATTTATATGTGATCTATTCCAATTCAAATATAATATCAATTTACAAAAAGGGTGATAAATACAGTTTAGTAGAATCAATGTTTTATTTTAGGTTTTCCATTATATACCGCTGTTCCTTTAAGTTAATTATTAGTTTAAAATTAAATATTAGTTATTAGTTTAGTTTTTCATGACGATGGAAAACAGAAATATTTTCTTTATTGTCTATTGTAAAATTTTTTTGATTAGAATATTAGCATATGGCAAAAATAATGTTAAAAGGAAATTCATCTAATTTTTGGTCCTCACAGTTTTATTAATTATTTTATAGTGTTTCAATTAAATCTAAAATATCCGCGGGCCGAACAGATACTAAATAAACTAACGATATTTTTTACCTATATTTAATGAAAATTTATTCTTTACTTGATAATATTATGTTTTGTTTTAATTTTAAACGTTTTGACGTTAATTTTACTTTGTAACAATGAATTTGTTACAAGTAAAAATTTATTAAATTTTAACGAATGATAAAATTTGCCCTTGCTATTAATTTGTTGTTTGCCACACAGAGGTAATGTCATTACATATGCGTCGCCAGTTTGAAATGCCATATTTATCGATAATTCCCAGTTATTCCCTAAAATTGTCAACGGTAGGCAAATTTCACTCGATTTTCTTCTTTCAAATCGTACTCAGTCTTGCAGCCAAACTCTTGAAAGTATTGTCAATACTTAACTTTCCCAGCATTACCAAATTGCGTGCCACTGATACGTACTGTCTTCCCCTTCAACAATTCTCAAACTTATGTGTCTAAGACCGTTTCGTCACATGAGATTATAACTCGATCTTCAACCAACCAGTAATTAAAATCGGGTTCTTCTTTCCAACAAAATAATGATAAAATTTTGTTATCTAAACGGAGAGTCCAAAAGGTACTTATCTCCAAAATTAAGACATTTGAACATAAAATGGTTAAATCTTTAAAATTTAAGAACTCAAACTTATCATAAACCAAAAACGGCGGTATCAAAAACCATTTTTTGGAAAAATACTGTTTCTAAAGTTACATACTTCGGCATGAATAAGGTACGACCTCCACAAACAAGTGTCTAGCGCCTCCGCGCCGCGCATATAACTTAACAATTTAAAAGCGTGACGATTCAACTTACCCTTAACAGCCGACGCGTAAGAGTCCCTATGTAAGCCTACTCGTTGCTCTATACGACAGGACAATTTGAAATAGCTGACGGTTTTTATTTATTAAAGCTAGGCAAAATGTAAGCACACGTCCCAATATATTCCCTTCTTATTACTAGAAAAGCTTGAGACCTTTTTTCGAACGAGTTTTCCGAATTATTGTTTGCCATACATAGGTAATTTAACCGTTTAACCTTTATTAAAGCATCCGTCCGGATTTGCGACAGATTTCCAAATGCGGTGACGAGATAATCCTACGAAAGCTAATTCTCGCATATAATATTTGTACGCCCGAATTTGAATTCCACGCAATATTTGAACCCTGAACCGTGTAAGGATATTGATAGATGTAATGATTAAAGTGACGATTACTTCGTAGTATTTAACCACTTAAACATTGTTTAATATATATTTCACTTTTAATGTTTATATTTAATTTAACGATTTAAATTTTGGTGATTTTAGAAGATAAAGTAAACTTGTTAATTTATTGTTCTTGAAAATTTTTATTATGAAATCTGCGGCATTTTCGAGATAAATATTTGCTTATTTTTATTGTGTATTTTAATGTATTCATTTCACACCTAGACAAACTGAAATACATCCAATTTAGTAGCATTTTAATTTTTTTATCCGCTTTTCATATTTTATATGCACCTTTATAATTTCTTATTATATAAAGTGAAAAAAAATTTATTTTCAGTATTCTTCAAAATACTTGAGAGGATTGGTTTGTTACGACGTCCAGTCCGCGACCGAAGTCTAAGAGATAAATAATCTTCTATCGACCTATGTTTGTATGTACCAACGTAATCTTAATCCATTACATTGACGACACGATTACCTTTTTGTACGTAATGTAACGTATCACATTAAAAGTCGTAACTGGCGCGCCGAGAAATTTTATCTTTAAATATAATTTTCATAAGGGTGTTTCTGGAATATCGTACCCTAATTGATAAATGAAACGCGCTTTTTCGCCAGTTTTATGAGGGAATTTGACGGGCAGGGTGGAACAGGCGGTGTTATAGTTTTACGTACTAACGTAACTTTAAGATTCAATCGACCCGAAAATAGCTAGCAAACATCCGAAAATTCCAAGATACCTAAAATGAATCAATCTATTGGAGAACAACGCGTGTACTGTACAATTTTATCTGCCGTAGGTTTTTTTTATTTGATTGCTTTATTGTTTAAATGTTATAGGTAATTAGTATTTCTCGTTTTTTTTTGCTTTATCAAATTGATTTCTCTTTGTTTAATTAAGTTTTTATGTACTAAAATATCTAACGAATGTATTTCCAAACATGTCATTCTCTTAATAACCGACTTAAAAAAAAGGAGGTGGAATAATTTTTTTTATGTATGTTCAACAGATTTTTTTTTATTTGAAAGAGTGTAGTTCATAGGTGGCCCTATATAAATATGATGATGAAATCCAGAAATGAACGTTGGAACTCTTTAACGAATGGTAATAAATCAATCACGATTCAAAATGTTTGCACTGGTAGTGTCACTTTGCACAATAACCACAATTTGTTTTTGCACAATAACCACGACTTTATCAGAGTCTGATGATGCATTCCGTTCCGTTCTCCATATTCTCAACGGCTAACAGCTAATCACTGGTGGCTACTACTATCGCTTCATCTCTGTGTGTTGTTGATAACTGACTTTAGACAAAGAATAAATTCTCTGTTTTGTAGCTTTTCCCGTAATTTTAATAGATAACTATACATTAAATTTTATGTTAATTATAGTGTGATGATTAAAATCATTAGTCAATAAAAAATTAAAAATAAAATGTCTTTTAAAAAACCGACTTTAAAAAAGTAGACTAAAAAGTAAAAAAATAATTAACCCAGAATAGGCGCCTACTTATGCGCAATAAATAAATAAATTACTTATTTTTGAAATCGGTCCTGAACAAATGTAACTTTAACAAATACTTTAACTTTACAAATACTTACAAAAACTTTAACAAATGTACAATTTTGTGTTATAAATACGCCCTTTGCGAATCTATTTCGTATTGTAAGTACATTAGAAATTAAGGTTTTAAATTGACATTATAAATTAATTTAAATTATTATTTTTTACTTTTTAGTACCTACTTTTTTTAAAGTCGGTTTTTTAAAAGATTTTTTCATACAAAAAGTTTATATACCTGTCTGGTACAACAAGATACAACAAAATGAGAATCACTAAAAATAAATATATGTTCAAAGAGAAATAATAATAACCAAAGAAACGAATGAAAAACCTACACCATTATTTACGCACATGTGTACATACACGTATATATATATATATATATATATATATATATATATATACCGACTGCTGTAAATAAAGTGCTGCTGGAGCTGATCGTCTATTCTTCTCTATTTAACATCAAAATTTGACCTAAGTGAAAGTCTTACGGATTTCCCAAAAATTCTATATTTTCATCAACAATTGCACATTAAATCTAAACAAAGGAATTTTATAAATCTTCTTTCTGTGTCAGGAGCGCCGTCAAACGCTTATCAAAGCTATTTACTAAATTTCATGAAATGGTATAAAACTTATTGTTTCCCCTCTTAGGAACTAAGATGATTACTGAAATGGAATTTATACTTTATTAAAGGAGTTAATATTTCGACTAGATTCCGTTTTCTTTGACTTTTATTAAACTAATTTTAATAGGAACATTATAAAGTTATGATGAAAGGTATATGAAAAAAAAAACTTTTAATGCTCTTTAAAAGCTGATTAAGCTGAGGTTAATTTTACGCTTACGAGATTAGATTTGATATCTCATATTACGAACGTAATATGTGATGAACTTAATATAACGTAGCTGTATTACGTATTGTTGGCTATATTACGAAAAATATGTAATGTTATAGTTTTCAATGAGACTTTCCAAATTTATCGATTTTAGAATCAAATAAAAATATAAAACCGTGATGGAGCGTATCTGTACATTGAAAATGTTTTTGAAACAATTTGTAGAATATGAAATTTAGTATTTTCATAATCTAAAAATGCAATCCGGAAATGAACATTTCCGGATTGCATTTTTAGATTATGAAAATACTAAATTTCATAATCTAAAAATGCAATCCGGAAATGAATATTAGATATACATTTTTAATAAATATACATTTAAGTTTGTCTATTTTACCGATCTAAATTAAACATTCACGGAGTACGGCTGAGATTAAAATCTAAAGTATTTTGTCGAAAGTTCACTAAAGAATAAGATATTATAAGAAAATACGATAAGAAACGAAGATAAAAGAAAGTTTATCCAGATTAAGGGTAATTTGAAATTCAGACGTTATTCAACCTAAGACAAAATTATTTTAATTTCAATAAAAGGTATTTTTGTAATAAAGAAAAATATTACTGGAGAAAAACTTTGTGGAGAAAATAAAAATATATAAATGGGTGAAGTCGCGGTCAAAAGCTATTTTTACAAATAAATTAATACTTCTGGAAGTCGGAACATTCATGTTTAATATATTTCATGTTGATGATAGATGGTAGATTATTATTTTCTGTACTTTTAGTTTTATTGACCCTAAGAAATTATGAAATTGCCTGCCACTAAACCATAGTCACAGTCATTGTAATAGCTCAAATGTGTCAACCTTGGAGTTTGTTAATTTATTTGATGAAGGGAATATGTTAACTTAATCGCATTACTTCCACCAAATGCTTTTTATGATTCCGACTGTTTACTACATTACAAATTATGGGGCTTATTATTTGAATACTATTGAGTTTATTAGAAGTGCAACAGCACTTTATAAATAATAGAAAAATTTATATTTGTTTCAGCGGCAGCAAAGAAGCATACTATCTAAAATATTGTGTTCCATGGAAACGAGTTCTTATAATA
Source organism: Druceiella hillmani (assembly GCA_039881145.1). Lineage (NCBI taxonomy): Eukaryota > Metazoa > Arthropoda > Insecta > Lepidoptera > Hepialidae > Druceiella > Druceiella hillmani. Next base: position 26,820,224 of record JAYKKI010000011.1, on the reverse strand, counting down.
CGATGTGCCGACGCGATTGCCCGATATGCTGCTCTTTTACGCAACCTGGGGGAAATGGCTAACACTGAATAACATTTTTATACTGGTTACTTTGCTTATAAAAATAATGCTGTCTTCTCTCTATAACAAAAACAATTAAAAACATAATAAAAACTTAGTATGCCTAGAAATTAAAGCAAAAAATCGTTTTATTGTCGAGAGCGATATAAATTTAAATGACACTTTTTATTTGGAATCTGGAAAACTTAAAAAAAACGATCATTTTTTGTTATAAATAATTAATATAATTTAAATACAACTATCAGTTAGTTGTATTTAAATTAAATTCCGATTCCTAGACAAAGTTTCTTTTCGTTAATAGTAAGATGATGAAAAAATATAAGTAATGAGGCGCTAAACATAAGGAGAGAAAAACATAATCAAAACTTTGTATACCTAGAAATTAAAGCAAAATATTTTGTTATTGTCGAGAGCGATGTAAATTTAAATGACACTTTTTATTTGGAAGCTGTAAAACTTAAAAAAAAACGATCATTTTTTGTTATAAATAATTGATATAATTTAAATACAACTATCAGTTAGTTGTATTTAAATTAAATTCCGATTCCTAGACAAAGTTTCTTTTCGTTAATAGTAAGATGATGAAAAAATATAAGTAATTAAGCGCTAAACATAAGGAGAGAAAAACATAATCAAAACTTTGTATACCTAGAAATTAAAGCAAAATATTTTGTTATTGTCGAGAGCGATGTAAATTTAAATGACACTTTTTATTTGGAACCTGGAAAACTTTAAAAAAACAATCATAATTAATTTAATTTAAATACATCTGAGTCCTAGACAAAGTTTCTTTTTGTTAATAGTAAGATGATGAAAAAATATAAGTAATGAGACGCTACATATAAAGAGATAGGAAATATTTAGCTGCGTTTATTAATACATTATTTGTATTCAGTTTGGGTGGTCACTATATCGTTAGTTTATTTATTTATTCATACTTTAACGTACATAAAACATTTAGTGGACTTATATTTCAATTTCTTCCAGTCAACCACATTGATCAAATACAAGTATTTTATAATGTGGATGACTGTAAAATACATTAATAAAAAAAGAAAACGAAACTTAGGATATAACAGTTAACAAAAAAAAAACAAATGGTTAATTATAAATCTTGATTTGGGTTGGGAGGTTGGGAACAAAGAAAATGGGGAATAAATAGGAATTAGGAACGGTAAGACTAAGGGATTATTGGAGGAAGGACTATTTCGGATCGATTTTAGAATACATTTAAGGATGGCGAGTCCCTGATATCAGGATCTAGTCGATTCTAAAGTCATAGCTTGGATAGCGATAGACTTTTCATAAAAGGTGTTTGTATGTTTGCGAAAATGATACTGGTTTTCAGACTATATATTATACCGCGTGCAGACAAATAACTAAATCTGCTTCTAAGATAAATTGGATAAGTAGCATTATTCAAAATATACAAAAGTGTAAGAACATTTAAGTTGCGCTCTGAATTGAGATATATGATAAAAATGTTTGCAATCAAAAACAAATTTTGTAGGCGTTCTAATTTTATAAGGCCATACTCAGCAAGGTGTGGATAGCATACATCTCCATAGTAAAGCAGGGGCAGTAAGAGTGTTTGACAGAGGCGAGCTTTAGTTTGGTTTTTGGTTGTGTTTCAGTTAGACACTTCAGTTCTGTTTCCATTGCAATATATTAAGAAACGTGAGTGTTCTAAAATTTTTTAGAACACTCACGTTTCTTGTTGCGCAAGTGACAGTTATCAGCAGTGTAGTCCGTTTTTATTTCATTTGTTATAGAACAAATCTCGTTTAATACAGAGCTTAATTTATTACTTTTATTAATAAAACAACTTTAAGGTTACTACTCGTATGAAATAGTCTAGAGTCTTCAAATTATTTTATTATTTAAAAAAAAGAGCCAGCAAAAATTTCCGTCTGTCTGTTACAGTCTACCCCATTGCATACATTTATACCGCTATTCCATAGATTCCTAAGATAAAAGCGTGCCAGTATTTATTTATTAATAGGTGAAGAGAAAACTTTGCACCCCCTTTTAAGCATATAGCGCGCACGGAAGAGTGTGAGATTTGCCATAGTTAAAGTTTATAATATGGAGGAGTGTAGAAAGCTAATTTATATAATGAATTTATATGTAATATGTGTACAAACACATTCAATTATATATTACAAATACATTAAAGTATTCATTGTTTCCGTTGATACTTCCAATGTCAAAAACATTATAGTCTGTGGTCAAACAGTCGCACAGAGTACAGATTGACGCCAAAGAATTTTAAAATGTCAGATTGTCTGAATGAGGTCGGTAATTTTGACCTCTGGGTGAACGTTAATATTTTACAAAAATATTTTTTTCATTGGATTAGTAGAGAGTTTATTTTATTAAAATGTCTTATTTGCCTAATCAATGCACACTTTATGAATATATTTGTGTGTGTGTATATATATGTAGATATTACTTGAGGTAACAATAAGTACGAATAATTTAATGCACAGTTAGTATAATCAATGGGGTAGCTAATATTATCCCTTTCGGAGTGACAAAAACACAAACAGCATGAAGACAAATTAACTACACAGTAAGGTATATTTATGAATAACATTGTAGTTTTAATGGAACTAATAGATTCTTTTTCATTTTTTTACACTCGCATCTAAATGACAACATTAGCGTTCATGTGCAATTTTTATGAATTTGGAAGGTTGCCCTTAATTCAATCCCTATTGTGATGTTTGACGTCAGAAGTTTATTTGATTCATTTTAAGATTATGAATTCAACACAAAAATGTAACAGGTGAATTTAGTCGACAATAGAAATAGTTGGAAAATTTGTAAGAACTTGAATATGTTGGAAAATAAAGGATTATAGCATGAATTCTTTACTGTGATTTTAACTATCCCTGTATAATTAATATGAACACGGCCAAATTAATTAGATTCGAAGGAGATTAGTTGAAAAAAAAGTAACATTCTAGAGAAACTGCTAAGTGTCTTTTCTTCTTGAAAATAAAAATATAAAGGAAAATTTAAAGTGGAAGCAATAAGACCCACTCTCACTATAGGTGGAAGTTCCGTCTCCAAGTCTGAAACTGTAAATAGCGAAGGGAATTTTAAATGGGATATATTTAAAATTTAAAAGAAAACATATTTTATAAAATAAATTTTCATCAGAGAAACAATTAATTTTAAAATGATATCATGAGATTACATTTAATTGTACTTTTCCTTTTTTCATTTATTTTTATCTTTCTTGTGAAGAAACCAATTTTTTTTTACAATATAATCATTTCTTGCAACCGTTCTGTGCTCACGGATGTATTTTATTATTTCGTCTATTCATTTTTTAAAAACATTTAAGTACAAATAATACTCGCGTTATGAGGGTTGCGTACATTTAAATATTTTAGGATGCACAGTATTTCTGATAAATTTGAAATATTAGCATTATTTTTCACCACGTAATCACATTGCATAGTATTTCTTTCACAAACATAGATTAATATCATAGGTATAATTACCTCGCATGATCTTTTTTATAGTTTTTACTTGAGCATTTTCTGAGGTAGGATAGGGCAGGTTATTTTTATGAAAATTTTCAATAATAACTAGCATTTATCTTACATAAAGTTCTAAAGGAACCTGCTTTAACATCTTTATGACTTGATCTTGTAGTTGATATCTCATACGATGTACGAAACATTCTCTTAATTTGTTTCGTAATTTTGCTCATTGTGATTTTTAGGTGTTAACTTTGGAATTATATGGTTTAATACGTTTTGTAATTTGTCCAAATACCAAATTTCTGCATCAAATTATTCCTGAAACAATCGGTTGTGACAGGTAGGCGGCCGGAGATATCGTTATTTTTTGAAATTCTTCTATTCCAATCTTGAAGATAATATTTGAAATGTTCTAAAGTTACTGTTTTGTCATGTAGAATCTGTAAGAGTTTTGATTGGCCATAGACCTATCTAACATATTCTTAATTAGTAGTATTTTAATCGAAAAACTCCTAAATATAAGTAAAGCACTGAATGATATCAAGCCTTTTCTTTTGTAGACTATTTTGTTTTCTGCCCCATTACTCTATAGAGAGTTTCAAATAGAAGATCATAGACAAATATTTTTTTCATTAAATTTGCTCCCATACGGGGGCAATCCAAAAAACCTAATGATAACAAAATCGGGGGTTACATTTCGGCGTTGCAGTTTCGAATCTATCCTCTACATAAATTTAATTGGATAACTAATGGATCAAAGAATTCACTCCAATAAGCGTGAAAAGTGACGCACCGCGCGCGGTGGAAGTGGAAGCACCGCCATTTTGACGTTATTTTGCTGCTTATCGATATTTGCAATTAGTATAACTTTTGATTCGGAAAAGCTACGATATTCGTTTAAGTTTTAATCGTCAGCTGTCGTCAAAATCTATCGATTGTATATAACACATTAGTTTAAAGTAGTGACAGTGAATAAAATTTAATCCTTCGCTGCTTTGATAGAATTTCTTTTACTCTTGGTATTGTTTTTTACCATTTTTAAGGTTTTATTCCTCAAAATAAAAAAGGGATCTTCACTTTGCTGTTCCCTCTCTCAGTCAAAGCCTTTTTTGTCAGAAACGGCTTAAGATATCTAGTTGAAATTAATACAGTACACTAAGATCTATAACCTTACATTAATAAACAAAATTCAAGTTTTTTCATTTATGCAGCAAAAAACATGTTAGTCGATTTTTTTTTATTTTTACCATATTTTATCATATACCGAAAAATCTATGTGGTATTTCCGGTCGACCTAGATACAACCTTAAAATTCGGCATGTCATCATTCGGTCTTATAGCACAAATAGAGTAAGAAAATCCAAAAATTAATTATTTATCTCCAAAAATCCAAAAATTAAGATAAATCTATGTGGAATTGAATTGAGATACATGATAAAATTTTTTGCACCCAAAAAGAGATTTTGTAGGCGTTCTAATTTTATTAGGCGATACTCAGCAAGGCATACATCTCCATAGTCAAGCGGGGACAGGGACACTTCAGTTCTGTTTCCATTCAATATATTAACAAACGTGAAGGTTCTAAAAATGTATTTCTCCTCGTTGTTGCGCAAGTGACAGTTGTCAGCAGAGTAGGCCGTTTTTATAACATTTGTTTTAGAATAAATCTCATTTAATACAGAGCTTAATTTATTTTTTATTAATAAAAAAACTTTAGGCTTACTACTCGTATGAAATAGTCTTTAAATTATTTTATTATTTAAAAAAAAGAGCCAGTAAAAATTTCCGTCTGGCTGTTACAGTCTACGCCATTGCATACATTTATACCGCATATTTAAATTTACGATAAATTTATGTGGAATTGTAAATTTATTCTAAATATGCCCCTATGAATGATACAGGAGAAGGTAATATTTCTTTGTATATATATATATATATATATATATATATATATATATATATAATATATATACCAGTCGTATTCTCTGGTCAACAAAACCTACAGGGTACTTTCGCTCGACGTAAGATTTTGGAAGTCTATATTATGGGAGGCCTTAAAAAAATGCTTAAATGTGAAGAGAAACCTTGTAGTATGATATTTACTCGTGTTGGCAGATTTTCAGGAATATATGTGATTTTAATACCACGCTCACAATGCAAATTAGTTTCATCAGTATTCAAATCTCGATCTCCTATATAACTAAGTTTGTTAATTTTTGATAAATTTCAAGAAAAAACTAAATATCTATCATATGCACTAATGCTGCTTCATATACAATGTTAAATTTCTTTAATGGAATTCAATATTGGAAATCAATAGGTCCTCAGTAACTTAAAAGTTAACTGTTTGATCACTATTACGTCTGACTGAAAGATATTGACAAAATTTCTGTTTCTTTGTGCATGTATCATTTCAGAGTATGAAATGGTATTTTCATTTGAATTTTATCCTTTATTAATTAACATCAAGCAGCTTTAAGCTGCTTTAATTTTTTTGTCAGTTCTTTCAAAGATTATGTAATTTCTTATTATGACTGTGACGTCACCCTAAATAAAATTTTAAAATTTCGTAACATAAACAAACACCGGTAGAAACCCGAATCAAAATCCTTTAAACTGTTATCCCCGTTACCGCACCAAACCGCCGAATGCCGCGCCATGCGCCAAAGCCCTTCGTCCCAATGTGTTAAAGTACGCTGCCGATGCATTATTTATAGTCAAGGCTATTATGCATTTAACTTTTCTTCGATATCTCAATGTCTTATTCGGAAAAAAATAAAAAAACGGACTAAAAAGTGTCCAGTTTTTTAAAAAATTAGGAAAATTCCTTCAGAAATTCCTTAAAATGAAAAAAAAAATTAAATATAGAAGATAACTTTCATTTTATAAAGGCGATCGTCATCGAGATGTTTGTGCAATTTCGTACGTACAAATGCAGTATTCGTATCGATAAAGTAAAATATGATAAGTATTAAAAATATATGCCGCTTTCTTTCAATGAAAGTTCTCTATTTTTTTTTGTCAAAAAAGAACTTTGTTTTGATAAGAAACGCTGAATATGTCATATTCCTGGTCATTTTTGAAATATTAAAAGAATTCAAAAACACATTCCTTTGCAAAGTCTTTAACCATATCTTTGCATCTTTTCTTCACTTTCTCCAATCTCAAGTATAGTTTTCCGTCTTTTCGAACGCAAACAGGTCAACTTTGATCATACGGTGAATAGTGAATTTCTTCCCTTAAATTCGATGACCTTTTTGCAACAATTAGACTAAACGTTAAATACCGACGGTTTTACCATAATAAAAAAATTAAATTAGTTTGTATTGCGCTACAAAATAAAATAGCAATCTCAATATCATACACGCAAAAACGTAGACAACAACTTATATAGGTATACATCATCTATATTTCTTATTAAAAAGATACAGTTATTTTAGAAACATCTCAATTTTCCAAGAACAGAGTTCCCTTATTTACTATTCCGTATAACTAGTATATCTTTGTATGTTATATATATATATATATATATATTTTTTTTTTTTTTTCAGTCGGGTTTGAAAGCTGGCAGTGACGGTGACAGTCTGATGTCAGAATTCAGTTTATTCCATAATTTGGCAGCATGAACAGTGAACGAATGCTCATAGAAAGATGTGGAATATTTGGGGACAAGAAGCGAGAGAAGTTTGTCAGAACGTAGACGTAGGCAATGGCTAGAAAGGGGTGTGAGTTTTACTGAAAGATAAGATGGACTGTGAGGGTTATTTAAGTTATTATAGAGTAGTGAAAGAGTATGGAAATTGCGTCAGTCGTGAATCTCCATCCATCTGAGTCGCTACTTGCATGACAAGAAAAAGTAATTTGGGTTATTCTTATTTTGTTCAACGTCATTGTTAATAAAATCCTATAAAGGATTCAATAAACAGAACGGACATAACAGTGAAAAGGAAGCGACATTATTACGTTAATATTAATAATCTGTAACCCATTTAAAACAAGAAAAGAATCAAAACTTAATATCTATAATAGACAAGATGATAATACAAACATTTACCATTTTGTAATAAAATAAGAAAGATAAGAAAAATATATTCCAAAGTAAATTTTTCATTTTTTATTGACATTCTTTATTTTTATACGAAGATATGAAAAAATAACCGAATAACTCATTAAATAGTATAAACATGTAAGACATAAAGCCCCTTTATAATAAATGAATAGTAAAAAACAAAATTTAAAAACAAAATAATATGCTTACTTAGCAATATGTATTAAACAATTAAAATAAATTTTATACATATAGATTTTGGTCAAGAGCGAACGGATAGCTCACGACCATACTATTGGTATCTTAATTTTTTGAATAAGCTTGAAATAAGAATAAATTAATTGATAAAAAATTTACTTTAATGTAAAAAAAGTGTGGACTACTTGATATCAATAAACGTAAATTGCATTCGACGCTTTTTTACATTAAAGTGGATTTTTTGTCAGTCATATTGTTTTTATTTATTCAAAAAATTAGGATATTAGTTACGAAACACCTACGAAATTAAGATATACAGAGTTATGAAAACTATGAAACACCTAGTTATGAAACACGACCAACGTCTTTTTATTTAGACATTTTTAATTTTTTTTCATAATGTTACATTTTTTTATTATTATAATCTTATCATTAAAAATATTCAACAATAGTTGTGTATATTGATAAGGTTAGCACAGAGTTCCTTTATTTACTATTCCGTATAACTAGTATATCATTATATGTTAGATCCTGGGGAACCCTTCTTTTCAATTTCCTGGCGGTTGTCATTGGGTTAACCGCTAAAGAGTTCGGATGTTTTGTGAGTCTTTCCTTGTAGTTTATTATTCTGTGTGAAATTTCTTTTTTGCGGTGTTGATATTTAGGTTATGATTAGACATCGGATTATATGCACTATCAAATGCCAAAATATGCACTAAAAAGGGTGAAATATGCACAAAATATGCACAGTAAAAAACCATTTATAATTAGAATTTACGTTTATTTATAATTTATAAGTTATAATTATAAGTTATAAATGCTGCAGAAAACCTAAAATAATATAACTTATTTATTATAATTTTTGTGATAATAAACAATAATATATTTTTCCAGGTTTTCTACAGCAAACTTCTGACGTTTGTCACTTAATATCAATTTATGGGCTGAAAATGACCTTTCGATGTCAACTGACGTTACCGGACACAACTTGAAATTTGGCGCCATTTCTGCAGAGACCTCTTCAGGAAGAGTTGCAAGTGCCGTTGATAAATTCGTCAATTTTCTTTATTCCGTCAAGACTGGGGTTTTTATACAAAACTGCATTTAATTTGCTGCGAACCTTTTGCGATATTGAACTCGGAAGAGCGTTACTCTGTTCAATCATTTTTTCTAATATTTCCAAGGACTTGCACAGATATTGCAGAAATGTGTTGCGATAAAAGCAATATTTTTTTTATTGAAGGATCCTCAAATGCCAGCTGGCTTGAATTGATTGCAATGGCATCTGGTCTGTCAAATGTTCCAACTACTTCTTTTATGGCATCAAAATTCTCAGCATAAAACAATACAGCTTTTAACCAAGTTCCCCACCGTGTTAATATTGGTTCTGGGGGTAGTGCAACGTTTGGTAGTTTCTCTTTATATGCTTGTAGTCGTGATGGTGCATTTAAAAACACTTTTTTTGTAGAAGAAATCAATTTACTTACTACGCCGAACTCATTTCTGATTTCTTCCGCCAGTCGATGTAATCCGTGGGCTAAGCAGGTGATGTGCATCAATTTTGGGTAGAATACTTTTAGAGCTTGACCAGCTTTTACCATATATGGCGCACCGTCAGAAACAAAAACACATATTTTCTCATCCATAGAAGAATCGGGAAATAGTAATTTGATGGAATCATTTGTGAACCGGGCGATAGTTGAATAGTTTGTTTTTTCTAGGACCTTGCAAGCAACCAAATGGGGAATAGATGGCTCTTTAGATAATTTTCCAACAATTAGATTCCCTATACATCGTCCACATGAATCTGTCGTTTCATCAGCCGATATCCATATCAAATCGTTCGAGAGATCGGCGCGTATTTCACTAAGTACTTCTTCGTAGATAGTTGACAGGTAGTTTTTTCGAATTGTGGATTCTTCAGGAATTATCTGATTAGTGCAATACTTCTTAAGGAATTTTCTGCATACTTCGTTATTTAATTGGTGGAAAGGTATATTGCAAGCAACAAAAAACTCACATAAATCTTTGTTGAATTGTATTTTGTCTGTAGTATCCGAATTAGAAGACGAAATATGAGTCAGTAGTTGTTGTGGACTTCTTGTAGGTTTCTGTTTTGCAGCTAAATGGGAAGCAGTACTCACATGTTGATCGATTTGATATTTTTTTGATGAAGGTATTCGCTTTTCACAAACCTTGCAGAAAATCACAGTGTCATCAGTCGTAAATTGGTCTGGGTAATTTTTTGTCCAAGATTCCATTAAAGTCTGGGTATTTTTTTTCACTGGCGGCATTATTTTAAAATAAAATAAGATTTTCGTAGACAGATAAACAAATACAGCGAGACAAAAACAATTGAATTGCGTTACGCGCGTGAGTGAAGAAGCGAGTGCCGTACGCCCTTCCCCACCCGCACGCCGCATCCCGCCAACGCCTATCGAGCGCTGACCGCTGCGAGCCAGTAAATTGGATTCAGTGCGCTCGCTGAGTGTGTGCGAGGCGAACGCGTCGACCTGTGGCGTCGACGGCATAATACAACACGTATAACTACTGAAATAAGCACTGTTAATGAAAATGTACCAAAATATGCAATAATGCTATAAAAATAGAAATATATGCATTTGCATATGCAAATGCATATAATCCGATGTCTAGTTATGATGAAGCCTGTTATTTGTGACGTACCACGGTGCATTTCTTAGGCTTTTGGACATTTCTATCTTTGCCTTTGCCAAAACTCCCCACAGTTGTATGCCACTTATCCATAGAGTTTTGATTATATATTTATAGAGTAACAATTTCTTTTCACAATTATTCTTTTATAGATAGAAGGTACTTCGATTTATGCTTTCTATCTCTAACAGCATCAAGCCAATCCGATTGGTTCGGTGGGCAGGTGATCGACAACCTCTGATATATCGTTATCTGTCTTTAATGGTATCTTTACGTTCAATCATTGCACTAGTAGTCGTTTGACGAATTGCCAGTAATTCTTGTACGGTTCTGGATTTAATGTGATTCTTCTTTTCAATATTACTTCAATGGACGAATGATCAGAGGATAATTTGAGGATTGCTTTGCTGGTAAAAAATTTTTACGAGGAATGTCCTTGGATATGAAGAGATCAAGGACATGATATTTTCCTCCTGTCTATTGTCATGAGTAGCTGACGATCTTTCATCGTTATGTTAGGTGGGCCCCAATATTTATTAGCTTAACCTTGTGTTTTTTGTGGGCTGTAAACAGTAGACAACACGATGCACAAACCTGTGATGAACAAAACACATTACACACAGCATTCTGATGGAATTAGGTTTTGTAGTTTTTAATTTGAAAATGGCTCTTCTCTGTAAAGTAAACTTTTTGAAATGGGAAGCCGATAACAAATGGTAAAAGACCAATAGAGACTTTAATTTAGTAGCCGATGATAAATAATAAATCCAGCCCGAAGGTTAAAGTTAAAGGTTAAAGTCCAGCCCGAAGCTTCAGATGAATATGAAACAATCATTTAGCAATTAGGAGTTAAAAATACGTAGTTACCTAGCCCAAAATATGAAAGGGCATTTAAAGTTGTGTTCAAGAGAACATTCATCCTCCATTTGAGCTGGTTAAAGAAGCTTTGAATTAATTAGCGCATGCCTGTACCGACGTCTGGAATATCAAGGAAAGAATTAGAGAAAAAACATTACCAATGTTCATAGTCAAATTAACGCAAGGTGAAAATAACAATACTTTATGTCAAGGGTCTCCTGAAGAACCCTCGTATCATTTGAAAATAGCTCTTACGCCAAAATGTAAACCACTTTAGTGTGCTAAATGTGCGGACATACCAAAACGTGCTCAGGTCGTTACGTTTCTTTTTCAGTGGTAAGTGTGAGCTGGTCACTTACCACTGAATTTCGTCTTAAACGGACATTTGTCAACTCTTTTTTTTCTTAGAATAGATTGTATTTGAGTAGTCACCCGTAAACGATATTCTGTACCTAGTTCCAGTCAACCTTTTGCTTACAAAAAGCCTGTTGAGTAGGAGTCACAAAAAGGTCTGTTCAGTAGGAGTTTTATCCATACTAGTTAGTTCATCCATACTAGGTGTTGGAGTTTTTGGAGAGTAGGTTGATTTTTATTTTTAATTGATTCACTCATTATTGTTCCCACGAGCATATGTCGCTACTTAAAGTGGCGCCTATTCCTGCTAGAAGAAGGCTAAGCTATATCATCCCTTATTTAGGCATCCTTTTGTTCCTCCTTCCCTGATAGCGACATTCCATCTCTTTCAAATTATAATAAAATCTTTTGCCCTGCCCTTCACTTAGAGCTTCCAAGTTACCAGGAAAATAGTCCAAGTGCGAATTAAGGAGGCGAAGTTTAATGTTCATCGAACATCCCATTTCTTTAAAATTTTTCAATAATTTTCTTCACAATTTCGTCGTAATTTGGAATTTTGTGGTTTCCTATGAAGTTTTTCACTACTTCCATAAATGATAAATGGCTTCTAATACAATTTCACTTAATTTTTCATCGAAAGTTGTGTCTTTCATTAATTTTCTTGTGTCCGGGCCAATGAAAATACCTCCTTTCACTTTAATTTTAGATAGGGCAGCAAAATTGTTTTCCGGGGGACTAAATTACTCCCACAACATTTTCGGTTCCAGGAATAGCTCAGTTCTCGGTATTTCTTCGTACAATGTTGTCCTCTGTTTTGAATATTCCATTCGCAGAGAAAGCTCTTCACAGACCATCCAACTATGTTGTACGTACTTTATTTTCATCCAACACATTTTTCAAATTGTCGTAGCATTCTTTTAAAATTACAGAATAAGGCGACTGGCAGTGAAGCGTACTAATTGCCATTATGCAAAAGGACTGCTTTCAAACTTCGCTTTGATGTCTATTAAAATCTCCATTCGTTCGCATCATATTCGATGTTATAATTATAAACATTTTCCCTAAGCCAGGAATGTCCTTGCAATACACTAAACCTATTGTCCGCACTGCTGACATCGAGGTTTTAGCAGAAAACACGATCTTCAGCAAAATGTTTTTCTCTATCGCAGTTCAAAGAAAATGATGTGCCAAAGTCTTTTTTTCTACCGCAATACCAAGAAAATGATGTGCCAGGAGCAAGCATATTCTTTTCAGATAGATAGTCTTGATCAGAGGAGTTCAGCTGCATCTTTTGGCAGGCTTAGATTTCTCGTTAAGTCGTTCAGTTCTGACTGAAAATAATTATGATCCACTTGCACGAGACTCAAACTGAGCTTCAGGTCACTGCTCTTCGATCTTACTCTTCAGCTCTTCGACGGGTTCGTGTCTTCAGTTTGCATTGATTCCAAATATGGAGGTACATCAACCTCTAAGGGTGATGGACGTTCATATTTGGAAAGGTGCAACGTTCGGGTCGCGATGCACCGAGTGCGTTATCGATTGCAGACCAATATAGATCTATGACCAATATTACCAAGGCGTCACCAATATCTTGTAATTTGTATTCCATCCTTGAAAAAGAAACAATAGCACAGTTTGAGACTAATATGGCAGCAGAGGCAACTAGTAAATTTCGCTCTACGCAACTTGTCAATGGGGAGTCAATTGCAAAATATTTAATTCGGCAATATGTAGCCATTTTTTATACAATGCACGTAACATTTATTTTTCTTTGATTATTTTTTACTTTCATTATGTATATAGTTTAAACATTGTCGATTCTCTCCATAGAATTTATATGTCTGCTGTTGTTTCGTTTCATATTGCCAAACATCTGAGAAGATATGATATACTTATAGCATTAATAATTCACAGGTCTACAATGGTTTTCCCCTGTTTCTGTGAAGAGCTTTCTCTGCGAATGGAATATTCAAAACAGAGGACAACATTGTACGAAGAAATACCGAGAACTGAGCTATTCCTGGAACCGAAAATGTTGTGCGAGATAATTTAGTCCCCCGGAAAACAATTTTGCTGCCCTATCTAAAATTAAAGTGAAAGGAGGTATTTTCATTGGCCCGGACACAAGAAAATTAATGAAAGACACAACTTTCGATGAAAAATTAAGTGAAATTGTATTAGAAGCCATTTATCATTTATGGAAGTAGTGAAAAACTTCATAGGAAACCATAAAATTCCAAATTACGACGAAATTGTGAAGAAAATTATTGAAAATTTTTAAAGAAATGGGATGTTCACAAACCCTCGATTGCAATAAATGCATTAGAATTTCCTTTCTATGCCCCTTCGTGAGATTTCCCGAATAGATACGGTAAGTGGAGATAATGAACGTATTCCTCTATCGTAACACCTCATTTGTTTCACTGATTCCCATATACTCGTGCTTTTCGTTTCCGTATAGTTCTGTGGTTCTTTAACATCAACATATTAGGAAAATTCTAATGTTTCGGCATTATGTCGTAAATTACAAAAAATCATTGCTATTATTCAAATTACAAACACTAAAAAAACTTCTTAAAATATTTGCATACAATAATACAACTGTACAATAAAAAAATCGACCACGAGCATGTCAGAAGATGCAGAATGTCAATTAAGGACTATTATAAATATACTTTTTTCAATATATATATATCAATTCATTTATGAAAAATAAGAAAAGGTGTTCTCATTATGTTGAAGCTAAATATTTCAGAAATGGAGCTTAACTAATTTAAATCACCTATAATGACGTCCGTGAAAAAAATACTTTGCTTAGAAAATCTATCTCCCTCCACACTTTATATGTATCAGAATGTACATTACTTTATCGTTACGGCACTCTATAAATTATCAAAAATATTTCTAAATAGTTGCATAGTCTATAGGGTGGATGATGATGATGATTTTACTCACTAATAGACGAATAAATGTTACAAAACCCCTGCTTTAGGTCGAATATTCTTCAATATTACTGTCTGTTTATATACATATAACACACTTCAAAATGCCTTGAAGATACATGTTTTGCGAAGGAGACACCAAAATATTGAAAAAAATATTACTAAACACTTTAGATCGTATTTTAAAAATCCTCTTTAATGATATTAGTGAAAAAAAGTTTTTCACTCCCAAGATTGATGTACTACAAAATAAAAGAACGTGTCCTTTTTATTTTACAATTTATGTAATTTGGCTACGTCTTCCTTTAAAACTTGACCATAATTGGTCTACTAATAAAAGGGCTATAATACGGACCATACCGTTTCAAACATGGAAATATCACGCGGTGACATTACAATTTTACAAATAATTGTAATTTACAAATTATAATAATACTTTGTAAAATACAATAATGTTTAAATTATAATTCATTAATGGACGCATCGCATATGTTTAATATCGTAATGAAAGTTTTATATTCATAAAATATTTATTTTATTACCACTTTAATTCTAGCCTGTCTCAAAAACTTTCTATAAATAGCACTATTTTCCTACTTGTCTGAGACTTTTCATTTTGAATGTTATATACCGTCTGCTTCGATCTCTAAGAATGTAGAAACCTTTGAGACTCAACAAACTGTGGACGTTTATACTCAAGGGTCATTAAACATTAATGCTCAATTCAATTTAAGCGTATCGACTTATTTGTATGAGTGAGTAAAAATAAAAAGCTTTGTAAAGACTAATGAATACAAATGAGTGTTAAATACGTTCTGTTATATTATTTATGCTCGAATATCGTAAATATTTAATTAGGAACTGAATAACTTCACGTTATGTAATGATAATCAATTGATCGCCCTACACGTCATAATTATTAAATTTTCGATATATACTCCCCAATACACTTTCTGTACAAATGTTATAATATATTTCTTACATTACATTATAAATTTTATAACAATTAGGCAACGGATTAATATGATAGGGATATTCCCTATCATATTAATCGATTGTCTGAATGATGTTGGAATTTTGAAGTTGGAATTTTACTAGTAACATCAATAATAAAAAAAATATTTTTAGGTAATCATTAATTACACCGATTAATGTGTTTTACGAATATGGCCAAACGAATAAATATCTAATATCCTCTAAGACAGTAAAAATGGCGTCCAATTAATTAAAAAATTACGAATTTACGATTCGTCACACTTGAATAAACTAATATCTTAAGATGACGGGACCTCGAAATTAATGGAATTGAAAATCAACGCGCGAGGAAATTAATCCAACATTTATTAAACATCGATAATTCATTTAGTCATTGAATAAGTATACATAAAAACTTACCACGAAACTCCAAGCGTGCCGTTTTCGAGAACTTGCATTTCGATACATTAAACTTTTGAAGTTTTACCGTTAAAGCCATGATAGCTACTCAGCGCACGACAAAATATGTTTTAATAATTAATAACAAGAGGAAATTTATTTACCAGATATTTTAATTAACGAATTATAGTAAAAAACGTTATTTAGCACAATTTTTTTGAAAATGAATTTCGAAAATTAATATTACGAAACTCGTTGGTGAACGAAAGAGACCGGTGTCTACGATTGAATCGTAAAGGCGCTATGATGCCAGCGTCCAAGCCCCGCGAGCTCTACGCAGAGAATGACGTAGACCCAGCTACAGCTCTTCACCGCGCCCCTCGCCGCCGCTATTACGAATGTATGTCCATTTATACCCTTATAGAAAGGTGTGCGCGCTTACTTTACGTAAATATATCTATACGTTCCGTTGCCAATCACTGTTATATATATATATATATATATATATATATATATATATATATATATATATATATAGCTAAAAAGACCTACGTATCTACATGATTCTAATGTTCATCTTCAAAAGAACTACATATGTATATAGAAGAAAAAATGCGTGTCATAAAGGATTGCTTGTGTATTTTTGACTAGTTCTCTATTATCTCTGGGTAATCTGGCCACAAAATTTACCATACTCAAATTTTATTTCCATTGTTTTAATACGTAAATAATATCGGTATCATAAATAATAAACGTTCGCCAGTACAACATAGATCAAAATACTATTGCGATTTTTAATCAATTCGAATAAGTATCAATGATGTGCCCATAACGTCTTTGTTTAATATTAATAATTCATTTAAAACCGTTTAAATTGTATTTGTTCATTCATAACTTGGTAACGAGTATGCTTTTCGTATCCTGCCCTTTTCAGTTCCTTATCTACCCCGCTCTTGATGCACAATACGTGCTTTCTATGATTTATTGTATTAGAATGTTTATAAATTCATTGTTTCTCAATCTAAATGTAATAAATAACTTATAATTTGTCAATGCACCATTTTTGCACAAATGCTATTATATAAGAGATGAGATTTGCGGCTTTTAAGCATTTCATCTATTTTTCTTTTATGCCTAAAGTGAAAAGAAAGATTTATCTAAGCATCTTTCATATGTTAAGAGCTACGTAAAAGTATTTAAAATATATCTGTAAGTTGCAAAGATATGAAATACATTCTGTTACGTTATACTAAAAGTTTATTCCAACCATAGTTCTAACCATATTAACATAATATATTTTCGCTTGTCCATAAAAAAAATTATTAGAAGAAACTCTTGGAAAGAACTTTATTTAATATAGAATATTGTGTTTAATATGTGTAATTAAGTTAATTTCCAACAAATTGTATTACGATACTTTCGCGTGGAAAATCACAAAAAAAAATTTTTAATTTTTAGATATGAACATTTTTCAAGCATCAATATTTAAAAACAATAAAAAAATTGGAATAACAATAGGAACTATTTTTAATTTTATATAAGAAAGGTCTGAAACAGTTGAATATTTTTTAATTATAAAAGCATCATCCGCTGACGGTTGAGAATAATTGATTCGCTCTCTCTTCTTTTATAGTCGTTATTTGCATCTGTAATCTGCTTTATTACATCTAATTTAATGACAGAAATTCTACTTCTACCGTTTAGAGTAGTATAAATAATAATTCAATTAGGACTTTACCTTTCGATGTAATTATAACGAGTTATATATAATTATAACGAACTTTACCTTTCGATGTAATTATAACGAGTTATATATAATTATAACGAACTTTACCTTTCGATGTAATTATAACGAGTTATATATAATTATAACGAACTTTACCTTTCGATGTAATTATACACAACTTTTTGAATTATTTTTAGCCTTCGGCGTTTTCGGAGTGGATTTACTATGTAGTGGAGTGGACTGCGGGTAGTCGAACACATGTATGATCTGGATATGTGTTCAACCGCCCGCGCCCGAACACATGTCCAAACTACACAAATCCAGTTTTGCACTTCAACTATATGTTTTATTTGTGTTGAGCCGATACAGTACTACAACAGCGCGCCGATGTAGTACTGAAGGATACGTATCCGGCTTGGGGGCGGATTGGCTGCGTACACATACTCAACCCTAACTATCAAAAATGACTGCTAACTTGCCATTCCCATCTCTAGAATCACATCAACACTTTTGTCATTACTGTTTTCTTGTTTAATGTGGGAAAATAACTTTATTTTTTATAAAATAGGTAAAGAACATATACAGCTGACATGAGCAAACATTTATTTATTTACCTGGTGTTAGAAACTGCCAAAATTAGAGAATCTCAAAGCTCAAATGCTCGAAAAAGATGTTGAGAATTGGACTTCCAGATTGCCTTCGATTTGAGCCAACCGCGCCATCCATATGTCTGCAATCGCGTTTAAACTAAAATAGCATAATTACCTTTTTTACCTTTTCAATAAAGGCCATTATCACGGTCATTATCCTTTTTTATTTTAAAGTTGTATATCTCTAAAACAACGTTATATCTCTCTCTTATATATATATATATATATATATATATATATATATGTGTGTGTGTATATATATATATATATATATATATATATATATATATATATATATATATATATATATATATATGTAATATAAAAATAAAATCGTCATATGAATTTACACCTAGGTAATTTTATAAATTAAATAAATGAAGACAGCCTATTAAATCTGTTAAGTAAGCCTTTAAAAAAAATGAAGGTATCAAAACACGGCTACACAAATTACATACTAAATAGATAATCATCTTCATGCAATTGTGCAAGCGAGAAAGCGTTTTCGCGTTTCCAAGTCTCAAAAAACTTCTATATTCCCCTTATTGCATAGACTAATGAAGTTGCAGCGAGTGCCCATTTACTGAGCACTCGCCGCAACTTCATTAGTGTATTTTGACATTTGTACTTTTTATATTTTAGGTTACAAAATACGCACAATTGACAATTAAGAGATTGTATTCGTCAGTTCGAGCGACATAACTAAAAACAATCAAAAGTTAGTAGCCACATACATTGAATGAACATTTCTATTTTACAAACGTATCTGCCGCTTTTACATATCAAGATGAACTTGGCTTCAATGTAATTATATGTTAATTATTTCTATTGTAATACGAATTTTCATTAAACGAATTGTTAACTCTATTTTTACTGTTTACTATATTATAACTCTACTACTGAGTTTTTAACGTCAATTAATTTGTTTAACTCAACATTTACATTATGGTATAAGTAATTCATAACCTTTATAGTGAAAAAATATCAATATTCTATATCTTATAGCTTTATTCCTATATCTTAGTAACACAAAATTATTAATCTTTAACAATTAATCTATTAATACAATTAATCTATTATTTTGAATTTAATCTTAATAAAAATACTCACTATGGAAATTATACTTTCCGAAGAGAACTACTAAATATAAGAAAATGTGAAATTTCAATTCTTTTAAACTATTTCAATAAAATCTAAATTATGTACTGAATATAAAAAAATAAAAAGAATACGGTTCTGGGCATAATTTTTTATTTAAAAGATTTTTGTTAATTTCTGTATTCTACTTTAATCTATCATATACGTTCTGTATAATATCGACAACACTTAAAAAGAATCAAATACAAAAAGTCGAATATAAGAATATCATAATTATTCCTGCATAAACATTCTAAAAATTATAATCTAACGATAACGATATTAATTAACTAATACGTATTAAATCAATTATATTATTTTTTTGAAAATTATTTTCTAAATAATCTTTCTGAACAAATCACTTGGATGCAATAAATACTTATTTTTATATTTTAAATCAATAAGATAGTGGCTATTATAATATATTAGCATTGTTACTAAAAATCTCTTTTTACTCAATCTGAAGCCTACGCGCAACACAATCTAATACTATAAATTTTGAAAGCCAATGCACCTATTAATGTTATAGCGAATTTTGTGGGAACTTCTAATTCGGAGCTATTTTTAAATATTGACAAATGACTTTGCATCCATATTAAATCTGTGCCATGTCTTTTTCAAGCACTAATTCAGTAATTAACTTTTAAGAAATATTCTCTATATAAGAACAGATTATTTAACCAACAATGTACATATATAATACCATAAATTTGTAAATGAATTTTTTTTTGGTTTGTAATAATTGCTTCATCATAATTACATATAAAATGTGTATAAAATGTGAAAGTAAATGAAAGTTTTTTTCTTTAAAAATCAGTGAGTTATATATAAAATCTTAAGCTACCCGTCTAGTGTAAATTACTTACATTACTATAAAATTAATTAATTGATTCGCAAAGAGAAAGCTTTCAACTTAACAAATTCATAAGTAAACTTTCTAAATGTTATTTTTATTAATATTTAGCCTTTATTAGGTTTCGGACCGTTTGACGGCCATGTTTTTTTGAGAGTACCGGGGTCTAGTTCTATTATTCTCCATATCAAAGTCAACATAATTTTAATTAAAAGAGGAAATATTATTGATATTATAA
This sequence comes from Druceiella hillmani, assembly GCA_039881145.1. Lineage (NCBI taxonomy): Eukaryota > Metazoa > Arthropoda > Insecta > Lepidoptera > Hepialidae > Druceiella > Druceiella hillmani. The sequence goes on along the minus strand of JAYKKI010000011.1, from coordinate 26,799,619 downwards.
CCAGATATAAAATAAACTTATAATAAAGAAAGTTAGGTAAGTAATTAATTAAAAGAAAAAGAAAGAAATGAGATTACAATATACAGCAAAATAAGCAAAAAATAAACACATACAAATTATACAGACAAACACAAAGATAAACAAGAATATAAATATGAAAAATTATATTTTTGATGTCGTTCTTTATACTGAATGCTTAATCCTAGAATAAGTTTGTTGGCAACATATAAACGTGATCTTGTGTTAATGGGCAATTGAATTTTAAATTTTAATAATTTGTAAATAAACGCAGGAAATTTATTATTCAATGAAAGCTAGCCAAAATGGGTAGGAATAGAATAATGACATAAACGCATGCGAGATACCACAAAGGATTCCATTCGAGAGAAAGATGAATTTTGAGAACCAAGGTTTTGTGGGACATCTAAAAAATTAAACATTATTCAAAATTATACATCATATTGAAATAAGGCATTATTCATTCTTAAGAAGGAAATGTTATCTACTACATAGTTTCAAGATTGAAATAAAGTTATATACCAATATCTAAACTACTATAACTAATATATTAAACTAGTTTCATTGTTACTAGTTCTATGTATAATATATAATTGGATTCCAAAATTAAATAAACAGTCGTACGTAAAATGAAACTATGCACCATTACCGCTTATATAATATTCATTAATAATGTTTTGGTTTTCCTGAATTATCTGAAAATATATCGTTTTAAAATTACATTTTGTATTTAAATTTCGATTACTATTTATTGTCTATCTTTCAATTTTAGCAAATTTCCTATAACAATTTTCATACACCAAGAATAATATTTATTTTTAGTATGTCGAGAGAGCCGCTCTGGAGAAAATTCAGTTTGTAAATATCCGTTGATTCGGATATGATGCAAATAACTGAATACTGTTAAGCTCTCAATAATTATGCTGAAATCAGAAACGATAACAATGTAGTCGACACTTCTAAAAGACAGCCCTTCAAAGTAATGGCTCCAAACGAAATTTACAACCTAGTTAACATTAAAAGTATGATGATAAAATGATATTTAAATAAACCTGTCAAGCCCGAAATGAAATCGCAGTATGAGGGTCCGTAAATATTTTGGCTCTTATAAACACTGAAGAGTATATAGAATTCGTATTAAACTACTTACAAATATTTATTTTTCACAAGTTTATTACGTATATTACGTAAGTATATTACGAACTATACCTTTCATATGCGTTAAAACACGGAGATTATTTGAAAAAAATTAGATCCAGAATTACGGTTATAGTTTTCCTTCAAACTTTGTGTGGGGTATAAAAACTGCTATTTCTTTCATAATTTTAGGTTCAGTTCTCTCGGAAATTGGGTAGGGGATAATATAATATACATTTTAAAAAATGCGAGTACTCAATGTGCGCCCCACCCCCTTTTCTAACCCCTCCTGAAATTTCCATACAAATATGTTTGAGTGCTCGCTGTTGATATATGTACGAGTTAATATATTTTATAAGTATGCAAAATTTCAAGCTTATGCGTTAAGCGGTTTCTATGAAAACGGTCGTGACAGACAATCTTGTAAGGGCACCGTTTTTCTTTTTCAGACACGGAACCTAAAAAAGAATAGAAGAATTTTAAAAGAGAGTAATAATAATTATAATTTGTATGAGGTTTGTCCCGCTACGTCGCTTGCGTGAAAATTTGGGAAAAACTAAAAAAAACATATTCTTGCGAATTTTAGACAATTCTAAAATTAGCAAGAATATGTTTTTATGATTCAAAAATAACTGCTGAACTATTCCATTGGATATGTCTTACATTCCCAATGGAGTGGTTTAGCAGTTACGTTTGAAGTTACTAGTTTTAAGCTTAATTGGTATTTAGTAATAAAAATAATATTTTTTCTCTTTTTGTATATTAATATTAAATATTTTTTTACATGTTTTGTGAACATGTTTTCATTGATCTCAGGTCCCACATGAGATTCGCTATATGGGTGCTACATAAATTTTGAATCACAATATCTTTATAAAAATATAGTTCCATAAATTTAACATAATATCGGTAATGAATAATTTATAGTTTGTTTTATGTTCCATGAACGTATGGGTATATTCAATTACAGTTAACGAAATGCGTCTGGTATACATAATTATTATAATTGACCAATTTTCCACAAATAACCAAAGCAATGTAAATTAATCTTCTTCAAAGTTAATCTACCTTCTTTGTAAATAACAGATATAATAGTCAACATTAGCCAATCTCCTTGGTAAGACCTTTCTATTTATTATGGCTGTTTTATTATTCATTTTTATACGTACTGTTCAACATCGAATCTTGTAAACAAGAAATATTTATATGCCGATTAATGTAGTTATACCGAAATGTAGAATATCTATGTACACACTCGGTAAGTGTTGTTATCATAACTGTTAATTACATAAAGAAAAATACAAGTAAAAGAAATACATTGACAGAAAAAAATATCATTTTTGTTATTGCAAATATCTATGCACTATTTTTCAATTTCACATGTGTCGTCGTACAAATGACATTAAGTAGATGTGCGCATACCACACATATGTATATGCTGTTTACGTATATAAGATATATGAGATAATACCTAAGTATTGCTAACTCTTACAACGATTACTAGAAGTATTACACTCACAGTAAACCTGGGTATTATGGAGAATATTTATATACAAATACATGTAAGTTATAAATGCAATAATCTTTTTTCAATTAGTTGTCTTTCTAGGCAACCAACGATATTACAGTATTTTGTTCAAAAACTAATTTAGTTCCTTCAGCTCTATAATGTATCGTCGGTTGATCGACTTAGAACCCGCGGCACTTATAAATGCAGTACGATAAGCTCTTTAGTTTCAATAGGACATTACGTATTTCGTCGCTCAGTCCTACTTCCTTCCAGAACCGTTTTTACTGAAATTTCTTCCTTTAACTTAACGTATTTATGAAGTAGATGTTGGGACACTTAAAGATAACAACGATGACACGCACCAGTCGAATAGAGAAATTTAAATTTTTTAAGGGAAAATATAATGAGAAACAGTGTAGAAGGAAAAAAATATCATGCATTCAGAGTTTGGAAAAAAGTTTGGTGAAAGTTATCTTTGACCTCTAGAAGTAAATTAATTGTTTTTAATAAAATTTAAGTTCAGCTCTAATACTTAAAAATAACACCTGGTAGATATTTGATAAATTGTTAATTTTGATGTACAAAGTTATCTGTGAATCTAGTTTAAATGGTGTGCTCGCCTAGGGTACATAAGGAAAAATAAATATTAATTAATTAAATAGCGAAACATGGAATCATTTCAAAAAGAAGTCATTACTTTTACAAGAAAATATTCATTGACGTGGTGTGCATGCATATATATATATATATATATATATATATATATATATATATATATACATATATATTTATTCATATTCGGATTTCTTATAAAATTTATTTAAATGTTCTTATTTTTACTCTTCACTAGGTACATGCCCAACAGTAACTGAAACATAAACGACAAAAAAAATAGTCTCATTAAAAAACAATATAGCTATTACAAAAAGCGTAAATATTTAATAACAAAACAATCGATAAATGTTTTCCATGTTGAAAACGATGAAATCATTGCTTTTATGTAGTATTACGTGAAATGACATTCATTAAATATTATTCAATTTAAACATAGGCCAAATATTTGTTGCTGTCACTTTGAGTTTTCAGTTCGTGAATTATTTTTAGTTCTGGTATATTTCAAAATAAGTATTAAAGTTAATATTAAGGTCACAAACCAGTACGTTTGATATTCTCTAATCAAGTTTGATACGTATTTCCTTTACTTCGTGTATTACAATGGAACTTATTTAAAATATACTGTTGAAAATTAAGATTTAAATTACGCATTGATTATAATAAATTATAAACGAAACCTTAATTTAATTTTTAAAGCAGCGTTCAAAAAAATTTAAATAAATAATATATTCCAAATTTTCTAATTTTGTAATCATTTAACTCGATTAAATATGAAGACGCGGTAATATGAAATTATGCACTACGGAATGTTTGCATATCATGTATTCTGTTTGCTTTCGACGATACTCATTCCTAATGGATTGGCAAGAAAATTATATCGATTTTTATAAAAAGATTTCGTTACGTTCGTTTTGGGAAACCGCTAATACTTTTATAGCTGTGAAATGTAATTTCTTTTTAATTTCTTAGTCAATTTTAGAATTAAGTACGAAAATGAATATTATTCAATTTTAATATTGACAATTTTTACTGTCACTATGAACTATTCGACAAGTTTAATACTGAGTACGAAAACGAACATTTTCGTCATATTTAACTTTTTATTTCCTTAAATACAGATAAGCAGCAGAGATCCACAACGATATAAAGATTATTGAATTGAAGGGTATTTGGTTAAAACGAAGATAAATAATTGCGATATGTATTTTAAACGCAATAGAACCGACCTTTTTTAAAACGTATCCTCACTGGTAATTAGAAAGTTAGTCGTCTATGGAAACATGAATGAAATAAATATTGTGTTATAAATTATTTTAAAAGGTGTTTTGCGTCAAATGAAAATTACGCTGACATTTTAATGGGACTAAGTTATTGTTTATTTGGAGGTCTTGTTTATTTGGATCAATTCATGTATTTACTGTCAATGACTAATGAAACATTCAAAGGAAAACGGCCAGAATTGACAAATCGTAAAGGAATCGCATTCCTCCATGACTATGCCAGACGTTGCACAATTGATAACTTGAGAGAAATTATTGAAACTTGGTTAAAACGAAGATAAATATTTGCGATATATATTTCAAACGCAATAGAACCGACTTTTTTTAAAATGTATCCTCACTGGTAATTAGAAAGTTAGTCATCTACGAAAACAAGAAATAAACAATATTGTGTTATAAATTATTTCAAAAGCTGCATTGCATCAAATGAATGTTTGAAAACTCTATGAGTGGTAAAACTGTCACAAAAGGTGATGAGCGAAATGAATATTTTTTTTACCGATAAGGGGCTAGAAAATCTATGAGCACGGAATCACAGAGGCCAAAAATATGGTGGCAATGAATAAAATGGAGAATGGAATTACATTAAAGTTCATTCTTTATATGAGAAACTTACGTTATTTCACACTTCATTGTACACCGCGATATAGTCGGATATTAGTCTCTTGACGCACGGATATTAGTTTCTTGACTACTTAATAAATCTTCAAACTTTTCCCTCCGGGGTGTACCGAGGGAATTGTCCTAGAAGATGTGACAACGACGATATTACAATTATAAATAAAATAAACAATATCATCAGGTGGAGAAATATAAAAGTATGATTAAATTTGTTTGTTTGTAAAACAAATGTATATCATTGTTAAATAGTTAAGAAGTTAATCTATTGGTATTAGTAATCTATTAGTAAAACTACAAGGAATCGTGAAATGATTTTCTGCAAATATTTGACCAAACCTCTAAGATTTAAAACTATATCATTAAAATTATTTCACTGGTTTTGCTTTATTCTCACATAGGCTCGGCCTCATTAATATGTATATCTATACCTATACATATAATAAAATTGTAAAAAACTGAGTGTACATTAAATATTTCTAAGTAAAACTAAATGCTACCTAATTAGGTGGCACTTAGTTTTACTTAGAAATATTTAATGTACACTCAGTTATCATATATAAAATCAAGAAAATACCACCCGTAAATAGAATACCACCCGTATAAAGTCCAATAATACGCCACTGAGCTTAAAACAACAGTTTTCAGCTTTTGTCTGTTTGTGCGCACTTTAGTTGTGCATGCTTATCTCAGCAATGACAAACGATTTGGATGCGGTTTTCAGTGATATATTTAGATTACCATAGGCTAACATTTGGTTTCATTTAAAAAATGGTTCACAAATAAAAAAAAGTTATGTCAGTCTTGTTCAGCAGCACGCTTATATCAGAAGCGGCGGAACGATTTACTTGCAAACGCCATCCATTAGCGTTTTAGTAAACTTTGTGTTCATAGAGTTCTGAGATAAAAAAGAAAAAAAGGCACAAATTATTCCAAATAACTTTTTTTTACTCCTGATTACAGCTCATTTTATAATATAAGTGATCACATGGTGTCTGATCACCATTCGGTACATCATATTCATATTTTCGAATTTATTTTTAGGTCACTCATATATTTTTTAAATTAACTAAAAAATTGGAAGCTGAAACTATATGAGACATACACTTTATATTCGTGTGAATAATTTTAAGTTTGTAAATGCAAATGTCATCTCAATCTTATTCTTCACACAAGAAGCTATAAGCTATATTTTCGCATGGTGTTTATGTGGGGATCATAAGATTCAAGTTTGGTGCTTGATCCAGAATATGCGTCATCTTTTTTATTCTTCTTTTTGTTTTAGTCCTGTGTACTTTTATTGTGTTAAAATTATTTTCGTCGCTCGGTACATTGTATAAAAACAGTTACTGCCGTAATTCTTATAGGCGTCCAAATCCAACTAAACTGTAAGAATTGATCCAATCGCAATGAAGGTATAATCTGTCCATATATTCACTGGGATGTGTTCTTGGCTCATCCAGAACTATTTTTATTTCATTGAGGTTTATTATTTTTTATTCGAAATACACTTATTTTAATTCACATTTTAACTGAGTTTTACAGTGAAAAAAATTATTAACGAGTCTGTAACTGCTTTTCTTGACATTAAATATTAAAGATAAATAATCATATAAAAAACCCAAAATATAACGAATAAAAATAACCCACGTAAGTGTAAGACATCCCTTCCCATTCAGACTTTATATTTCCCAATTAGTTACTTGAAGTTGTGTTATGTTTAACTAGTTTTTACGGTGAAGAACAATGAAGATATTTTATCAAATTATGCTTGAATAAACTCGACCAATGTATCGTATTTACTTTCGTTTGGTTTATGAACATATATAATAAATATGCAAAAACACACACGTATAATCTGTGACATTAAAATGACTAGAATACTTTTATCGTGAAAAAATATTAATTCCCTCTGGACAGAACGACGGGCAAAAGCTAATAGAAGATAAACTACTTGAAACAGACGCTCTGAAATAACTTTTTAGTTATTTACTTTGTTTAAATAATAATGAAATGAAATATGAGAGTTAACAACTACTATTTAATAAAATTTCTATATTCATATTAATTGACATATAACGTCATCGTAAAGTTTTGTCTATCAAAAATATAGAAACATTTTATATATTTCTTTTATCTTTTTTCTCTGCTTTCTGGAAGTTCTTTCGCTAAGTACCAACATTTTCAACATAATAATTCTAACTGGTAGGTATCTTACCAAAAGCCGAAAACAATTAGCTTACCTATGGTTAATAATGGGTAGCTGTCAAAAGCATAAACATTGGTGTCAATGACTTAGAATTTATCCTTCGGCTCATTTAAAAAATCAACTAATTATATTAATTATTTTCATTATTATAATTGACATCATTTCTAAACTCTGTGGTTTGTTTTTCTATGCGTTTGGATTGACATTCTAAAATACGACATAACTAAAATAAAAACTACCTCCTCATTGAAAACTCAGTGAAAAGCGCCATTGTTACTATTATATATTCTCAAAAAAATAATATCATTTGATTTCGGAAATACATTAAAAACTTGTCCATGAACATAATCAAAAAACAATTTACTAAATTCTAAAAGATATGCAAATTGTACACTTTTTTAAAGTAACAATTAGTTGTTTAAAAATACAAGTACGTACCGTTAACAATTGAGGTTATTTCAGAACCAAATGATTCTGGGTATCTAAAAAGAAGATTTTGAATCGATATATTGCGCATAATATGGCCTTATCCCTATAAATGGTCAATTCACAGAATATTGGGACATATTTAACGTTTCGAAAAAGTAATAATAAAAACGCTTGAATACTAGTCGAGTATTAAATTTTATTACTAGGTTTTATGGAATTAATGGTCCACGCAAACAGCATACTCGCAGTAATCGGGGTTATTACATCCACATATCTAGTAACTTTCTATTGTTACCATCAGTAACTTAGTTTTACAGAACATCGGGAATACAAGGAAATCAAGAATCGTGAATGAATAAAGCTACATTTATATATATTCTTATTTACACATTATATTTACGTACGTGATTCTTATCCATGCTGAAAGCATATCGGATTTAAAGATCACAGTATTTAACACCAGAGCCGACATGCACTTTGGAACAATAAATTAATAAAATGTTCCTTTAAATAAAAGTTAATGTTTATTGATCGAAAATAACATCACTTTCACTTATATGTAGAAAGTGTTTGAAGAGTACCTTATAAAGGTTTACTTTGGAAATAATGACAAATTTTGATTTCTCTTTTCAGGGAAAACTAAATAGAATTTTTTTGCATGCCGCATTTCTCCGATTAGTTGTATACAAAATTCCATTGGAGTCAGTTTGAATTGTTTCTAAAACTTTAATTTTTTGTTCCTCATTTAAAATTCCATATTAATAAATATAAAAGAAAACGAAACTTTAACCGTTTCAAAACTGCAAAAGGTAATTCATTAGGTCTTAAAATATTATTATTTAGTAATACTTTATAATTTGGGGTAATTCTTGAAAAAAAACAGGATAAAAAAGCAGATTTCTGGTTAGTAAATTATGTTATTTCTTTTCGTCTAAAAATACGTTTCATTTCATCTACACCTATATCTACACTATCACCTATTACTAAAATATAATTCGAAACAAAATACTGAACGGGGATATATATTCTAAAGCAAATTAAACGTTTATAAAATATTGAGTAGTTTTAGTTGAATTGAGTAGAGCTAAAAGAGCATTAACTATTTTGTGGAAATAAATGTATGTGTAATTGTATAATTTTAGAGTAGCATTTACTTTTACAACACATAAAGGTTTTCATCTATAAATCATAAACTAATGTAAAAATTCATAAACTAATTTAAAAATTAAAAAAAGAGTCCGCATTATTACCAATATTCTTGACCTAAAGTTACCTTTTACACACAAAAAGAGCTACAAGCACGTGAAGAAGGAAAAGTGTTCCTTCACGTGACAGAATTTACCTGCTTTCCAACTTACGCGCATCACCCATATATTATGTCCATGTGAGAAAAGATCTATGGTACTTTATCAATATTGTTATTTTAACTTATTATTATTTTAACCTCCTTCTTTTTTCTTCCCAACTATCGTTTACATATCATTACGTTCCACGACTACGTAGAAGAAAAAAAAATTATTTTTTTGTCGAACAATTACGTAGACGAAAAATATATATGCATTATTTTTATAGACATAATTTACAGAGGCATGTATTCTAACAGCCACCAAAACCGTAACAACCATTGGTTTTATTTTAAAATTGCACCTTAAAGACGCAACTAAAGACCTCATTCCGCTTTGAATCAAATATTCAGTTTAAAAACCTCTCCGACATAAAGAATAAAATTTATGTTCCCGCTTGCGCCTCTACCAGATACGAGATAAACAATTTTTCCCCAAATTTTTTTTTATTAGCTTCTTTGTCTCGTCGAGGGCACGCGTGCGAAATAAGCTTCGGCCACGATAAAATAGCTGTTACGGCCTTAGGCTTCGTCCCAATTTTGGTTTCAGGTAAACGATCTTGGACGATTGCTGCAATCATTAAGCATCATTAAGCTTTTATTGTCACTTTCAGATAAATTTGACATACTAGTATTAAATTAACTGATAAATTCCGTCTGTAAATTTTCATTTCTGCTAAAAATTAAACAGATACAGTGTTTTCTTATTACCTTCGGGTAGTCATTACACCTAGGAATATAAATTATACCCAAGTATGAATAACAATTAAAATAAAAAGGAAATAGGGAGTGAATTCAAATCACAGCATGTGATCGAAAATTACCTCATAAATGTTACTTCCTAATTATGGTGAAGCAAAGGCAAACATTTTAAAAGCTTGCGTGTATTTTAAATGGCAATCACTCAATTTGGAAGTTCGGGATATAAAAAAAGAATATTTTTATATCCCGAACTTTTACAAAATCACTTTGATATTTAAAATTGACTACCCTCAATAAGGTAAAAAAATTAAAAACTATCAGAAAACTCTTTTTTCAAAATTCAATATCATTGAACATTTTCGTTATAGGCGTGATTCGTCACATTATTCTAAATAGGAATTTACACATATAATAAAATTGTAACAGGGTGAATTCTGTATATAGAAAATATTTTAAAAAGAGTGATTGATTTAGCAAACAGAATCAGTATAGGAGCCATAATTGATGTTTTTAGGATTTTTGTCTGTCTGTGTATTAATTTGTTTTTAAGTTTCGATAATTCAGTTGGTGTGGTGTAATGGTTAGCGCATTGGCACGGTACGTTGCAGACGTGGGTGTAATTTCCACCGAGTTATCGACTTCTTCTTTATTGGTTTACAATACTGATTATTAACCTGGTTTTTGACTTACAATATTATCAAAATAAATTTACAACTAACGACACCTGTTATTTTAAGCAATTATTTTAAAATATAAGAAGCAAACGTAAGCTATAAGAATAAGGAAACTGATTAATTATAAAGAATTTAACACCGTGTTTATAAGAAAAGTGATATGGTTATGACAGACTTAACATCATCCTCAATTACATTGTGTTAATTAAAAGACTGGTACTTGTGAATTTTATTACAGAAAATAGTAATTTGGTTTTTATTTAATTTTTTAAAACTTTAATAACCTTTACTGGTGACCTTGGGATTATAAACACTGCGATTGCAATCCTTCGATATCACATCCGACAGAAAGTAAAAGGGTTTCGTTTCGAAGATCAACTCTGCGCAAAAAAATTTTCATTGAAACCAATACGCACAAGATAGTCTGCCAAAATAGCTGTCAAAATTACATACACGCAGGCATAAAGCTGTAGAAACTACATGTGTTTGACAGAGGGAGGGAAAGTCAGATGGTTGAACGTAACGAAACTCTCAGGGTTCCATTTGTGCAACGGAATCCCGAAAAAGAAAAGTGCAAAAAAAATCTACAGCGTCAGCAGTGAAGATATAATTATTGGCATGAGTATTTAGCTATAGAATGTATTGGCGGAAAATAATAATATTAAATAGGTAGTAAATTAATCGTAGTTGATCTTATTCCTTGTCGTGTCAAAAAAATTGCAATTTAAAGAAACTGAAAATCGAAAATCGAAGGTTTTTCTACTAGTACGTCTGTGTGGTCGTAAAAATGTAAATTCAAGGTTGTTTCAAAGAAAAATGTAGTTGTATTTTATGACGAATACTTTGGGCATCATTACTTAGAAACAATCTTAAATATGTGCATGTGCGTTGATAAAGTCGTCGAAAAGCGAGCGATTAGAGAGGAGCGGCGCGGCTCGTTAGGGACTAAAGAAGTTCATAAAATAAGTCGAGAACTATTTTTGGGGGAAAATCAGTTTTACAAGGAAACTGGAAACCTATTTTACGAGCCTGGAATCATGGACTAGTAATTTAGTTACTAAAATCAATAACCGTCATTTATCAAAACTTTAAAGGAATTATCCATCCTTTTCTTATCACCAAACTTTGTGTTGTAGTTTTCTATGTTTTTTGTAATGTATTATATTTTTGAACCTAGTTATTTATTAAATTCACTGTGATTTTAAAAATTTTATTGCCAATGCCAAAAATTTTATTGCAAATTTTCAATGTTCGAAATTTTACAATTTGTGTGCATTGTCACGATTTGGTCACTTCCAAAAGGAAATAATGAGTTAATACTACCTGCAAAAACATACAGTCATCCTATCCTTACTATTATTACAAAATCTCTTACTATACTTATTTATGAATAATTTTAATTTATGATGTACCAACCATTCGAAACATTTCGAATTTAATGCGAAAGATAATTAATTTATTCCCACACATATATAAAATACTTGAAATTTGCGGACTTACAAGTTTTACACTAGGCATTACCTTCACTAAAAATCAATCAAAGACGGAAAGAGTAGCTCAATTAAAGTACAGGCACATAGTAAGTCCGACAGATAACGCAAGCGGAACACACGTCGTTGCTTTGTTTTCAAGGAACCGTCGATGAAATTGTGACCTGGGACACCTTAAAAAATAAGAAAAATATACGGGTAAAATCCTGCAAATGTGCGTTTCTGATTTTTCATAAAAGTATATAACACAAATAAATTGAAAATAAGTTAATTAAGCTCTAAAATAATATTATGCATATAGGTACGTAATTGGATCGATATGTGTAGATGAAAATAAAATAAATTATTGAACCTTTTCTAAAATTACCGGAATTCTTACGATGAATCTGCTTATGCAGCCTTCAGAACGACTAAACATGTGCCAAAAGATACAAATAACTGCCTACATTACTTAATTAAAATTTACCCAATTAGGATTGCACCTTGTTACGTATATATATATATGCGAGTCGACTAATTTATACACTTGACACTTCCAGGTCTACTGAATTCGGGCTTTTATTTTCCTTTTAAAAATTCCACCGAAACGCGTGTGGTATTTCACAAAAATACCGTGCAAATTAAAAGGGCTGAAGTTGCGGATATAGTATTTAAAATTGTTGAGGGTTCAACGATAAACTAATTTATATTTCAATCGAAAATGTTTTAGTAATTTTATTTTATTAAAACTTTTCGATTGGTATACGGCAAAATCAAGCTAAAGTAAAATTAGTTTGGGATAGATATAATGAATACGGGGGTTTAAAATTGGAATTGAAAATCAAATAGGTTATTTGAAAAAAATCAAGAAAAGATTTTGCTTTGCCCTGGTGCTGCTGCTATCGAGTATTATATATAAATATTATTTTTAGGTTCTAAAGGTTTTTTTTGTTCAGTACGCCTGTAGTAATGCTAAGCTCATAATCTAATATTTTCATTCAATTCCCTGCTCACGGCAACATCGTGTGATTTGAACTGTACAGTATTAGGCTCATTGCAGCTATATACGCATATAAATACTCAATAACACACACATATACATGTATATATGTATATACGCACACACAAAGCACACATAAACCTAAAAATAATATTTATGTGTAATACTCGATAGCAGCAGCAACAGGGCAGAGCAAAATCTCTTCTTGATTTTTTTTCAAATAACCTATTTGATTTTCAATTCCAATTTCAAACCCCGTATTCATCGTATCTATCCCAAACTAATTCTACTTTGGCTTGATTTTGCCGTATACCAATCGAAAAGTTATTAAAACATAAATTATTAAAACATTAAAACAAGATAAAATTATTAAAACTTTTCGATTGAAATATAAATTAGTTTATCTTTGAACCCTCAACAACTTTTTGCAACAAATATTTTGCGTTGCAAGTATGTTTTGAATACTGTATCCGCACCTTTAGTCGTTTTAATTTGCACGGTAATTTGTTTAATACCACACGCGTTTCGGTGAAATTTTGAAAAGAAAAATAATAGGCCGAATTCAGTACACCCAAGTAGTCAGTAGAGTCAATTGTATATAAATAGTCGACCCGCAAATAAATATACGTACAAGGTGCGGCCCATTAAGCAGATTCATCGTGAGAATTCCGGTAATTTTAGAAAAGTTTCAATAATTTATTTTATTTTCATCTACACATATCGATCCAATTACGTACCTACATGCATAATATTATTTTAGGACTTAATTAACTTATTTTCAATTTATTTTAGATATAAATTTTATATTTTTATGAATAATCAGAAACGCGCATTTGCAGAGTTTTACCCGTATATTTTTCTTATCTTCTTATTACTAAGTATTTAAGGTGGGACACCTTAAGTTAAGGTTATCTTGGATAACTTTAAAGAAATGGCCTGGTTTTAAGGTGCCTTGGTAACACCCTTCTGTTTTTACGTTGCATCGATACTGCTCACAATTCCATCGACGCCTCCTTGAAACAAAGCAACAACGTGTGTTCCGCTTGCGTTATCTGTCGGACTTACTATGTGCCTGTACTTTAATTGAGCTACTCTTTCCGTCTTTGACTGATTTTTAGTGGAGGTAATGCCTAGTGTTAAACTTGTAAGTCCGCGGATTTCAAGTATTTTACATATGGGGATAAATTAATTATCATTCGCATTAAATTCGAAATGTTCCGATTGGTTGGTAAATTAAGATTAGTCATAAATAAGTATAGATAAGAGACAGTAAGGATAGGATGACTGTATTAGCTCATTATTTCCTTCTGGAAATGCCACAAATCGTGGTGATGCCACAAATTGTCAAATTTTGAACATTGAAAATATTAGCAATGAAATTTTTAAAATCACAGTGAATTTAATAAATCGTATGACCGACAACGATACTTCCTTTGCCAGGCATATTTTAAGAAAAGCTTTTAACCACGCAAGTAACATTTTTACCATAGAGACAAAGATAATTTACATAAATACCAAAAGAAAATAAAGAAATTAATGAAGGATATTTCATTAATAAATTGAGAATACCAAAAAAACTTTAACTACTATGTTTAGTAAAATTAATCATAATAATTTTAAAAAAGGTTTAAGACAATAACAAATTGAACAAGAAATTTTGACCACAATTATTTTGATAGGAAGATTTCTACGATAAACCTAAAATTTTGTTGATTGCACCAATAATCGAATACGAATAAAATACGCCTATGATTATGTGTTTTGCGGATTATAGTATGATGGACGGTATTAAATGGGACAATTTATGGGGGATCATGTATAAACTACGTGTACCTAAACATCTAAATATCCTACTGTAGTCTTTATATGTATAAAGCTTTGGAACAGTAAAAGTAAACATGACCCTATGCCAACCTTTCAAATTTGCAAGGAGAGTCGGATAGGGTTCATTTTATCATCTATACTCTTTAAAGTGTACGGAGATGACATCATCAGAGCAACACTCGAAGGCTGGAATGTCACCGTGACTGACGTGAAACTTACAAATCTACGTTATGCCAACAATACAACTCTGCTAGCAGCGAACGAGTAAGAAATGGCATCTCCCCTGTAAAGAGTGGAAGTGATCAGTATTGATTTGGGACTACCCACTAAAAGGTCCTTGACAAAACTGACCGACCGACCCGGCCGACCCGGGAAAATAGAGTTTAACTTATTGCTACTGTATTATTCTTAAATATAGTCACATTAAATCTGTCAATGGTGAACTTACACAGCTTACCCTATTTTAATATTATAGATTTTTCATGACCAAAAGCTTAAATATTAATCATACCGTAAAACAAAGCATATCAAATAATTAAATAACTCAAACAGGTTACTTAGGGCATATAGCTCGTAGATAGCCAGACAACCTATGTAAACTAATTATTGTATGGATAATATTTGTATTTTTCACTAAAATTACGTAAGTCGATGCGGTCATTACGTGACTACATGTCACCGCCACCTTGAGACAATACGAAGATAGGATTACACATAAATAGCTGGTCAGCCCCTCCAGCGAGAACTTGAAGATGGGCACAACCTTCCGTAATGAAAGAGTGTCACAAAAAAGGTTCCAATATAGATATAGAAAACATTTTACCATTATAAACATTTTACATTACCCGTAAGAAAGATATTTCTCCTAATTAATAATCCGTACCAAAATGTGTCCATTTCAACAGTGCGCGAGGGAACGTTTATGGATATATTTTATTAAGAGTTTAAAGCCAAATATGATAGCTATTTCATTCAATTTTTATTTTCCATTTATTTTTTCAACTTTAATCAATTCGCTTCAAGTGAAGAAAATTTACCACCTACCTAAGTTATTAATATCGATGCTGGTAATTAGGATAGAAAAATTATTAATAAAACTATACATAATTAATTTAAAAAAATATATATACGAGTATATACATATTTACATACATATATATTTATATATATATATATATATATATATATATGTATATATATATATATGTATATATATATATATATATATATATATATATATATATATATATATGTATATGTATATATATATATATATATATGTATATATTATATATATATATATATATATATATATATATATATATATATATATATATATATATGGTGTGTATATATTTATAAGAGGAGATAGTTAATCGATAAAAAGCATCTGAGAGAACAATAAAGGAAACATTTTTTGATTTCACAATTATATCAAGATTGTTCATGATTGACAACTTTATTCAAGTTTTTCTATTTACTGGTTAATATTACTTATTGAGTAAGGAAGCCAAATTACATATTTACATTTAAGCTACAGTGAAAAAAAAATCTTCCAAAAGGCCGTAATAAGAAGCAACGTTTTTTCCCATGTACCTTTTTAATACATCATACATATGCTCGTATGTTTTGAAATGCTTCAGTTAGATAAGAACACTTGTTTGTTTGGTTTATTTATTTTGTTTTCTATTTACTTATATCAAATAAAAATACAATAGATATTTTAGAGAATTGAAAGGAGCTACAAAACTATGATTTATAAACATAAATTAAGATGAGAGGACAGGTTTTGGAAAGCCTTTTATACAGTCTGCTACCATTTTAATTGATTTTTTTTTTAAATGGTAATGTTCTTAGTTTTGAATCTTACTTCGCAACACACATCGTTGCGTTTCGTTTCGTCGTCGTTTTTACACATCTAGATTTAGAATTAGAGTGTTTCCGGAATTATATGAAATGACAAATTGATACAGAATGACAATGATGAATGGCAATGATCTGCGCGAACAAGAGAATTTTATATTTCAAAAACATATACTGTAAGTACCCATTCACTGACAAAGATTTTAGCACATTACACAAGGATCGATAGAAGAGTTTTTATTTAACAACCTATTTTGTTAAAAGAAAAAGACAACATAGATTTAAATAAATATTTCAAAGAATTTATTGCAATTTACTGTTTTGAACCATCGATCAATGTGAAATTTTTAAAACCCAATTCCTGAGAAATTAACTATTTGTACTTCTTTCTAAGCAAATGAGCATTATGTTGTCCTTCACTCTACTTCCTTCAAGCCACATACTATTAAATATCATGAAAAACACAACTATTAAAAGGCCCAAATTCGTCTATAAAAAATGTGCCGTAAAAAGTAGGGAAATAAAAGGTGTCAAATTGATGGACACTTTTAATAGAAGGGAATATTACAACTATCGTAATAACTTAGCCACGATGGAGAATTTTCAAAGGTTTACCATTTTCAAACTTATATAAACAACGTTATGATAAAGAAAAATTATCCTATTATAAAGCTGAGTGATAAAGGGTTAAGAATTGAATGAGGTCACGTATAAGGTTGTGATTGATCCGATATTCAATAAACTTGAATAAGAAGCTTTAAATAAGTTATCTGCACCCCTTTATCAAACCTCTTTAATAACTTGTCTGCTTTTATCCCATTTCTTTTTACGACTACTATTTAGAAAATAACTTGGCCCTTTTTGGCGCCTTTTTTATTAAATTTATATCTGTTAACTGACATAGACTGTAAAATTTGCTTTTATTTACTGCTTTTCTTTCTTATAGGCATATCCTTTCTTCAGCGTATTTCTTTAAAAAATAGTTAATCGTATTGGTCTTTATATTTTATTTATATCTCGACTTAATTTTTTTCGCGTTCATTACTATTGTAAACGTGAAGCGCTTTCCAGTAACTTGTTATACGCACAAGGTAAAAAATAGAATATCGAAATAAATATGCCATGTATGAAAAGGTTCTGGTAGAATACTTCTATTAATTCTAAGTTAGGTTGTTATTATCCAAAAAGTAAATAAATGAAAGTCAAAGTAAATAAATAAAAGTGAATAAAGGACTTAGGTGCATCAACGAGTGTCTCGAAACCCACTCTCGAGACACTAAGTGCAGAGTTTGTGAGCTTCCGTAGTAAAATCCAAGAAATATTCGGCTCATTGGTGTCGGAACACACAGACTTGGAGTACCGGTTATAGGAGCGGGAAGCTAAGAGACATAGCGACTATTAGTATTCTGTAACACAGCGTGAAGGAGGATAACATGGTATTGCCAAAAGTAGCTGCCTTTGATATTATGGTCACGAAGCTCGGCTTCTCTGGAATAACTAAAGCTAGTCTGGACGCGTATTATCGTCTGGTTGCGGTTAATATGCAGCGTAAGACTCCTAGGCCAATACTTGTGAAGTTTATTTGCCGAGATGACCGTTATAAAGCTTGGTCGCTTAAGAAATAATTAAAAGTAACCCACATACTTATAACGGAATCGCTGATACGACCACGGCAGGAGTTGTTCACTTTAGCATGATCCATTTTCAAAGTCAATAATTGCTGGACGCGCGATGGGAAAATTGTTGTAAGTTTCCGGAAATTATTGCACGTCCCCAACAATTGGAAAAGGCCAAAAATATATTATCGACTTTCCAAACCACTAATAGCAACGTTGTACACGGTCACGTAATCTAAAATAAAATAAAGGCACAAATTTTATTTTTAGGTTGTTGCCGAATAGCAATCGCAGCTACGATCTATGTAATACCTTAATATTCAACTTGGATTAATTTATTCTATTCAATAATTTATTTTATTTTAAAGTTTTTATGTATTTATTCTCACATATCACTCAGATAATTAATTTAAGTATATAATTAAGTTTAACTGCACTCCGGGTACGAGTGTATTGTTTACGCATTGTGTGCGCAGATGCTGACTCTACTGCCGTGCCATTTGTAAGTTATGGCCTGCGCGCATAGATCACAAACTCTTGCATTTTATCTATGCCATGTTTATAAATATTTTTTTCATTGTTAATGGTTATATCAAATGTAATTCAAATTTTCAATATTAGGTGTTTTATATTTACATGTTACGTTATGTGAGCTGTGTTATTTATTAATTATATATATATATATATATATATATATATATGTATATATATATATATATATATATATACATATATATATACATATTTTTTTTGTTTTGTTTGTAATTTGTTTCTGTTTCTCTATTTATGTCACTGGTTAATATTAAATTAATATAACTATGATGGCCAAATGTGATCACGCTAAAGCCAAATACCTATATTACTGGTTAATATTACTTATTGAGTAAGTAACCAGTCCTAATTACAGCCCGGACAATTTAGAGTGCTTAGAAATAAATGTTTGCCAATGTGCGGAAATGCCAAAAAACACTATATTTCTACATTATTTTGAGACTATACTCCTAATAAATTTTTGGGTACTCTAGGCATTCTCTGTGTACACTTCGGAGAGCTGGCGATTTGATATTGACCAATTAAATTCACACTTTTCTACACCACCCGTGGTTCTTGACCCAGCTGGTAAGTCTGCATATATGGAAGGTATCTCGTCTTCATCTGTTTCTAGTGAACATCAATTTACCCTAATGGATGCCTGTG
Source organism: Druceiella hillmani (assembly GCA_039881145.1). Classification (NCBI taxonomy): domain Eukaryota; kingdom Metazoa; phylum Arthropoda; class Insecta; order Lepidoptera; family Hepialidae; genus Druceiella; species Druceiella hillmani. The sequence continues at coordinate 26,780,116 of JAYKKI010000011.1, read as the reverse complement.
AGTCTGAAGTTAAAGCTAATCTTCTTGCGATAAAATCCAAATTCATGGGTATTGATGACTTAATTATTAATGCTCTTAAACCAATAATAGATATTGCGGGTCCGGTCATCGCTGATATTTTTAATACCTCTTGGCAACTGATGTCTTCCCTTTGAAATGGAAAAAAGCCTGTATTGTGCCCGTAATTACAATTGTATTACCTACGCAACCCAAGGACTTTCGGCCCATATCTATCCTACCACTTCTGTCTAAAGTCTTTGAACGTATTGTTCATGGTCAACTCCTTACTTTCTTCAATGCTCATAAGTCTCTAAATCAACTTCAATCTGGCTTTAAAGCTGGTCACAGCACCTCAACTGCCCTTGTTAAAGTTATTGATGATATACGCTTGGCTATGGATAATACACAAGTCACTGTCCTTGTGCTTCTTGATTTTCAACTCTGTTGACTTTGATATTATTCTTGTCCGCTTGAAATGTCTTAATATATCCCAACATTCACTTGAGTGGTTTAGCTCATATCTTCATGGACGCAAGCAATGTGTTAAGTCGTCAGATACGTATTCTGGGTGGACTGATCTTACAGCTGGTGTACCTCAAGGTGGAGTTCTATCTCCTCTCCTTTTCTCGGTATTTATTGATGATATTGTTAAGAATATCTGTAGCAATTATCATCTATATGCTGATGACCTACAAATCTATGCGCATCCATACCTCCATTCCTTATCAAAAACCATCGACATCCTTAATCGAGATCCCTCTTCAATTGTTCAATGGGCTCATGAAATGGATCTTTTGGTTAACCCAAGTAAATCACAAGCTATCATTATTGGCAGTCAAACACTGACTTCTAAAGTAAACCTGCCTAGTTTACCGAAATTAGTACTAATAATACCATATACGTCAACTGTTAAAAACCTAGGCCTATTGATCGATCAAAATCTTAGTTGGCGCCCTCAAGTAAATGATGTTGGTCGTCGTATTTTCAACAGGATACACTCTTTGAAACACATTGTCATTCTGTATCAATTTGTCATTTCATATAATTCCGGAAACACTCTAATTCTAAATCTAGATGTGTAAAAACGACGACGAAACGAAACGAAACGATGTGTGTTGCGAAGTAAGATTCAAAACTAAGAACATTACCATTTAAAAAAAAATCAATTAAAATGGTAGCAGACTGTATAAAAGGCTTTCCAAAACCTGTCCTCTCATCTTAATTTATGTTTATAAATCATAGTTTTGTAGCTCCTTTCAATTCTCTAAAATATCTATTGTATTTTTATTTGATATAAGTAAATAGAAAACAAAATAAATAAACCAATTTCTAACTGAAGCATTTCAAAACATACGAGCATATGTATGATGTATTAAAAAGGTACATGGGAAAAAACGTTGCTTCTTATTACGGCCTTTTGGAAGATTTTTTTTTCACTGTAGCTTAAATGTAAATATGTAATTTGGCTTCCTTACTCAATAAGTAATATTAACCAGTAAATAGAAAAACTTGAATAAAGTTGTCAATCATGAACAATCTTGATATAATTGTGAAATCAAAAAATGTTTCCTTTATTGTTCTCTCAGATGTTTTTTATCGATTAACTATCTCCTCTTATAAATATATACACACCATATATATATATATATATATATATATATATATATATATATATATATATATATATGTATGTAAATATGTATATACTCGTATATATATTTTTTTAAATTAATTATGTATAGTTTTATTAATAATTTTTCTATCCTAATTACCAGCATCGATATTAATAACTTAGGTAGGTGGTAAATTTTCTTCACTTGAAGCGAATTGATTAAAGTTGAAAAAATAAATGGAAAATAAAAATTGAATGAAATAGCTATCATATTTGGCTTTAAACTCTTAATAAAATATATCCATAAACGTTCCCTCGCGCACTGTTGAAATGGACACATTTTGGTACGGATTATTAATTAGGAGAAATATCTTTCTTACGGGTAATGTAAAATGTTTATAATGGTAAAATGTTTTCTATATCTATATTGGCACCTTTTTTATGACACTCTTTCATTACGGAAGGTTGTGCCCATCTTCAAGTTCTCGCTGGAGGGGCTGACCAGCTATTTATGTGTAATCCTATCTTCGTATTGTCTCAAGGTGGCGGTGACATGTAGTCACGTAATGACCGCATCGACTTACGTAATTTTAGTGAAAAATACAAATATTATCCATACAATAATTAGTTTACATAGGTTGTCTGGCTATCTACGAGCTATATGCCCTAAGTAACCTGTTTGAGTTATTTAATTATTTGATATGCTTTGTTTTACGGTATGATTAATATTTAAGCTTTTTGTCATGAGAAATCTATAATATTAAAATAGGGTAAGCTGTGTAAGTTCACCATTGACAGATTTCATGTGACTATATTTAAGAATAATACAGTAGCAATAAGTTAAACTCTATTTTCCCGGGTCGGCCGGGTCGGTCGGTCAGTTTTGTCAAGGACCTTTTAATGGGTAGTCCCAAATCAATACTGATCACTTCCACTCTTTACAGGGGAGATGCCATTTCTTACTCGTTCGCTGCTAGCAGAGTTGTATTGTTGGCATAACGTAGATTTGTAAGTTTCACGTCAGTCACGGTGACATTCCAGCCTTCGAGTGTTGCTCTGATGATGTCATCTCCGTACACTTTAAAGAGTATAGATGATAAAATGAACCCTATCCGACTCTCCTTGCAAATTTGAAAGGTTGGCATGGGGTCATGTTTACTTTTACTGTTCCAAAGCTTTATACATATAAAGACTACAGTAGGATATTTAGATGTTTAGGTACACGTAGTTTATACATGATCCCCCATAAATTGTCCCATTTAATACCGTCCATCATACTATAATCCGCAAAACACATAATCATAGGCGTATTTTATTCGTATTCGATTATTGGTGCAATCAACAAAATTTTAGGTTTATCGTAGAAATCTTCCTATCAAAATAATTGTGGTCAAAATTTCTTGTTCAATTTGTTATTGTCTTAAACCTTTTTTAAAATTATTATGATTAATTTTACTAAACATAGTAGTTAAAGTTTTTTTGGTATTCTCAATTTATTAATGAAATATCCTTCATTAATTTCTTTATTTTCTTTTGGTATTTATGTAAATTATCTTTGTCTCTATGGTAAAAATGTTACTTGCGTGGTTAAAAGCTTTTCTTAAAATATGCCTGGCAAAGGAAGTATCGTTGTCGGTCATACGATTTATTAAATTCACTGTGATTTTAAAAATTTCATTGCTAATATTTTCAATGTTCAAAATTTGACAATTTGTGGCATCACCACGATTTGTGGCATTTCCAGAAGGAAATAATGAGCTAATACAGTCATCCTATCCTTACTGTCTCTTATCTATACTTATTTATGACTAATCTTAATTTACCAACCAATCGGAACATTTCGAATTTAATGCGAATGATAATTAATTTATCCCCATATGTAAAATACTTGAAATCCGCGGACTTACAAGTTTAACACTAGGCATTACCTCCACTAAAAATCAGTCAAAGACGGAAAGAGTAGCTCAATTAAAGTACAGGCACATAGTAAGTCCGACAGATAACGCAAGCGGAACACACGTTGTTGCTTTGTTTCAAGGAGGCGTCGATGGAATTGTGAGCAGTATCGATGCAACGTAAAAACAGAAGGGTGTTACCAAGGCACCTTAAAACCAGGCCATTTCTTTAAAGTTATCCAAGATAACCTTAACTTAAGGTGTCCCACCTTAAATACTTAGTAATAAGAAGATAAGAAAAATATACGGGTAAAACTCTGCAAATGCGCGTTTCTGATTATTCATAAAAATATAAAATTTATATCTAAAATAAATTGAAAATAAGTTAATTAAGTCCTAAAATAATATTATGCATGTAGGTACGTAATTGGATCGATATGTGTAGATGAAAATAAAATAAATTATTGAAACTTTTCTAAAATTACCAGAATTCTCACGATGAATCTGCTTAATGGGCCGCACCTTGTACGTATATTTATTTGCGGGTCGACTATTTATATACAATTGACTCTACTGACTACTTGGGTGTACTGAATTCGGCCTATTATTTTCCTTTTAAAAATTTCACCGAAATGCGTGTGGTATTTCACAAATTACCGTGCAAATTAAAAGGACTGAAGGTGCGGATACAGTATTCAAAACATACTTGCAACGCAAAATATTTGTTGCAAAAAATTGTTGAGGGTTCAACGATAAACTAATTTATATTTCAATCGAAAAGTTTTAATAATTTTATCTTGTTTTAATGTTTTAATAATTTATGTTTTAATAACTTTTCGATTGGTATACGGCAAAATCAAGCCAAAGTAGAATTAGTTTGGGATAGATACGATGAATACGGGGTTTGAAATTGGAATTGAAAATCAAATAGGTTATTTGAAAAAAAATCAAGAAGAGATTTTGCTCTGCCCTGTTGCTGCTGCTATCGAGTATTATACATAAATATTATTTTTAGGTTCTAAAGTTTTTTTGCTCAGTACGCTCGTGGTGATGCTAAGGACAGTATGTTCATAATCTAATATTTCCATTCAATTCCCTACTCACAGCAACATTGGGTTATTTGAACTGCACATTATTAGGCTCATTGCAGCTATATATGCATATATACGTATGTATGCATATATACATATGTATATACGCACCCACGCTCACACACATATATACGTGCGTATGCGCGTTTTGCGTGCGCGCGCGCGCGAGTGCGTGCGTGCGTGCGTGCTTGCATGAGAGCTTGCGTGCGTGCGTGTATGCGTGCTTGCGTGCACTCATGTGTGCGAGCGTGCGTGCGAGGGTGCGTGCGCGCGTGCATAAGTGCGTGCGTGCGTACGTGTGTGTGTAAATATATATTTTTATAACTGTGTGCTGGAATTGTGTAATATATGTGTTTCATAACTCATTAGTATTCATTACATGATTTCTAAGACAAATAGCAATGCTTAAATAATTTATTATATTCATCTTTCCTTAACAAAATGTCAAACGTCTCAAAGGTTTATTTAATAATTAAAATGGATTGACAATATTACGTTTTCCAAATGGGGTTATGTAAATCCAAAATGATTTATTCATGTTGTATATCTTGCGAAAAAACTCTACTTTTATTTCTTTTATAGGTTTTATTCTATTCTATGAAATTGTGTAGATTATTGGTAATCTATATTTGAGGTAATTATTAATTTATTTTGCATATTTTAAATGCAATTTATGAGTTATGTACCTACATGCCGGGGGTCAATGCTTTCAATCATGATTTTGAAAAACAATTGCGTAAACGCCCATATAACTTTCTTTTAAGTCATAATGTTTGTGTCTCCTATCTTCCTACCTATCTATTCCCTGACGTGATAATTTCATTTAAACCACTAGTAATTTTAATTTATTTAAGTTTCAAATTGAATTCTGGCAAATTTTATGTTTCTTCAACAAAATTTCACGTAACTATTGTTCACATTACATGTGGATTACAAGTTCCTTTTTCTGAAAGGGAATAATAAAACTTTCTGTCGCTTTTAACAAAGGGAAATACTTATATCCTAATAAGCCACTGAAATAACCAACATCATAATAAAATCATAGCAACAGTGGAGACAGTCGTTGTACTACGGCCGACTAAATTTCCCTACGGTTTTACTTTGCACCAGCTTCCTTTTCACTCCGGGAAGAAAATTTATATTAAGCCTTAATATTTTAAAATATTTGTCGATGGAAATTAATACTATGTTGGAGTAAATATTCAGGATATTCTATTTCTTGCATCCGCATTTTACTTTCCTCCTCATTTCAGAACTTCCATTAGATAGAAAACTCTGAATAAATTATAAAATCATATTCCGTTACATTTGATTTGAATTTTGTTACTTAAAATTACGACAAGAAACACACAAGCCTCACACATTTGTTCTGGTTAGAATATTTTTCAAAGTTTAGTTTGACATAACAGTTGATTGGTTTAATACGATTTTATTCTGTTTAATGATTTGTTATTTGTGATATCGAGTGAGTGAAATTACAAATATGTCGTTTTTAGTGCTGATGGAAAATAGTATTTGTATGCCAAATGTTATTATAATAGCCCTACGGTGAACGTTATCCGACAACCAAGTCTTGTTACGATTAATTCAATACAAGAGGATAACCTGTAATTTCAATGATATCAGGTGATACTTCAACAATATCGATAAACATGTATATACATTCTCAATAATACATTCATCTTTTATTACACTTGATTGTTTCTTTTTAGACTTCCGTATTAGATAAGAGATTTTAATCAAAACGTTATTACTATGTATGTTTTTTGATAATCTCATTTCAATTTTAACTAGCTACTTTCCATCCGGAGTCTGCCAAATTGTTAAAACTTTTCCGAGCTCAAAGTTCCGAAAACTGTTTAGTGGAGAACTGTGGATTTACCGTATAGATGGAAAACAGCCCGTGGCAACGTTCGAGTTAATACTTGGTACAGATATCCAGCTTTGTATCGTAGAGAATAAGTGTAATTAATTATATTTCTATTTTTTATAGAATGCTAATTAAAAAAGTTATTTAATGGAGACGCATCCGCTGAAGGGTCCCTATATATCATGATAATTCATGTCTCATCTTGCTTCATGAGCAAATGGATCGGTTGTAAAGTTTAAAATCACAACCCTAAGTAGGTTGTGATTAATAAAAAAGAAAGAAGTATCATTTTCCTATAAAAAACTTTACCCCGAAATTTTGAATCCAAAAACTATTTTCGAAACCTTGCCGTAACATTGAGATGAAATATTTATTTCAGATTAATAATTACTCCCCAGTCATCTTTGCGTGCCATGCAGCTTGTAACGTCTCTAATATATGTGTATATTTTGGAAGATGGAATGTTATAATAATAATAATAATAATAATGTTGTATGGTTGCATCTATGTATCTGTCTATACTCACTAGTGTGAATAGATATGCGATAAAAATAAAAATACAATTTACGACCTAATTATGTACATTTCATTTCATAAGTCATTCTATTTTATATGGCTAAAGGTGCATACATATTCTAAGTTTGCCTGAAAACTAAAAGAGACTAAATTAATCAAATTCCTTTTCCAACTTCCGATTATCTATTAATAATCTGTTTAATATTTACTAAATACCAATATAATTTAGACGAAGTAGTTTAGTTTTATATGTATGTAATTAATTAATATATAAAATAAATTATATGTATTCCACATTTACGGCAATTTATACATTCTGTCGAATCCTATAGCTACTAGGACGCCCTGAATTTCATTTAGTAACTTTAAACTTATCGTAGAGCTGTATTTACATTCAAATATTCAAATAATCTTTAGTTTTAATATCATACTTGCTTAATTTTCATACAAATATTTAAAATAAAAAATAGTTTTCAAATAACTCAAAACAGTAATTATAACGTAATTGTATAGATGCTATCTTACCACCAGGTAGAGACTAAATGCTTTGACATCAATTTGTGTAGAAATAGTTTATAGTATATCACATGAAAAATTCCCGATAGTATATTACCATAAAAGGCTAAAATTAGCCACTGAATACGTAACCCAAATTTACATTTCTCAAATGAAACTACCAGGTTCATTTAAGTATACAAGTTATAAATATAGGCAATTTATAAAACTGGTATGCATATATGACATGTACATAACACATCAATCTAAATTTTCTCTTTCGGAAAATCACGTCCATTTCAAAAACCGAATGAAAAAGTCCTACCTCTCCAAAAACTTTTTCCTATGTGCCCTTGTCCGTTCCTGGCTTTCCCATCCCAAATCATGTTAATAGTTTATATTAATTATACTTTTGTATTTTTTTTTACTTTTTTGTCTAATATAAAGAATTTTCGTTGTAAAATCTCTTACAGTCTACTGACTAAATTTCAACACCAATTGTTATGGTTGACTGGAAGAGATTGCTCATGTACCAATAAGTCCTCCATATGTATTATGTATAAAAGGGGATAAATAAATAAATTATATTCATCCAATTTTCAACAATCTACTAGGATTTATATTTGTTCTCTCAACGCCTGTTTCGAAGGGCGAGTACTGTTTACAAAGATTGCCGCCCAGGTCTGTTCTGCCAACAGATCAACTTTTATTTATGATATTTCCAGGCCAGTACTGATCGTCGAAATTGCTTGACTCTGGCTGATGTTGATTTGGTACAAAAAAGTGAATGAAATTTACAAATTTTTGATAGAAGAATGCTCACTGTTTTCTCTTATTTTTCGAATTAAGTAAACTACTCTCAATTGATGGAGATATGTAAGATATATCTATAAAATCATAAAAGATGTTCATCCAGAATTTTGAAGAATTGATAAATATTTAAAAAAATCAAATAGAATAGTTATATTTTGAATTAATTTAGTATCCTTCTGTATGTGTAAAGGGCATGATTCTAAATTAAATAAAAATTATGTTGGACGTCGAAAGCTTCTTTCCATTTTGAACTATATCCTAATAAGCAAGATGTCGGCATTTTATGCAACTTTTTTTACGTTAACATTCTAACTATATGTAATAATGCCGTTCCGATCGCAAGTCCGTTGATGCTGTTAAACTGTCGCGGCTGAGTCCGAAAATGTCCACCTATTTCAAACTTAAATTTTTTTAAAAATATTTATGACCATTTAAATACTACAGGCTATTTAATAAACTTGTAAAGTTAAAATGATAAAAGTGTATTTAAAATATTCCGTACCACCATTTAAATATTATAAACTATATTATAAAAGTGAAACTTATCGTGCAATTTAATTACTAATGTATCCCCCAAATTAAACAATCGAAAATGTAGATAAAGAAGTTATCCGATTAATAATGAATGTGAAATTAGCAGCGGAAATTAGTACACCTCGTATTCCAAACAAGGTCATATCTGTCACTAAATACTCAAGTTAAATATGGATTCTAATACTGATAAAAATAAAATCCTGAAGAAGTGGCAAATAATTAAACACCAGGGCACCAAAGAATTATTAAACACGCTAAGAAATCCATTAAAAAAAAACTAACGGAGAAGTTCAAAACGATTATGTTAAAGAAATTATTAGCACCCTAATAGCAGAGGCAACTGATCCCAAATCACTCCCAATCACAGCAAGTGGTTCAAGAGTGAAGCAAGTGAAACAATAGATAAATTATGTCGACTCATAAATAAGATCGGAAAGGCGTTTGAAGAAAAGAAGGTTTATACATCAGTACTAATGCAGCAGATGCAACAGAGGCATTTGAAAAAAGTCTGGCATGAAGGTTCAGAAAACTAACTTTGAGATTTGTCAAAGTAATACAATGAAATTCTTAAATCTTGCCTAGCAAATTAAATTACAACATTAAATTTTGTTATGGCAAAAAATATTTTAAACCGAAACAGATTCTTGGGTATGTTAGGGTAAGCAGCATGCTCGGTCCAGTGTTTTAGTCTTTTACACGAGAGACTTAATAATGAGAGCAACCTTTGCTGCTTTATAACAGCCAGACATATGTCACCACCCACAACAAAACTGATCAGTAATAAATAAAGTAAATCGACATAAAAAGCGTATTAACTTAATAATGAGAGCAACCTTCGCTGCTTTATAACAGCCAGACATATGTCACCACCCACAACAAAACTGATCAGTAATAAATAAAGTAAATCGACATAAAAAGCGTATTAATTTAATAATGAGAGCAACCTTCGCTGCTTTACAACAGCCAGACATATGTCACCACCCACAACAAAACTGATCAGTAATAAATAAAGTAAATCGACATAAAAAGCGTATTAACTTAATAATGAGAGCAACCTTCGCTGCTTTATAACAGCCAGACATATGTCACCACCCACAACAAAACTGATCAGTAATAAATAAAGTAAATCGACATAAAAAGCGTATTAACTTAGTAATGAGAGCAACCTTCGCTGCTTTACAACAGCCAGACATATGTCACCACCCACAACAAAACTGATCAGTAATAAATAAAGTAAATCGACATAAAAAGCGTATTAACTTAATAATGAGAGCAACCTTCGCTGCTTTATAACAGCCAGACATATGTCACCACCCACAACAAAACTGATCAGTAATAAATAAAGTAAATCGACATAAAAAGCGTATTAACTTAATAATGAGAGCAACCTTCGCTGCTTTATAACAGCCAGACATATGTCACCACCCACAACAAAACTGATCAGTAATAAATAAAGTAAATCGACATAAAAAGCGTATTAAGTTAATAATGAGAGCAACCTTCGCTGCTTTATAACAGCCAGACATATGTCACCACCCACAACAAAACTGATCAGTAATAAATAAAGTAAATCGACATAAAAAGCGTATTAATTTAATAATGAGAGCAACCTTCGCTGCTTTATAACAGCCAGACATATGTCACCACCCACAACAAAACTGATCAGTAATAAATAAAGTAAATCGACATAAAAAGCGTATTAACTTAATAATGATAGCAACCTTCGCTGCTTTATAACAGCCAGACATATGTCACCACCCACAACAAAACTGATCAGTAATAAATAAAGTAAATCGACATAAAAAGCGTATTAACTTAATAATGAGAGCAACCTTCGCTGCTTTACAACAGCCAGACATATGTCACCACCCACAACAAAACTGATCAGTAATAAATAAAGTAAATAGACATAAAAAGCGTATTAACTTAATAATGAGAGCAACCTTCGCTGCTTTATAACAGCCAGACATATGTCACCACCCACAACAAAACTGATCAGTAATAAATAAAGTAAATCGACATAAAAAGCGTATTAACTTAATAATGAGAGCAACCTTCGCTGCTTTATAACAGCCAGACATATGTCACCACCCACAACAAAACTGATCAGTAATAAATAAAGTAAATCGACATAAAAAGCGTATTAACTTAATAATGAGAGCAACCTTCGCTGCTTTATAACAGCCAGACATATGTCACCACCCACAACAAAACTGATCAGTCATAAATAAAGTAAATCGACATAAAAAGCGTATTAATTTAATAATGAGAGCAACCTTCGCTGCTTTATAACAGCCAGACATATGTCACCACCCACAACAAAACTGATCAGTAATAAATAAAGTAAATCGACATAAAAAGCGTATTAACTTAATAATGATAGCAACCTTCGCTGCTTTATAACAGCCAGACATATGTCACCACCCACAACAAAACTGATCAGTAATAAATAAAGTAAATCGACATAAAAAGCGTATTAACTTAATAATGAGAGCAACCTTCGCTGCTTTACAACAGCCAGACATATGTCACCACCCACAACAAAACTGATCAGTAATAAATAAAGTAAATCGACATAAAAAGCGTATTAACTTAATAATGAGAGCAACCTTCGCTGTTTTACAACAACCAGACATATGTCACCACCCACAACAAAACTGATCAGTAATAAATAAAGTAAATAGACATAAAAAGCGTATTAACTTAATAATGAGAGCAACCTTCGCTGCTTTATAACAGCCAGACATATGTCACCACCCACAACAAAACTGATCAGTAATAAATAAAGTAAATCGACATAAAAAGCGTATTAACTTAATAATGAGAGCAACCTTCGCTGCTTTATAACAGCCAGACATATGTCACCACCCACAACAAAACTGATCAGTAATAAATAAAGTAAATCGACATAAAAAGCGTATTAACTTAATAATGAGAGCAACCTTCGCTGCTTTATAACAGCCAGACATATGTCACCACCCACAACAAAACTGATCAGTCATAAATAAAGTAAATCGACATAAAAAGCGTATTAATTTAATAATGAGAGCAACCTTCGCTGCTTTATAACAGCCAGACATATGTCACCACCCACAACAAAACTGATCAGTAATAAATAAAGTAAATCGACATAAAAAGCGTATTAACTTAATAATGAGAGCAACCTTCGCTGCTTTACAACAGCCAGACATATGTCACCACCCACAACAAAACTGATCAGTAATAAATAAAGTAAATAGACATAAAAAGCGTATTAACTTAATAATGAGAGCAACCTTCGCTGCTTTATAACAGCCAGACATATGTCACCACCCACAACAAAACTGATCAGTAATAAATAAAGTAAATCGACATAAAAAGCGTATTAACTTAATAATGAGAGCAACCTTCGCTGCTTTATAACAGCCAGACATATGTCACCACCCACAACAAAACTGATCAGTAATAAATAAAGTAAATCGACATAAAAAGCGTATTAACTTAATAATGAGAGCAACCTTCGCTGCTTTATAACAGCCAGACATATGTCACCACCCACAACAAAACTGATCAGTAATAAATAAAGTAAATCGACATAAAAAGCGTATTAAGTTAATAATGAGAGCAACCTTCGCTGCTTTATAACAGCCAGACATATATCACCACCCACAACAAAACTGATCAGTAATAAATAAAGTAAATCGACATAAAAAGCGTATTAACTTAATAATGAGAGCAACCTTCGCTGCTTTATAACAGCCAGACATATGTCACCACCCACAACAAAACTGATCAGTAATAAATAAAGTAAATCGACATAAAAAGCGTATTAACTTAATAATGAGAGCAACCTTCGCTGCTTTATAACAGCCAGACATATGTCACCACCCACAACAAAACTGATCAGTAATAAATAAAGTAAATCGACATAAAAAGCGTATTAATTTAATAATGAGAGCAACCTTCGCTGCTTTATAACAGCCAGACATATGTCACCACCCACAACAAAACTGATCAGTAATAAATAAAGTAAATCGACATAAAAAGCGTATTAACTTAATAATGATAGCAACCTTCGCTGCTTTATAACAGCCAGACATATGTCACCACCCACAACAAAACTGATCAGTAATAAATAAAGTAAATCGACATAAAAAGCGTATTAACTTAATAATGAGAGCAACCTTCGCTGCTTTACAACAGCCAGACATATGTCACCACCCACAACAAAACTGATCAGTAATAAATAAAGTAAATCGACATAAAAAGCGTATTAACTTAATAATGAGAGCAACCTTCGCTGCTTTATAACAGCCAGACATATGTCACCACCCACAACAAAACTGATCAGTAATAAATAAAGTAAATCGACATAAAAAGCGTATTAACTTAATAATGAGAGCAACCTTCGCTGCTTTATAACAGCCAGACATATGTCACCACCCACAACAAAACTGATCAGTAATAAATAAAGTAAATCGACATAAAAAGCGTATTAACTTAATAATGAGAGCAACCTTCGCTGCTTTATAACAGCCAGACATATGTCATCACCCACAACAAAACTGATCAGTAATAAATAAAGTAAATCGATATAAAAATCGTATTAACTTAATAATGAGAGCAACCTTCGCTGCTTTATAACAGCCAGACATATGTCACCACCCACAACAAAACTGATCAGTAATAAATAAAGTAAATCGACATAAAAAGCGTATTAAATTAAAGCAAACCAAATCTACTATTATCATCCTTTAACTCAATAAAACAAATTCACTTTATTTATTAACAATAGTGTTATCCCAAAATAACTAAGAATGAATTTATATGTCAAATTAAAATGGAAAAGAACATATTAAAGAGAAAAGAATTAAATATAAAGTACAGGTAACTTCATTGGATACCAGAACGAAAATTAGAACTTTCGGTCGATGTTAAAGTAAGAATATACAACCTAATTTTGAAAAAGTCTGACTTACGACGTGCAAGTTTTTGAGTGGAGTAGAAAGACAAACATTTAGTAAATGCAAAAACTTTCCAAAAATAAGTTTCTATGGAGAATTGCCAATTATCCGTGGTATTTTTGAAGGTGACCTATACAGTTCCATATACCATAACCAAAAAATATGAAACCAAACACAGCATGCGGTTGCGGAATCACGAAAATACTGAGATAGGAGCGATTCTCATTGTGGCGGATATGCGACGTTGTTTTAAGAAAATAAAAACTCGGAAATTGATAGTTTAGAAATCGACAAGATGGTTAGTGATCATTCATATGATAATCACAAAAATAAAATAAAAGTCATTAGTCGGCCTACTTTAGGCTAGTTTTGATTAAGGTGGTGTTTTTAGTGGGTGAAAATACTTTGCTATCTATAGCAAAAATTTCATTCAAAAGTTTATTCAGCTTGCGTGTCTCTTGAAGATTTTTTCATTTCCTGTTAAAAATTTAAAAAAGTTGTGTTTCTAAACGTGATAACCTTAAATATGTGAAAATAAATATGAGTATAAACAAATATACATATTTAAAAGAATTACATATAACAAATATACATATTTAAAATAATTACAATTTAAGGTACAACAACATGAGATTTTTGGTTTTAAAGCTGGTTATTTTTTAAACAAAATGTCAAAGACTGAAACCACGTAGAATCGAGGTCTAGAAAGTTTCCTAGTTTTAAAACAAAATAATTGAGTCTGTATTCTACATATCTTTATTAGAAACAATTCTCTAAACCAAAGTTGAAAAGCGTGACAAACATACGTAAATGCTTTAGTTTGGTATTATGAAGATAAGATTAAGAATAATGTTTAAAAGGAATTCGTAAGAAATTAATTTTATCATAGATATAATTATGATAATAATGAGTCCTTTAAGTAAGTTTTAACTTACCTTCCTGCGTAATAAATTCTTCAATTTCATTTAATTCAAGCCAGTTTCCCAATTCGACGAGAGAAATTTTTGATCGTACAATTCCATAACTTCTACTTAAAGAATGAAACCAAACTAAATTTGTATTATTTATACCTGCAAAAAAGAAAACTTATCAATACAAGGGCAAATTTCCTTGTGCTTATTTTTAATAAATTTAATCAGAAATACCAATCAATAACACCTTCAGTCTGCGATTCATTATTCTTCGTATAAATTAATTAAATAATTTTCGTATGGAGTATTTGTATTTAATACATTGGTCATTTTTGCAGTTGATGGGCTGCACCCCGGCGAATGCCGCATTATTATACCGCAGTTGCTGTTATAAAATTCTCTTTAACACTATATGTATTGTATTACTAAGATAGTAAAAATTCTTTTTCCGTAATTTTTGTCCTAAATGAGCTTAATTGACAAACACGTTTTTATTGTGCCAACAAGATTCATGGAACTTACACCTAGCATATCAGACAAATGACGGGGTGAGAACTTGTGCTGCCCTCTAATTATTTATTTATATAAAACTTCCCTTTGCTTTACAGAAGAAAAACAGGGCTAGAACCCCTAATGGCTATATATATATATGTATATATATATATATATATATATATGTATGTATATATATATATATATATATATATATATATATATATATATTTATTTATTTATATACATTATACCTAGACATAGATATTATATGTGTTATTAAATGATAACTTATAGTAATTATCACTTATTTTAATTTTGGCCACATTCAACAAGTTGGTTGATATGTCGTTTCCATTGGAGTCCGTCCACTTCACATCAGAAACTAAAATCTTAATAATTTTACTTAATGACCAACTCTTTTTATTTTTTCTTGAGTCTTTCAACATAATTTTTTCTTTCACTGAAAATGTTTTATAATGCTACTTACTATTTATCGTTAATTTCACTTGTCCAATATCTATCTTACCATTTAGTGGATTTGGCCTCAATAATGAAAAATAACATCTCAACTCCCTTCCTAGCGTTAATTTGACAGGACTATAACCTGCGGTTTTATATTCAAGTTTTTGTACCACTTTCTACTATTTTTATCACATGTGATTTGAATGAATACAAAACGCTGAACGTTTTACTCTGTTTTTTGCTGGGTAGTATGGTGGGGGGGGGGTGACCGTCTGTCTGATTCACACTATTTTACAAAAACTCTTGAATTCCTCACTAGTCCATGTGGGACCATTATCCGTGATCAAATTATACCCATAACGAACAAAAATACTTTTAAATACTTCAATTGTTTTTTGGGCTGCTATATTACTCATAACTAATGTTTCGGGCCATTTGGAAAAACATCCACTATTACTAAAAATATTTTTGAATATAAAGTATCCAAAAAATCTGCATGTAATCTGTGCCAAACAATTGGCCGTGGAGGCCATACTGTCAATTTATTTTTTTTCTGGATTTTTATGATTTAAAAGCAGTTAACATAATTTTTTGTTACGTTTTCTATTTCGCTATCTATGCCTGCCACCAAAAATATGATCTTGACATTTTTTTCATGCTTGTTCCACCTAAATGACTAGCACATTCATTACATTGTCTCTAATATTCATTTGTATTGTATCTCTATTCCCCAATAAAAGACATTCTTTTTCCAAATTGATTTAATTTTTTCTTTTAAAATATATCTATCATAGCTTTCATCTAGATAATTTTTTACTGGCCAGCCACCTCTATAATATCTTAAAACATTACACAATATGTTATCTTTTTTAGCTTCCCTTTGAATAGTTTGCTAAATTAATGAGTTAAAAGTTTGATTTATTTACATAATTAATAGTGTCACATTCAAAGCTTTTATCTAACATTTAAGTGTTCCTTAACTTGCCTTGACAATTAATGGTTGCAAGTGATAAATAATCTGTAGGATTTTTTCGGATTTTATGTACTGTAATTTTATAATTAAACCCACTTAGAAAAATTTACCAGTTTTTTAATCGCCTTGCCGCCATTTTTGGTAAACCATATTTTAGTTCTAATATTTTGGTCAATGCCTCGTTATCAGTTTGTAAAATAAATTTATCTTTCTCTTAAACCCGAATCAACGAAAAAGAAGGTGATGAAAACGACATCCAAACTAATAAAATGTCTAGACATATTCCATTGCATGTTGAGGTTTTTGTCAACAGTGATGAAGAGATATAGGATGGTAGTAATAAAGAACTTATAATTTCTAGTTTAGACAAAAGTCGGCGACTTGAACAATAAGAGCCTTGCTGGCGTAAACATGAACTTATCGACAATTTCGTCGACTCTGATGTGAAACACATTCAGGAACGGCGTGCTAAAATGGTTGCTGATCTCAAGGATAAAAATGCTGTTACAATTTTTGATACACTGATTGATCAAGAATTGGTAGTAGTACTATAGTTCAGTATTCCAAAATGTATGCAGCACAAAAAATAAAGCACAATTTTAGCATATCTGTTAAAGAGTTAAAATCGTTCTTGGGTATCTTCGTTTTATCTAGCTATCACAACTTGCTTAGAGAACGCCTCTTTTTGCGTCGAACGAACTTTCTTGGTCCTTAGATGAGGATACTATTATCATGCCTATTATTACGAAAACAATGACCAGAAATCGATTTTTATAAATCAAGGTGTTTCTACATTTCACGACCCCTTGCGGATATTCTATAAGGAAGTTTTTACAATGGGGCGTCTTTCATACGCATAGACGAATCTACGGTCATTTGGTCGTTATTCATCGAAAAAATTTATATGCTGAGTATGCCGGTGACCTTTGCTTATGATAATTGGATGCTTGTAGTACTAACGGCTACTATTACGCCTTTGGTGTATTATAATTTTTTTTATTATGGTTATATTTTAAAAGCAATTAGACACTCACTTTAATAAAATTATTAAATTTTCTATGTAATAAATCTTCTTACAATATTTACTTCAAGATACAATCAGTTCCACCCATGAATACTTCAAAATGTTAACTAACGTTAACATTAATTATTATATTTAATTATTTATGGAAACCATAAATTTTGATAGAATAAATTTAACCTTAAATAAAAGTAATTAAAAATTAAGTTTAATTAAAACTGTGTCAGAAAAAAGATAGATAGATAGGCTTGAAGTAGAAGAGAATAATATTATGACTTAACTATGTTTTAAAGCAAATACACAACGTATCTTTCAACATTACAATTGAAAGAATTATATTTATGCTCGTTAATTTTACTGCATGTACCATTTTCTCAAACATAATTTACCAATTGTCCACTAAGTTTTATAGAACAGAATAAAACCAATAAAGAAAAAAAAGTTTTATTGCAGACGGCATTAATAAATCGTTCACATGGATTGCAAAAAAGACATGACTGGCTTTACATAAGTATGTATCATGACATAAACGCAATCAATTTGATTTAGATATTCAATCAACTTTTGAGACACTGGACATTTTTTAAAGATGGAATTGAAAGGTGAATGTTATAAATACTTTAGTATTACTCAGCATTTATCGTAGATTACACATTTCAAACTCGTGTTGTTTGGTTAATGATTTATGAAATACACAAATTACACAATCAGCACACGGTTTTAAAATATATTTGTGTAGAAATCTATCATCCGTCTAAAATGACACTAATATTTCACAGTTCAAATAACCCACTGTTGCTGTAACTATGGAACTGAATGGAAGCATTAGATTATAAACATGCTGCCTATATCATCGCTGCGGCTGAACCGGAAAAAAACATTGGAAACTATAAATAAAATTTATGACGATCACCGATAGCATTAGGGTAAAGCAAAACCTTTTATATATATATATATATATATATATATATATATATATATATATATATATATATATGTATATATATATATATATATATATATATGTGTGTGTGTATATATATATGTATATATATATATATATATATATATATGTGTGTGTATATATATATGTATATATATATATATATATATATATATATATATATATATATAATTCCAACAGTACATAAATACATCATGAGATGATGGACTGATTTTCCATGTTCGCAATATTTGTTGAATTTATTTCTACAACAGAATATAAGTATTCATTCTCATAGTGTGTCATTTACAATATTACTTGAAGGAAAGAAAGGAAACATAAGTGTTGTACAATTCTTATATAAGTTTTGAGGAACTGAAGAAAAATGTGCATAAATAACATATAAAGGGAAATGCACTTTCTTGATATTAGCTAAGTATGGCGCTTTGAAATTTACTTTTGTACTCAGAGATACACTAGTACCACATGAAAGCTTGTTACAAATCAAAAAGCCCACAAATTTTATCTTAATTATATTTTAGAATTATTTTTACAATACTTTCACCGATATTAGTCACGAAATATTCGTAATAATTAGAGTTAGGATAGATTTTTACCTTATTGACATAATTTTTACAGTTTTCTAGCCAAATGAAAGTGCTAATAGTATCGCTATATAATTTGTATGTCACAGCCGTTTTATTCGTAGTGCTATAAACCTGCAATTTGGCACAGTTATAAAACGACGCTTACAAAGTTAAGAAATAAAAAGTTTTTAATTTTTTTATAGTATCTCTCTCATACATGTAAATAGGGAGTGATGTTTTTTTATTTTCGTACCTATTACGTAGGACATAGTTGAGGGCAGAGTTTTTCGAAAATATTAGCGGTATGTCAAGAACAATTTTTCGATAAAAAATCTTTTTACGAAATAATAAGCTTTCAAGTTGTCACTTTTGTTAGTGTTACATATTTCCACCCCTATTAGCTAATCCGATATTTTTTAAAAACATTAAAATATTCACGATTACATTATTAAATTAAAAGGAAAAGTAATAGTCGGCCAACTCATGATATGTAGTTGTGTGTGTTAACAGTTTAAATAAACTCCATATAAATGGTTTAAAACGACTGCAAAACTAAATTTGTATTTAAAAATGTATTTTTATTAATTCTGTGACAGATAATATTAATATTTATAAATTGTGTAGTAAAAATTGTATACACGCTTAAATATTTATGCGAGTAATTTTGTACGGAACCACCGTAGTGCGAGATATACTCGTGCTTAACAACTTTGTATATTTTATACTAGGTATTTTGTGCAGACAAGAGATTATGTAATACCAATAATCACGGAGCGACTAAATTAAAACTAGTTAATTAATTAATTTATTATTATATTTCGAAAATTTGACGATCAGTTTCAATGTCGAAAATTTTCCCCGGTGACATTTCTGAAGTCATAATGAATTTACTAAATAACTAGCCTCAATAATATAATTTTGCTGTTTTGTTTCGAAAAGTATTGAAATAAAGTTGGAATAGAGTAAAATTCTGCTTTAGCCTCACTAAAAGGCTGTGTTTATTGAGTTTTTATGGCGATAGAAAAACTACGAAGATATTATGAACCATTAAATAAACTAATTTAAAAAATATTGAAAGAAAATAAAGGAAATTAAAGATTTTTATGATTTAATCAAAAGTTTTTAAATTGAACCAATAAACGAGGGAAAAATTTCAATTCGATTTATTTTTAGAACATCTGAATGAACGGAGCATTAAACGGTATTTGATCGTCTTAAAATCACATTGCTCTGAATAAAAATATAATTTTTTTACCATATTTATTGATTTTTGGAGTGTCCAACTCATAAAAAATTAGATAACTAATTTATCCTACACTGTAATGTTATTTTGTTTATTGTTTTTAAAATACCATAAAGTTATGAGATAGAGAAAACCCAATAATGAAACAACACATTTTGCCATTTACCTATATCTTTCTTTTCCTAACATAGATCTGGACGCGATACAGTAATATTAAATTATGAAAAAAAAAGGTCTTTAAATAATAATATACGTTTATTTCTTCCGTCCCTGAAAATATATTTACATAAAATCTAGATGCGGTGATCTGACACGGGCCATTCATTGTTTATTTATTTCTTATGGCAGACAACTAATAAAAAATAATTGAAAATTTTCTTTTATAAGTCTGTTACCATATTTTTTTTTCACTTAATTATATGCATATATTCTGAAATATAGGGGCATTCATGTGTCTTAAACGTGGATCTGTAACAAATTTGCGCATTCTAATAGTGCAAAATTCCGACAACACCCTTGCCTATTTTATTAATAGTATAAGGTCGAATAGGATAACCTTTGAGATTCCGTCGTTATTTTTTTCTTATTTCTCCAACAATAACTGTTTTCCTCGCCGACGTGTGCTTATAAATTATTTACAGTCTACTGAATTGATGTCGATAATATGATAAATATTTTCGGACTCAACGGGCGTTATAATTTACGCCCTTAATCGTATAATAAGTTACATTTCTGCAAGAAATATGTAGAGAATATGTCATTATAAGAAGAGATATTAAATAGATAACGGCACTACCTAAACCTAAACGTTAACTTACTTTTTTAATTTCACAATCATACCACGGTAGCCACATTATCCTCGATAGACAATTTTCTTATGAAGTGTTCCAGTTTCCTGGCTAAAGCACTTATTGACTAAGTAAAGTAAACGATTTGTTTACTTTAAGCTACCATGGAAAACACCTTCTATAAGTGCTGTAATGAGACAACGACTTTCATCCTGAACATTTTTGACATTGATTATACTCGCAGGTTTGCAAACGATTTTCTAAAACTGGATGAGAACTCTTGGTTATTTAACTTATTTATTCTCTTTTCTCTTTATTTATTTTTCTATGTAAAATAGAAACATTAAGGACCAACTACGCCCGCCATTTTGTACGTCTGCGCGAAATAGCTGACAACTTTAGTTAAATATTAACAGTATAGATTATTACAAAAATAATAGATTATTACACGTAGCATTAATAATAGATTATTACTTAAAATTACTTAAATATAAATTATTAAAGCTTTTCCGAGCTCAAAGTTTCGGGAACTTTTTCGTCGAGAACTGTAAATTTTTTGTACAGATGGAAATGAGCCCATGACAATGTTCGAGTTAGTCTTTCAAATTTAGTACAAATATCCCTCTTCGTTCATTGAAGGATAAGTTTCTTATAGTTTAAGTAATATTTCTATTTTCTCCAGAATTCTAGTTGAAAATTTTTGTTTAGTGCAGATACATTAGTTAGTCTACCTTACTTCTCTAGTAAGTGAATCGGTTCGGTTTAAAATGAGAAAACATTCAAAGAAAGGAACACAATTTCATTATGAAAAACTGGACGGTGAAATATAGAATCCTTCTCTCTAATTGAAACCTTGAATAAAATATTGGGAAGCGAGGCTTATTGTCAGCGTGAAGATTAAATCATTTCTCCTTAATTATTCTTCGTGTCCATGCTTCTATTGACGTGTTCAAGCTTTCTGACCTCCAGATTATACATATGTATTTATTTATGGTTGAATCTAATATCTGACTATAGCCGCTAGTACGAATGAGTCTACGACCAAACAGTTAAACGGAACAGTGACATGATATTTAGTTCATTAGGCAAATTTAAACAATTGACATACCGAAGTATTTTCGGTCGAGCCAGATACACTGTTTTCAATATTTTCTATTTGAGAATTTCATAGGAACGTGGATAAAATATTACAAATATGACGCAGTTATTTGTAGTCTTAAAAAAAGGTGATAAAATCATCGATCAATCGATGGCTACCTCTAAAGTAGTTTTGTCTTCAAGGTAAGAGGATGTTTATAGCTTCATAAATCCTTTTCCAACTTACCTTAGTCCATTAATAATCGATATATAATTGTATCGTGATGCATATTTTGTCTTTAGTCTTTAAGGTAAGTTTTTGACAAATAAATAAAATTAAATGTAAATTTATAACAATTCAATAATTTGAAAGGAGTTGTGTATGGACAATTCAATAATTTGAAAGGAGTTGTGTATAGACAATTCAATAATTTGAAAGGAGTTGTTTATAGACAATTCAATAATTTGAAAGGAGTTGTGTATAGACAATTCAATAATTTGAAAGTTGTTGTGTATAGAAATAATTTGAAAGGAGTTGTGTATAGACAATTCAATAATTTGTAAGGAGTTGTGTATAGATGGACAATCAAATCACATTAAAATTCAGATGAACTGTCATTTAAAAATCGTTCTCCGTACTTGATCGCTACATTACATCTGAGTAAGTGTGGAGTTACATAAATGAAGCAAAAATTGTACCATGTATATAGGCTACTTAGCTGCTAAGTATACAAATTTGTGCAGATATTGTTTAGTGTATCACAAGAAAAATAGTCTAAGGAAAAACCTCAATACCGTATTACCTTATCATTCAAAATAGAAAACAAACAATTACGTAACAGGCATTAACATTTATTAAATGAATCCTTTTCGGTTAAATTAAGTTTACATGTTACAAATGTTGCTAATTTATAAAATTTATAAACATATGACATGTGATATGCAATATATAACAGACGAAATTTTTTCCGACCGGTTAGGACTGCACGACCTTCCCGTATCATTTTTTTTTTAATTTCTCAGTGACACAGAAGACATGTCGCAAAGAATGTCACTTAAATTAAAATATACGCCGAAACATATCTACGTGTAAATACACTAAACCGGTTTTCGTCGAAATGCGTGCTTTTATGGAAAAAAATTCTCGCCATACTACAAACGGTCGTACGTTTTTTTTTTCAGTTGACCTGTTTTCTGTTTATATTCAACAAAAAGAAAAATATATTACAATATTAGCTGAAACCCCATAGATTATACATATTTTTACTATGTACAACTCTTTTAACGAGGTTTTAAAACTGTGATAGAAATAACAAAAGGTTTAGTTTTGTGCGATGAACAATACGTAAAACGAATTTCTAAATTTAAAAAGTAATTTATTAATCATTTAGTTTTATATATTAAACTTGTTCTTTGAGTACTCCAGAATAAATTATCAATCAATTCAGCTCATTAACTTGAAGTGTGCGAAAGCTTTTGATCGTACGTTCCCATGGAGATGATTTAAATAATGAGACTTAATTATCTAGTGTCATATACCCTAGCAAACAAGTAAAATTATCAATTCAGTATCAAACATCCTTCGATGTATGGTCAATAAATTTACTCAGCCACATAAAAATATTCTTCCGTCACATCCCGTTAAAAAAATATTTAGTGTGATTTGTTCCCTTTTTACTGCAAAACGAGCGTTACCTTTCTTTCAAATGAAACCGACCGTAAAGTTGGTAGGAAGACGGCGAGTTATTTAGTTTTAAACGAGAGCCTTCTCAAGCGAACGCAATCTGATCGATTTGAGCCAGAAATTATCGCGGCGTCGAATGTTTTAAGAACATTGAAATTACTCGCATAAGTCAATTTTTATGACTTTTTAAGTAGTTCTATATGTTATAGTTATTACCATTGCGAAGCATATTTGCAGGAAAATACATAATTTACTTCTCAGTCGATTCTATCGTTCTGTCGTTCACCCAATAAAAGACCAATTGTGAAAAGTTTTGAATCATTGCAATTCAACAACAAGTAAATCTATAATGCAAAGTAATTTCAATTTAATGACAGTAAAAGCATAAATAAATATCTCTAAACTAAACCCAGGCCCATTCACCTATTTATAATATCCACCCAATATACAAAAGCAATAAACAATTTGGCACATTGCTCTGACTTTTGACTTTATAATGCTCTAACTGTAAAATTTGTTGCAATTTTAGTATTTTGCTATGACCGTAATTTTCTGTAGTAAATGCAATTTTGGTACATTGTCCTAATCCAAATTTTGGCAAGTTAACCATCATTTTTTTAAATATTTGACTGTATTTAGTAAACTAGTTAAGGTAATACTGAACAAAAAATATTTTGGAAACGTTATTCGTATGAAACAAGCTGTTTGAAATAATCGATCTCTTTTCAAAGTAAGTAGACAGCTTATTCTAAATTATTTAACTGTCTCACTTTACTATAAACTTCATTTTATGCACCAAAAAAGTTTGCTTGACTACAATATTTATTTGGAGCAAAGTTTGCTTGACTACAATTTTATTTAGTGCTAATAATTCTTGTTATATTCTATATAAATAAACAAGATATTTATTGCAATAATCTTGTCAGTGCGAGCATGTTTTCGTAAATCTGTCAAGCGTTAATCTAGTCAAGCGTCTCGTCTCGTCTAGCTCGGTAGATCGTTAATCTTTATTATATCTAAAAATATGTCTAGAAATTCGTTTGTACCGACAATCTGCAAATAAGGATATCACCGATATTCTTATTTTATTTTATTTTTTCCAAGTTGAATATCGTCGACTTTATATCTGGTATCAATTTGAAGAAAAATAATGCTCCTGTGTGTAGTGAAATAGAATATTAACAATGCTAAATATTTTTTTTAAACGAGATATAATTATAAAAAATATTTTCACATTTTGAACGTATTGAAGATATGCACTAAGACATTTACTATTCTATTGATAATTTTATTTGTGTACAGGAATGTATATATTGGTATATACCAGATAATTTAGTCTCGTCGTTTAAATTATTACCATGGAATCGTACGAGCAAACGCTTTCGTCTACTTCGAAATAATGAGCTGACGTTAATGGTAATTGAACACTAAGATTCTATTACGCAGAAGACTACGTTAATATGCGAAAATAATTTATTAAGAGCAAAAGGATATATTATTGTCATAATTATGCTCATACTAAAATTAATAACTTCTTAGCCATTCGTTATACATATTGTTTTGATCTTATGTTCGTTACACAAAACTGTGTGTTTATTTTTTTTAACTTTGTGTGTTTTATTGTGCTGTCTAACCTATCAGGAGAATCGTATGTAATAAAGAAGTATATATACATTATATATATATATATATATATATATATATATATATATATACGTGTGTGTATGCGTGTATGTGTGTGTGTGTATGTATATATATATATATATATATATATATATATATATATATATATAACTAACACTCTTTTAAAAACTTTTTAATTCATTAAGTTTAAATTTAAGATCATACATTTTACGACACTTTTAGACATTTTCCGGGGAACCGTGTGATAGAAATGGCGGTCATTTTCGGCATTAGCCTTGGCAGTTTAACAGCATCTACAGACATGGGATTGTAGCGACATTACTTTCCGTTAAAATAATATAGTGAAGAAAGATGCGTGAAATATCCATATTTTTCCACCGAAGAATATATCTAACATGAAAGGAAGTGGTTTTCGACGTTCAACTTAATTTTTATTTAATTTTTATTCTTTTCAGTTGCCCGTAAGCTAAAGAGGATACACCACGGGTACTGTTTACTTAGAAGAAGGATATTTGTCATTAATATTTGAATAAATTTTGGAATCATTTGTTTTGTACAAAATCAACATTACGTAAAACCGAACAGTTCCGACTGGATGCGGCTTTGCACAAAAATGTTGATAGATCCTGGCATTATTTTTAATGCCAGAATCTATCAATATTTATGTTTATGACACTATTTTACACCATTTTATACAATGTCTTTAGTGTTCGTTTTGGGGCCAAACTTTTTGAATCAAGTGTATATAATAAGCGCTTAGGTAAAGAAAAGTGTACAAAAAAAATATACACACATAATATATATATATATATATATATATATATATATATGTATATATATATATATATATAAATGTATATATATATATATATATATATATATATATATATATATATATATATGAATATACATAAGCATGGCTTTTTAAAATTATTTAATTATAATTCCTTATTATTAATTAATTTATGTAACTAATTTACTCAGACATATCAATATTACATCGTTAATATATGGCAAATGATTTTTAAATGATGCTTTTGAATATATTTCCAAAATATTGATCCGTCTATGGACAATTGAGTTAAAATTATTACTTTGATTTGTTTTAAGTCTGTTGTATTTTAATTATTCGTATAAGTATTTGCTCAGTAAACATTAAAACTAAAGGTAATAATTATCATACCTATTGCATTATTTAAAAAATATCATTAATTATACCAAATAAAAGCTTACCTTTTGCAACACAAAGGGGAATATTTGTTTTCTATCTATATGGTAAATCCAAAATTCCCGAAACTTTAAGCTCCGAGAAGTTTTAACAATTTAACAGACTACCTGATGGAACGTAGCAATCGACTGGATAATATCGCGATTAAATTATCAGAAAATATACGTAATAATAAAAGTTTATATAAAATCTCTTATACATTACGGAAGTTTAAAAAGAATAAATAATGCGTAATAATTACGACTCATTAAATGTAGCCGCTGGGTATTTTTCAAGGCCGCTGCCAGGATCGACTTAGTTCGTTTACGTTAAACAAACTTGGACCGAAACTTGCGATCGTAACGGCGGTATTATTGTAACAAGTGCTTATTTTTCACTCGCAACCTTGACAAAGAAAGAACTTAATAGAGAAAAAAATTTAGGAAAATGATTTATCTTAATTATGATTGCGACGGTCGCGGTAAAGTAAGTTGTATTATTTGTGTCAGAACGGTTTTGAAATTAAATATATATATATATATATATATATATATATATATATATATATATATATATATCAATAAATACATATATATATATATATATATATACATATATATACATATAAATAGTAAAATAGTATTTTAATGACGAAGAGCTAGCTAATTAATTAATAATTTCTTTTTTCATATGGTATAGGAAGTATAATCCAAATTAAATGTATACATCGTATAAACATCGTACAAGAAAACAACCGCTAATATAAAAATAACAAAAAGTTTCCGCCTACAATTTTTTTCTGTTCACAAAAACGACTTTAATGTCTAAGAGACATTGTTTTTCGTTATTATTTTTTCCTTAACAACCAAATAATAATTCTTCTTAGTGCACTCTTCACAGACTGGTCGTGGTCATGTTTCGGCTAACATTTCACTAGTTATTCACGAAATGCGTCTTCACCTACCTTTTCGGTGTTGTCCGAACACACATTGACAGTGGAAAGCGTGATGGATTTTGCAAGGTCAATGCATCGTATGGAATAGCGCCCCAGTGATCTTTAGTTCCCCATTTTTGCCTACATTACCAGACGTTCAATTGCAGGTTAGTTGATTAGAAGTTAATTAGAATCAAAATTTCTATTGTTTTTAAAATGTATTAATTTATTCGTCGAGACCTCAAGAGAGTTCAAAGAAGTATTTGCTTTATTTAATCTCACGTCATTCTTACATTAATTGTCTGTTTTGTATCTCACGTAAAAAAAGCCTTTTTACAAAACAAAATAAAATTATCCGTTTGCATGTCATGATAAGCCCTTTTACCACAAAAATACTTTAAAATGTAGTTAGGTATTTCTTCGGCCTTACGTTTTTAATTGCTCGACATTTTTTATGTTACTCGCATGCCTGTGAAGATTTTAAATTAATAATAATACACAGTCTTCAAATAGCTCGACCAAAGTGAAAAATATTCCCATAACCTTAAAATTATATATTTATCAACGTCATATACCATGTAATTGAAAGAGGTAATTCGAATTAAAGGATGTAGGCAGGAAAAATTATTTTTCATATAACCGCTATAGTACAGCATTTTGTGTCCCAAGTATTTATAATACTGAATTTGTAAATCTGAATTTGTAAATACTATTAATACTGAATTTGTAAATACTACATCACATAGTTTCATTTAATTGTGATTAATGAATTTCTACAAAATTAACGCCAAATATATTCAATATTATCATATAAACGATGATCGGTTGCTCTGCCCACATTGAAACTAATAATGTGAAATAACAGTATTTTTTTCATTTGTTACCTTTGGGACTTAAGCGACTTTATTAAATTTGATTTAGACATTACTGATGAGCCATTCTTTACCGGTTGCTTGAACAATTTTATAGTTTTTCCCTTTTTTTCATACTACATTGGAAAAAAAATTGTCTAGCGATGCTTTGTTCATTAAGCTTTTCTTTTGGAAACATTAAAATTATCTTTATCTAAGATTGCTAATAGAGAAAACACCAAATTTTTCTGTCATTTGGCGACATTAATTCGAATTTCGGTTTATTAATACTTTATATTGATGTTTCAATATATTTATTTTTATTTTATTTACATATATATAGAAATCAAGACTGAGGCAATAAATATGGCACACAAAGTGACGCGAAACTGCATTCAATTTTATTACTTATCTTGGTTAAAATAATATTAGCACATTTTTTGCGGAAATAAAGTAAAAATTTAATATAATCATAAAATGAATTATCATTATTGAGCACCCTTAACAATTACTGAATAATTGGTGCAACTTTTATATTTAGACACAATTAATAACTTATATAACTACAAAATATTAGGTATTTATAAAAACAGACCTAGAATAAGTTCAAGATGTGCGCTTTTTTCTCTAGTATATTAAAATTTTAATGGTCGGTAGTAAAAGAGCGGATAGACTTGTTGGCCGAAGTCAAATTATAAAAATGTAAAAGTGGATATTTTTTAGTTTTTTCTAGCAAATTAAAAAAAAAATTTTGAAGTATTCGAAAAATTCACTAAATTAAAAAAAAATGTTTTATAGAATAAAATTACGGTGTATTGTGTGATTACACGTTATTAAAAATAATAGGATTGATTAATACATTTTTTGTATGATCCCGATTTGCCCCTATTCATCAACGATAAATAATTCCTACCTGCTAATTATATCGGTCAAATGCATAGAGATACGACAGTATGGCCGGCGTACGGCAAGCTTACTGGAGACGCCATCGATAACAATTTATATAGGTATTATAACAACACCTCAGGGGGAAGGTGAAATTAGAGGGGAGCGAAAAAGATAATCGTCTATTTCACTCTCAATCGTTTTACTTAGATAAGATAATAAGAGAAAAACTGATGCAAAAATTATTTGAATCTTGAATTATTTGTATTCCGTACAGGGAAGTGGTAAAGGGTATTGCTTCTGCCGCTAATCGTCACTATTTGAAATGTGTATAGCATTAGTCCATGTTGTTATACAATTACATGTTTGTGAAAAATTTCATATTGTGCTTATGAGAACTACATGAATATTTCTCTTTCTTTTATAAACAATATCATGTCTATTTAATACAATGTCATTGTCGTAAGTACAGCATAGGCATATTGTATACGATGAATGTTGGGTTTGTATGAATACCTGATCAATTTGGGTTAGTTTCAATATTACTATCAAATTATTTACCTTAACATACAGCTTCTGTAGCAGAAACTTATTTGGATCAAGGGTTTTTGGGAAAGGAAAAGGCTAATAAAGCAAAATGTATAGGGAAAATTATTATTTTGACACGACGTCGAAGTATGTATGGGATATATTTTTGTACCTCGATTGCTGAATTGAATATGTACATATTTATTGATTTGAAGCCTAAAATAATATTGGATTTCTTTATTAAAATACTGCTGAAAATGCATTAAATGTAAAATCAATGCTAGACATTGTTGTTACAATGACATACGGCAGGGCATGTTTTGCCTGTAGAATTAATGTATTTAATGTTCAAGTAAACGTATTGGCTCAACAAAAATTCACCCACCAAATGCAATATCGTAATTTAATAGATAGAAAGAAAGGAATTTTCAATTTGCTCACAAAGTTTGCTACAACTGAGGGCATCGTAATTTCTGTTTTATCAACTGTTAACAATCTGGGTCTGATGGTTGATCTCGGCCGGTAACTTTAGGTGAATAATGTCGACAATTTAATATTCAAGCGACTTCAAAGGTTCTTTCTTCGATGTCGGTTGCGAGATTTTATTTCAATATCAAATGTCAGTTCTATCAAAGTACTATTATTACTCCATTCCTTTCAAAAAATTTTATACGTCGTATTTATAGCCTCATATTTCTAAATATAAATTGTAGTTTGATGGTAAATGACGGAATTTACACATTCTACGTATCCTAACTAACGTATTAAATATTGATAACAATTCTTTATGTCTTAGCGTCAGATATACAGGCTTAGCTGTTCGGGATTCGGATCACTTTCTGAAAGCCTCCTCAATTTTCTTATCTTTAAACATGACACGTAAATTTTCAAGTATTAATTTACAATGTATGCAGCTGAATTCTCTAACAAGTTGTTACAGAAAAATCTGATATACGAAGTGGTCCGTAAAATCGCTCATTGATTTGTTGTCTCATTTGATCATCATATCCCCTTCTCTTTTTTCCTTTCCTTTAATATTTGTATGCAAGGGATTTTTTTCAGACCCGTTATAATTCCCGAAAGTACCTTACGCTGTTAAGAAATAAAAAATCTGACATACATTATTATCCGAATTCACTTCGTTTAATTTTCAATTTTCTGTAATAATTAGTTAAGATGCCTTAGTAGTTGTATATGCGAAATTTTCTTTAAATATAACGTGATAATGCCAACAAATTTAAGTTGTGAATTATTATCTGTAAAAATTATTAAGATTTAGTGCACTTGTTACGTTATATAATAAAATTGTCTCGGCAGTCTATTCATATTTGCATCATTGATGATAATAATTATACACTGACGTATCGATATTACTAAGTTTGTTGCATGTCATTGCAAGATTCAATATTTTCGTTATAAAGAGAATCCATTTCTTAACTTCCTTATTCCCTACTTTGCAAGGATGAACTGAGCGTCATTATCTTCAGCTGAAATTCAAAAACTCGTTCCGTAATCCCATAATCCGTCTCCTTTAGCAAAATAATTTTTTTCTAAATGATGACTGACCTTTCTAGAATGGCTGCCTGAACTTTATGGACGACCAAATTTAATTTAGAGTTAGGGGAAGCATTCTTACGTATTTATATTATTACTTACTTACGTATTTATAGTATTTATATTATTTTATATATTATGCATGTTTCTATTCTTACGTATTTATAGTATTTATATTATTTTATATATTATGCATGTTTCTGCACGGCTATATATGAGTGTATGTATGCATGTTGATTAAATACAGCAATTGTCTATTTCGATTTATAATAAATATATGTTATTGAATTCATAGTGATTTTGTGCCATTCTGGGTAACTTAGAATATCATAAATACTAAAAACGTAAAAATAAAACTCTTACACACGACAAATACATTCAATTGACTTCAAATAATCACTGATATACTCTCAAAAATAATACGAGGAACTTTGCGGTAAACTATTTTTATCGAACATGAATAAATTTGAAAAATACTGCTCTTGCTACAAATTTTTAGGGTCGCATGTGGTCTTACGACAACACTTGGCACCATTTTATACTATTTTTAACGATATTTTACTGCAAGAATTCCACATAAATACTCGTATTTTTATTATTTTGTCCATTTAGTGTTTATTTGATATCAGTTAATTATTTTCATAAAACGTTTATATATATATATATATATATATATATATGTATATATATATATATATATACATATATACATATATATATATATATATATATATATATATATATATATACGTCAAATCCATTTCTTTGTGTTATTTTCTCTGCGTGTACAAGATTGTTGGCAAGGATTTCTGGTTTGCACTTGCGGTGAACACGAGCAAGATTTTGTTCAAAATGTTAAAAAACATTACGGCCAACTATTAGTTAAAATTAACATGCCAAAGAGCTAGATACAAAAAGAAAATAATAAACAAAAGAAATAGTTGCAATCTAGACAAAAGGTTAATGTTACCAGGTCCACGTTAGTCATTAGACCTTAAATAAACTCAAGGAGAAGAAGAAAAATGTCATTAAATTACCGGAAAAAAGGCCAAGTTTTTCTTTAAATAGTTCTCCGTAAAAAGAAATTAAATAAATATAAACATATTCCTACAGAGCTTTTTTAAAGAATTCTAGATGAGTGAGTTAAAACTCGCATCTATATTTATTAAACATTGGGTCTATCACAGTCATGTACTTGCCCGCACTAAATTCTTAACACTAAAGCATTGCTATATAATAGGATATAGAAAACTAAATATTTTTTTGCGACATACCACTTGTGTGGCTGCAAAATTTGTAAAACAAAGCTCTCACGTGAAGGTCACGCAGTTCGAATTGAGATGATGTACATACATACATAATGTACTCGTATGTATGTATATCAATTTCATAAACTATCAGTAATATTCATAACGAGCTAATTTAATTGAATCTAATAGTTTTATTTAAAATTGTTTCGGTCATTTGTGTTCCACATTCTTCGTTTATGCTAAAAACGTTGAATATATTTGGCGTTAATTTTGTAGAAATTCATTATTCACAATTAAATGAAACTACGTGATGTAGTATTATTTCTACTTTCTTTGATTTCTTTACCACAACCTAGTTTTCTTTGTATTACAACATCTTCAGGTGGGATATTAGCAAAGATTCAATTAAAGTATCTTTGCTAATATCCCACCTGAAGATGTAATACAACGAAACCTAGGTCGTGGTAAAGAAATCAAAGAAAGTAGAAATAATACTTTAATGGCTAAAATCGTTCTTATGCTATGTAATTCTTAGACTAACTTTCCTTTCGTTTTAAAGTTGTACCGATAAAGGATGAATTCTGTATATAAAATATGTGATTAGGAAGTAATTACGAAAATCTTCTTTTAGATATATTTATACTTCTCGATCTACACACTGATTTTATTTAGGACAAATATGCATTAAGGTTTTCTTGTGATATTTTTATCGATTTAATGGGATGGACATTACTGAACACCGAAAATAATACGTTTTTACGTTTACAAGAAATTTGCCTTTTTTTAATAGAACAAGGTGACGTGGTTGTTTTTCTTCCATATTTTATTTACATTTAGATTTCATCTCATATTTAGACATCATTAATTTTTAATTTAATTTTTCTCACGGTGTCTTCTATTTCCTTTCTCTATATAAAGCTGTAAGTGCGCGTTTATTGTCGCAATGTTATTAACGTTCAAACGTTTATTAACGTACTACGAAGCACAAAAGTGATAATAGAAAAAAACTATAAAACAACAAAACTCAACAAGAAGGATTTATTCATAAATTAAAATTAACATAATAAACATATTTGCACTGTTTTTTTACCAGGGTTCAAATTTGTTTGTGAATTTCTTACACATTTGGTAATATCAATACCTTGAAGTTAAAAACATATCGATTCAAAAACACTTGCTGTTTTACATTAATAATAAATACACGGTACGACAATGTAATAGAGACGCTTTAAACAGTTGTGTGTTTCATTCAGTTTGAAAACATATTCTGTCCGATTTTTATCTATTTTACGCAAGTATGTAATGAAGACGCTTAAATTTAGATTCAATAAAAATTTAACGAAAACTGATTTTTTAAGGTAAAAGGAGTTGTACCTTGGCGTTAAGCATGTTAGATAGTTAAGCATGTTAGATAGTTACAATACGAAAAATAAAAAAAATCTAACAATTTTTTTGAGAAAAACGAATGTATGATTATTTTTTGTTACATTAAGATAGAAAAAGAATCTTCAAGCAAGAAAAAAGATAAATAGCTGGTAATAATATAAAGATAATAGTGACATTCGGAACGTTTTCTTTATTATGGGTTTCTTTCAATTAGGAAAACAAGAAACGAAATTTTTATTTGATTTAAAATGTTTTCATTAATTCGACGAGACCTCAATACAGTTCAAAGACGTATTTGCTTTATTTAATCTCAGGTCATTCTTACATTCATTGTCCGTTTTGCATCTCCCGTAAAAAAGCCTTTCTACAAGACAAAATACAATTATCCGTTTGTATGTTACGATGAGCTCTTTTGCCACAAAAATTCTTTAAAATGTAGTCATGTTAAAACATATTTTTTTGACCTTACGTTTTAATTTGCTTGACACTTTTTATGTTACTCGCATGCCTGTGAAGATTTTAAATTAAAAATAATATACAGTCGTCAATTAGCTCAACCAAGAAAAGAAAGAAAATTTTCAACATGTGAAGGTGTTGATAACTTGTTCAAATAATTTAATTTTGTAATTTATATATAGGGTTTCCGTTTCCGGCTGTTGAACTGTGAACACCATTTCTATAGTCTCTGATATAATAAAGTGAAAACAGATAGTTCGAGGTCATATCAATCACTTACTCACTTACTTACATTCGAAAACAATAGAAGAAATGTTGTGAAGTATGTACAAATAACCAGTTTTTCATAAATTATTGGAATTGTTCAAATATAAAACACAAAATACATCAAGAATTTGGAGGTTAGAAACAATCAATCATTAATATCTGACGTAAACACAACTGACATTGGTTGACATCACTGTCAGTGTTGCCAACAAAGAAAAATATTTCTACCTAATACGTACTCGCTGCTATCTTATACGTTACATTTCGCTACACACAAAAACTTTACAAGATGGATGGACAATTTCAACTTTTCTTCGAAAAGATGAAGATCGAGATGGAAGTCCAATCTAACACTATAATGGCAAACTTTGACGAGAAACTAGTTCCTTTAGTGGAGGAGAACAGAAATCTAAGGGCAAAGATAGAAAAATTAGAGAGTAAGTTGGACAGCGAGAAATTAATATTATTATATTTGGCTTAGAGGACACAAAAACATCTAAACTAGACTTAATACAAAAATTAAACGAACATCTCAAACAAGACCTTGAAATAAAGTTAGAAAACTCTGAAGTCAACAAAATACATCGTTTAGGGCACAAAAAACTGGCAGGTAATAAGTCAAGGCCGATCTTATGCTCGTTTGTAAACAATTGGAGGAAGACTCAAATTATTAAAAACAGGAAGAATTTAATGAAAATTTACATCACCGAGAACTACCCAAAGGAAGTGCTGCAAAAGAGAAAACAGTTAAAATCAGAGTTAGTAGAAGAGAGGAATAAGGGAAATATTGCCTACCTGAAATACGATAGACTTATAGTGAAACAGACCATTAACCAACAAGAGAAAAGGATGAGAGAGACTTCTACTTCACCAACTGGTGGCACTAGCCAGTCAAAAAAGCAACAAACTCGTTATCCGGCGATATTCAAAAGGTCATCTGGCTTTGTAGATGCGTTCGACATGACGCGGGCTAGATCGAACTCTCTCTCGATCTTAGCTGTCAATAAAGAACAATAGCAATTAAACAACGGCAAACGGAATCTAAAACCAACCAAGGCAACTGATAACAAAAACATAACAAACCTCAAAACTTCCCCAAGCCGACTGGTCATCATGGGAAAAAGAGACCACAACCTTCCAACAAAAGAAGAAGACAAAGATAAACTGTACCTCAATCATAAGCACAAAGAATCGAAAATTTACGTCACAGCTTTAAATGTCCTACCTTGAGAGAAGGAGAGGATTTAACAGAACTATGTGTGCGCTAGAACAAATCAAATGGGATATTTTAGGGCTCAGCAAGGTCAGGTGAGTGGGGGAAAATATAGTTATGCATCCAGACTATTTACTTTTTCACATAGGGAAAACCCAGGCCAATACAGGATAGAATTTATTATCAAAAAACAAATAGCAGAGTATGTAGAAGGATTTGTAGGGATCTCGGAACGTATAGCAATAATAAATCTAAAACTACCAGGATACAAAGCTCCCTGGTCTATTGTGCAAATATATTCACCTACAGAACAAGCCAAAGAGGAAACTATAAACAAATTTTATCAAGATCTGAATAAAGCAATCATAGAGCAATTCCACAAAAAATTAATAGTACTGGGAGATTTTAACGGTCAAATTGGTGAAAGATGTCCCGGAGAAGAGCTCACAATAGGAAGCTTTACGTATCACAACAAAACTAGAAGCAGAAATAGAGAAAGAATGATCCAATTTGCACTGGGGAACAACTTGACTATATTAAACACAGAGTACATGAAAAATAAAAAGAACATGTGGACATGGATATCGTCGGATAGGAAGATTAGAAATGAAATTGATTTCATAATGACCAACAAAACCAGATATTTCACAAACTTTGACGTAATCAAGAATCTAAATTTCAACACTGATCATAAATTAATACGAACAGAATTAACGGCAAAACAACCAAAAAATACCAGACCTAGACAATATACAGAATATGGAAATCCTAAAAACCTCGATATAGAACAAATTACAACTGCTTTACAAGACGCATTTACAAATTTAAAGAATTTAACAAAAGAACTAGGAACTCAAGAAAAATATAACTGAATTGAGGCCACTATACAATCGCAAACTAAGTTAGCTAGAAACACGAATAACAAATCAAAGAAATACTTAACATCCAATACTGTTAATCTACTGGAAGAAAGAAACTGTATGATTAATACAAGAGATACTCCAGGTAGAAGAAACCAGTTAACAAAAATTAGCAAAGAAATAAAGTATAGCATAAGAAAGGACCGGAAACAACACAGAATTAAAACTATTGAAAAGTGTATTGAGAAAACAGGAGGAATTCAAAAAGCGTATAGAGAATTACGGAACAAAGATTGGATAGTAAAATTAAAAAACGATAAAGAGGAATGGAATCATCGCCGATCAGACATACTCAGCATAGCAACAACGTACTATAAGAAACTGTATGCAAGCAACATCATAAACGAGACAGTTGATCTAGAAGAAATCTCCGACGTCCCTAGAATTATCATACTTGAAGTAAAAAAATATATTGAACTATTTACTATTGAAACCCAGAAGGTACACAAAACACCAGGACCAGACGGAATAAGCAACGAAATCTTAAAGCAAGGTAAAGAGGTGTGCATACCTATCCTTACAGATATATTTAACGATATCATAAACACAGAAATCATTCCACATCAGTGGTTAGAATCTAACATCATTCTTTTATCCAAAAAAGGTTATAAATACGATATTGGGAACTATCGTCCGATAAGTCTTATGTCAAACTTGTATAAGATATTTTCTAAAATAATATTGAAACGGATAGAAGGTACACTAAAGGAACACCAACCTACAGAGCAGGCAGGATTTCGTAAAGGCTACTCAGTTATCGACCACATTCACGTAGTACGCCAAATTCTAGAGAAGTATAACGAGTATAACCTTATATACTATATCGCGTTTATCGACTATGGTAAAGCGTTTGATTCCTTAATTCACGCCATTTGCGTGATGTATGGGAGGCATTAAAAGAAATATATAAGATCAATAAGAAACGTCTATAGTCATAGCACAGCAAAGATACAGTTGGAGAAGAAAAGCATATCATTTACAGTAGAAAGAGGTGTAAGACAGGACGACCCTATGTCACCGAAACATTTTTCAGCGGTACTGGAACAAATTTTCAGGAAACTTAATTGGAAACAGCTTGGGATTAATATTAACGGGACAAGGCTAAGGGAGATTTAAAACTGAATCCAGAAAAAACAAGAGTAATGACAAAAGGAGTTAAAAGTACAATACAACTAGAACATAAGGTAATACACTACACAGACAAATATATACATTTGGGGCAGCTAATAACTCAACAAGAGCCTATGCAAAAAGAAGTTACTAGACGAATTACTAATGGCTGGAAGAGGTACTGGGGGCTAAAAGAAGCTAAGAAAGACAAAAAACTACACATAAATATGAAAAGCAAATTATTTAATACATGAATATTACCTGTTCTCATGTACGGCTGTAAATCGTGGACTCTGACTCGGGACTTGACAAGCAAGTTGGCAACCTGCCAGTACTCAATGGAAAGAAGTATGCTCAACGTGAAGAAAACTGATAGATTGGAAAATAGAGTGATCAGAAACAAGACGAAGGCCGTTGATATTACTGGAAAAATTAAAAGACTTAAATGGAGATGGGCAGGGCACATGATGAGAGGTCGAGGAGCAAAAGAGTGACTGTGTGGTACCCTAGATAGGGCAAGCGGTCGAGAGACAGACCTCAAAAAAGATGGGATGATGACATCAGACAAGTGGCAGGAAGGACGTGGAACAGAGTAGCTCATGATCGAACATAATGGAAAAGGTTGGAAGAGGCCTTTGCCCACTGGCAAACTGATCCACAGAAAATAAAAAAACAGGAAATATTAAATTAATAAGATGGGATTATTTTATGTCATATTTTCTTTAATTTTAAGTTTGGTTATATAAAGAATTGTATAATAGATCCGAATAAAAGGGCTATATTATTATTATTAATTTATATATCGTATATGAAACACGATATTAAAAGACAAATCAGTACTTTATTTGCCCCTTGGCATATTTCCACGTGAAAACTTTTGCGTATGCACTACTGCGGTATAGCGGGTTAATATGTTCTATCCTTATGCCAATTTGTAAGTTTCTATAACAAATTATTTTTAGGAAAATATCTGTGAATATTCTTAGCAATATTTCTAGAACTTTACGTAAAATTCAAAAAGAGGTAAATAATTTTGGAATTATTACAAGCCGTTCTATCAATTGATATTCACACTATACAAGAAACTGAAAAAACCTTCGAGTACATTATTTCCCCCCCGTAAAGTATCCATATGGATTTTATGTAGAGTTGGCAAATGAGATATATGAGGGTCGGTTTATCACTACTTTACGTCAAACGTTTCCTTAGCTAAATATCTGTGACAAACACACAGGCATAAAGAACGATATTATAGTTCCGCTTTTCTTCTACTTTTGAAGTACGGAACACTGAAAAATAAAGAGTATCTAGTATTCTTAAATAGATTAGCCAATGAGATAAAAATAGGAAAGAGTCTAATTCTTAAAGAAATTAAGCCAAAATTGTAGCTTCAAAAATCGTGGATTCAACTGACATACTTGTATACGTAACATCATTTTCGCGGTTAATTAACTAATTTTATAGAATAGTGCTAGTTATAATTATTTGATTTTGTTAATCAATTCATAATGTGCATGTATACAATGGTTATACCAAGGCTTGTCTATTTCTTGTTTATTCAATAACATCGATAGTTCACATAAATATTGAAAGAAACTAAAGAAAAGAGAGTAGGATTATGTAATTACTTTAATGAAGAATACCAAATGACTTTGATTTTTGAAATGATAAAAAAATTTCAAGAAGCTTTAGATAGGAAAATATAAATAGTAAATTTCTATGGTGAAATCAAAAAATTGTAGATTGGACCAATGAAAGATCTAAAAAATCCTGACTGAATTTATTTGACAGCACTAATTTGAACGACTAGAACAGCGTTAAACAATATTTCATCATCTTAACTTATCTGAATAAATAAATAATATTGTGATCGAAACATAGATGAAGAAAAGTGATGTTATAATTAAGCTGAGTGTTCTGCTAATTATGCAAAAACTACGGTTATTTAGTAATTATGCAAAACAGGTCATTTCACTTGAAGTGAACAAATTATTAATAAGAAAGAAGATGACAATAATTAAATGACATATAGTAGCAACGACGTACATCCTCACAGTACAATTATTATAATTACTCGTAAAATTACTCTAAAATGAGCTTGTATGCCAATATGATAGGAGATATAAAAGCGATAAAAATGTCACAGATAAGGTAACCAGCATATATACAATTGATTATTATCAAGTGTTTATATTTACTTTTTGATATTATTTATTGATTAAGGAAATTAAATTGCTTGTTTACTTTAAGCTATTAAGTGCTAGAATAAAAAGCAATAGCTTATATACTTTTATGACGCACTAAAAAGTGTTCATTTGAACATATAAAATGAAAAAATAAAGATAGGTTTCGCTACGCTACTTATGTAGTCGGATATCATTTTGACCCATTTGTGAAACTATCGTTATATTTTCAAAATTTGAACGCCATCGATTTTGGTTTTTACAATTAGTCTTTACTTCATATTTAATTTGTAGAGCATTCTCGTTTCCGAAATGATAAGAAATTACAAATTTATACAGTGACAATGTAACGATTGGTTAATCGTTATATTTAATTCTTAATTTTAATGTATGTTATTCTGTTTATTTACCTTCTCTAAGAGATTTTATCATTTTCCGAGAACGGGTATTTGCCAAAAACATAGGGTTAGATTATCCGTTGGCTAGATGTGAATAGTTGAATAAATAATGTGTGAGTGAATTTATTGAATACTAAATTAATTTTAGACCAAATAAATTTACTTTGCTTCAACAAACTTTTACTGGATGAATACCAAAGGTAGGTTATTTTGTGTATAAGACTAATTTTCTTTATCTACGTAACGTAACATTGTATCAAAAAATACATGTGTTATTTATATTGACTTTATAAGTCAATAATATGTACAGTTAATACCATCGCGATACATATTTGATGTAAAATACGTAATTTAACTCTCGGACTATTCTCACTTTTTGCAACG
Organism: Druceiella hillmani; assembly: GCA_039881145.1. Taxonomy (NCBI): domain Eukaryota; kingdom Metazoa; phylum Arthropoda; class Insecta; order Lepidoptera; family Hepialidae; genus Druceiella; species Druceiella hillmani. The sequence continues at coordinate 26,738,993 of JAYKKI010000011.1, read as the reverse complement.
TTACTAACAAAAGATTCATTATTCGAGCCTTTGAATAATTACAGTTCGTGTTATATCTAATTTATAATAGAACATTTTTAAAAATATACTTTAAAGTAACGTAAAATATTTTACGGTCATATACTTATATCTAATATCGAATTATATGTAAGAATTTAAATTCAGTATGCGTAAGAATTTAAATTAAATGATGGAAAAATTGTTTCATATTACACCATCCTAAAGAAAATTTGTCAATTATCGGCACTTATCGCCCTTCGACTTAATTCAATTATTATAATTTCACTTTTTCTTTTTTCTCGGTTTGTCTCGATCAACTCATGATATTTATGTACTAAGAAAGGCAGAACATTTATATTAAAACGAAATCCGACTTTTCGTGGAATATATACTCTAGTTACTGTCTTGTTTTCCGCCAATATATTTTCACTTGTATGGTAAAAACATACATACACCATTGCGTTGATATGTTTTATATAAACTATTGGTACATTTAGTTACATTAATAAGTACAAAGTACAAAATTTACCATAATATGGAACGAAGAGAATACTTGTGCGGAATTGCAGAAATCTACAAGTGTAAACATTTCAACTCTTTATTAAAGGAAACTAAACGAAAGTTTTCCGAATAACTTCCCAACCACATTACGGTAAATTTAATATATCTTATAGTGACTTTTTAAAGAAAGGAAACCTAATCTATATAGTTGATTTGGCGAGTCGATTTTCTCTCCCAACCAATATATCCAATATTCTCTAAATATATAGATAATAAGATTTGTCTGTTTATTAGAATCTACGTGTATCTAAACATGAGAATATGGTATATGTAACATTTTTAATGAAAAATCATATTTTCCTCTCACTCTGATACGCCTCTACGTCGTCTTGTTAATTTCCTTTTTTTTTTTTAAGAAGTGGAGCAGCGTAGTTATATTTTTCTTTATATATTTAACGCTTATGGAGAAAAACAGATACAAATCATACAGAAACACAATGACTGATATATTTAAGTATTAGACAGTGTTATCCCTAACATTGCCACATTAAAGTAGCATACTACGTACATAAATATTAAGTATTTTTATATGCCGATACCATATTACATTGTAATAAATAGAATTATAGAATATATAATATTATTGAACGTACTGAAAATGATAAAGTACTTAGCGTTGGACCTTTTGTAGTACAATAACATTTCTAAACATAAGTAAATTTGTAAATTACTGTATTCTTAGAGACTTTTCGATTCGGTGTGGAATCTACACTTCTCTCCTATCTTATGTAACCAGCAAAGTATGAAGGAAAGTCAAGTTAATATTCTTTTAGAATTTATTTTTATTTTCAAACAATACTGTATGATGTTCAGTAATTCCTTTTCACAGTCACGTTACTTTTATTACACTATAACCATTGTTCAACGTATGCGCAATAAATAATTTCTTTGATAAGTTGAGTACTGACATATTGAGCCACTGAGCTAAAGTAATAAATGAGTGATGTATATATCTTTATAATCAAGTGATATATATCACTCTGTTCTTTTCACAGAGACATACACTAATTTAATACAGGTGTTCTACATATGTACATCAATTATATTCATTCATTATGAAGCAAAACCTGATATAATTTCAAAATAATCGACAAAAATAATTTTAGTCAAATTAATCATTTGATTTAATTGATAAGCAAATTTACAAATATTTAATGAAAACAAGTAGAAAAATCATGTGTTGCAAAAGAATAATATATCGTTTATTTTTCGACAACTTTAAATATGGCAATGACTTATAACTTAGTCTGGTTCTTTGCGTATGCTGTAAACCATTATAATATTCCACATTATCGAACACGAAAATAAGCAATTTTCTGACTTAGGTTACGTCTATATTTATAGAATCTATCATTAAATCGAACTTGGCTTTTCACATATTCATCATTTTCACACTTTCAAAGTGACAGAGAAATAAGCATTTAGTACAAATTTGTTATAGACCCAATATTCGATAAACCCCGATACGAATCTTTAACTCTGTCACATACACTTTTTTCATGAAATCTGCAAGATTTCGTTGCTTTTATTTCATTTTTTTTCACTATTAACTTAACATACTTAGATGTTTTTTATTTAATTTCTTTTTACCGCTAACTATTAACATAACATATTCAGTAGCTTTTATTTCATTTCTTTTTATGGCTAACTATTAACTTAACATACTTAGGTGCTTTTATTTATTTTCTTTTTACGGCTAACTGTTAACTAGTTGGCAAAACAAAACTTAACAAACTCTGTTGCTTTTATTTAATTTCTTTTAAGGTTATTGAAGAATAACTTGGCCCTTGGTAAAATGTTTAATGAGATTTCATTTCTTCTTGTGTTGAATTGATTTAAGGTCTCAAAACTGACACAGATTCGATACCAATTATCATTTATCTAGATTATCATTTATTCTTTTCTTTGTTATTTTATTGTCTCGTTCTCTTCAGTAAATTTAATTTAAGCATTAGTTGGTTGCAGTGCTCATTCAGACTTTTTAACTGCCCTGAAATTATTTTGACCGTTTGTCACATACGCAAACTTAAATTCTCTATAATACGCGCACAATAAGAAATAGCATATAAAAATTAATATGACCCATCACCTGACAGTATTACTCTACGGGCACACAGATCTCGTTTTCTTTCTCAATAACATGCTTCGCATTCGCTAAAACTGTTTGAATTTTGAATTCATAATAAGTAATTTTTAACGTACATACTTTCATAGTATAAAGAAAATTGTTACACAACATTTTTTACGCATATTTTTTCACATTCAGAAGTTCCTGGTATTTTTACAATTCTGTGATTATTTTTTCATTATATCCTGTTACTCAGGATTACGAACTTACAAGAAATTCAATAATATTTATCGAAATCAAAACAAATTAATATTAGTGTATATCCACTAGTGAGGTAACGAATATAGATTTTTACTCATTCGCAAATACGAATGCGAATGGGGATATTCGGCACCAGTATTCGGGAATGGATATGCCAATGCCAGTACCGGGTTTATAAACCTATTGCTTTTATATAAAATTAAAAATATACAAAATAGGCACGCACTTTTACATTACATTTGAAAAAGCCGGCTGTTTTTATTGCGGAAAATAACCGATGTTGCTTATTTATTTCTTTTTTAACTATAACAACAATTGAAGTTACTGGTTATACTGGATTTAGTTAAGTTGTAAGATTAATATATCAAATATTAGTGAAACTTGGACTTATTTTATATTATACTAATCTGAGCCAGCAAAGAATATTCGCGGAAAGGAAAATCCACTACCGTTGTTAGAAATCATTCGAAATCCATACATAAAACAAGTACAATTATTATAAAAACGCCTAAATGGAATGCTTCTAAAATAAATGTTTGATTCCTGAGATTGTGAGATTTACGTGACCGCGTGAAACCTATGGTTAGTCAGATGAAGTAAAATGATATACAATACTATTAAAGTCAGTATACTACTAATGAATACTATTTAAAGTCAGTATACTACTGCATTTGACTAGCACAGCACTAGCTAAATGCATGGAATGTTTTCCAATCATTACGATTCCGTTAATTGCCACTTTTGGAAACATTATTTATGAATATTATTTATTCAGTCAAAATACGTTGGAGATAAAATAAGATCTCCGTCTCAAGTTTTCCACATGAAAAATTATTTTTTTTGTCTTAACTACTTTTATAGACTCAAGAGACATAGTGAAATTTTTCAAAAGTATTTCAACCAAAGAATTTGTCATAGAATACAAAATAATTTTCGTTAAAGGCACAATTCCGTTCAGTGAAATGAAAGCAGCTTTCGGGTATTTCACACTAAATATATTTAGTTTGAAATATCAAATTTTTAATATGTCGAAAGGAAAATCAGTTTTATAAAATTAAAATTTATTTTTTAAAATCAAGTACCTAATAATTTTATTTTTAAAATCAAATACCTATCGGAGATATAAAATAATGATGGTCATAATACAACAAGGCCATAGCGAGTTTAAAAAAAAACTAGTGCCTTATCGAATAGAAGTATAGATTTCAAAGTAAAAATCTGGTTCTTTTATTTATTTTAACATATTACGTACACAAACAGAACCATCTTGATTAAATTTCAAGACAATTAGGCTATTAAGCATTGTTCGTGATAGAGCCAAAAATTATTGGGAACGACGTTAGCTAATGGTGATTGTAATTAAATCGAAGTTAATAAAGTAAAATAATAAATTAAACGTCATTACATCAGATTAAACCAAATGAAATAAAATTAGTTTAAACTAAATGATTTAAACAATAAATTAATGAAATCAAATAAGATAGTTTCCATAACAATGGTTAAAAGTCAGCTGAAATAAAATTCTAGTAAATAACCTAAGAATGTGAATAAGAGTAACGTGAATATAAAAGAAAATAAAATAAGCATAAAAAAGTTAATTGTATGTTGAAAAATTTTATTTAATGGGTTAAATATGTTTCATTGAGTAAATTAGTTTTAAACGAAAATATTGGGGATCCAAAAATGTCAACCGAAAAATGAAGCAAATTACCATTACGAGTAATTCTAGTCATGGTATTCAACACATATATAGAGTGGCATGTGTGTAAATCCTGTTAAGTAAGTTAAGATTTACTTATTCTTTATTTCTGGCGAACAATTTCCAGATTTCTAAGTGATTCTTTTTTTTGGTATCCTAGGCACTGCATATAAACTAAATTCTCAGATCTAGAACCTCTTCTGGAAGTGACCTATGGGTTTAGATGATCTGCCAATAAGTGAGCGCAATGAAATTGATTATTTTTTACGTCAAATATACCGGAAAGCAATAAAGACACAACTTTCAAATTTGAGATAAGTTATGATAAAATAATTATCTCTCAACCTATATTCGGATTTCCACCATTTGTTGGAGGTGAATGCGAAATACTTCGGCTAAAAGGTACAGTGCGCGGTGGTGCAACTCGGAATTCGAGCGCCCGAATAGATATTTTATTGGATATCGAAAAACAGTTTTTTTCGTTTTAAATACTCGTATATTCCTCTGACACAAAAAGTATCAATATATCATAAATACCATATAAAATAAAATTTGACTGGATGTGATACAAGTATTTGGATACGTGTATCACTTATTTTCATATAGCAATATATCGTTCTCTCTTTATACAGTTAAAAATGGCCAATGAATACATATCAGAAATTTATATTTCTTAAATAAACATTGTAATAAACAATAAAATTTGTACACATGTGAGTTGAAATTTTAAGTTCTCCGACCGGTTAGCAACTTGCAAACTTCTTGTTCAAAAAATTAGTTTTTAATTAAAAAAATTCGCAGCAACACGAATGGTGTATTGCAGAAACTAAACAAGCCATTATTAAACAGAAAATATAGGGTCGAAGGTATCTTCTTGTAAAACACACGCTATTGTAGAGAAAAACATTCTTGAAGGATTAAACTTTTTTTTTATTCCAGTAATCAGTTTTCGTTTTTAAACATATTTCTATTTGAGTTCTGTATAAAATACCCTAAACCCTATTTTTCCGCTCGTATGTTAATCTACTTGTCCCAGGGTCTGCATATTTCGAACGTTCAAATGTAGAAAATGTACAAAATATTTAAGTACCAAACCTAAAAATAAAATAAGTTTTTCTTAACTTACTACGAATAATATAGTTTTTCTAAAATATATTTTATATACCAGTTGCGTAAAATACAAAATGTGAAAAATGCGATATTATAGCCCACTGAATCAATTTTCACATATATCACTAATATGAATCTATTAAAACATGTGAACAATTCTTGTTCATGCGGTCAAGATCTTCTACATTAACTTTCACATAAGTAACTATTTTAATTACAAGCGCACAATCACTCAAAAAATCCGGCCAGAACGAGAAAAACCTTTTATGTACGAGACAGTAAATGGTTCAGTCACTGCTAGTCAATACCTATTTATTACATGCAGTACTTACCGTCAGAATTGCATGGCTCTGTGATGTTGATTGTCAACAAGATTTAAAACTATGTAATTGAAGAGCTTTCTCTGTTTTTAATTATCCTTCGAATAAGTAAACTCTACTCGATAGATATTTAAGATATATTGAACCATGAAAGATGTTTACCTACACTTTTTAAGTATTAGTAAAAACAAAAAAAACCTAACGACATCTTTGCATTTTCTTTCAATTTAGTGTCATTCTGAAAGTTTGTTTTTAACTTAAAATCCATCTTCGATTCAATTCTTTTAAATCTTACAGAGCCCTTTACCGATTTGGAAAATTATTGAAAACATTTATACCATCGACAACAGACATAAAGTTATTTTCTATTATACACCGTTTATATAGTTTGACCAATGGAAGATATCGAGATTGATTGTGCACATAAGGGAGTATTTTAATATTCTTTAAAATGTCAACATATCATATTACAAAAATATTTATGACAAGTGACGTTCACTGTTTTTGTGTCTACAGTTACACTACTATATCCTCTTTAAAACCAAATTTCAAAAAATTATGGGCATCTAGAACCATTTGTTTCCATATTAAAAATTCCTCCGCCGCAAATCAATTTGGTATAATTTAAGCAAAATATCGGAGTGTCGCGCATCTATCGTGTTAAAATTCTAGCTGAAAGTAATACTGCTTAGATCGGACATCTACTGATTGTATTAAACTATAGCGGCTAATACACCAAATGTTCACTAATTTTTAACATAACGCAACTCAAGTATCAATATAAATGTCGAACTTTTAGGTATTTAAATACGATTAGATAAATATTGCAAGATATTTAATACATAAGATATTAAATTATTTATTTTTAATGGAAATGTTAGAAAAGTTAGTTAACAAAAAATTAACAATGATGTTAAACTATCCAGTACACACCCTGCACACGAGGGACATTATCATTATAATAGCAAACTTTTTTGTGCATGTTTTTAAATTTTTTTTTTTTTTGCGATATCTCTTTTGACAAACATTTTCATAATTATCTATGCTCTATTTCACTACGAAAAGCATCACATTAATTAGAAGTGAAACGACCACAAAGTTGACAAGTAGGTAGCAAGTCTTATTTGAAAATAATAAACGCCATTATTAACATATTTATTTAATAATATTTCAGTGATAATCATATTTACGGATTATTGACATAACCGAATTTCTCAAAATATTTTTAGATACGAGTATAATAAAGATATCTGCCAACAACCAGCATACGCGAGACTAGACTGACTACCTACCGACCTATGCAAGGCTAAATTAACGAGACTCAACGCTTAACTAGACTAACGCTTGACAGATTTCTGAAAATATCCATTCTCGCACTAAAAAGATTATTGCAATAAATGGCTTGTTTACTTGCAAACGATTTTAGAAGTAATTCGATCAAATTATCTGCTGTAATCGAAAATATGTTTTTCGTATATAATTGAAGTTTCTAAGAGTAAATTGGGATATTTATAAAATATAGAAATCAGTCGCCAAATTACTTTGAAAGGAGGTTGAGGTTAATAATAGCTTTCTTTCCGCCAATAATATTTGCAAAATATTTTTAATTATAGTGTTATTATTATAGTGTCTAAAAAAATTAGTGGTCGTTGGATGTTACAAATTAATGAATACGCTGCCTTTAAACTTAGAGAAATGTATTTATTTATTGGGTATTTGCAGAGTGATGTGTTTCAAATGAATGCCTCACATATTTTAGTTTAAGGATGACTTGTTGGCTATAGGTCAAAGTTTAATTAAGTTTTCTCACGAACGTGATTACAAATAAAAATAAATGTCACGTAGATGAAGCTAATGATATCTTGTGATATACAAAGTCATGTCACTATCCCAATTTAAACTAATTCTACTGAAAACCGATTTCTAGAAAATACTGACTGTAACCTTTTCAGACTTTCAACCCTAATTTAATATATATTTTATGAACATTTCTCTCTTCGAATCAGTTATTATGTTTATGTTATTATATTTTACCAGCTTTTGTAGTTTTAAATTTGAAATATTAAAATTTGGTAAATTTGATAAACGCTTTTTTGAGACATAGGAAAGATTGACGTAACTTACGTGCACTAATCTCAATTGCACCCAATCAAAATTTATAGCAATGCGAACCTAATTAAGAAAGTTTATTTATTTCATATTATCTCCCATAAAAAGAAGTAATCTGCAAGTATTGAATTAAAATAAAATAATCCCGTTCACGCACTCTTTGCTAATCGGAGGTTGTTTTACCAAGCTGTCTTGCGATATTATATCAATTGAGTAAGTAAAAAATTCTCTCGTAATTTTTGCTCTAAATGAGTAATTAATTGTATCTTTATTCATGCAAACTGACACGAATGCAAAAACTTTTCCGGATGAACGTAAAACTCTCCGCTTTTTTAATTTTCATGGTCGTTCAGGTATTTTATTGTGGCCAATCAAATTTACCCGCTAAACTAAGTTCCAATGTTACTCTTTATTACACGATTATAATGAGGTAATAATATGATAAATAATAATACCCAAAGTTACCAGGTAATCTTAATTATTAGTTAATAATTATGCACCTACTACATCGCTTCAATTCATTAGAATCACAGAATAACGAGAAATGTTCGGAGTTACTTTTGCGACAACCAAGTTGAGACCTGGGCGAGGTTAGTTTCATTATTTGACCAGATAGGTATTTAGTGTAGTTTCAGAGACGGACGAAATCATTCTCTTACGACATTAGCACTGGCATAGGCCTACTTATTTTTGCCCATCGATGTCGATTTCAAAGGCTTAGCGTCAAATAAAGCTTAGCATCCGTTTCGTTGGCTCTTTTCGTACGTACATGTAAGTGAGATGTTTATGTTGATCACCTCAATTCCAATATATCTGTTGTACGTATAGAACAGACACGATTGAAGAACATAGAGTAAAAACAACGCCAGTTCGATGTAAGTTTACCTATTCATATTTAAGCCATTAATGTTACTGATTATACAAATAAAGTAAAAATTAACAATTTTTTTTCATGTTATTACAGGATTTATTTCGTTACTTCTTCATTCTCTATTTTTGGTTAAGTTTAAGTGCACGAATGAATTTAATTTTGATGCTAACTTATTCAGCTAAAATCTGCAAAGTTATTCAACTTTGCAGATATAGCTGAATAACCCCAGAATCAACCATACCTGTAGCTGTTCGTTGTTCATAAATTTTGCGATAATTTGTCTGACCTGAAGTAGGAGAATTTTAGTTTTGCCTTTTATGAACTTACAGCTTCATTTGTTTTCTTTCGTAATGGTGAATGAATAATTTATAATCATTTTGAGAAAAATAGATTTTATAAATTATTTTCATGTTTTTCCGCGTAAAATGACTGCTCTTCATATACATTCATTACATACGATGAAATTCACTCGTTACAATGCTCAAACGAATCCAAAAATAGTCACTCGAGCCGAATTGTCGAAATCATTCCAATTTAACTTTTGTTTCATAGCCCTGAATTATAATGGAGGAAAATGTGGATAAAGTTTTTTTTGGGGATACATGAGAATGAGACCGACTATGCGCTTCGGTGGGTTCGCCGATCAGTATTGAATCCATTAGACTTTATTTGTCGAGTATATTTAATAAACCGTTATATGTGACAGAACACGACAGAAAAATTGGTGAATCGTGTACATGCTGTATCTCATTAAATGAGAAATGACATGACTGCGCATTTCTAGTAAAGTAACCCCTTGATATGAGAACCGTTAGGAGCAAAAGAAAAAATAAATTAAATTATAACAAAAAAACTACAGGGAATGTGACAATACTATCATCAGCTAGATCAGTGGAGACTATTTGGAGTAAATTAGGCAGATAGCAAGGCAGAAAGAAGCAAATGAGAGCAGTAGGCATATGTTATTGCTAAAATTATCGATTTATTTTGCATCAACTTTTCCCTATCTCCTAGATAAGCGAAGCCTTTATGGAGTGGTACAGTAACTTATTGACACGCAAGTTTCAATAAGGTTATTCTGTCAATATTATTCTGTCATCACTTCCTGTCCGATTACGGAAATAAACGAAATAAAGGGGCAAGTCGACAAATAGGTAATAAAAAACTCATATAAGAAAAATAACAGTCAAACGTTATTATTTCGTAGAAATTGGAAAACAGAGCAGAGTAATTATTCCAAGATTATAAGGAATAGAGCTACGAATTTATTGAAAGAAAAACTTTTTGAATTTTAGCTTAATATGGAGTTACTCGATTCACTCTTACAAATTAGGGAATAAGGAAGAAAAGGAATAGACTCAATTGGTAATAAAATACTGGATCTTACAATTACCTGAAACAAATTCAGCAATATCAATGCTTCAATGTATAATAAATAGCATCAATGATACAAAAATGAACAGATTGCTGAGAAAATATTATTATATAGCATAACAAATGGAGTAAATCCATAATAAATTTTATGTGACAACATTTCACACCTTTAATTTGGTGAGTTTATCACTTCATATTTAAGGTAATTTTGAAACATAACATTACGAGGTAAACCTAACTAATTAGTACATGATACCTTTGAAATTATAACGGAAATAAAAGAAGGATCCTTTACTTACAAACGTTCGAGAAAGGAAAGAGAATGGGATATGACAGAGACAAACACCACCAAATAGCATGGAGTGATTTAAGGAATAAATTCTTGAGACAACAAATCAATATGAGATTTCGCGGAGTACTTCATATTTTTCTGTAACAACTCAGCTCCATACATTATAAATTAATCCTTGAAAAATGACGTATCATATTTAGTGATAAGAAGATTGAGAAGGCATTCAGAAAGTGATCCGAATTCCGAATACCTGGGCTAAGACATAAAGAATTACCAATTTGTTATAAAAAAGAGTTACCAATGTTTCACACGTTAGCGAGGATACAGAAAAAGTGGATTAGATTGTGCCACTTACCTCGAAACCACCATTTATATTCAGAATAATGACCATACTTTTTGAGGCTATATTTTTTATAACGGATTTTTTTATTGAAAAACCCTTTCAAACGACTTCGAAGAACGAACTCTTTAAGACGCTTAAATATTAAACTCGTAAATATTAAACATTATTCGCCTAAAGCTATCGACGAAACGCACGAAAGCCGAGATCATCATTAGACCCAGATTTTTAAAAGTTGATAAAACATAAATCACGATGCTCTCAGTTGTGCAAATTTTGTGAACAAATTGGAAATTCGTCTCTGTCTATCAAATTGGAAATTCCCCTATTTCTGTGTATACACTTACGATATTTTGTGCGTTTTGGTGCGCAAATCTATGTCGAACGAATACGTTTACTTGAAAATTAAATACTTTAATTCTAAAGGCAAAATGTATCCTGTAATAGATTATTATGACAAGAGTAAAAGCTGTGTCTAATAATGATTTTATTTTTCGATAGCATTTTAATAACGCAATCGAATCTTATTATAGGTTTCAAATCAAGAAATATGTATATATTCAATTTAGTAACCGAAGAACAAAAAATATACCCTACACGCGCCTCGACATCGTGTAAAAATAACAATTTTCCCCGTACACTTTGCTTTATTAGCCTCTTCGTTTCGCGAAAACCCGAGAACGAAATAAGTTTCTGCCACAGCAATACTGTTATGGTAAAAAGTTGACAGTATTGAAACTAACCCAACATTGATCAGGTATTGAAACAAACCCAACATACATCGTTTAGAATAAGCGTATGCTGTACTCACGGCAAAGGCATTGTATTAAATAGACACGATATCGTTTGTAAAAGAAAGAGAAATTGTACAAACAGCGCTTAAAAATACAGTATGAAACTTTTCACAAACATTCAAATATATAACAGCATGGATTGATAGTATATACACATTTAAAATAGTGACGGTTAGCAGCGAAAGGTTTAACACTTCCTTGTATGGAATACAAATAATTCAAAATTGAAATAATTTTTGTATCAGTTTTTCTCTTATTATTTTATCTAAATAAAACGATCGAGAGTGAAAAAGATGATTACCTTTTCCGCTCCGCGCTAACTTCACGTCTTTCCTGAACTGCTGTCTTGGTACCCATATAAAATGTTATCAATGGCGTTTCCAGTAAGCTCGCAGGTATGCCGCTCACGTGGTCGTATCTTTATACCTTTACTGGTATAATTAGCAGATGCAAACGAGATAGCATTGCACAAAAGAGGCAAATCATACAAAAAAATCCTACGTAATAAAAAATGTTAGATTAATAAATTCTATTTTTAATAACGTATTTTAGTAATTTAGTGCACTTTACGAATACTATTTTTATATACAACACGTATTTTATAGATATAAAAGTTTATAAATTGCGGCTAACTACGGAATAGTTGTACTAATAATTATTCAGTCATTGTTAAACTGTGAGCAATAAACAAATTTCATTTTTCTGTTATGTCACATTTTATCTTTATTTCCACAAAAAATATGCTAATACTTTTATAATCAAGATAAGCAACAAAATTCAATATGGTCTTGCCTCACTTGGTGTGTCATATTTAATACCTCAGCCTTGTTTTCTAGACGTACGTAAATAAGACAAAAATAAATATTCTAAAACATTGAAAGTAAATATTACATATACATTAAATTAATATATTTAATTACGTAAATAAAATGTGGTTATTAGATTTTTACGAGTGGCAGCCTATCTTGTAGCTAAGGAGGAAATTTTGACATTATTTTCTATAAAACAATGCATTGACAGTAGACACACCTTATCAGCAACATGAAGACCATCTTATCTTCTGAGGACCACTTGTAAACTGCTAATGATATGTTTATTTAATTTAGTGTTATTGACTCACAATCGTACCCATTTCTATCTGTCAGTCACTTTAATTATCAACAGCTTCTCTTATATAAATTTTCGAAATATCTATATTAAACCGAAATTCGATTGTATATTGTTAAATAATAATAAAACATGATTTTTCACTATATGATCAACCTTAAATAGATCGCTGGATAACTGTTTTATTAACCTACTGTAGTATGAAAATAAAAGTAAAACCATAAAAAACCTTATTCATGCAACCGGTGAACAAGTGTAAATCAAATAAAACAATTTAAATAAATTTTGATAAAATCGCTTAAGCCTCAAAGGTAAAAAATGAACATGAAAATACATATAATTACGTTCCACGCGATTGAAAATGATATATATTATGAAACCTACCAGTATTGACAAAACGACTCCTATTACTCGTAATAAGTTTCAATGTGGAAAGAGCCACCGACCTTCATTGTATGATAAAAATTAAAAACTAAACGTTTTTAATTTTCGTTGAGTCGAATTCAAAACTTGTTTTTAAAACTACGAATAATTTAAAAAAAATACGTTTAACTATTATTTTTGAATTCTAAAAATTCGTTCGTAAAATAATTTCAGAAATGTTTTCCCACATTTCTACTCGAATAATTCGAATTATTCCTTTCAATTATATGGTGTACGATATTGATAATTTTTATAATTGTTAGGTTACGGGAAAATTTTCCAGTTTGGTTCAAATAATTGACAACCGTGCATATTTTTAACTTAAAATTCTCACAGGTATGCGAACAAATATTGGACAAATTAAAACGTACTGTCGAAGAAATATGTTTTAACATTTTAAAGTATTTTATAGTAAAAGATTTCTTTATCTAAAATGATTTTTTTCATATAAAAAGGATTTTTACGTGAGAGACAAAAGAAACAATGAGTCTAAGAATGACTTGAAATTAATACACTTTAAATCAAATAAAAATTTCACTTCTTATTTTTCTAACTAAAAGAAAACCCATAATGAAAAAGATTTCGAATGCTACTAAGTTATCTTAAGATTAAATTTAATTAGAAAATTACCTACGATTATACAAATAAAATTGTCAGCGGATTAATCACAATTTTTTTTACCTCATTAGTCTGTAGTATATTGCTGGAACTTTTGAAACGAAATATATAGTAAAATAAGAAGTTTTTTTAAATACTGTGACGTCATATATTTTCATTTTCTAGTAAAGTAAATATCGTAATCAAGCAAAAATTTGAACTCAACTTTTTGATGGAAATCGGTTACTTATAAATATTTCCAGCTAATTATCTTTTTTCTAGCTCGAAATTTCTTTTTCTGCATAATGTAATAGAAAAAAATGAATATTTCGTTTTTCTCGAAAAGTAATTAGATTTTTTTCTTGTAATTATCAAACATGGTTAATTTTCAATCACTGAAAAATAGATTTTGGGTTAATTTTTATTCAATCTAAATTTAAGCAGTCTCCATTACATACGTGCGACATTGATGTACCATGTAATTATTATTACGATAAAAGTTTTTTTATAATTTATCCGTTATTATCTTCAAAGAATTGATATCACCAAATTAGCAAGCAATTTGCAAGTGGTCCTGGGTAAAAAGATAACCAAACTTAGACAGTGCAAATTCTGTTTATTATGTTAATTTTAATTTATGAATAAATTATTCTTGTTAAGTCTTTTTACTGTTTTATTGTTATTTGATGTATCGCTTCAGTGCCTCTTAGTAAACATAAACGTTAAAAAACTGAGAGAATAAACACACATTTATAGTTTTAAATAAAGTAAATACACACACAAATAAAACATGTTGGGAAAAACCGCCAGATCCCCCTTGTTGTAACTATTTGTAAAAAGAAGACAAATTATGGAAGAAATTGAAACGTATTATTTTCGGTGCCCAGTAATCTCTTCTATTTAAACGCACAGATCATCTGCGAAGTTAGCGGACTATCGCTCTTCCAGAATTGAACTCCATGTTTATGAATATTGTTCGATAAGCTCTGCTTTATTCATTTGCAAAAGACGAAGAAGTTCATCAGAGTAAAGACGTAAGATTTTCATGATATATCCATTCTCTTTATTTTCATTTTGCTACATAAATATCTTATTCAAAATTACAAGTTATGAACGCAATGTTTATTTACAATTATAGTGTGAAGAAGATAAGAATTATTGGAAAAGTTATGATTTATTTTTCCAACATTAATGATGTTCGCTGCCGACGTGTGCCTGTTAACTATTTTCAGTCTGTTGAATCTACATCGGTATTTGCTCCATAAAAATATTTTCGGAATAAATAAATGATATTATTAACGATCTCACTAGCCAAATGATCTACATTTCTGCACAGGTGCGTATATATCATTGTAATACGAGATTTTAAATCGATAAAAATATCACCAGAAAACCTTAATGTATAAAATCGGTGTGCATACCTATAAGTGTAAAAGTTCTAAATAAAGAGTTTCCTAATCACATATCTAATAAACTGAATTTGTCTTTTACCACTACTTGAAGCGAATGGTAAGCTAGTCTAACAATTGAACAACGTTTTTAACATTAATAACAAATGTATACACGTGTATATATGCAATTACAGAAAAGTTTTTAAATAAAACTACTGATAATTTATGAATTTGATATATTATACATAATGCGAAATGTTTTCCGACGAATTCGAACTACGCGACCTTCACGTGAGAGTTTCGTTTTACAAATTTTGCAGCCGCGCAGGTGGCATGTCGCAAAAATATCTATTAAATTAAAACGTATAGCTGAAGGTACATGTGAAATACACGGAGCTCGTCAGCACCAGAGTGTATGTTTAAGGGAGAAAAGAACGACGAATTAGAAAGGAACATATATACGTGTTTCACTTTAGTAATTTATTTTCTTTTTATATAAATATTGTATTTCACTTTAGTATTTTTATATATTTTTTCTGTCGCATATGCGAACAGAAAAGATAAACGCGACAGAAAAGATAAACACGGCAGACAGAATATTAGCTGAATCTGAATGCAACACTTTCTTTCTTAATATTCTTTTAACCTAAATTCATAATTATTCCTCGATTGTCCTTCGTATGTTTGCCTAGGTTTATTTACTTCGAACGTAAAGATGTGTTTGAAATTTTCTGTGAACAAAGAATCACAAAAGAATATTGCAAACACTCGGTAAACCATCCATTGCATATCATGTAATCGAACACAATCTAACGATTTTTAACAATAGATTGATGGTGATTTTCTAAAATTCTTCAAAACTTCATCAATAATAAGGGACATGGACTTCTTCGTAATCAAGTCTTTCTGTTACTCATCACTTTACCTTCCTCAAACTGTAAAAAGGACTAAACACTTCCTCATTTTGCAACTTCCTCATTAAAAGGCCAAGTACTTTTAAGAGAAACACTTGTAAGAAAAGTAAAGATGTGCTAAATTATGAGCTTTGAGCATAAGATATCCGTAGTAGATTGTTTAAGAATTTAGTTCCAGGTATGTGATTGTGACAGATCTAACATTCAATTAACTCAATCATCGACACTTCTCTAACAAACCCGCGAGAAATAATTGCTTTTGTCTCATTGTTTTAAGGGTAACTATTTAAAGAAGAATTTAACCAATTTTCTCGTGATATTTATCTTCTTTTATTTGTATTTATTTAAGGTAATATGAGTTTTGCCAAATACCTGGCAGTCATCAATGGATTCGGTAATACTCATTTTTTATCCATATCGTAGCTGTTCCTATTGTCAACTTTTAAGCCGAAGAGCTCTTTTTAACGGGCTCTTCAACGCATTGAATGTAAGCAATAGTTAGGTGCATTGTCCAACCACGATTTTTAAATTTTTGGAGATAGTTTCTATCGCAATTATGAACTTATACAGAATAAGTAATAGCATAAAGAAATAAATATGTATATTTTAAACAAGCGAGCGATTAGTCTATTGGTTTCAAAGTCTAAAAACACGCTTTCTTCCCCGATGATATTTTATAGTTAGTACGTATTTATTATCACACATACTTTTTAATTTAAACAAAACTTTTAACGAAAAAATTGAACTGACTTCAAGGAACCATTGAATAAGAGACACACTCAAAAGTACAAAATAACAAAAACACGAGTATTTATTTTGATACCATATCGTTTTGAAAAGTGAATAAATTTGCAAAATACTCCTATTATTAAAAAAATTACTGCAAGGTACTAAGTATCGATGTTTTTCTCTCTCTGGGTTACGTACATAACCACACACATATAAGAAAGCCACATTCGACTTGGCACTGGCTCCAAAATCGGTAACAAGACTAATATTTTACAAAGTTCATTAACATCTTTCTTATATTTTATACTGCCAAAACATTTTGTTATGTTTTGGCAGTATAAAATATAAGAAAGTGGTTATTTTAAGTCGGTTCAATGTTCCTGATAAGAATTTTATTTTTCTATTTTTAGTGACTATGATATCCTAAGTTACCCAAAATGTCACGAACTCATAAATAATTCTATATCATTTATTGAAATCGAGACAGGCATTTACGACATTTAATGGACTTAAATACATTTATGCATTTGTATATGCAATGTTTTGGTTTGTTTTCGTTAATTCTAAGTTAAATTATTATTTTACGTAACGTTCGGAGTGCGATACTAAAAAGGCACTCACCGTTTTAGAAAACGACTTAGCTGAAGATCAGTTTATGTCGCTTCAAGTAGATAAGGTTTTTAGGTAAAATTACTATCTGTAATTTAGCATCGAAAAAAATTATTATCGAAGCCAAATTATAGCAAATTTTAACACAAATTGAAAAGCTAAGGTAAATTTAAAGAATTATATTACTTTCTTCGTTATTACTTACGGGGAAACGTAATTACGCCATGGCTTCAAATCTACCTGTATGTTCTTACTTACCTGGTAATTGTCTTCTTTAATTACTTACTTAACAATCTAATTGCTTTATGTGTTTGCATGAAATTGTATATACTTAAGCGCTTAGCTACTTACACCTTAGTTACTTAATGTCTTTATATATACTTCTACTTACTTACCACCTACCTACCTACCTACTTATATCTGAGTTTTTTTTAGCCTTTGTGTGTACTTCTGCATGATTACCTACCGATTTATTTCGTTGCTTTCTCATTTAGGTCAAAATAAGACTCTTCTTCTCATCACTGCGGATTTCTTGCCACAACACCAGTAATTACCTAACATGATGAATCTACTCCTCACTACTGACTTCATATATCGAAAAATGTTCTTTCCATGTTAAACATATTCCTCTTAGGAAATAAGTTTCGATGTTTCTAGAATACCATATAAAAGTATAAAATAACATTTTATATATATACATATATATATATATATATATATATAAAATTCATATATATACATATATATGAATTATATATATATATATATATATATATATATATATACACACGCACGGGAGCGTGCGCACGTATGCAGGCAGGCACGCACGAACGCAAGCACACATGCACGCAGGCACGCACGTATAGACGCACGCTTATAGGCAGGCACGCAAGTACGCACACGCGCACTCAAGCGCGCATGCACGCACGCACGCAGACACACACGCACGCACTCACGTACCCAGTCCGGCACACTTCATTAAATTCATTAGAAGTCACTTCATTGGAATAGACAAAATGTCAATGAGTGTTTCGTTAACTAATATAACACGTAAAATGATTTGTGAAATAACACCTTAAATGTTGTTTCTCTTTTCAGAGCAACACAAAATTGTTTTATTTGGCCATTCACGATTTTATAATAACGCATTGTAAAACAACATTTATACAGATATTATATACTACAATGGAGAAGTTAAAGTTCGAGTTTATAGTAAAGGCTACTGAAGACCCAAAAACAAATTTAATTTGTGTAACCTCAATAACTGACGTCAATCAACATACCTATATAAACCTGGAACAATACCACTCAGTAAGATTGTAAAAGCTCAAGCGTTAAGAAATTAAAAAATACATTACAAAGGAGATATGAGAAAAGAGAGGTATGGATTTCAGTAACACTAGAAATAAGTAGTTCTTATATAGTCGAAGATGGAAACATGAAGTTTATGGGTTATTTGCTAGAAGAAACACCACCAAGATTCACATTCTACTGGAATTTCAGAAGAAGCTTTAACGAGAATCCTGGAAAGCTTTACTGAAATGAAGAAGGATATATTTAAATACCATAACATTAGACATTTGTAAGAGAAATTTACAATAGTAAAATTTAAAAAAAAAAAAAACAATGTGGATGACTATTTTTGAAACAGAATGTACTCAAACTGGCATAAAAAAGACACTATGAAAATTGAAATACCAGGTTTGTTTTTGGAGGACTCTGCTCTTGACTGGTACAGTTCCATGCTCATAAAACATACAATAAATTCAAAATGGTCAATTTGGAAACAAAGCTTGTGTGAAACGTACGCAGACAAAGGATTGTCACCTGTCAGGTATGCAATGTTATTCAAATATAGACAGGGCTCATTAGTAGAATATGCCTTAAAAAACTTTTATTGGAAATAAATGAATCAATGGATAAATTCGCTCTAATTGACTTAATCGCTACGGGTTTACCAAATTTTATAACCGATAAAATTGACAGGAATTATCTGAAGGATACGAAAGATTTATTCAATAACTAGCTGACTCGGCAAATTTGGTTCCGCCTCAGAAGCAATAAATGTTGTGTTAACTTATTAGCTGAATTAAATTCATTATTTAGATAAAATGAATACTCAAAATGAATTAAGTTCAAAAAAATGTACCAAAATGTCTATTATTTTTCGGTACATTTATTAATCAGTATAGTATTTTTTATAATGGTCGCGATTTCTTGTTCCTCTGCCGTGGATTGATTCGCAATATTTCTTAATCGAATTGTATTACCGCTTCGTTGCGAAAGATTAGAACTTCTGGTTCACGGCGTTGTAAATAACACTTTAAAATTAATCACATAATTCAAAATTATATAAGGAAGCAATTAATCGAAGCGCACCATCACAAATGTCATAACCTCACAAAGTGAACACCTTTGAAGTCGCAACGTTTCACAATATTCATTTCAATAAATTTAACTCAACTATTTGAAATAACTTTTCTCTGATGAATTTCAGAAAAAATCGTTGGAAGATAATTAATTTAATCTAATTCGACGAAACCTGAATAAAAATTGTTGAAAAATAATTATAATTTTTGTCAGTGTCTGTCATTTATGACATACTTTCTTTTTTCCTTCTGTTATTTATTACATATTACGTTTTATACTCAATTAAATGATTTGTGATTTTCTTACTTTTCCGACAAGTTTCCTCGCGCGAGGAAACTTGTCGAAGCCGAGGCGACAAAATAAAATATTCATCGAAATCAATCAATCTGTTGTCGATTTATCATCAAAAAATATTTCGTAAAAAATAATCTCGATATATCATCAATCCGCTCCATACAAAATGTATGGGAAAATAAATTTTCTTCATAAATTTGTTATGTGAATTTTCCCAATGTTTTAATAGCTATTCTGCTATTCGGGGAGGAGACAAATCCAACAAATCAAAGACCATCTAAATCGGTCCAGCCGTTCTTGAGTTATTAATGGTATAACTAACACGACTTTCTTTATATATATATATATATATATATATATATATATATATATATATATATATATATATATATAGATATCAGAGGCTTAGAACATTTAGTAAATAAAAATAAAACAAAATATTTCGAAAACAAAATTAAAGAAAAGGATATAGACATTAAACCATGCAGAATTTGTGAAAAAGAAATCAAAGGAAAACGATATCACCCTAAATCTGTATGTTGGTTCAAAAATAAAAGTAGTGAAAAACCAAACAGAGATCGCATAAGAAATGTGAATAATTCTGATTTAGAAACGGAATTAAATGATTTAAATCCAAAAAACTAGTAATTCCACCATTAATCAAAATTCAGTTATGATTCAGGATCAAATGTGTCCTTAGTAAATTCAAGATTCTTATCTTTAAAAAGTAATCCAATAAATAAAAATAATAATACAAACTTAAAAACGATTAATGATGTGAAAAAACTACAGGAATAACAACTTTTAAAATAAAGATTTTTGATATTGAAAAGAATGTTCATGTTTTTGTGATAGATGAAGACAATTTTGATTGACTTCCTAGTTGAATTAGATTTTATACAAGAATTTCAACTAGTTCAAAATGAAAAATTATAAATTACACAAAATTTATATAAAAACGACGAATTTGTGGAGGTCCTAAAAAACTATTAGTGAAAAAAATGATAAACATAAAATAAACTTTATTGAACACATGGAAAAGGTAAACTTTAACATTTGTATAAATCATTTAGACCTTCCAAAGCAGTCAGTAATAGACGAATTGATAAATAAATATAATATTCTCTTTGCTAAAGATAAATATGCTGTAGGCACTGTGAAATGCTATGAATTCAATCATATTGATTTATTAATAGATAAATAATGTTGTAAACGTCCATATAGGTGCACTACTGAGAATAGAAAAGAAATAGAAAAACAAATATCGAAATTGTTACAAAGAAATTTAATCGAAGAATCCCATAGCCCTTTCGCAGCTCTAGTAACATTGGCTTTAAAGAAAGAAGAAGGAAGACGATCAAGATTATGTATAGATTTTTGTGATATAAATAAGATTGTGGTTCTTAATCGCAACCTTTCCCATTAATCGAGGATTTAATGGTAAAAACAAGAAATTGTAAATATTTCTCAACACTGGAGAAAAACTCAGCCTCCTGGTCAATTCCTTTGAAAATGGAAGACAAAAAAAACAGCGTTTATTACTCAAGAAGAATTTTCAACGGACCATTTGGTTTAAAAACTTTTCCTGCTATTTTTCAGAGAATATTAAGCAGAATTAGAAGAAAACATAAACTTTCGGATTTCATTGTGAATTATATAGATGATCTTTTGATATTTTCTAAAACATTTGAAGAACACATCGAACTTTTATCACTGTTATTAGAAGCAATTTCAAAGGAAGGTTTTAGATTAAAATTTTCAAAATGTAATTTTGCACAAGACTTTGTAAAGTATTTAGATCATATAAAAAATTGAAGGATAATCTAATTGCTATCAAGAATTTCTCTGTTCCAAAAATACAAAAAAATATCCGACAGTTTTTTGAATGAAGAACTAGTAGACTTGACATATTATCTGTCGGAATTTAATTTTGAAGCAATATATTCACCAGGAAAATGCAACTTAGAAGCAGATAGTTTGATCATCTGAAAATCTTTGAAAATCGAGAAGAAAGTTTGAAAATTGTAAATTTAATTAAACTAGAAGATATTCAAAATGATCAAAAAAGAAATGAAGACATAAAACAGAGAGAGAAAAATATACTAAAATTAAAAGATAGAATATACTATAAAAAGGACGGAAAAAGAGAAAATATTTTACTGGCTGAAGAATTTACTAAGAAATAATAAAAAAATATGCATTACCATTACTGTCATATAGGAATACAACAAATGTAATATAAAATTAAACCTTTCTACACAACAAAAAAATTAACTTGTAACATAAAAAAAGTTGGTGAAATATGTGAGAGACATAAAAAACAAATCTAGACCAAAATATAAATTTGAACTATTGTATCACTTAGGTCCTGCTACTTACCCTTTCGAGGTTGTATCCACAGATACCGTAGGTGGATTTGGAAGCTCGTGTTCTACGAAAACATATTTACACTTACTGGTAGACCATTTCGCTTGATATGCCTATATTTTCTAAAACGCAGATTTCAAGGTGTTTTATAAAGCTAGTTCAAAAAGTAACGCAGATAAATAAAATTGGCATGATTCTATCTGATCAATATCCAGGTATAAATTAAAACGATTTAAAAAAAATTTAATAGAGAAAACATACCCATTATCTTCACTGCAGTAATAGTTTGAACGAGAGATTGAACCAAACATTAGTTAATAAAATAAGATATAAAATAAATTAAACTAAAAATAAAATAGCATAGACAACTAATGTAATGAAACTGAACATACTGTGACAGGATTTTCCCCAAAATACTTATTAGATGGAGAAAATATTGATATTATAGCAGATGAATTGAAATAAGAAATAACATATAATGATTTTAAAAAAGATAGGAAAATTGCACTAGAAAATATTATAAAATCACATAACTATAATAAAAAATTATTTGAGAAAAATAGGAAAGAGAGTGCATTAAAAACAAGAGACTTTTTATATGTTGAAAACGGTAATCGGTTAAATAGAAAAAAATCAGATGTATTAAAAATTGGTCCACATAAAATATTAGAAAAATTGTCAAAAACTGTTTATAGAATAGATACACTACAGTGTTATAGAATATAGAGTTATATAGTGTTATAGATACAGACAAAACTTATCCCGGTAACAAAATAAAAAAATTCTTTAAATAAGGGGTGGGATATGTAAATGAAGTCCGCCGCACTTCATTAAAAACTTTAGACATTCTCTATGCCCGCGACTCTGTGATAGAATAGATGAAATGTTAATGAATGTTTCGTTAACATTTAATATTCAAAGTGGAATAATTTATATATAAACTAATACCCCAAATAAAAGGATTTGTGAAATAATACCTTAAATGTTGTTTCTGTTTTCAGATCAACACAATATAGTTTTATTTCAACATTCCCGATATTATATAAGGTGTTTATAATAACCAGATGATATATATATATATATATATATATATATATATATATATATATATATATATATATATATATATATATATGTATGAATGTATGTATATATATATACATACATGTCCAAAAATTTCGTCATATATATAACGATAATCTTGGAATTCATAAATTCAAAACAGCGGCCGATTGAAGTACGGAAAAACCGTCAAAAATTAATTCAACAGTAAAAGCACACTAGAAAGCCAAACAAAATACTTTTCTGATATTTTAAATTTTACCTATAAAGTTATTTCCATCATTTATAGAAAAAAAGAAATCCGGGCTAACTTCAATGCTGATAAATCCACATCACATTTTGATAAATATTTCTTTAAGAAATAGTACATTTGACTTTATGTTATATTGGTGAAAATCAAGCTAATAAATAATTTTTTTTTAATTAATATGATGGAGGTAGGTACGTCATCTAAATTAAATGTATGGAAAACTAAAAAATAACCGCTGATCCGAAAATAACAAAAAGTTTCCGCCGGCAAACTTTTTCTGTTTACAAGGACAACTTAAGTGTCTAAGCGACATTGTTTCTCGTTATTATTTTTTCTCGTTATTAACAACAAAATACTAATTCTTCTTAGTCGTGTGATCTTGACAGACTGACCGTGGCCATGTTTCGGCTAACCTTTCAATAGCCATTCACGAAATGCGTCTCCACGTACCTTTTCGGTGTTGTGCGAACACACATTGAGTGTGGAAAGCCTGATTGATTTTGTAAGGTCAGTAGATCGTGTGGAATAGCGTGCCTGTGATCTTTAGCCGTCCACTTTTGACTGCATTACCACACTTCCAATCGAGTTTTCGTAGCGGCTGATGTGTCCAAAGGATTTCGGGGTACGTATTTGACGATAAAATTTATTTTCTTTTGAGTTCTCTTAAAATGCTTACATTGGTGCAATGAGCAGTCTAATGGATTCTGAGTAGAGGCCTCAAACACCATATTTCTAGTGCATTTTTATTCTGGGGATCCTTTAGACTCAATGTTTATTTCTCGGCTCGTAACCCTGTTAATCTCATGTTATTTTTTGTTTTGTTTGTTGGTTTTCAAATTATGTTACTAATATTATCACTTAAGATCATAGTGTAAAAAATATTTATTTCTATTTTTTATAGTTTTGGTATTTTTCCCTTATCGTATTATCTGTCCATCATATATGCTTTTTTCAGGTTTATTTGGGACGAGTAAATTTTAGTGGAATGAAAATATGCAGAAGAAAATTTAATATATTTATAATTTTTACTTATTACACTTTCTCAATTTATTACAGGGACATAAATTGCTATAGCCATGGTAAAAATTAATTTAATCTTCTAAAACATCTCTATAATCATTTAACCACTTGCTTTGAAAAATAAGACTTATTTTAGTTCTGTTCCGACACAAATAATAAAATTTACTTTACCGCCGCCCTCTCAACAATAAAAGAAATAAATAATTTTCCTAAAACTGTTTCTCTATTAAGTTTTTGTCTCTTGTTAAGAGCGCAAGCGCAAAATAAGTACTTGTTACGAAATACCGCTGTTACGGTCGCAGGGTTCAGCCAAGCTTCACGTAAGTGGTCTTAGTCGATTCTGGCAAAGGCACCGAAAAATTCATGGCATAACATTTATTATGAGCCAGAATTATAACGATTCATGCTTTCTTTTTAAGCTTCTGCAGTAGATGAGACATTTCATTTAAAACTTGACTATTACGTTTGTTTTCTGATAATTAATTGCGATGTTATTTAATCGATTGCTACATTCCATCCGATAGTCTATTAAATTGTTTAAATTTGTTGGAGTTTATATTTTCGAGAAATGCGGATTTACCACACAAGTTTTTTTTTTAAATTTTTTTTATTATTATTATTGCAATCTGTCATTTGAGACATTCAGCAATTGGTGCGTATGTTAGCATGTCTTGTACTGAGTTCGTCCTTTTGAACTCATTTCATTTTGCCCCTATATAAGGTCTTGGGGAAGTTTTTTCTTAAGCCTTCTGGGTGCCGTTATTGGGTTCATCAGGTTTATACCACACAAGTGGGAAACATCCCGTGGCAATGTTCAAGTTAGACTTTGAAACTTAGTACAAATGTAATTTTTTAAATAAAGCATGTGGATAATTTTTATCTTTAGTCTTAGTTTAATACTAAACAATTTTTTACACGAATAGTTAAAATCAAAAATAGGGTTAAGACAACTCAAAACATTAATTTTAACGTGGACCGTTATTTGATGAAGTGTCATATATAAATAATTTTCTGTCTATTAACGTTCCGATACTCTGTTGCATAAATGAAGTAATCACGGATAATTAAAATTGACTAATAAAAAACCCATGTTTATATATATATATATATATATATATATATATATATATATATATATATATATATATATATATATAGGCACATGCAATGACACAGACAATAATAATATGGCCGTCGATTTTAACATGACGCCAACATGACTGAAACCAATAAACAATCGATATTATTGTCCATTGAAAACACGTGTTTTTCTTTAAAATAATATTAGTTGCAAATAATTATAATTGCTTTACCTTTTATGCAAAACACGACGTCTTAAGAAAATATACTATTGCATTCGAATTTCGAAGTGATATATTTAGAAGGTATATGCTATACTTATTTAAAAATGGGTTACTTTTCCAAACAAGCAATACAATTGTTTTTGCAAGATTAGAAACTTGATCACTTGTTAATTCACTTCGGAAACTCAAAAATTTCATGCTCACTTTTTACAACAACTTAATTGTTACACCGTAACTAAATCATTTTCAATAATTATTACGTCTGCAAAAGGAACAAGTATCTTTGTGCGAGAGAAAAAACACTTCGCACATCCCACCTGCCAATCCTGTTTGGTATAATCGATAAGGTTGATATCGGTGTATTATCGGTAATAAACAAGTGAATTACTGATAATAGAAAATATAAAAGAATGCAACAGAACAACATTCATAAAGCATAGAAGCAAAGTGGTGATTCCACGTTGATGGTTTGGAATATTACATTATTTTAGTTCGGCAGTAAGAATATATTAACTTGATATTTTCGAGATTATTAAAACTGTATATTCCCGTATTGTTTCATAAAAGTGTATAGCAACACTTAAAAGGATATGTGTGAACCATGTAAAAATTAATTAAAATTTTTCATTTTAATTTAATTTCTTGGATGTACTACACAAACATGAAAGAAAAAATCTTTTAAAAATATATATTACTTTTTGACATCATACTCGCTCTTTTCCCCCCTGGGGTCAAACTTTAGCATATTCATTTGTGTAGATGTAGTTTAGTACATCTTATGGAAGTGAATAGTATAACAGTACACGATCGTATCATACTGAAAAATAGCCGATGAATGGGTAAACGAACTTTAGATTTCATAAACGTAACTACCCGGTTCAATTAAGATTACGCTTTAAGATTTCATAGCGGACATTTTCTCGCAGTCGCATTTTCTTTCAGCAATCTCTTTTCGTTCTTTATATGTGACAAAACGGCAAACGTTCGACTTTTACGTACGAGATAGTAAATGGATCAGTAACTGTAAGTCAATGCCTATTTAAAACATGCCGCATCCAGTCGGAGCTGTTCGCTTTCACGTAATGTTGATTTTGTACATAACAAATGATCCAAAATTTAAAATACTCGTGACAAGTATATTCATCATGACAAGTATAATTTTTTCTAAATAAACAGTACCCTTGCTGTACCCTCTTTAGCTTATGGGCAACGGAAAAGAATCACTTATGGGCAACGGAAGAAAACCATTTCCTTCCATGTTAAACTTTTTAATGGAAAAATATCGGTATTTCACGCATCTTTCTTCACTTTATTTTTCTAACGGAAAGTAATGTCGCTACGTACCCTTGTCTGTATATGCTGTTAAAGTGTCATGGTTAATAGCGAAAATATCCTCCATTTCTAACATACTGCACCAGGGAAAATGTCGAAAAAGTATTTAAAATGTATGATCTTAAATTTAAACGTACTGAATTAAAAGGTTTGAAATGCGTATTGGATATATGTGAATACTTATAGATATTATAGGATATTTAATACCTTGCAAAAATAAAATTTCAGAAAAGTGTAATTTATTAAAAACAAACGCATTGACTTTCGATCGATTAATTATCATCAGGAGTATATGCAACAACTTTGTACATAAGAGAATTACAATTTAAATTATACCCATTTATATTTTTTCTAATTTTAAAATAGGTCTATTATGAAAAATCAACACTTAAATGTGAAGCTTAGTATAAACAGTTCCTAACATAGGTGGGTATACTTATATATCATTAGTAACAGATAAAGTTTTTTAACATAGATTTTTAAAATAAAAAAAAACGTGATAATATTTTTTTAAATTATATCTCGTTTAAAAAAAATATTTTAGTATTGTATATGTTCTATTCCACTGCAAAAGGAGCATTATTTTTCTTTGAGGGGAAACCAGACATAAAGTTGGTGTCTATCGTTTTTCGAAAATAATAGATTTGATTTTGAACTCAATTATTTCAACAAATATTTCAATGATTTTCCTATTTACAGAGTAAAAATATTCGGTGGCATATATATGAATATATCGGTGGCCGAACCGAATTTCTCGAAATATTTTTAGATATAATAAAAATATCAGACAGCAACCGATCTACGCGAAAATAGTTTAACGGCCCATCGAGCCAGACGAGACTAAACGCGTGACTAGGCTAAAGCGTGATACATTTCTGAAAATATTTCATTTTGTAAACATTATTGCAACAAATATCTTGTTTACTTACCAGCGATTATTAGCACTAATAATAAATATAATAAATATTCGCCCCAATTATGTTTTGTAGCCAAACAAGCTTTTTTAGTGCATGAATTGAAGTTCGTAGGAATAAATTGGGATAGTTGCGTAATTTAGCGTAATTTAGACATAGAGATCGAGTATTCCAAATAGCGTTTTTCACATGAGTAACATTTCCAAAATATTTTGCGTTCAGTATTACCTTAACTAATTTGCTTAATACTGTCCAATGTTTAAAAAATAAATCTACTAAATTTAACGTAATTCTCTTGCATAAAACCTACGCTACTTTTGTCATGATTTAATATATCAAAATTAATATATTTTCCTTCTTCAATTATATAAATAAAAATAAAATTACGATTATTACGGAAAGTTTACGGTCAATGTGTCAAAAATAGGGTAAGAACAATTAATGAAATTGCAATTACTGCAGAAAGTTTAGGTAAATGTATCAAAAATAGGGCGAGAACAATTTAACAAAATTGCAATTACTATGGAAACTTACGGTCAAAGTAAAATACTAATTATTGCGGAAAGTTTTCAGTTAGAACATTGTACAAAAAGTTTTTGTAGCTTTTATATATTAGATGGATGGATATATGAAGGCGTGCGGTTAAAATTTAGACATGTATTTATTATCAGTTTACAGAGAACTTGAGTTGCAAGGAGTGATAGATGTGCTTTTACGCTAAGAATTATCACCTATTTCATGCTAAGAATGATTTCGTTGACGAAGGGTCGAAGTTCAATAAAATTTCCTCACAAACATTATTACTTATAACGATAAATTTTCCTTAGATTAAGCTAATTATATGTTGTGGTATATGAATTCACATCACGATTCCCACCTAAACTAATTCTATTGAAAACCAATTATGGAAAACGGTAAACGCGGATACCGCTCGCTATTACATCATCTAATTTTAAAAGGCGATTTAATATATTTTCTCACAACCTTCCTCGCTGTAACTCGGTAATTATATTTATATTATAGTATTTTGATTAAATTACCTAGTTTTGAATTTTAAAGGAAGTGTGGTAATTTTTTGTAAAATATAGGAAATTATTGACGTATTTAACGTCAATCAATCTGAATTGTATCAATCATAATTTTTACCATGGTGAACTCAATTAAAACGAAATTATTTCTGTGTACCTCATGTTACCTCCGTTGCTATCGAAAACTAATTTAAATTTAGACAATTGATATAAATAAAGGCTTTCACATATTAATTGGTATTCGGAGGTTATTCTTACAAGCTCTTACTTTTTTGTTAAACAAGTGGCTTGCAAATTGTAATTTTTTTACATGTCTAAATTTAAAGTATCATATTGTATATAATTAATTACAAAATTCTTGATACATAAAACATGTTCAGTATGACGATGTAAATAAAAATTTTTTCAAGGTTTCTTCACATCGAGATAATGAAGGACATTACATAATTTAATTAAATAATCATGTTTGCTACAGAATAATTTCCACTAAAAATACATCAGCATTTTTTACAGTTATCTACTTCGCCCCCACGTATGTTGCATACTTATATCGCAGCTTAGTTTTAAGTATTACATAAATTGAGTTAGGTTAGATTGCTTTTGTCAAGTAATTCTTAAAAATGTATGTGTTTCTTTATTTTGTTAAGATTCAGTACATCAACCAGACTTTAATATAAAATCCGGCCGGGTTCCTGGTCAAACCTGAATCCGTTAGACTTTTATTTGCCGAATACATTGAAAAAAATCGGTTTACGTGCCAGAATACCACGGAAGAAATGGTAGACTGTAGCCATGTTATAGTTCGTCAAGTACCAAATGCCACAATTGCGTATTTCTAGTGAAAATTATGTGAGGATAATTTTGCTTACAATCTGTTTCCATGGATCGATATCACACCATTAAGAGCAAAAGCACCAAAATAATTTCAAGAATAACGAAAAAAAAGCAAGTATACAACTACTGTCATCATCTAGATCACAGATTCAGTAATATTTATGCTTCAACATGCAATTAATAGAATCAGTAGTACAAATAGGTATATGTAGCCGAGGAAATTTTATTGTGCAATATAATTACATTTATAT
The DNA here is from genome assembly GCA_039881145.1 of Druceiella hillmani. Classification (NCBI taxonomy): domain Eukaryota; kingdom Metazoa; phylum Arthropoda; class Insecta; order Lepidoptera; family Hepialidae; genus Druceiella; species Druceiella hillmani. The sequence goes on along the minus strand of JAYKKI010000011.1, from coordinate 26,708,398 downwards.
ATTCGAAATCTGCAATAACTTTAGTGACAATATTTCACAGTTTTTATTTAGTACCTTCATTAAATCATGTTAAAGTAAGTTTCACATATAACTACCTGGTACTTTTTAGTAATTAATGCTGAAAAACAAAAAAAAATCTAAATGAGAAATGCAAACGGATAAAAATCGATGTAACAGTTTTTTTCTCTTGTCGTCGCAAGATATCCTTAAAGTGATAATGCATCTGAAAGAAAGATCCTGTACACACACATAAGGAAGAGAAAAGAAGGACGGGATATGAGGGGGGGGGGAGAAGAAAAAGGAGGGTTGTTTAAAGTATAGCTTCGACGATGACTCGGAATTACACCAAGCACTTCGTATACCAGCTTGTAACAACTTATTAAAGAACTTAGCTGCATACCCTGTAAATAAGTACTACTAAAATTATGTATCATGTTTAGCGATGAATAGAGTGTGAAAGCTTTCAGAAAACAATATGAAATACCAATGTCTGTATATCTGTAAATAAGATTTAATGAATTCTTACCAATATTTAATACGTAACCGAGGACATCGAAAACTTGAGATCGAAGAACATCAGGCTTTTTGAGGCTAAAGATATAGAAAATACCAAATATTGAAAGTAATTTAACTTATATAGCCGATATTACGCTAGAGACGATGTCTCATTTTAAATACACCGTCTCAAATGACACTTAAATTTGCCAGCCAAGGTTTTGATTAGTCATTAAATTATAATAGTTGAGAGAATAGTTGAGAGAATAGGATACTCTTTCAGCTATAACAAATTTAATGAGCAAATTGGAAATGCATATTTAATTATCAATTACGATAGTTTGTTTGCGACTGAATCTTTCACACAAAATGTCCTTATCTGAAAATTAAATATTAATATTATTGACAAGATATGACTTATTGCTCTGCCACATATTACTGTGACAGCTGTCAAAGCTGTATCTAATAATGATTTTATTTTTCAATAGCATTTCGATAGCGGAATCGAATATTATTCTGTTTCAAATCAATAAATAAGTTCACATTTAATTAAACAACCAAAGCATAATGAGTACTTCATACACGCGTCTCGATATCGCATAAAAAATATTTTTCCTCTAAACTTTGCCTTCTTCGCCTATTCGTTTCACGAAGACACGAGATCGAAATAAGGTTCCGCCATGGAATAGTTATATTTAAACATACTCAGCATTCATCAGGTGCTATACGCACCTTTTTTAGTATTTTCTTGTACTCGCAACAATGACGTTATATTAAATAGACATGTTATTACCTTATAATACAAAGAAAAATGCGGCTCCAGGCAGCACTTACGCATACAATGTGAAATTTTCCACAAACATTCAAATATATAAGAATACAGACAAATAAAATATATAGAGAGAGCACACATTAAAAGAGATATATGTTATTGTAAATCTTTGGCCGGTATAATGATATTAAGCAAGTTATTCGTACCAGCGAATAAGATAGTTTTGCTTAAAAAAGAGGCTGTGGGCGAATCGGGATCACACAAATAAATATATCGCAATTTTTTTGTATTAATCATCTTTTTATTTTTTAATTCTTGTGCATTTTCCGAGTACTTCAAAATGCCTTAACTTTTATATTTTTATACGCATACAAGTCTATTAAACAAGTTACAAGTCCATGCAATAACTTTGTCCACACTATTAATGCCACTATTTTAATAAATTGAAGAATAATTTGTTCTGATAGTCATTTAATTCTATAAAACAATGCAATGCCAGCACATATATACATTACATTTAATTCTATAAAACAATGCAATGCCAGCACATATATACATTACGAGCCATAAAAAGTATCTTAAAGGACAATTAAGTGAAGACCACCATATCTTTTGAAGACCACTTTTATAGTGCTAATAACATATATATTTAATTTAGAATCATTTATTTAGGTAGATCCTTCATTTTCATCTATTCATCTTTTTAAATACCCAACTCTTCAGGCACTTAACATTTTCATAGTATTAATATTAAATTGGTATTCCGATTTACATCATTAAGTAAACATAATTTTTTACTGTCTTATCCTTCTTAACTATTTAAAATCTCAACGCTTCCAAATGGAAAGGTTAGTAAATGCACAGCTGTACAGCTTTGTTTATTTTGTTTTACTGCAATATGAAAAGTAAAACAAAATTATAAAAGGACCTGTAGAAATTCGGTCGTTTAAGCTCTAAAGGTAACAAAATAAATATGAACACACTATTTTATTGCAGCCGATTGGAAACAGTAATTATTGAGAAATCTACGAATATTCACAAAATGACTCTTATTACATGTAATCAGTTTCAGCTTGACCACCGCTCTTCATTAATCTGATAAAATTTAAAAAAATTACTAATCCGAGTTGACGAATGATTTTCAAATTATATAGATAACTATTAGAGATTTAATTAAAAAATTGCGATTATAAGCATTGATAGTATTAACGCTATTGACATAAGAAAATACTGATACCGCTATTGACATAAGCGATTATAAGTATTAACGCTATTGACATAAGAAAATACTGAATAGGACGAAAAGAGTATGAAATAAGGGTTGTACGATGCATATCGATAACGTAAATGTAATTAAAGTACGAGGGTTCTATCATAGGCGTCCAACAATTTTGGGCATATATAGTATTTTCCATTAAACTATTTACATATTTTTCACCAAATATTAACCTTCTTTTTCATCCTGTGAATAGATATATTGTTTAGTATACTTTTCACAAGTATAAAAATATTGAAAATATCACAAAAAGTAAAAAAATTAGAAACTAGATAGTTTTTTAGTAAACTTTAGATTAACTTCTGATAACTCATTTTTTGAATAACTTTTTTTTAGTAATTTCGGAGATAAAGAGGAGGGGAGAAATTTTATTATTTTTCAACAATACGAAATTAAAAAAAAATACTTTTGGAATCCTTGAAATTTGCCGTTTTCGTTCTTTTTCTGCTCAAAAAAATTAATTAAAAAAGATCACGTGTACCTAATTACTACCTCTATAATTATTAATGAATATTTTTGAATGTGTTCTACTAAGATATATGCAGGTTAATATTTTTTAACGCTTTCTCAAATTCCAAGTTACAACGTCAAATCATATTTGAGGAAATTACCTTGGACGTTTTCAACAATGTTTCTAAGCATGTTTTACATAAAATTGATATTAGTTTTGGAATTGAAAGAGATTCGTGAATATTCATGTATAAAAAACCATGAGATTAAGATTGATTTCCTTTCTATATTCAGGTAAACATTACGAAAACTTCTAGTAACGGAGTCTTTTCATTATTTTAGGGGGGTGGAGAGAGGAACCTATCTTTATGGATGTTTTCAAGAATATTTTTTGAACCATCTTTCATAAAATTAAAAAGAAAGCATATAGATTTATAACTTGAACTCAATTCATTTAATTTAAATTAAGTTACGATATCAGTGTTAGTTAGTAGTGGTCATTTAAAGCAATACTGCTTTCAAATCGGATACATGTCCATCCCATTACCTAAATAAATTCACTGTTATAAATATTTAATACACGAAATCTTATGTAATTTCACTTCGCAGTTAAATTGCTTGAGAATGTATCCTTATAGCGATTCTATAAAAAAAAGTAACAGTTACCCCTATAAATTATATTGAACTACCCCATTTAATTGTATTTCATATGATATTTCATATATTATATAATTGTTAGTTTATTTTGAAGGTGGAAATATTTTGCAGGTTGGCCGAGCTAACTGACGATCACGTATTATTTTTCATTTAAAACTTTTCCAGTTATGCGAGTAACATATAAAAAACTTCGCGCAAATTAAAACGTACTGTTGAAGAAACATATTTTTAGCCTGCCTACATTTTAAAGCATTTATGTTATAAAAGAATTTTTTAGGATATGCAGCCGGATAACAATGTTTTGTTTTGTAAAAAAGCTTTCGTTATGTGAAATATAAAACAAACAAAGGATCTGAGCATTACTCAATATTAAATAAAGCAAATACTTCTTTACATCATATTAAAATTTCGTCAAATAAACTTATACAGTTTAAAAGAAATAAAATAAATTATTTATTTTTATTGGGAGTAAATCCATAAAAAAAGACTTCGGATGCTGCTAAATATTCTTGAGATAAATATCTTAAGCCGGTTAAAAAAATTACCTAAACTTATAAACGGATTCATCCCATTTTTTATACTTTAATCTTGTCTGCTTTTGCTGTTGGATACTAAACACAGGCAGCCGTAGGACTTACGACATGTTAAGTTCCAGAAATATGCGACGTAAATCGAAACATACTTTTTCATACATTTCCATGTAACATTTAGAAGTTAGGTTCTACAAGTGTTCATTAATCATAGTCAATAAGATACCGATATAATATTACATACAATAAGATAATTTCTTTTAATATGTCGGGAAATTTCTGAACTACTCCTTGCCCTCGAATGTTATGCAGTGAATATCTCGTCTTAAAGCGCATGAACCATCTGTGGCTGCCAAAAAAACTTGATGTACCTACATTGCTATTTTGGCTACGATTATTTTGCAGTAATACTGAGTTTTGAATGACAGCGAGATAAAATAGAACCCGTTGCTGAGTTTGGTCTTAAATGCAAGTGTATAAGAGTTTTTCCATCACAAAAATAAAGTATTTCTTTCACTTGTGATAATGCTATTTAGAGAAACTGAATGTAAAGCTGTAAGAAGTTTATCTTTACCTTTCAATATTATCTTGTACAGTTGTACGCGATAAATTAAGTTCATTTTTAGTTAATGAAGTGAATAAACCACTCTCTCAGAGTTTTAAAATATTACTTTTAACCTTCATTTTTATTATTGTCTTCCTCGTTTTTTTCTGCATTTCTTTATTAGTATTTTGTTTAGTTATCATAGTAGTAATTCAATTTCAAACAAATTTAATACAAGTAATAAACAGAAACATCATTTTAATCGTCCGTCGCATACTACAGTAATATGGCGCGTTCGTCACAGACTATCCCCCGACAACTGAATCAAATGAATTTATATTGCCCGGACTTGACACGACTACAAGTGTCGTAAATTGAAAACGACGTAACTCGAGGTGTGGCTGTATACAAATAAGTGCTTATAGCGGACAATATTTATAATTAAAAAAATATTATCCATTATAATATTTTTATTATATATTTATTATAATAAAAGATTTTTTTTTAAAACTGTGAAGTCATACATTTTTTTCTTTCTGGCGACCTAAGGAGTGATATAAATTTTGTTAGCATGTAAAAATGTTAACTCGACTTTCTGATGGATGTCTGTTCCTCATAAAGTATCGCCAGCGATTTATCTTTTTTCAACCTTGCAATTTCTTATTTTGTGTAATGGAAGAGAAAAAAATCAGAAATACCCTTTTGTCGAAAACAGTAATGTCGACATACCTTTTTGTGGTGTTTTTTTATTGTTCACAACATAAGTATCCAACATGCTCAGTAGCACGATACATGTCCTTCCACCTTGAAAAATAAGTTTTGGGTTTATTTTTATTCAATCGAAATTTAAGCCATTTCCATTACATACGTACAGTATTGCCGTAACACATATTTATAATTACGATAAAAATGCAAGTTTTATAAATTGTTTAACCAACCCATTTTTATCTTTAAAATATTGATACGTTACCAAATTAGCAACTAATTTCAAAAATAAAAACAAATTTGTAACTAGATAAAAATAGAACCAAATTATAAGGGCAAAAACTGTTTATTAAATTAATTTATTTTCAATAATGAATAAACCCTGCTTGTGTTAAGTTTTTTTTATCGTTTTATTATTATTTCATTTATTACTTTAGTGCCTCTTAATAGATATAAATGTTAATAAAACTGTGTATTGTCACTTTTAACAATATCTCTGAACTGTCTTACGCAAAATTCTAAAATAAATAGTTTTGGAATATTTATAAGCAGTTGATGTCTCCTCAATAAAAAAAAATGTTAAACTTCAAGTACCCACAATTAAATGAAACTACGTGATGTAGTATTATTTCTACTATCTTTAATTTCTTTACCACGACCTAGGTTTCGTTGTATTACAACATCTTCAGGTGGGATATTAGCAACATCTTTGCTAATAAGAACTTAAAGAAAGTAGAAATAATACTACATCACGTAGTTTTATTTAATTGTGAATAATGAATTTTTACAAAATTAACGCCAAATATATTCAAAACTTCAAGTACATTATTTACTCTCTTTAAAATTCTCATAAGAATATTATTGAGTATTAGTTAGTAGAAATTTCTGAAATTGTAATGAATTTAACATATAACTACTTCAAAAACAATTGATACATTAGAAAAATGTGCATCATTCACCGGAGAAAATTGCAACACAAACTTTGGTAATACATAAAGGATTAGACTGATATTTTTATTAATTGGAAAAGAAATTTAGGCAAATAAATTATAGGTGTTGGTTTTCCAGCCCATCTTTTACAAAACGCTATTCACCACGAATGTAACATTCTTCCCCGAGAAGTACAGTCAATAGTTGTATAAAATCATAAATATTTTTCAATATGCACTGTGCGGGTAGAAAAGTTTTACGTTAAAGTTCGAATATAAAAAAGCTCTATTTCAATCTTTCTAAAACATGTTTATTGAGCATTAATCTACGATAGAAACTAGTAAGATGTTATGAACTGTTAATAAAGTGTTTTTTCTAAGCTTAAACAAATCTCCGCAATATATTTTGCAATTCTCCACTTATGGTTATGCCGAAGCCAGCCCACTTCTTTTTTTCGATTATGTCGATAAGTCACTCAAATATTGAAAGAACGGAAAGTAGGATTATTTCCTTACTTACAGAGCGAGTACCAAATAGCTCTGTCCACTAGAAATACAAACAAATTTAAAGAATATTTGAAAGGCAAAAGAGAGTTAGTTTGTAGATTAAACTAATAAAAGACCGAAAAATGTAGAATTAAATTTATTTGATAGCATCCGATTTGTACAAATCGAACAGCGTTTAATAATATTTGACCTTTTTACTCGATTTTCTTTTCTCGAACTCGATTCTTTTTGCTCGAACAAAAATGTCATATGTTTCTACGATATGAATTAATTTTAGTAGTTCTTAACTTGCAAAAAATTGTGAGTGAAATGTAAATGACTCAATGATCCTATTCTGCGCCTGTACTTCTACCTGTACTTCGCCTGTACTACGGTTCTTAAACTACGTGTCCTGGTTTTTCCACCGTCTTATTATGATTTTCACAATGCATAACAACCCTTACTCATGATAGTATGATTCGTATGCTGTTTGCTAATACGGCGCTTTGCTACTTTGAGATGGTAGGTTATAGGCGAAAAACGCCTAAATTACTAGATGTAATGTATGTGAACAAGGAAAGCGGTAATATAATGAAGTTGGGTGATCTATTAATTATGTAAAAATAATGGTGAGTACTAATCACGCAATACAAGGCATAAGTGCGTTGCATTCTTAGAATGTTTAAAATTGTACACTTCAACTCACTTAAATTGTACACTTCACTTCAAATTGTTAATAAGACATAAAATGGCAATAATTATACGACTTATATTAATGACGTATGCAGCTAGAGTTATATTGATAGTGTAAAGGAAGAAATCTAGAATGAATAACAGTTAATATTAGACGAATGTAATAGAAATGATAAAAATAAATATGCCAAATAATTTGAATATACACAAAATTTTAAAATTTTATTTAAATATTTTCAATAACCTCTCTGCTTAGGCGTGAAAGGGAAAGTATTGAAAGGACTTTAGAAATATTTGGAAAATGTAGCTTTTTGATATTAAATACCACAATTTTTATCTATGTCTGGTTTACATAACCCCAACGTGGTGTACGTTGGGGTCATGTATAAACTATCGGACATGTTTTGGTGACGTAATACTATATATTATAAAACATCGTATACTAATATAATACATGAAAACTATCGGACATGGCGGTGACATCATATATATTTACTTACATATTTTCTTGAAATTTCGTGAAAATTAGTGGATAAGATTGAAAAATATTGAAATTTCCATATTTCACAAAGATGTTTTACGGCATCTGGAAAAATGATCTAAATCATATGTTTGGATGTCAAAATGTAAATGTTATGAACCGTATTTTCAAAACACAAAAATCCAATATCAAGGACATCAGACAACATTTCATAATGTCTCACTGCGTATGGAGAGAATATAAAGAAAAAATTTTCAAAAAATGCTCTACATGATATTTTGGATCATGACGAATGTAACAAAGTGCCACTTACCCTATAAGAAAAAATAAAAGTCTGATTTTGACAAAAATAAATGCCTTTAGAGAAAACCCGAACACAATAATAATAATAATAAGATTTTATTTCAGACATAGTCCATACAATTGTGTTAATAGGTAACAATATTCTTAATCTAATGTTAGTATAAATAGTGAATGATTACATCATTAATAAATCATAAAATATGCAATAAACTAAAATCGATACTAAATGGAGTCAAACCCAATTGCAGTAAAAAAATTTAAAATCAATACAAATTAAATCATAATAAATTAAGTCAATTAAATCAGATAAAATTAAACTGTATCAAACTACACCAAATTAAATTACTTAAGTCAGGTCAAATTAAATAAAATTAAATAAAACAAGTCAAAAACTACTCAAATCAAATTCAAAGTAAAATAGTAATAAAATCAATCAATTTAATTAACTCAATCACAAATTCATTTAACTTAAATCATAATGGCGCATGTAGGCCTATCCAGTGTGTCAAAAGAGGTAGGTCCAGTCGGCCCGCGCACGTGGCCAGCATATTGCTGGAGCTTCCCGGCACCCTCGTCATCATGGACGCACTGCGCTTGCTCATTATAGCGTGAAAGTCGTCCACGCGCGCTTGCGCAAACATACCACTGGCGCTGCAGTGCCGCGGAAGCCCCATCAAGACCCTGAACGTGTTATTATATTGTACCCGCAGGGCGTCAAATGCCCGCCGCGTACAATACAACAAATTTTATCGTATTTCTATATCGTACGTTCTGTATCACAGACCTGTATGTGACATACCAATGTGAAACAATAAACAACAAAACAGTTTATATAATGATTTGCATTTATTGCTTTTGTTCCTAAAAACGTATTAACATAAAATCTAACAGCGGTGACTTTACACAGGCTATCTCATTTTTTACAGATTTTTTATGACAAATGTCTTAAATTATTAATCATGCCATAATCATTCCAATAATTAAATAATAGAAAATGTCCTTATATGAAACTCATTAGATTTACTTGGGCCATTTAACTGTATACTTTTGTTCCAAGATAGAAATAGCAGATATATTGTAACTCTTTCCTATTTAAGTACATACCTTGCGCATTTTAACAGTGCAAACCCCGCGAGAAAATGCTTACGGATAAACTGTATCATGAGTTTAAAGCAAAATAAGATAGCTTTTGAATTTTAATAGTTATTTTTACTTATTTTTCCAATATTAACAATGTTCGCTACCGACTTTTAGGAGTACAACAGAATTGATCTTAAATTTTTTCGATAAGACTTGTGGTTATGTAATGATTTTCCGCCTTTTTTAGTACACGAATATCATCAGTTGAAAAGACACAGAGAAAAAGAGCAAGGGAGCGAGATGATAATAATAGAGTTCATTCGATGGACGAGGAGTGTAAATGGGAAAAACGATTTCTTTAGGCTGGTGTGAGATGAAACGATTTTTTCATTATTTTATTGATGGATTTGCGTATAAAATAAATGCATGGGGATAAATGACAATTTTTATATCTTCGATTGATGAATGTCGATGTTAGTGATATTAGCTCCCTTAAAGACAATAGCGCTTATGCTTCGACTGTGCCAAAGTGTGAAATTAATTCGCCGATACTTAACCATAAAATGTTTTATGCTTCTTTAAAGGATATTTTTTTAACTTTTTATTAAAAATATGGTATATAATGAAGTGTAATGATTGAAAACGTTTCACTATGGGTCTTTTGTTGGGGGAGTATTGACTATGACATACTCTGTATTTATATTGACGTAAAAGACATTACAGAAGTTCTCGTAAAAATCATTATAAATGACGATGTAAACTTGACGTAAAAGTCATTATAATGTCAATGCTTTTAAAACATTTGACCTGCCAAAAATTTCTGGCTCAAATCTAGCAGACTAAAATCAATTGAGAAATCTTTGGTTTAAATAGAGAAAACCTGTCCTATGGATTGTAATATTATCGTTATAATCATAGACAGAAATTCCCATTATTTTCTATCTAAGATTAGAATGATAATATTGTTAAGTTTGGTTAATATATTACAAAATGTGGTGTGGTAATTATATTAAGAAGTTTGGTACAATGTCTAGCAATACTTTGATTTAATCTTTGCAAGTATTTGTAAAACGCAAATAAGATAATTTAGGGAGTATTGAAATATATTTTCTATGACATACCTGTGTATAAATACTGTTCAGTAGCGAACCGCGAAATAGATGGTTTGCTGACCACAGTTCCATAGTTAATATTTAAATGCACAACAATATATATAATAATAATTTTAACAGCTCCGAACTATTATGAATCAACATAGTAATAGATGGATTTTCCCCACGGTTGGTAACATGTTCTCCCTTTGTCGTAATGTGCGCAATAAAACTATATAATGACAGCAATAGCAGCCGATTAATGCGTTTTCAGTCTCTCGTTTAATTACTTTTTTCTTTTAAAAAGAACATATTATATACTCGTATTCTTCGTTTGAATGATTTACCAGTCACGTAGAGAAAGAAAAAAATACTATTTTGATTACACAATAAAAAGAACGAAATTTTCACCGTTAACTAGTTCGTTAGAGCAAAGCAAATACATTTTGACCCATAATAAATATACGTAATTAATTACTTTATTCTTATTGTTTCCTTAATATTTACATTAAGCCAATGGGTAATCACCGTATATGTCTTTGACTTGTGAGATTCACCCGTTCCCCAAAAATTATCAAAACCATTAGAAGTAATGAATAAAAGGAACCACGTAAATAATAATTAAAAATTAATTGCTATTTCATATTATATTAAAGTTAGATGTAAAGTGTGAAACCACAGTAAGGAACAAAGTCGACCGAGTTCACATTTCAAAGAAATGCTAACGTTTTCAAAAATATGTGAAAATGGTAAACCTATTTCTTATCGTTATTTATATGTGAAAAGATTAATTTTTTATTGTTTGAAATTCTGAAAAATATCTATTATATTTAAGCGTTATAAAAGTCAACAGAAAACAGAATAAATATTCTAAATAACCAAGTGTACTTTTTTGATATTGCTAAAGCGTTTCCAAACGTAGAAAAGCCGTTGTTTCTCATTGCAGCACTTACAGAAGGTTTTTTCTCTGTAAATGGAAGTCAAACTTATAACAATAAATAATATCAAACAGCAAATAGCAATTGGTAAAAAAGTTGCCAATCTAGAACAACCTGGCTACTTTAGTAAGATTGCGGAATATAACAAGCGAGTTTATGTTAAAGTTTTCTGTGAACAACCAGTACTCGTAAAAGTCGGTAGCGAAAATGTTTACTGTCTGTTGAATCGATGTCGGTAATTAGAGTAGAAAAATATTTACAGAATGGATAGATGTTATCGTTTACGCCTTTACTTGTAAAATGAGGTACATTTATGTACAATGAATGTGCGTTTATACCTTTATAATAAGAGATATTGTATCGATAAACATATCCCATATCCAGATACTAACCTACTTTGTAATACGTTATATTAAAAATAATCATGACAAGATAAATAAATAATAATTTAAATAATACTTAGCAAAGAGAACATGAGACCACAAAGTCAAAATTAATTGATTTTTATTAAGAAATTTACCCTTAAGCTATATCCTAGAAGTGGACATATTGTATTGGGATGATGAGCAAGCGAAAATATTGACAAAATGGAATAGCTTGACGCAATCATCACAAAGTGGCATTGGGATACCGGCATTAATATGAGCTATGGGAAGATGAACGAATGCAGAGCCGCGGATCGATTCAATATCTCTTATTATTTTTAGAGAAAATAATCGGTTCACACTTATCGTAACTTTTAATTTGTTGGTACTGCAGTACGCGTCGAGCCTATTAACATCTTATTTCTTGAATGAGATCGGTATTATCTTTTATCTTTTTAGTATATCATATGGTCACCAGTTAGTGTATCATATGGTCACCTGTTATATAACATGAACTTTCTATACATGAAGCATATACAAAAATACAAATAAAAGGAGTCAAGTAAAGAACCTTGAGGTACTTCTGAAGTTACAGGAACACACTCTGATATAAACCGTATGAGCATATGGGGTTCACTTTATCAAATTGTTATATACATTGTTGACGGAAGACCATATTTTCCTTTCTTTCTCATACAACTCTAGGTCATCTTGTGATTTTCATGTTTGTTTTAAAGACTCTTTTTGTCCATTTTTATTAACTCATTTAACACTTAAGGGAAAAAATGAATACAAATCGTACAATTACTGAGATTGTATTTGTATTAAGGTAACATAAATAGAGTATAACAAAGGAGACGACCAAATACAATAATTGTGATTCTTAGGTATTAGGTAGACTCGTATCAAACTAGGCTTACTACGTACATATACATTTAATTTCATATAAATACTACATGCTATAAAATATAATTATCAAAAAATATTATACTGAAAGCAATACTGGTTTAATTAATAAATAAAATGAAAGACAAATACTAATTTCAAAGAAATAAAAGCAAATACAACTAAAATAAAACAAACCTATAAGATTTTATTTGTTAAGACGATAAACCTAAAAACCGAACAACAAAATAATATAAAAATTTACTTTTGATTTTAAAAACATTATAATGACACGAGGCTTTAATGGGCTGATATGCATAATATTCATATAACTGACTGCTTCTATTGAAATAACGAGCTAACGAATATATCCAGAGGGGAATATTTTTTTTTCATTTATATTGATTGTAATCACATCCCATTCGATGGTGATTATCGATAGTTCATTGTTGTTTCTCTATATAGTTTTCCCTAAGTGCCTTGTAGCGGATTTAAACCATTCAACGAGCCAATATCCGATGTGAGACGCATCTAAGTGTAAATGAAACGTAATAGCGAGCGACGTTTAGCGAGCGAGCGAGTTAAGTGTGTCTTATTGAAATGCCGCTCTCATTCGTTTATTTTCCTTGCGATAATGTTTCATATTGTAAAATTAAATAATGCAAAGAACCTCGCCTCCTTTGTTGCATAAATAATAAAAACAAATTTTATATAGATTTACATTTGTTAATAATAAATAATTCATACGTGAAAAACAATAGAAATGAAGAAAGTATTGATTCAAAATATTACAGTCTTAGTTTCGACCGCGTTACGCTGTACGTCCATCTGTTATATAAAAGAAATACAATTTTTATAGATAATAATATATAAATGAAAGCTAATTTCACTACACGATATATAAAAGGTTGGTTGCCTATGTGAAATTGCCCGCAAGTAGGGGTTGTCACCTGTTGAAGATACGGAAGAGCGAGAGAAAGTTAGTACATCACAGCGCCCATCAAACAAGGACGCAGTATACCAGCTTTCCGTCGTTATAAAGCTATGGCGCGAGAGTGATAGTTCCGATCATTTACTGAATAGCTCGTAAATGTAATATAGGTTTTCTTAAATATTTAACCACTTTTGTCATATTTTCTTTAATTTATTTTGTAACATATTATGAATAAAATATTGAACAAAAAAACTTAAATTTTAAAAGAGTTAATAAATGCCCATTGAAGTTAAATTTTCAAAATATTTATTACAAACCGTTTGTAAAAAAACCAAATACAATCGAATATATTTTAAAATGTTATTTGCGTTATTTTTCTACATCTTATTTTTCATTATTTACCGTAGTTTCTTTTAATTTTAATAAAAATTTATTTTTATCTGTAATTTCATAAAATATGAAATCGATATTGAGTTAAAAATAATGTTTTTCTGCTATTTGTATTTTATTTCGCATATAACTGTAAGTAATTTTAATATTTATTATTTTGGAGTATTTTAAAGTACACTGCTTACGTCTTCAGTTGAATAACCAATCTATTAGACGCATGCGCAGTAATTTTAAAACAAAGGAAAGCTGAAATAAACGAAAAGCTGGTTTAAAACAACGGAAAGCTTGCATACTGCCTCCTTGTTTGATGTGCGCTGTGATGTGCTAACTTTCTCCCGCTCTTCCGTGTCTTTAACAACAGGCAACCCCTATTTGTAAACACTTTTACATAGGCCGTAGCTCGTAGTGCACAAAAAAAAATAGCTTTAATTTATATATAATTTATTGAAATGCGTTATGGTTATAGGTTACATTTGTTTGTACCTGGCTGACATGAGGTTGCGGCCAAGTGAGAAATGGCAACCCAAACTATTAAAATTCTTTGGTTTTCTCTCTTTCAAATGAATTACATGTTATCCATAAAACATGGGAACGTAATTGTTCAGAAAAAAAACAATTAATTAAATTGTAATTAAAATGACTTGCGGCCATATTTTGATAGGCAACCCTGCGGATCCATATTAGTTTATTTATAATTATCTATTAAAATTGTATTTCTATTAAATAACAGATGGACGTAATTATCACGCGGTCGGATCTCGTACCATTAATAGTGTATAAAAACGAGAAAAGGAAAAATGTCTGCATATGTGTCTATTACTTGTATTAGCACTTAAACATTTGGATTTATTTCCATAGTATTTTATGTTTAGGTGTCTTTCATAGAAAATAAAAGTCACCAAAAAATAAAAGTTTCGTGGTGAGGATAGTCGTACAGATTTATTATCATAAGAAAGAAATAGTTTATTAGTTCGCCAATAAAATTAAATGCAGTCATAAAAAAAATATATATATGTAAACATATTCATATATATATATATATATATATATATATATATATATATATATATATATATATATACGCACGTGTGTATATAGCTTACGTTTCGCGAGAAAATAAAGACAGCGTTACATTTTGTTTCTTTGAGATTACGTGTACAAACTATACATTATTTATTACTTTATCTTGAATATTAAATACTTGTGTTCATAAAGTTCTTTTTGTCGTCCTGAATATTTTTTACATATTCACTCGCTATGGCAAAACATTTATTAGATTGCAGATAAAAAATACATGAGAATTTAAAAAAAAACAAAATGTTGGGAATTTTTTTTTATGTCGGCATATTATTTTTAAATTCAGTTATTTTTTTTTCATTATAATCCTTTCATAAAATGAATCGGCTATTGTCAACAAATTGTTATCCATTAATGCATAAGTAAATAACAGTTCATAAACAAATTATTATCTCAATCATGACGTTCCAAAGTGACGACAATCCCAAGTGTTATTGTTACGGAAATACTTTTGCAGCCCAATTATTTTATGACTTAAAATTACAAAAGTTTGAACCAATCCTAAACTGGTATTCAAAGTAAGTTTTATTTATTCTTGATTTAATTTACTTTCAAATTATTTTTATAACGTGAAACTACTGCGAGAGTAATAGCGAACTTTTTGTAATTATTATAGAACAAACCGTTATTACGTAGTTGTATGTTGCCAACACATTTCCCATTATCTTTTCCCAGGTAATTACTAAAGTTAATTTTATCAAAATTATATAGCAAAACCCAATACTCTCAGCCATGGGTTAATATTTACGTTGATTTAAATACTGTGAATCTTTGAAATAAAAATAATCTGCCGACTGTTTAAAATTCATTCCCGTGGAAAAATTTCTAGAAGCAAATTATATTTTTAAATGATAAATGATTTATAGTGGACATGATAAATTCTTTATGTTAAATAATATTTTATTATTTGAGTTAAATGATAAAGAAATAAATCTATTTTAACGATTGACTATAATAAATAAATGTATGTTACAACAATAAACAGCATAAGTGACATATTGTAAGTAAATGTTGGGACGGACTAACGACTGACACGTTATGTTGACATTTCGCAATAGTTGGTCACGTATCATAACAAAAATATAGGCTTACTGTCGTTCTGTATAGGCGAAGTCCGATAGATATGTATTAATAAAAATAAATTCAAATTAAATTACTAAAATGTATATCGATGTGTAATATTCTTAGAATATTTACTAAAACTTATGGGCGTAATCTGGAAAATCGCAAAGAAATCCCTTCTTTGAAAGCAAGTTAAAGTAGAGGACACTGAAATCCCACAACCTCTGCCAACTTGTCACCACGCAATCCAAAGTGGCGGTATAGTAAGAAGGGATACAGAGGTGTCTCGTGACAGTATCTGCATCAACAGGTGTCTTGGGAAAAACTAAGCGACAACCAGTGTCCGTGATAATGTGCGCGAAAACCAGTGTTTCATGATAATGTGCGAGGAAACCGGTGTATCGCGATAAAATGCGCGACAATATTTCATTAAACAATGCAGTGCGTGATAAAATATACGAAAACGGGATTATGGATCGAATTAATTCTCAGGAATCAAATACATTTACACACACTTTGTGTCTACTGGTACTAACCTAAGACAAGTAGATATATAAAAGTTCTTTGAAGAATATTCAATATTTCTGTACTCTTATAATAAACAACATTTTTAAAATTAAATTTAGAAAATCAAACCTCTATAATCGTGCAGATAATGAAGAATGCAAGAATTTTCGTTTGGCATTGTACAATGCGTTGCTGTTTGCCGGAAAGACAACAGAATGCTCAGAAACTTGATGACACTTTGTAGTTATTATAAATACAAACAATCTTTTCGTTTAGAATTCATTAAAATAAATTCTGATAGACAACTTTTAAGTTTTGTATTGTTTAATAAAATTATTCTAATTTATTCTCCTTAAGTTCTATAGCGCGGTAGTAAATGTTATCTTTTGCGAAAATAAAATTATTGCCACTTTTTAACATTTATTTACGCTTCTTTAAAATAGATACCCGTTTTTGCAAATAAGTTATACCTTAATAAACATTTTCTACTGATTTATATTTCTCTTAAATTCTATAGTGTATTATATTTTGCAAAAGTAAACCTATAAAAGCCCTTATTGGCACTTTATGTACATATTTAGTTACGCACCTTCAAAACAAATGCGCGTTCTTTGTAATAAAATTTGAATACATAACCAAGGTGAAATTTAATTAAACACGCCTGCGTATTTAGTGTCAGCGCCATTGTATGTGAAATACTATTAACTATTGAGTAAGCGTGGAAAACTTCACGCGTCATACATACAATAAAGGGGAAAGCTGTTTCAACTTGCATTGACACATTTCACATGGTACTAAATTAATCAACAAATTGTAGGTTTCCTGTTGCGAAGTTATATGAGTTTTGGTAAAATAATCTGCTTATTAGTTTCGAAATGTTTATCCGTACACTTTCATGTTATTTCCCACCGATGCAAATCAGGAGATAACACTATCAATACACATAAGCATGGATAAGGTAATTGTCATTTTATGCCCCCTTGCACAGATGAGGAACTAACCAACCTTCAATTAAAGCAATTTCAACCTTCAAATTCAACTCCACTGTCAACTGAAAACAAATGCAATCCATAGTTTATATAATTTATATTTAAATGAAACTAATATTGTGGTTCTGTCGTATTTATTTATAATTTGACCCTATTACAAAGCTTTAGATAGCTTTTCACGTATAGTCTGGTTGAAACATTAAATAATGAAATCTAAAGCTATCATAAAGCAACATAAATTCATTATTTAATGGCTTGTGTTTAACAGTGCCAACATTTTACATTATAACATTAAATACTATGAAGCAATTTTGGATTAATCTAAAAAAATAACTATCGAAAAATTAGGTTGGCAACTTATAATTCTGCCATCACCGTACACAAGCTTTTTATAAGTAATCTATTGTCTAACCCTTGTCTTCAATGTATAGGCAGAGACAAAGTTCCGTCCTTGTGGAAATCTTTGGGCCTTTGACGGAAAAACCGGTAAAGTTCAAATTTGATATGACTTTCGTCATTAAATTTTCTATTAAGGGTTAATAAATTGCCAACCTAATACAATCTGTACAACAAGAAAGTGTATAGCAAAGATTAGAATTTTTTTAGAATAATGCATTGAAATATATACACACCCACTACATACGATGTGCCCCCTGATGGTTTATTAATAATAATTTGTCCAATCGTCTTCACTTTGAATAAACGCCATACTTTCTACTAATTTCATAGCATCATTTTGGAAATAATTGCTGAATTTGAACTATATTTTTTTTTGGAAGTGGAATAATTTTCAATTTATTTAGTTGGACCAATGGGTGTGGGATTTTTACCCACTAAATCTAATCAAAACCTATCTAAAATAGACCACCTAGCGATTTTAATGTCATTTTCTCCGAAATTGTTAGTCAAAATGTTCATTGTCTCCGAAATTGTAGTCAAAATTGGAACAAAATTAGTTACTAGAACTTAATTTTTAATTTAAAGATATCTCTTTAAATTGCCCACCTGAATATCTTGTCATACAACGAAACATAGGTCGTGGTTAATAATTTAAATAAAGTAGATATAATACATCACATAGTTTCATTTAGTTGTGAATAGTAATTAAGTGACACTGAATTTCCATAAAATTAACGCCAAATACATTAAACCATTACAAGAAGTTTATTGAAACACTACAGTGATGATTCTAGATCTACTATTTTTTGAGAAATTCTCTATATTTTTAAGCCTGTTTGAGGGATACAAGGCAATGCATTATATGATAACAAATAATATTAATATTTGTAAATAATTTGTTAGAAATACTACGTACGCTTAAATATTTATATGTGTCTAAGTATGTAAGGTACCTTTGCAGTGCAAAATCTATTTATAAAAGAATTTTTTAATATATGTGAGGGGAAAATAATTATTTACTTTAATCTGTAAAATCACTGTATGGCGGATATTACTATGGGAGATTTTATTTTGTAATTTGATTCTAGCAACGTGTGGAAATTTTCTAAAACCAAAATGATAAGTGTAAAATCTTCTAAACTATGAATAAAATATGTTTCAAGTACAGTATCAAATTAAAAAAAATGCAGTCTTTATTAAAAAATATATTAGTCGTACGGAAAATTTGCCTTTTAGTTTAAGCGTTTTTTAATCATGATATAAACATATGTAGGTGATAAATTTTTTTTTCGTATCTTCTCAGTTGACATACTTGTGTTTTTCCTGTTGAAAAATCTTATTACTTCTCTTAAGAGAAAAACTCTACTTATTAAAATATAACGTCGCGGATTGTTTGAAAATAGATCGGTGTTTTTACTTTACTTTGTATTTCGAGTGAAATTGTCATCACAAATACTTGAATAAATTAAACAAATTGCTTGCACTGTCGAAGCCATGACGTTGCGGAAATTAAGTATGTATTAGTTTCCACGATATGGTAGCAAGACATTCTCATTTCTTCTGCCAAATATGGATTCATGCATGCATTATGAATGGTACTTCATTAATGCTGTTTACAGCGCATGCCATTGTTTATTTAAAGTAGATTTAAAGGTGGTGAATTTTGGCGCGCATCTTCAACATACGCCCCTTTGGGTTTGTTAAATATTATAATGTGTCGATTTATAACTGATATTGTTTAAAATAAATAAACAGTTAAGGTTTTTAAACATATTATGACATTTGCTATCCTTTCCGCTATTTGTATTATAATAGTTTGTTAAAGTTTGTAAAACTTGTTAAAGTGTATTTTTTATAGCGTGATATTTAAATTACGTAAATGCCAGCACGCTCTCCTGATCAGAATATTATTGAAGATTGTTGGGGTGGCTAGCATGTGCTGCGTACTTAAAGAGCGAGCGATTCGAGAATGCATACAACTAAAAAAAGCTATTCAAGGATGGTGGGAAAAGTTAACATAAAATTATATAAAACTCAAATGAAACACTACCAAAAAGACTGACCGAAGATTTGAAAAAATAAAGGAGATTATAGGAGATTTTAATGGTGCCCATTAAAATAAAAATGAGTAATCAAGCTATTGATAGCTTTATAATTTTCTTTCAACTTTTAAGTAATTTGTACACTTCTGAGTAAACTATAACTGTCTTTTTTCCAATTTTGATATGACTACTAGGGCTAAACATCTTGTACTGTTTAATATAGAAATAATAATTTCTTGGTGTGCTATAATTTTGTCGCGGCGTGTACTTCAGGCTTATATGATTAATACACATATGGGCCCAAATTGAGACATCTATGGAATGACCCGTGTAGTGGCGTGCAGTGGTATTTGGGTAGCAGCGAAGAAAGTAACTTATAAAAAATACGTATCTATTAATTTACATGGTGATCACTTATGGATCAAACAAATACGTCCTTACTGTAATATAACCTAGACAATACGTCCTTACTGTAATATAACCTAGGCGATTTTGAAAAATCCTGTTTATATAAAAATCCATGTCAGTCAACCCATATTTATAAAGCAGTACATATTACGGAAGACTACATATATATTTTTTAATTTAGTAAATTATGATATTACCATGTAGTTCAAAATTAAAAAAATCATTTACATTCTAAAACCATTTAGTTCTGTTAAAAAAATTTTTTTTTATTAAAGTTATCATAAAATGAGGGTTTTCTCTTTAAACCCATGGCTGACTTTTTTCAATATGTTTTATCTAATCCCGAAATCCTCTCTTGACTTATATTTCTGCAGTAGGTGTGAATTCATTTAAAAACTGAAAACAGCAAGCAATGCTCGAAAAAATGATTATTTAAATTGACGTACATTAATTTTTTTTTAAATATAAATATGCTTGAAATATTTAAAATACGAAACTCTACGGTTCGTTAAATTTTATATAACCAAGCAATTTAGGATGACTGACTTGAAGCTAATGAAAAAGACCAACGGGGAATAATTTACTATATTCCTTATTATGTGTTCGAATGTAACAGTTCCAGAAATACCAAAGATTTAAAAGATTTAAATCTATCATAAATTTACATTAACATATTATCAATAATCTCTTCAAACATATTGCAATAATGTTATTTGGAACCTAAGTCAATTCGCCAATTTCTAGAAATACGTTCGTAAATACTGTAAGGAAATTATTAGTGAACTATGCATTTAACCAAATTTTGAAATCGTTTATAGCCTTAAAAAACACTTTATTGTTTTACATTGTTTGGTCTTAAAAATTTCATCCATATGAGAAAAATTTTCACAAAAAATGTTTAAGTGTTTTTTACAGATTACAATCAAATTATTAACTCTTATTTCTATCTATAGACGCGTTTATAGTTTCCCCACTATCTCTACATTTATCAGAAGTGTGCAGGAGTTTTCTTTGAACAATATTTGGAAATATCCAAACCGTGATTTCAATTATTATTTGGCCCGCAAGAAAGTATTTAGGCGCGTACAACCACGACCTGTCATCGAGACTTCCTTTAGCATTCTGTATGTTCACAATTCAATTTTTCCCGTCTAAATTCAGTTACCCGATATGCAACTGTGGAATGAGATAGAGTACTATTATTTAAAGTTTAATTTTATGAAAACAAATCTTATGAAAGTAAGCACTTTACAATTGCATCCACAATTATTCGCTTAAAACGATAATTAATAGAAACAAAATGTTTACAAACAACACGACACAATTGAATAATATTTAATTTTCAATAAAGCATATTACTTACTCGCCAAGTTAATCAAAATATACTCTCTTTATATATTATAAAAATATATAATTTTAACATTGTTTGATCAACTCTCGAACATGTAATGAAACCATGTATTTATCATTATCCGTTTCATCCCATCACTAGTAAATACTTATTGTGGCGACGTATATCACTTGATCCAATTATACTTCTGTGCAAGTTAAGGACAAGCAATAGGGCGGGCCGAGTAATAGGGTCAGATATTATCATAACTACGTATTAACCCATCTACTGTTATAGCCAAGAGTGCCGAAAATGTAATTGAGAAAGTAAAAGAAAATAAAAACAAAATATTGTTTTAAAAATTTTAGAACTTGAGAAGAAAACCAAGAAAAGCTCACAGAAAAAATTGAAAATCAGGAACAAAGATTAAACATTTTGGAAAAACTCGCAAGGCAGAGAAATATTGTATATTTTGGCATTGAAGATGATGATAGTTCTTACTATACCTATATACCTAGACAATAAACTAATAGCTTTTATTCACAAATATTTTTCATTAAAATTAAATTGCGACCTATAAGAAGCCAGAAGAATAGGGGAAAAATCCGATAAACTAGGACCAATCACAGGAAATTATTTTTAAAATATTTACGACGTATTTTTAAAATTAATACATTTGGAATATGAGATAATTTTTTTTTTCTCAATCTAACTTGAAAATTTCGTCTTGGAATGCAGGCAGATCACCAATAATAAATAATTTGATTTCGGTATCGGTAAAACTCATTTCCATCTTTTTGTAACTTTTTGTTTTTAAGTAATCTGTTTTTTTTTGTTTTTTAATATTTTTTTACGTCCATCTGATTACGTCTATGAAAACACTCTTATACCGGTTAATCTTTAAGTTTGAATAACACATGCAACCATAACGACACTCGGGAAACCTTGGCCGCTAGCGTTCACATTACCGCACTGTGTCGCAACAGCGCGTCAGCGAGGTTAGGCAAGCACATTTGTAAGAGTGAAAGTAGAGACGGCGCAACATTAACACCGACCAGCTATTCATGTTTGCAGCGTGCTCAGTCGTTCCAAAAGTGTTGTTATCGCCACAACTGAGCGTAAATTTAAAGCTGGAAATAAGTGTGGCCAATTGCGCTAGATTTGTTTGAAGTATCCATCCAGCAGTTACGTGAAAATAAAAACACGGCACAATCAAGACGTTGCGTAAGGGACCAGCATCGCAGGTATTTATTTCGTAATACATTGTTTGTATAACGTTTAATTCTTGTTTGTTGTTTTGTAGCGCAAAGTTGTCTGATATAAAGGTAATGTGGTTTGTATGTTATAATATTTACTTACTCATAACTTTTTCTTTATAATTTTGTTAACGAATATTTTATTAGTTTATACGCACAGCGCAAGTTTAATATGTAGATCGTAAAATGTAATCTTTCGACTTTATTTATTTTTATTGCCTGCTGTCTGTTCATTTACTGATCTAAACAGTCACAATGTACTTAGTTTAATAATTAATATATTTTGTTTACGAATAATTATTTAAAAACAAAACAATTCTTTAAAAAAATCGTTATAATTGAAGTCTTATTATCTGTGTTGTACCTTGTTAATAGATAATATTCTTACTGAAATCATTGCGTCCATTAAAAAATATTATTTATAACAAGTCTGCTCCTAATAAAAATAAATTACCTAAAAATGTCTAGAAATACCTTATACACATATTGATTCAGACTTATCTCTCATGTTAGTATGATTAACGAACAGAAGTTATTTTTGTACTAATTACATAAATACGTTTACTTGTAACTGTTGCGAAAGTGCTAATCGTACTATAATAACTGCTAATGCTATTTGACTTCTTAATAGCAATGCGCCCTTTATTTGAAATATGCAATCCTGGTTTACGAGATGCATGTAACTTCAGGATTCAGTCAATTATTTTATTCATGATATAGCTCTTTGATACCATTTATATTTTGTGAATTAAATTTTAACCCTTTTAGGAACTCCATATTTTTAGAACTAAAGTATGTGATTATGTCAATTATTTGGTCTATAGCTTTGATACAATTTACCCTGAATTAAAATAGAGCACTTTAAGAAGCTCAACTTTTATACGACTAAAATATGTGGTTTTATCAATTCTTTGATTTGCGATGGTACCATATTATTTTATTGCCATCAGAATTGCATAAGTATGCAAGGTTTCAAATCGATATGATGATTAGAAGTTAGTAAAAAGTGAATTGTAAAATTTACTTACAATGTCAAAAAGTTACAGAACATGCTAAAACGAGATGAAGCGTGTTAAATACCAAAAAAATAATTTACATTCGCAACTATGTCGTCTTGCACACCTGTGCGTATGCAGTATTAACAATATGTGTGTATACATATTAGTCAGGATACATACAATCTTGTTAAATATGTATATATCGTTTAATCTTGACCATGTACCATATACATGGTGTACCATATGCAAGATTAAATAGTATTAAATATATAGAAACAAATTTAGAGTAACTTCAGCATATGGAGTAATTGTAAATCTTATTTTTAGATGTTCGTTAAAGTTACTTTGGCAGGTGAGTCTATGAATATGCGTACAGGAGTCCAATTTTCTTTGATATTTCCTGCCTGATACGCCTCGCATAAATCGGTGACATTTTTCCTGAGATCGTAAAACATGAAAACCTCAGTAGCTTTTATTTCCGTTCTTCCTTTTTCGCAAAATTTCACGTATTTTTGTTTCAAATAAATATAAGTTTTTCAATACTGGAAAAAGAAGAGACTTTACCATGTGTCTAAATTTGAAATCTTCTAGCCTACCCTCTGACCTACGCCTAGTACCGTAGCCTCTTAATTTTTTTATAAGAAAAACATTATGAACCATACACTAAATTAGAAATAAAAATTGGTTCTTTTAGTGTATGGAAAAGTTTAGTCTTTGCTTTTACTTCACTTTTTAAATCTATTTAAAAACAGAAAATACAAAAAACTGATGAACAATGAAAGACTAACCAGAAATATATAAAAATGATGTAGTTGATAAAGAGACGCAAAAGATAAAATGGGAAAATATATTTCAATCATATGTAAAGGCTGAAACATTGAAATATCAAGTACCATAATAATAGGAGAAAACATATATCTGAAAGGAAATGTGGTTTATTGAACCGACGTCGTAGTAAATTATATTTTGGTGAAGTACTGTTCAGTTTATCCTCTACAATTAATACACTTCTTTAAACAGGAAACATTTAAACATATGTGCTTTTCATTTATTTATGAAAAATAAACAAGTTCAAGTTTTACTCGCTTTATAAGATATAGCAAATTGATAATTGTTTGTTAGACTGCAGTCGCTACTTTAATCTATGGTCGTAAACATGACACTCACAATTTTTCTCAATATAACCCCTTGTCATAAACGTTATTAAATCCTAATTTTCTTATCACCTATCTATAATAACTACTAACTCGAATTAAAATTTCCACTGAGGAAGGCTTTATAATATCACCATTGTTAACTGTTATCACTTTAAATTAACTACTTGACTCCCACGTTCAATTTTCGATTGTATGAAAGAAGATGCATGCACATACACGTAAATTATCATTTAATATAGCATTATATGCTAATAACCTTTCATAGAGGTTTTCACATACGTTATGTTTAAAAAAAATTGATAAATGTAGAGAAAATAAAGCTATTAAAAGTAAAATAAAAATATTGAATAAATTTGACACCAAAAATGTTAAATATGTATAATTGGTGTTAACCAATAGCAGTAACAGTGAGGTTACAAGCAGTCGAATAAAGTTGTAATTATAATAATGTATTCAACGCTACAAAATATTTTTTATTCTATCTTTTATTTTTATTTTTTTTTTCTGTTCAAAAGAGTATATCAAAATTTGTAGATCAATGAAATCTTCCAAAATGGAAACAATATACTCGTACTAGTAGGATTAAAATGTGATACAATACTATATATATATATATATATATATATATATATATATATATATATATATATATATATATATACATATGTGATACAATACTATATATATATATATATATATACATACATATATGTATGTCTTACATATATAAGCTACTAAAATATTTTTTTATATGTATTCTGTATGTAAATGCATTAAAATTAAAAGTATAAAAACGGCATAAATTTTAATTAAAAATAAATTACTATTTCACTATGTAGTCTGATAAAATATTTTTCAAAAAATTTAGAAACCCTGGTCTGTCCACACCGCATCACATATTTCAAATGTAGCAGTGTTATGAATAAAAATATACGGAGGATCATTAGAGCAATATTTATACCTGTACTACATACATTTTAATTAATACACCTATTTTAATAAAACGAGCATCTATAGGAGGCATGCAAAAGCGTCACATTTTAGAATACAATATTTCAAATGTCAGTGGATCAAATTCAGAAGCTTCAGCTGTTCATTCAGTGATGTGGCAATGTGACGAATAAATTCTGTTAAAATTTTATAGCACTTTGTACAATAAAATGAAAAAATTATTCGTGTGAAATCCCATATATTTGGGTAGAATACGTGTCCCTAAATCATTGTTGCCTACCCGGCCCTCGTGGAAAATTATAAGGAGGTATAATGATAATAATAAATTTAAAGAAGCTTGCGAATTAGTCTTCACGAGTTTTATTGAAAATATTCATCTAGTTTCCTTTATATAAACTCACTGGTTAATTTTTACTCGCTTTGTACTGTGCATTACAGCACAGAGCAGTACTGCATGGCAGTAAAGCACAATTTATTTGCTGTTTAAATTCTACGTTAAAATAAAATAGTGAACAATACAGAATTAAAATCTAAATATTTATTAAAATAGTGATTATATTACTATTGGACGTTGACAAACATACGTATTTATTTCTAACGAAGAAACTTGTAATATAACACATGTTACATACGTACATACTTACATGCTTATATAGGTACATATTTTAAGTTTAATATATTATATAATTATATAATATATTTTATGACTGAACACCTAATTATATTGTAAATGTAATTAGGTGTTTAGATTAGTATAGTATCACAAGTGTTCTAATCATATATAATCCTATATGTCGTCTGGTAATACTCGTATTATGCTATCGTGGGTAATATAGAAACAAAAAAAAACTACAGCGTTTTCTGGATTAGTTAGTGATTCCAATATAATTTGTATGTTCATCTTAATTAAGTCAAATAAATCGTTTATTCTTACAAAATTTTTGAAATGTATTGTAACTCATATTCATTTAACTAATCGTTAGTAGTGAAAATTTAGTTGTCACAACCTCTATATTTTATAAAAAATTGTAATAAATTAAAAAAAAAACAAATTAAAATATCACATCATTGCGATCTTAATAATATAGGTCTGTATAAAAATGAAGATTAATTGGCAGTGGGAAGAAAAAATTACAGAATTTTCTCTTCTTTCATATCCAATTGTATTTAAACATTGAAAAGAATCCACGATTTCTTACGAGATGACGCCTAAAGATTTGTATGCTAATGAAGTGAATTATTTATGGATTTTTTTACTCAAGTTGTATACAGAATCCTCGTGAGGTGACACCGAATAGATTTAAATCAAGATGACTTAGCTCATTATTAGAATCGTTATATAAGTTTTCTATAAATTTCTCACTTATGCCGTTTCATAGGTTTACATCACGACAATGTGTAATTTGCAATGCATTTTTGTAATAAATTTTCGATAATTTTTTATTATTTATTAAAAAAAGGTTGCGATCGTTAAATTCATAAAAACTAAACATTCAAATGAAATCATAAATTATTACTTGTCTATAAACTAATGTTTACGGTTTATCTATTTTTAAGATAGATCATTTTACTCTCTATACCGTTAAGTTCCTGAAAGTTTACGTTAGAGAATTTATAAATATTGAACACAAGTATATTTACTATTAATGAAAATAAAATAATTCTTGCAGATAAATAAAAATCACTTTACTACTTTTCTCCTACATGTGAAGAAAATTGCTAATTTTATAGCTAAATAAACGAAAAGGTATTAGGCAAAATATACAAACTTGTAAAGCAAGATTTTCTTTATTTTATAACCTAGCGTATGGATCACATGACGTAGTCTGTCTAATTTGGTGTGTTAATTAACAATTTTATATGATTCATAAGCTCGGTTAGTACTCTAATATATCAGGGAAATAGTGAAACAAATCATTTGTATTGTTATGTCGAACTTCCTAAAAGAACAATAGCTAAACCATTCTAATTATAGCAAACGGTAAGATATTAAATTTACAACAAGGTAGGACATCAATAAAACTTTGTCGGCTGAGACTACAAAAGATATTTATATGAAAAACAACTTTATTATTCAAATACTTTTATTTTTAAATACTGTCCGAAATTCTGATGGAAACCATAGGGTTTCATTATAGCATTCAAATATACGGTTGTTTGAGAATATTTGGGTCTACAAGAAAAATTTTGAAATCAAGTTTATTAACCATTATGAAAATCAAAAAGAAAGCATTTCAAAATTGAAATTGTTTCTGATATGAATATATTTTATAGTCACAACAGAATAAAGTATCGTTAATATCTTATCATTTTGTAAATTCTAATCGTTCAATACGGTAGTTATAACATTACACTGTAACGAAGGATTAAAATTCACAGACACATAAATCGTTTGTGAATACAAAAACTTTTTCTTAAATTAACTTTTTACAAAAAACACTGTTCAGAAAGAATCTTTTGTCTAATGTAAGATATACCAAACCATTTAAGTATTACGGTCCATGTAATATGAGCCTTATTATTATTAGTCGGAGTCAAATCAGCTACATAACCATTACTTGGACTGACTATGAGAAGCTTTCACAAATAAGTATTTATATGAAATTACATAAAAAATATCGTAATTGTAATAAAACGATATAGCATATAAGAGAAATTAAAAATTTTCGGGGTTGTCATTCTTTTCGGGGTTGTCACACACATTCGTAAAAACGTGTCTCAAATATTTATTAAAATAGGCCAAGCTGTTAAAAATTTGTAAACATTTTTTCTAATATTTATCATTTAATTCTAGGATGCAATATTATTATAAAAAATATTCAAAGCTGATTCGTATGGGTGCAGATTAATTCTCGTTACCCGGCTAGTATCGTATATATATAAAATCTGTTAGAATTGCTGTATCACGATATAATTTAATTTATTTAGAAAAATGTTAACTCTACAGATACTATTTATATTTTATGATTAGTTTGTGCTACTATATATATATATATATATATATATATATATATATATATATATATATATATATATATATATAAGGAAATTAAGGAAACGATTGTTAAATCGAAAGACTTATTAATAAAAACTAATATAGTAACGAATTTTGGTCTCTTTCTTTACTTCCCCTAACATTTTTGTAGAAGAAGAAACAAATTACATTTCAATTTACAGTTACAACTGTGTTCTAAATTTGTACAATTCTAAATCAATTTCATCACGTCATTAATTTCATCACATCTTTTATGTGTAACTAAGTGTGTACGTATAATAGTTTGCATTAGGACAAAATTATAACGGTTCTGCCTAAGATGTACTCCAGATTAATTTCAATTAATTTTTACCTGTCACATGTATTGACAGCTCAGAACGACTGGAAGTAAACAAAATTGATCTATACAAAAAGTTGCATACATTAGTAGAAATTACAAAAAGTTTATTGTTTTTTTATATCAAGTTTAAGGTAATTTATATTCTTCCAAAAATAAATCCGTTTTCCAGCATTAACTGTACGAGGGTTTCAATAAACTTGTTTTTTAATAGAATGGATTCTCCTGGGCTTTCACCTCAATTCAAATTACAATTTAATTTTTTACATTTTATGCGAAAATACAGTGCAAAATCGTTTGTAATTATTTTAGAATAACATTTAATAACAAATTATGTTGCAGTAGCACAAACTAATAATAAAATATGAATGGTATCTGTAGAGTTAACATTTTTCTAAAAAATTTTATCATAGCGGTACAATTTCCAGTGAGTTCATTTTTGTATATTGTCAGTAGTCTACTCAAAGTTCACATGACAATAATGGAAGAGACAGGTTTCTTTTTTCTAAATCTTATATCGAATCATAAGGAAATGGAGTATTTCTAAAAACCGCATTTTAAAAAATTGTTTCATGAAATTACAACGAACCGTTTTGCATAACATTAAAAAAATCTCTAATTTGAATTTAAGTGAATGAGATCCAGAAAAACCGTTCTATTAGACAAGTTTATCGAAACCCTCGTACAGATAATGCTGAAAAATGGATTTATTTTTGGAAGAATATCAATTTTTCAAATGTATATTGTGACAACACAAAAGTTTATGAATATAGCAGATATTGGTCAAGTCTCTAAAGAATAAAATTGTGGTTATTTCATTAACATCCCGTCATGATTTTTTGCGTAATGCGCAAACAGAGCCTCATTTTCATTTTATAAGATATAAAATGTATATATATATATATATATATATATATATAAATTTAAAACAAAGGCGAAAAAGTAACGAAAAAGTACGAAGAAACACAGTTTTTCAAAACGATTACAAATCATTAAAAGAATATAAAACGTGATACCAAAGGAGAATGCACGTTTCATCCGTATCATTTTTACGTAGTATAATAATAGTCTTTTTGTATGGTTCCAGGCACCAAAATGAAAAAAAAACGATTACCCGTGTACCTGTTCTATCCATAGATTTATTACATATTACATTACAATTAACTTGAAACTGATCGTAACCTAAATCGATTTGTTTGTTTGTGAGTGAATGTACGATAGTGTAAGTTTAGTGGTATTCAATAATACGAGTATCGATAAAGATGTCGATAAGCTTTGTGTAGTTTTAACACTTTCTATATAAAGGTTATCGAATATATAATTTTATCATTATATTTATTAATTATATTAAAATAAATAATTAGATAATAATATAATTATATGAATATAGCATACGAGAAGAGTTTGATTGTTCAAATAATAATTTTAAAATGAAAATATTTTAAAACATTAAATCAATAGGGTCTTTATTATCATTCATTAGGGTCATTAGGGATTAAGACATTTAGGTCTTAAGTTATTAATATTTATTATTTTAAATTTAACTTATGTTATGTTATTTATTTAATATTATATTTTAATAGTTATCCCATAAAATATTTGGAGTAATGGTTAAGATAAATATGATTATTTTATTCAAATTTTAAAAAGCTTTACCTATCGTTATAAAATTGCATTCAACAATATTAAACCCAATTAATTTCATCGACAAACTTATGGATAAAAAAGATTTAACACTGACGCAAAGATCAAATAAATATCTCTACACAAAAACTCGGTAAATAAAGTTCATCTTCGTTTTATACTTAATTAGGCATATTATTCTGTAAATTATCATGTATGAAATAGGCATTTCTGTGCTTGTTTTTGAAAATAAATACAAAAAAGTACGTTAAGTAAGTTGTTTACAAATTATCTGTGAAATATGTGTTCATAACATTTCACAGGTAATTTGAATTGTCTAACGCAACTCATGGATGATAACAATCAATCCTTCAGTATTTTCATTTGTTATTGACGATCCCGATGTAGGTCCCGGGAATACAAAAATACAATTCCGTTCTTGAAACACTATAAATAAGTATGGAAACCTAAATTTCGGGAGCTTGAATGATCTGTCCACAAAGAAAAACGAAAATATATTTTGGCGAAATAAAAAAAAAAGTAGGTAAAAAAGGAAGAAAATTATATTTCAAACTGAGAATATCAAGCTTTGCACAATTAGCTATGTACAATTATAATTTTATTTTTAGATCTCAAGATTTTTCCATTGATTTCATTACCATATCTTTATATCGTTTATATATATATATATATATATATATATATATATGTGTGTATATGTATTTACATGGAGTGTATGGAATTTGCAGACGCTCTGGCCTTTTATTATGAAACTCTTATCACAAAAGTTAAAAATCTAGGGTGGAAATAAAAAAATTCGTTAAAATTTATCTGACGACAAAAGTATACAAATGGTACATAGTCGAAAAGAACTTTTAAAATACTACAACTTTTGTCTAATGTTTTTTTCCATCACCTATTTACGCAAACGCCCTAAAATATGTTTTATTGTTTACCTCCATGACACTTGCAGTATCCCATTGGGCATGGGTGTACATATTTCTAACACCTACAAAGTTGTGAATAAAATTTTTCAAAATATATTTTAGGATACCTCCCACATTTATAAATCAATACCACATTAGTGGGTGATCTTTTCTTAACCCTAGATCATAAGTTACAATGGGCTGCTCATATACATTCAGTAGCTAGTAGGTTAAGCTCGGCCGCGTTTACAGTGAGAAAAATTAGGGAGCTGACTGAAGCAGCGACGGCCATGTTAGTTTATTTCCACAGCATTATGTCGTATGGTATTATGCTGTGGGGCAGCGCTGCAGATATTAAAACTATTTTTATTTTGCAAAAGAGCGCAGTCCGAGCTATATATAATATAAAACCCTGAGAATTTGTAAAAGATCTATTTAAAGAGGCAAATATAAATCTGACCTTTCCGTCATTATATATATGTATATATATATATATATATATATATATATATATATATATATATATGAAAATTTATTGTATGTAAAAAAGAACTTAAATTTAAAAAATTTCAAAATTCGTAGTATTAAATTTAGATTACAAATTACTAATAAGTCTTTTCTGGGCAATGGTGTTCGTTTTTTTAACAGGATGCCTAAAGATATAATAAACCTTCCCATAGCGAAATTTAAAACGCATATTAAACACGGCTTATTATAGCAACAGGGATTATGTTGAAGATAAAAATGTATGGAGGCCATTATAGGGTAAAATGCACATTCTGACCCTCATTAAGAGAGACTGACTGATAGTAGATATACGTATAGATAATAAGGATATTTGTTCATAATAATTAGAAGTTAAATCGTGGCATGCCAAAAGAGACTTTGATAGTCCTACTTGAAAGAAAAATTAAAAATAAAAAATCATCCATATCATGTAAACTGTATATGATAGAGTTATATGTATGTCCTTATTCTCGATCATTTAAAATAAATATGCTAGAGATAGACGCATTTCCTCATCATTTAAACTGCTATTTTGAATTTGTGAAAAAGATTCCCAATATTCGGATATATAACGAAATCAGAAGGACAGTTAGACTCTACCTGTTTACGAGCACGGGTCGACTAACTTGTGACTTGTAGTTGGATTTGCAAAAAGTTCCTAAACACTGACTTAAATCAACTACAAAAATGATTTTGTCTATTTAAATACATATTATATCCGGGCAATATATACTAATCTATATTGTATCTGGCAATATACGGATATATTTTCATGGTGAAGAAAATATTTATATTTATGAATAGCGGAAATACTAAGCACACTTAAATGTTTATATGTGCGTGCATATGCGTCGCAAAAACATACAATACAATTGTGTATTGTATGTGTTGCTGATATCATCGTCAAAGCCACTTACTATATTTTTCCGTGCAGTAATTTCCGAAGAACATTTATATCTAATAAAGTCCAATTTCTAATTTAAAAAATAGTGAAAAATAAAGAAGCAAATTTCTTAAAAATTTTTCTCTAGCTCTATATAAGAATATTTTTGCAGTACATTGTATACATATAATATAAATTTTTTTATGTATAATTTATATGGTAATTTACTGCGACTTGATAATAATTTATTATTAGGCACTATAGAATAAAACGACATAACAATTCTATGCGTAACCAAGTGAAAAGTAATCGAAAATATTTTCAGACATTTACATAATTTTAATATTAATAATAATAAACAGTGACTCTTAGAAGAGAGTTTTATAAATCGACAGGCACGCAAAAATCTCCAACCGAACAAATACTTTGTTTACGTCAGCTTGTATCAGGAATTGCGAAACGAGCTGACGCACGAGGCGTATTACAGGTTCGTTCAATTTTTCTAAACTGCGACGAAGCCCCACTCGAGCCATCTCGCAAAGTAGGTCGCGAGATCGATGGATGGAAACTTGTTGAACTGAGGTCGAGCACGTGTCGGGAATGTGTCGCGGTGTAATGAGACAAATAAGGCGGGTTGAGCGAGAATAAGATCAGCGGAGGCTGAGTCGACTTTCATATTAAACGAAAATATGAGGCTAATTTGCTGGACACGTTCTTAAAGCTCATTATTCATTTTTTATTGTCGTAGTTTTTGACATCAATCTTTTCTTTAGAAACGATATTATTTAATTTTGAATATCATAAGTACTTAGCCCTTTGCCTTGTAAAATCGCAAATTTTGAAAGGCGTAATAATAATCTCTGTTGATGTACAGAGGCAATGAAGAAATGAATGTCTCACTTTAGTAATTAAATTAATTTATTCAAGGATAAATGTACGGCTATTTTATTATGTCTTTAACCCTCACTCTGATGATAGCAACATAATTTGGATCTTTTTTATTAACACCGAAAATGAATAAAACCTTTTTGCTACAAACTTCATTATGTAAATCGTTATGTGAAAAGAAGACTGTCATTAACTAATTTAAAATATGTAAAGTGTCTATAAAGAATATTTTACATCAGGTGATATTTTTGGAGCTTCTAAAGTATATATTTAAATTGTTTATTAAGTTAATTTTTAGTTTTATAAAGAAAATTTGTAATTTACTTTTAAAAGTTTACTCCGTACTTACTTCACTAAAAAGTTATTTCAACTATTTATATTAAAAATAAATTATGATATTTTAAGAGATAACCTACCTCTTATGGTATTATAATAAATAATATAATATATAGTTTTATTTTTTTATTTACCCTAATTACGTCTACTATTAAAAGAATTAAATTTAAAAAGCTTTGAACTAGGTTTTTCTGTGTAAACTCGCATCATTTTTGTTTAACTAGAAGACTTCTCTCCAATACACGGCAAAGATATAAAATTTACCTTCCTCAGAAAAGTATAGGCATACTCAAAATATTAACAAAAGTTTAATCTGAATAACTACCACCATTCTAGGTTAACAGAGTGTAAACAAATATACAGGCATATTATCTTCGTGATATTACGTTAGCTTAAACAAGGTTTCGAAATAAAAGTTGGCTAGAAAGTTTTCGAAACCTAGGAGTTCATACATTTATCTACCAGTTAAGTAAGAACCCTCACGCATTTCATACTGCTTTTATTTTAATTTCGTTACTCTGTAACCTTTATAATTAGTCTTGTTTAAGACTTATTCATTCTTTAACGCTTTATTCATTATAAATTTATCCTAAAAAAGGACGTTAAGTAATGAGGGAAGTAACGCAACTAATTAAAGAACCCAAAAATTCCATTTCCGGTATATCAAGTTTAAAATATTTTAAATAAAGTAATAATTTGTTGAGGGGAGAATAAGATAGTTCCAATGCAAAATAGTGATGTAGAAAGCAGTAAACGCATTTAATGTCCTCATCGTTTATTTAGTTCATATAAGCAATTCATTTTTAAAACAAAATTTAGTTACTTTAAACGTGGCTTTTGATAAAATTGGACAATGGAACTATTCCTGGAAACGCTTCTGAAAATCATTGAATTATTGAATTTTCCGGAAAAGGTGTAATGTTATAAGGTGTTTGTCCAGGTTGCGAGTTGTTACAAATAAAGAAAATGAAAAGAATATAAACAATTTATTCGGAAAGCGCATCCCAATTTAATATTTCTTCATCCGATACTTACAGATTAATATTTCCAATACTTGAAGATTAATAATTTATAGACCAATTTAATATAATACTTCTTCAGCTCATACTTGCACGAGTAAGCTGGAAAAAGGCCTAGCATCAATGATAAAGTTATCCTGTCTGTCCTTTTATAGAGATGACTTAATTAATTAATCATTAATTAGTCGACCCCCAAATTATATATTTGACTCCCATAAATTGTGATATTCAAACAGTTAGTGTGTAAGCACTAAATATTATTTTAATGTAAATTATTGGACAGTGATAAAATTTGTTTTAGGCATTGTTACCAGGATTCAATGTATTGTAACTGGAATATATGGAAGTAAGGTAGTTGTTAACTATGTTGCAATCGGTTCAACCGATTCAATAAAATAAAAAAGTTTGTATAAATTATTTTTTCAATTTTATTTATTTCCTTAAATCACCTACTTTTGTTTGATGTGCTAATTATGGAAAGTAAAAAAAATATTTTGTCCCAAAATAATATAAAAATATTTTATATGTAAATTTTGGGTGGGAAATTTAATAAAGCAAAAAAAATTTCAAATTTCGTATAGGTTTTCGATATCGTTTGAAAAAGTTTTACTTCAAGTAGTATATATTCAAAGATTTTCTGAAAAAATACACTCTTATTTCCGAAAATAGAGAACTTAAAATTATGAAAAAGCTGAATTTTTAGTAGCCTACGCACATTGTATGTTTTAAGGTATCCATAGTATTCATGATATGCTCCTCCTACTCAACTATATTAATTATTATTAAACATTGCGCTAGGAACTCCATATTATTGATAGCCTATTTAAAAAAATAAGGTAATTTAATTTCAAACTAAGCCCAAAACCGTTCGTGCATGAGCCGGACACACACTTGGCTGTTTTTCGTAGTTATTAAATATGTAACACTAATGTAGTGTTTGAAATTTAAAAAAAAATCACTTTTTAAATTGTTAAGTTTCTGGAAGTAACGACGTATAGCTTATTCTTTGTGATGGAATTACATTCAATTCAATTTCATAAATATTCCATATTTCCTTGTTTTCCAAAAAAACATAAACACTTTTGTAGGTACGTTCAATATATATATATGTATATATATATATATATATATATATATATATATATATATATATATATATATATATTTATATATATATATATATATATATATATATTTATATATATATATATATATATATATATATATATATATATATATATGCGTACAAACTCACTTAAAAATATCGGTACAAGTACTCGTATTTCGTGACTATTGTTTTTCTAATATTGCTTTTCTTTTCGATCTGTTAGCTGATTATCCGTTATTGTAAGTTCAGCAGCATCATAATTCATTTAGTTTAATCCGATCGTAATGTAATTTATAGAAGACATAGTTTAACTAAACTAATGCATAGAAAAAAACATTTTTAATTTTTTCTCACAGATCCTCTATGTAAAGGTGTCACGAGGTCTTTTAAAATGCAAAAAATATCTAGTAATATTCAGTAATACAACGCATTTACGAGATATAAGTCTTGGAAAAGGATTGTATCGTGCATCTCCCACCCCATTTCTCCGCTCCTTCTCAATATTGTTAATGGAAGGAAAGGTATTTCATTAGTTGGAATTTCAATACAAAATTATGTTGATTTAATCAATTAAACAGATGTAGGCAACAATTTGTTTACCTTATGCCTGCTAAACATATGTTAGGCACTGTAGTTACTTAGTGAAAAATAATATAATATTTATAAATGGTTTAAGATAAATACTATGCACCTTTCAATGTTTAAACTTTTGTATCTACCGGAGTCTATTCAAAATTCTTGTTATGTGATTTTGACTCACAGATTTAACAGGGTTGTTGATTTACTTTTTAATGATTTACAAATAACCTTAACCAAATTCTTACCTTCTATTTAATGGTTAAAGACAATAACCATTAGACGATTTATGTAATAAAACTGCAAACTAACTATATTTGTGCATATTAATATTACAGCAAAAATTATAATTTGACACTTTATTGGAAGGTTTACGGCTCAAAGAAACTAATTGCAGTTTTTTTATCCTTTTTTTCCGGTTCCTCTTCTTGTCACTTGAAGACTATCGAAACGATAATCCTCTTAGATTGAAACGATATTTTAGTGATGTTACGTCCATATATAGCCTTATTACAAAAGCTAACTAAAACAATTTAATAAAACATTAATGAAACATGAGCTAAATTCAGGATGATATAAGATAAAAATAATAATGTATAGATGTATTTATTATGGAAAGGACTTTTCCATCTTGTTAAAAAACAGAGTAATTATATTAAAACAATATATACTTTTGTAAGCCTCTGTAATTAACGTTACTTAAGATAAAAAAGCCTCAAAAATTAAATCTGCGAAAACTACCTCAAATACCTAAAAACTGTCTAAAAATATACAAACTAATAAACCTATGCAGGCACTTTATTATTAACACACGGCTGTTAACGGCATGTCAACTATAAATTTATATTCTTCAATGGGGCGCACGTTAATTTATTCGTAATTCTTTTTTAATTAGTTTGTAATTTGATGGTTTTAATTACAGACTAATTAATCATACTCATGCAATTCATTATTCAATTGGCACTCCTTAGTAACGAAGCAATTAAGTTCTAATTTAAACAATAATAGATAATTTAAGATACATAGCGGTCGCGAAGGGCAGACGAAGGTCTGAAAAGTTTCGTTTATGTCTAAAATTACAAAAATTATTTAAGTGTGGTAAGTAGGCGTAAAATAAGGGTAGATAAAGGTCGGTATTTCCAATAATTTTCCGTTCTTGCTACATTTTTCAATTTAACTATTGTTTAGATAAATAAAAATGCCGTCTATAAATGGATTTTCTTTACGTATGCACACAGAAAACAACAGAACTACTATTACATATAACAGACCATTGAAAAAATAAAAAGTGAAAACCAGCCGGTCAAATGTATGTCAGAAAATTTT
This sequence comes from Druceiella hillmani, assembly GCA_039881145.1. Classification (NCBI taxonomy): domain Eukaryota; kingdom Metazoa; phylum Arthropoda; class Insecta; order Lepidoptera; family Hepialidae; genus Druceiella; species Druceiella hillmani. The sequence continues at coordinate 26,669,694 of JAYKKI010000011.1, read as the reverse complement.
AATGTGTCGCGAACGGAGCTTAAACATTAAAAATTATAAAGGAAAGCTCTACTTTATTTTAAAATTCTTAGACAATTATAGCTAACGCTAATACTCACGGCAGGAAAAAACCATCTCAGAGATGGACTACAAATATAGACAGATCTAATGATCCTCATTTCAATTATATGCACGAAAAAAAGTTCACATTTTCATATTTTTTTACCTAATTTGTTATATTTACGAAGTATATACTTGCTAATCGACAATAAAAAAAAATCAGTTTTTTAATGAACATTTTGTGATGATTTGACATTTTGAACATGTTTGTAAATTTCTTTATTTATGACCTAAGTCTCATATGAAATATGCTATAACCATTAAATTGACAAAACAACGTATACATTCCGAAAAAAAATGCATATTCTAACTGGGGTTGTAAAAGTGGTTTAGGTCAAACTGACTATACAAATTTTACCTTTACTTTTGTTAGTATAAATAATTAATAGATTCTGTGATAAAACAAATTTTAGTTAAATAACAATTTCTCCAATATCTATTTTTTTATTATTTTGTAGTCAGTAAAAGCCGGAGAATTACGCGTGACGTTATTATTTAAAGACTAGATGCTCAAATAGATTATGATAATCGATAATAAAATACCCGTCTACGCATGTATGCCATGCTTTTCTAAATATCTCCAGATTGACACTTTTTACTCTCTAAATTAATGTGTTAAGAACCCATTTTTTATTAATTTTATAATAAAACTATTTTAAACATAGAAATTAGAATAAAAAGTTAAGAAGTGTTTGTTATGATCGGGGCGTAAAAAGTTAATGATTGTTTTAAAAAAATCCCTTGGAAAACTAATTCAGCATTAAATTAAATATGAACAGGTTATTAAAGTACACTTAGTTATGAATAAGTACAAGGAGGGAATTAATACGGTTCGACCCCCCTCCCCGATTACATGAGTTAAGATTATATATGACTAACATAAAAAAATTAATGTCAAACAGGACACTGGCCGGGGTTGTTTTTTTCTTATACGAATGGATGCTAAATTCAAAATGTGAGTATTAAGACTTTTCTCCTCCCCTTCAAATATTTTTTACTACGGTCTTGTTAAGAGCATAACTCAAGTTTAATCAAATTCATTTAGTTATAATATTAAGTTATTTTTAATTTTTCATTCCGTATAAAGATCGGTTTTACTGACGTAAGATTTTAAGTAAAAAATTACTTTCAATTACGTACAATAATTATCGAAGTTTTACAAAATCTCAGTTTATCGATGAAACAAACGAAGTACATAATAACTTTTTCGAAAGGCTTGCGAATTTCATGGATTAGTATATTACATTCTGTGTACGGAATATTCAATGGGATTTCAATCTCTACTTCTGTTCATTGTGTTAGTTCAAAGAGTTCCGCAGAAATAGCATTTAAAAGTATCATAACAAATAATGTGACTTTTCATAAAAATACACAATTTTTTTTCCTTTTATTATTGACGATTAAATTTGAATTGATTGAAATAAAATTTTCAAATTTCATTTTTTGTTAGCTGGGTTCAGTCACTATATGGGCCTTTGCCACTCTCCTCTAAGAAATACTTATTAGATTCTAATCACTAAAGCCTGTCAGGCTTTTTATGATAGAACAAAATTGTAATTAAATTGGTGTATTCGAATGATGCTGAGGAGTTCAACGACAAAAGAGTATAGAAGTCAGTTGGTGGCTACGTAGTTCGTCAGTTCAGACCTCTCAAGTTTTAGCGGTGTGATTGTTTTTGTAATACGTTTTCCTCTATATTTGATTGTTGCTCAAAATATAATTAGTTAAAAGTGTAATTTTTATTTCAAAAATCCGACGCAGCAAGAAATTACAAATCACTATGAACAACATATAATTCATGTGGCCAATTGGTAACACATAATTTGGTTGCCATTTTTCTATTTATTAAAATTATTTTTCATTTCAATTTTATAATTTTCATTTTTATACAAGTATTTCTTTACTTTTATTCCATGTGGTGGACAGAGAACTTCCCAACCGTCAACCAACCACAGAGAACTTCCTCCAAAATATTTAGATTTTGGAGGAAGTTCTCTGTGGTTGGTTGTCCACCAAAACAACAGTTTTGTCTACCAACAGTACGTTTATAATGCTGAATACCGGTATATTCATACCTATAGAAGTACTTTTTTAATTATCTCGGAAATTAAAAATATTAAAAAGTTATTTTGTATAGTTATCACAAAACCGTTTATAATACACTTTACGGAATGAAATATGAGAAATAAAATTAGGAAATATTCGTATCACAACGAACATCTTTTTCCGACAGAATAGAGAGTCGCTTACTTAATTGTGCGAAGCAATGAAACCTTTACAAAATGTTGAATTAAATAAAACCGACAAAATAATAAATGATACCCTCATAGATTAAGAGCCAACTTCTTATTAACTTCGATTAACTTCCAACCCCTAGACTATAAACAAGAAATCGAATGGCTGAAATTGAACACAAGCGGAACGTCGGTCGCGTCCGTACTCACAGATAATACCCCGCGTATCCACTTCATACTTAATTACCGGGTCCTTCGTTCGGCATAGCTCATGAACAGAACGCTTGAACGTGACGGCTGTTTCTATTCCAGGAACTTTTGTCCCCCCGGTTAACTCGGTCAATAAGATGACAGTTTATCGACAAGCGTTTTGGTTAAAGAATTAATGATAGTACGTTCTATGAAAGTAGGTCGTGATAGAATTTTCTAAGAAAGGAATTTGAATTGCTAGTGATTGATGTTGAGATTGTTGTGATAAAGTCACATAGGGATATACAATTTCATATTTGTTTTCATCGAAGCCGGGAATAATATTGGCATTAATTACCTAATTTTTTTTCATTAAATATCATTAATCTCAAAGGTTTCTTGTATATTATATATTTTTTCAATAATTTTTGAATTTAGAACAATATTATTTATTTAGGCAAGCACGCTCATGCTTGCATATATTTAAATTGAGATTGAGATAACAAAAATAACGTTTTTGTAAATTATTTTCAATTCAATATATAAAAGTTGGTTTTATAAACGTACAATTCTATTACATAAACTTAGAAAAAACATGGACCCTTCAAATTCACGAATCCATTTCAAATACTCTATAAACCAAAGTACCCTCATTTACGGCCACCAACTAAACTTTTGTTAGAAACCCCTGGTAAATTACGGATTCTTTCATTTTGATAAAAACATTACATGAATTATAATTTAACAAACTGTCGCTTCACTTGGTGCTATGTAGAGTCTAACAGATCAAAATGAGATAATGTCCCTCGTTTTTGTTTTTCCCATATATATTTTATATTGTTGGAAACACACATCATATAATATTAACATCGATAGTATCCATATTAATAAATTATATATATATATATATATATATGTATATATATATATATATATATATGTATATATATATATATATATATATATATATATATATGTATGTATATACAGAAAAAGAGTGTAAACACTTTTGATGTTGAAGGATAACCTGCAAAAAGCAGTTATTTGTAAGAACAAACAAAGCATATCCTAGAAAATGAAAATAATCATGTTTTCTTAATGTGCGTATGATAAGGTCACATACGATGTAGATAAACTTATAGAAAATGAACTATAAAATCCAATCACTTTAGGCAGTAGTCGCAGTAGACTTGTAAGAATCCACATCCTTAATAAACAACAGATTGATGAAATGTTACTAATAAAAGTAATAAAAACAAACATCACACGTTTTTGTGTTCTACTAAGAATCACATTATCGCATATTTGCAAAACTTTTCAAGGCTGTAGCTATCAGTAAGTATAATTGTTAATGTTTCATCTAAGTCAGTCGAATAAAGAATAAAGTACATGGCAAACAACATTCTGAAAGAACCTGCATTTTCTACAAAACACGGAAAAAATAATAACGAAAAACATTGTACGACTGATAAATATTTTCCATTTCCTTTATCTAAAAATCCACCTTTGAATTAGGTCTTTTATATTGAGAAAATATGAAATAATACAACGGCATCTAGTTGACTTCTAATGAAAACTTAATTAGTATCTTAACATAATTTAACTTTAATTTTGTTATATAAATAAGACGCCATTTTCTAGTAAAAATGTTATTAGCAGTATGTTGTACGACCTTATCACTTCGTTCCTTTAATCATATCTAGTTTAGATGGCATACCGAGAAAACAAACATATATTATTTATTTAACGACAATTTTCATCAATGAATAGTATAGAATTAAATGTACCACTTCTTAAAGAGATATTTATGAAAATTAAAGTGCTCGTATATCGTAAGTATTACGAGCTTATACGTTCAAATACAATTTAGGGCTTTTTCCAATTATCATATATGTGATGAAAAAACTTTCTGGACAAAACTTGTAGTTTTTACAATTTTTTTACGATTTGTTATTTATGTATTTTAATTGTAATATGATTTTTTGGCGAAATTGTTCATACTGTGTAATCGCTGCCGCACAATTTTAAACCAATTTTGTCCATCTAGAAACCGTGTCATATTTCGGAGGCTAATTATCCGATCCTAGTGAACTTTGTTGTTTTGAAGAGGAGTATATGTGTCACAACTCATGCTCCTATCGTTATCATTTCGACTTTGACAGCTCTAAGTGTGAATCTGAAAAATTCAAAAAGATACTGTAAGTTTAGAAATTTCCAATATGGCGGTATACGAATTTAAAGGGCAGTCAGAATTGCAAAAATCGAGCACAGTTGCATAGATTACAAAAATTCTAAGTAAACAACATGCAGTACTCTACGAATACAGGATCAAGTATGAATGCAAATGTAGTTGCGGACGAGATGGAGAATGTGATGGAGGCGAACACAGTCGTTTTCGTGAAAATAACTGCAATGGACACTGTCGCAGTTTTATTTCCATTTCTTTTTTTCGAATTTATTTCGAAAATGTAAGACGAAAGTAGTCAATAATATTTGTTATTACACATTTATTACGAAAAAATCATTTGTTTTTATTAAGTAATATTACATTTAAACGTTTCTGCATTATAAATAGAAACTCTGTGAAAACAACTAGAAAAACAGTCTAAACGATATTCCTTTTTTGGAAAATAATACTCATAATGCTCAATTTTCAAAGCCGAATAAAAGGTTCTTGCCCCATCCGTTCTTGTCGTGCGTAACGTTTTACCCTTGCCTTAACGTTAAAATAGTATATCTTGAGAACGGGATAAGAAACGAAACAATTTCATTGTTTGTAATCATCTTATTTTGTACAATGAAAGCCATAAAAGTTTGCTTGCCATGCTCATTTAACAACACTTTTATAAATATACAGGGGTAAATGATTAAGTAAAAGAAGGAAGTCTTCAGACTCTGGAATACTCAGAATTTGGGGACGACGTAAACAAAAAGGAGAGTCGATATTAGAGAAATTGAACAAAAATTCAAATTTCCGTCAAATTTTAATTCTATTTCTTTTAATTACATTTAAATTCATATATGAATTTTAAAATTAAAATAAAATAATAAAATTCATATATGTTATTATTTTATTTTAATTTTAAAATTTTTTAGAATTTTAAAATTAAAATAAAATAATAACCACAAATGAAAATATTATTTTTAAAAAAACGTTTTAAAATCGACTTAACATAAAGGACAATTAGTGGAAGCAGCTTTATTTTTAGCATCTTTAGATGCAACAATATCATAATTTAGCGACCTAACGTTAAACAAAGAAATTAAATAAAGTAGAAATAATACTACATCACGTAGTTTCATTTAATTGTGAAAAAAAGATTAGTGATCTATAATTAATGGATAGCTTTACATCAACAGCATTCAACAGCAGCTTGCAATATACTATAAATATAAGAAACTAAGTTACTAAAAAATTAATGTAACTGTTCTATACATAATTTTCAGGCACTGTCAATTAATATTACACAATTTTCCCTTTAACGTCACGTCATAATTTCACCGCCACGCCGCTGTAACAATTTCAGGCCAATCGGCTTTCGGTATCATTTCAACTTTGACAGTTTTCCAAACTTTGATATCCTACCTCCAACTATACAGTGACAGCTTCGCGGCTACCTTTTCGTTCGTAAAAAGTTTTCTGTAATTTGGAACGATGAAACTAACTGAAACGTATTCGTGCGCAGATTTAATACGTCCAACAATCGAGCCGCGCAATGACCGCAGCTGTGCTCAGGCAACTTTATATTGATTTCAGGTAGCCCAATTTATAACTATTTAGCTCTTTGAGATGTAATATATCGAGTTCCACTAAGAAACAACAAACCATTTTCATTGGTTCTTTAAATTATTACAAAGAAAATACCTGCCTATATGTCAAAGAATGGCGGTCTAGAATTTTCAAAATTTAGGTTAGAGGTAATTTACAAACTATAATCTTTCTTTGCTTTCTCATCCATATTCTTTCTTTCTCATATTCCATTTTCTTGCTTTCTCATCCAGATTTAACATCAAGTAAGCTTTTCAAGTAGCAAAACATATATTGAAAGACTTCGTCTTGATATCGTTGCTTACACTTATATCTTTGCTAAACCTGGTGTGAACTATTGAAAAGAAAAAAGTCATATATTTTTGAAAGTAGTAACATGTTTCTAATTCAAGAAATATTTTAAAAAATGTGGGAAGGCGTTTCAGGCGAGAGTGCTTCGAATATGTCAGCATGTATTAATGTCATTTATTCACGTTTCATGGAGAGTAAAATTACTTTTCTCATTTTATTTATTCCTGTGCCAAGGGAATATTTTCCCACCATAATAAACTTTTTTTTTTCATATCGACTCGAATACTATTTATGATTTTATATTTTTTTTCAAACGTTGGCTAGTCAAGTGGACAATAGGGAACATGATCGGATGTTTCTGAAAAATTCTTAGACATTTATTTTGATGAAACTATAGATGTCTAACTTGTTTAATTTAACAAAAAAAACTTCTATGATCCTGTTTTGCAACAAAAAACAGGTCACAACAAAAATCTGTAATAATTAGCAATACCATGTACCATTATTTTTTTTGTAGATTAAACATACAACCGGCCCACCTCAACTCACTTCAGCGGCAGTTGCAGATTGGGGAACATATTGCCGCAGATATTTTTACCAATATGACATATGAAGTTAACATTTTCTATTATCTTATTTGTGTCCTCTAAAAGTTATACGTAACCATTTTTTTTAAATGGGGCTATTTAAAGTAGACAATGTTTTATCGCTTTTTAAAATTTTATTCCAAATTTTTTATGAAATAAAATGTAAAATCAAATGGTTTATGAAATAAAATGTAGTGAACGACGGACATACGGACGGGTAGTTTATTATAAGTCTTTTCCAATTTTCCTTGTTAAATCAGGTTATACAATTCTCTTATATTGCCACGCTTTTTAAGTTTAAGTAAAACATCTAAGTACACGTACTGTTTACGGAACTCTACTCCGTGTGTTTTCCGTCACGCTTTTGGTCTGCTTTCCTTATATGTATGTTTTTTCCTTATACGTATGTTTTGATTAGAATACATCGATGAAACTGCGGATAGTCGTGATGGGTTAGATTCCCATAGATTCTGCTAATTTGAAACTACTCAGAAATAAGATAACTACGTGCACTGTGCGTGCATACATATATAAAATATTTTAAAAAGAGTGATTGATCTAGGGTTTCAGTGGTAATAGAAGCTCTGGCTTATTTTTATAGCCTTATATTTAAACCTATTTTAATAACCACTATATATTATACTATATAGAATACTTTCTATCTGGATATTACAGATTAAAAAAAACACTAACTTAGTGGATATTATGAAATTTGTACTACCGAAACCATCTATTAAAGTTTTTACTAAAATTTAGGCTAATAGAAATTTCAAAAATATTCTATTGAACAGTACGTATATATATATATATATATATATATATATATATATATATATATATATATATATATATAAATATATATTATACACATTCATCTACGTATGTATTCTAGTTATTATTAAGAGCAACCTCTTTCTGATTACAGGTAAGGTATAGACAAGAACAATAGACATAGTACAAGATAAGAATAGGAATAAAGGAAATGTAGTAGATCTGTTTCTGACAATCTTTGAAAACAATGACAGGGCTGACTTTTTGGTGTCTAAATCCAGTTGCTTGTAAAGTATTCAGGCTTAGACAAAAACTGACTTTTCGTAGAAGAACAAATGGTGTGATTAAACAGTATCATTAAAAAGTATAAGTAATTGTTTCCATTTTTTAAATTCCACCATTTTAAGTTACGCCGTGTGTTCAATAACATGGCCGTAATTTCTACAATGAGTCGATCGAATGTGGATATTTGGAGGGCGTTCTAATTTTCTTCAGCATAATGATCACTTTAAGAAAAAGGTAATAAGATTATTTGAAGAGGTAGGTTTTAGTTTCAACAGGTAGATAACTTTAAAAGCGTTTGAGAGTATATATTTTTTTTTATTTATAACTTTGATATCGATTGATCCGTAGACCCGAGTATTTTTATAAAAGGCGTAAGTAACATTAATGTGATTTACCATTTGAGTCCGCAAGTATCTTTAATTTTGAAAGAAGTCTTGTATTACCAATAATAGGTTGGATCTTAATTGATTTAATTATCGTACCCACTTTATGAGATCAAGGCCGGTTAATATGAGGTCCTCATTGTGAGTTAACTAAATTCTCCATGGATTTGTATATATTTATATATATATATATATATATATATATATATATATATATATATATATATAAATAAATACTTTACTTCAATATAATTTAAATTTAAATAAATTAGAATAAAACTTATTAACGACGAACGTTTCTCTTGGCTTTATTGAAAGAAAAACCAAACTGTTAGAACCTATCAGATAATTCCTACATAAGTAAAGTTTGATGGGATAAATTTAAGATAACGGGTTCGGATAATTCAAGATCCCTGCGTCATATAATTTCTGTATTGAAAACAAAAATTATTATTCAATTAATAAGTCTAACGCGTTCCTTTTACTTAACTTTCTTATAGCGGTACCGATACTACCGATCTCTCTTCGTTACAAAAAATAGCTCCGTGAGTATGTCGATGTAATGCGTGATGACAGGGTAACCTGTCGACATGTAATTTGTGAATACATTATGTCACTTACACTCCTTTTGTGAACATAGAAATATATAATAAATAAAACGTAGTTCGGCAATACAGAAATTACTTTTATATAGTTTAGATATATATTAAAATAGTAACGATTGTGTGTCTGTGCGCGCATTAATCAAAACCCACGGGCCGGGTTTTAATAATACTTTGCAATTTTATACTTAAAAGGCCTGTTAAAAATCTTCAGCATAAATCACCACGCTATTCCTTATCGAAATTACATAGAAGAAACGATAACCCATACAAGTGTTACTTGAGGGAATGTTTATGAGTATGTCAACAAATTGGTTATGCTCAATAACGTTTCAAGTATTTTCATTTATTATTTCATGTCGCATCAAGCGTTAATGTCGCAACGATTTCCGGTGCACTCAATCAATCAGCGGTTTTCAATGAAATATAAAAAAAATATTTAATTATTTTAATTGGTAATAAGTCCAAAAATTTGATAGTGTTTTAATATTGACACTATGACACAGCCCTAAAATTCTTTTATGATATAAAATTTACAGCTTAAAACAATTGTATGAATTTAAAATTTACATCCTTTTTTTAAGCATTTATTATAAAAGAATTCTTAACTGTGTCATAATATTATTATGATAACATGAAAAAAATTAAACACTTAATAAATATATAAAAATTATAATAACATTTAACAAATAATTAAAATTTTGATAATATTTTTGACTTATTATTAACCGAAGAAAAATGAAAATTTAAATATCTGTAAATATATATATATTTATATATATATATATATATATATACATATATATATATATATATATATATATATATATGTATATAAACAAGATCGCATCGCATAAATTATCCAACACGAGGAAAAATATACAAGTTTTACGATAATTTTGTCCAAAATAATACAACATTAATGAAATGTTATTACCAACTTAACCTCTACCCTCAGTTCGGTTTGAACTACTTTTTTTTTATTTGGGATGGTATTGAGTCGCCATCAACTATTTTCTTATTTACCTTTCAATACAAAATCGTGGCAAGAAATGCGGATTTTAATAAAATTATAGCTGAATATTAAAAATAGTTATTACCAGTTGGTAGCAGGGAATTTTAATGTGTAAATATAGTTTGAAACAAAAACCAATTACTCTCGCGTCATCAAAACAAAATCGTTATAACAAATATGGTTTCACGCTGAGGCCTGATATCATAAAGTGATTTTAGCTAATTAAATCTTAACAATAAAGAAACCAATGAAGCTGTTACGTGAATGAAAATTCTTAAAATATGAGAATTCTTTAACCACCTTAAGAACAAGGGTAAACAAAGGACTCACAATGTAAAGGGATAAACTTCAAAGGGAGTGTCAGCTTTGTATCGGCACTTATGAAAAGTAACTGTCTGTTGATCCGTTCAAAGGCTTCTGTTTAACCCGGGAAGTAAATTATTAACTATAAATAATGCGGATATTATAAAATTAAATAGCTATTTCATGTTTCATTTTAATGAAGAATTGTTAACAATCCTTAGAACAAATAAGAACATTGCGTCATAATTAAGAAGTCAATGTAAATTCAGTCGAATGTACGCAAATATATTAGACATGTTTAACTTTTATTTAAAACATTTTTTCGCTTCGTTGCTTCTTCCGTTTGTTGATTTAAAGGTATTTGCAATTTTGTTTTGAGATAGAAAATACTGACTGACAATAGCATTACATTTTGATGGACAATTTTTAAAAGTCCTGATAGTAAAAATAAACATGTCTTTTAAATGAAACATACATAGTTTAATTAAAGTAAATAAGCCGTGGCCATACGTGCACATTAATCGCGCAAAATATCTGCAATAAATCGTGTGGTTAACCCTCATCGCCGGCGACGTACGACCGACGCGGATTCGCGACCGACGGCGTTCGATTTGTGAGTATGAAAACGTTCTCATGTGGTTTTAAAAATGAATGATTTTACTAAAGAAAGTAATGAAATTTTAATTGAATTAGTTCTTGCAATATCGTCGTGTATGATGCATAAGACAAAAATTATAAAAATAATATTTCAAAGCCAAGAGTGTGGAAGAATATAAGTGAAACGAAGGACAAGTCCAGGAATATAATTGTTACTTTTATAAACTTAATAATAATCTTATTGAATATTTCTAAAAAATTATGTAATATTTAATTGCTAAAAGAGCATCTTTTACTCTTCCCTTTTTAAATTTTTGAAGATTTAATTAGGTTTTTTTCTTTTCATATGTGAAACGAATAGTTTATCATTTTCCTCTTCTTTGAAAAGTGGAAATTTTAATATTTTTTATTTATTTCGCGTCAAATATGAATACTATTTTCCTAGAACAATTTGCACGCCGGATCGTCTCGCTGGATCGTATATGTCAAATAAATATCATTACATAAACAAATCGATAAATTAATGTTATTTTAATGATAACCTTATTTTACATATAATTAGACATATAATTATGTAAATTGCCTATACGAAATAGTAATTTCTATGCGCGTTTGTGAAATAAACACAAAAAATACGATACCACAGCCAAGAACAGAATAAATAACCATTGTTCTAAACGAGATTACTTATTAATTTATTTTAACGAGATGATAACGAATAAATACAAAATCGCCAAAGAAAGTAATACACTTCGTGACAATAAGTGCCTACTGCGTTGCAAAAAAGGAAAGAAATATATAGGAATTTTCTGTCTTTTTAATTTAAACAATTTTGTCATTTAGTTGTTTTCGCGGGTCACCTAAAACAATTTGTAAGTTTTTTTTAATCAATGGATAATCAATTACTAAATTTGATCAGAATATCCGATAAGGCTAATCCGCATTCCCCAATTCCTACGTAACTTAGGTACCTATATCATTTTGTGAATAATTATTTATTTGCAGTTTATATTATCTAAGTAACGTTGTATAAAAAAAAGGCCATCATTTTAATGAAAAATTTTACTCATTTGTCATTTATCTCGACAATTTCGTGTGACGCTTCACAGGTTTATCGATTTCTCCTGTCCTCATAGAAACTACACTTCATTATCGGAATAACATTCAAATATCCGTGACAGACTGATACTAAAAATTTCAATTTCGCATACCAACTGAATAGAATTGGGCGTACTTTTTGATGAGAAACTTCAAAGCGGCTTTTGGTATATAAGGATATAAACAGAAATGTTACGTTTTTGGGATGATATATTTCCGCAGTATAACTTTGTAAATATTAGCAAGATTGAATGTTAGGACGATGTCACGTTCGAAAGAATGTGTGATTACGACACGTGTCTGACCTTATGTTAGTGTCGTACATCTTCGGGATGAGGGTGGCATATATATTAAGCTTTAGCTAAACTTTCCGGTCAATATTACCCGTTCTCCGACTCCAATATTTAGTACGCTGATTTTGATGCCAAATTAAATATATCATCAACTTTGTAAAGTATTCGCTAGTAAAATATAAAAAAAAAGCAGCAGTGAACATTTTAAAACTTTTCTATATTAGCCCACAGTTGCCAAAAAATCCAGAGCAAAACAAAAATAAGTTTTTAGTTTAAAAAAAAATTTAGCTCAATCAAAAATCAACCAGTAAATCCATACCCTTGGTAAAATTTTAAAAAATCAGAGACAACGAAAAGAAAACATGGTACTCTCGACTAACGATGACACAAACACCTCGATTTCCTGACATGACATTTCACAAAAAACCACTTCAATAATATTCCGGTAAAGCCATATTTTGTACCCCAGCGATGGTGTGGTACAAACTACCTTTTATTCTACCTTTTAATACAGGTGCTAATAGCACGAATTCATTGAATCTACATTTCTATGTCGTTGCCGTGGTGTGTTGGGTTGATCACAAGGCATACAGCCTTTGACGATGCGGCGCTATACGACCGATATACGACCGTTAGGACACTGCACACGACAATAACGTTCATGTTTCGCCATGTATGAAAATACGAGTAGTTCGTAAAATATGTTGCCGATCGTGTTCCTTGAGTGTCCAGTACATTCATCTAAATGAATGATGTTTTCGTAGTTACACAACGGTAAATCGCGGTCATCGTGATTAAATCGTTATTAGTTAATTGACAAATTAAATTATTTACAGACAAATTAAATAAGCACGGTGTGCGAAGAGTAGATTTTAATTAAAATTGGGGAATTTTTTTTGCTTCTTATGCTTCTAATTTTACATTATATTTTAATAAGCCATAAAACATAGTAGCAAAACATAAGAGTTAGCGTATATTAATATTTAAGTATTTATATATTTTTATAATAATAAACAAAAATGGTTTAAACGAAAACCCATTTAAACCATAGAAAAGTACTTACTTCCTTGTAAAAAAACCACCGAAAAATTAATTACAAATACGTAGGCACTTCACTTGATAGTAACTGTAAAAGGCGAAAAAAAACATGTAGTGACCAGATCACAATTTATAATATTATAGGGTCTGATATACGACCGTTAAGATTTTGCGCAATTTGAAAACCAATAATATTTATTATTAATATTTATTTTCATTTCGTTATTCACAATAAATTTTACAAATTTAGTAAAATTATTAAGTTTTGTAATAAAGGTTTTGCTACGTATGATACGAAATTTTGAAGCTATTTCCTATTATTTAGTAGAAAGAATTATTTGTAAAATAGTTTTAATCAAATTACTTAAATTTATTGCAAATATGGTATGATTATATAAGTTAGATTGCAGTTCAAGAAGTTTAAGTCAGAACTGTCTAAGCTCTTATGTTAAGTTGTCAGAAAGTAAGCTTCCAAAATGTTAGATTGTTTTATTTTTTAAACTGTTTTTTTTTCTATTATCAATTGGCTTGTTTGTTTTTAGATTAAATTATTCAATTTTTCATCTGGTCATTTATAGTCTGTAGTCGTATACCTTCTGTTTAATTATCAAATTTTTCTTTGCATAGGACATCATTAAACTGAATATGTTTTAGCTTTAAGTCAGATACAAAGAAAAAGAAAAAATGAAGTGTTTACATTAAAACAATGAAAATTTTAAAAAAATGAAAAAAGACTACAACAAAATAATTGCACAAATACTAGATTCAAGCCAATGTTTAAACAGAGTGGTAAAGCAAAGAAAATAAATCTAAAAAAAATATCGTTATGAATAATGCAAGCACACAATTAAAACTATTTCTGAACATGTAGATAGAAAGATGACTGGAAAACTCGATGATTCTCTACTCGAAGAGTTCTTTAAATAAAATGCGGATGTATTTTTAAAAATAAATTTTTAAGTTAGTTGGGATTTTTAAACACCTGGGAAGAAAACATTTTTATGGCCTGTCTGCGAATGTAGGAACCACCTTGAAATAAAATTCTACATAGTTTAAAACATTACTTTCGAATTCATATAAAACTATTATAAAATATATGTAAAATTTAGATATATAAATTATTCCCTATAATAGCTAGATGTGGTTAAAACACAGACGATAAAGAGCGGTGCAACAATAGAGTTCTTTTAAGACCCTTTGGGCACGGAACTTTAAAAATGAAAGAAGACGACGACCCTACCAAATTTTTCAATAATTTTGAGAAACACGTTAACAAGCTGAAAATCGTGGAAAAACAGTCAGAAGATGAACTGTTTGGAGAAGGGCATTAGCCTTGCCTGCTAACGTCGTTGGTGCTTTATTATAAAAAACAATCCAATTGAATGAATGAAATTTAAGTTAATGGTTGAATTTCTAAAACTTCAAATAATAAATTGTCAAACTGTTGACTCTAAAAAGCCATAACGCACAAAGTATTATCAACAACAATTCCAAAGTAGACATTTTACTATCAGAGTTTTTCATAATGGTCGTCCAGGGGATTTAAAGAATCCCAATAGTAAGACTCGATCAAATAATTAGGAGAAACATTACAATAGATATCATGAACTGCGATTTATTGAATGTTTCTTTGAGGTTAACTGGTGTATGTGTGAAAAACGTAATATCGTTAATGTTCAGAAAGTGTCAACCGATATCGATCGCACTAACAAAACCCTAGGGTAAAAACAGCTCGTATAAATTCAGAAAATAATTAAATATATAATAGCTGAAAAATTTGTTGATATACGTTAAACAGGAATATGCAGTTTATTCTTAAAAACTCCACAATTAAATTTGAATTACAGTTAAAAGTTCTTAAGTCAGTACTAAGTGAGATTCTAATTGAAGTTGTCATAATTAAAACTCTAGAAAGCCAGACAATGAAAAAAAACCTTTTTCTTTTATAAAATAAGTAGGTTATTATTTTTAAGATCTAATCATTTTAATAAAAAAAATAAAGCTGCTATAGAAAAAAAGACAAACGAGAGGGTTTTCAACCGATTTCCAAATATATCGCACAGAAAAGTTAAAAAGATATATCGTTTCGGATTTCATATAAACGCCTTTATGTAAGATATCCGACTATTATTATTAAAAAAACAATTATTTGTTGAACATGTGATTAATATTTAGATAGAAATTGCACCGATAATTTTACAGCAACAAATGTGTATTTGTAACAAATATTTCTATGTATTATTCGACATCCGGTTTAGAATCGGAGAAAAGATAACATGAATCTCCGAATTAATTTTCATGAGCGTATATGAATAAAGAGTGGAGAATTAAAAACTTTTTCATTTCGCATTTAAGGGCAGCGGCGAACCGTGACATTTGGAGTTTATTATTTGAGTTTAGAGTCATTTTTCAAAGTAAAATTATGCAACATCAAGTGACATTGTTGAATAAATGTAATATTAAGCCAGCGAGGAAACGTGTGGAATACGAGTAGTACATAAGTGAAATGCAGGAGTTCAATTTGTCGCTTAACCTTGTTACAATACTCTCAGATTGTAACAGTACCGAGTAGTTTTTCGGTCCAATAGATCACTGTTTCGGGGGATGTAGATAATTTAACAAAACAGTTCCTGATTTATTCATCCACAATTTCTGCTTTTATTTCAATATTACTCGATAAAACTATGAGATGCTTAACAAAGTTACGGGGTTAAGTACAAGTTACGTTATGAAGCATTTAGTTCCTCGATTTCCTGCCACCCTTTAGAAATTAAATTATCCGATTTATCGTCGACTTATTATTGGACTTCTTGTATTATTTTACATTTTCCCTTATAATTTGATTTGCACGTATGTAGAAGAAGATAAAACTTACGCATGAAGCAACCCCTATTAGAATTTTTAATTAATACGGAACCAAAATTGGAACAAATTGGTGACAATAATCAACAACAATTTTCAGCGTTACGAGTTTAAAGGGTTAAATACATCCCGCGCCATTAAAAACCCGTATTTTAAATTATTTGTTAAGAGGATACTGAAAAAAAATTAAGTAAAATACATATAGTATATTTTATTTGCCTTTCAGATACAATAAAAATATATTTTTACTTTTTACATCTATTAATCGATGTTATTAGAGGTTTATTCGTAACGCCGATAAAAAAATATTGCCTGCTTGTCTACGCCGTAGCTTCTTCCAAAATGAAAAAAATCCGTAAAATTCAGGAATATCATATTACACATACAAAAAAATTAAAAATTTATAGCATGCTAGAATTAAATAAATATTTAAAATGAAATATTGTAATCTTCAATTGTTTATAAAAATTGTGTAACAAAATATTTTAACTTGGTTTATCTACTATCGGTAAACTTAACACATGATGACTTAAACCCTTAACATATGATGACTTAAATCCTAGTTGCGAGAACGGAACTTGTGCAATTAGGAGATTCTATGAGAGCCAACAACAATATAGCAACCCCAAAAGAATGATGAAGAGGTCTACGTATAAAAGTGTACACATATATACATGTGGGACAATATTTACATATGCGTTTAGTCTTGTCCTATTGTGGACGTTTATATCAGTCATAGGTATGTCATTGATTACGAATTTTTGAAAATTTCGGAAAAAATATAATGTATAATATATAGCAAACACAGAATGACAATTTGCATAATTAAAAAAGAATATTTAATAATATTTTCAACTGATAAAAAGTTACACTAAAAATTAACATATAACGAATATAAAAAAACCATAATGAACAGAGAATCCATTTTAGAACCGTCAAAATTAGTCCATACCCCAACTCTTGCACATGAATGTATTTCAAATAATAATTTTTTTTCGCATTTCAAGCGTAAAGAATTTCTAACTCAGTTTCAAAATTTAATATGGCAGATCTAATATTCTTGCCCGAAATTGGCATGAAATCCGTCATCGGTTTTTCCCACTCCAGAAAACGAAATAAAATTATAAGTTTTAGTAGATTTCTTTAAATGAATTTGGGATATATTTTATAATAAATCAAATTAAAGTACGAAATGAGCTCTAAGCCCAAGACAAAAATATCTGCGTGCGTTGATTTCGCCATTTTAACACGCCGTTCCAAATTTAACTTTCTAAGAATTGTTTCATGCATGAGTTAAACCCGACTAATTTAACGGGTCATATGTTGAAGATCATTGCTAGGCTCAATTCAGAATTTGTTCGATTAATGTGTCATTAAATGATAATATTTAGACCAAATACAGCCCGAACGTGCGAAAATACCTTCTTTTTGAATCACTTTATTTTTCATAAGTTTTTTAGGTGTTGGTAGGCAACTTATTCAATATATCTTATAGGAATTTTATAATCTTATAGGAATTTTATAACCAAAACTGTTAGTTTAAAAATATAAATTAATGTTTTGTGGACGATGAAATAAAATTTTGAAGTTCAAATGCAGATCAATTCAATTTTATATAAAACAAATTATTTGTTAACTTTAAATAAAATTATACTTAAAGATATAAATATTTCCTCTCTTTCGGGTTCGATAGTTTAAAAGGAAACCTATTTAGTTTCATCATATATATCTCTCTATCAAAATCCTCACAGTTTCTACAGTTATGGACCTATGTGCATGAAATTTTTCAAGTGTATGCTTTCAATTAATATCTGTATCCAAAAAACAACTTCAATCCGAAGAAAAATTGACACTTTTAAAAAACAGCAATATTTAGTATTTTTTTATAAAAAGTGTCACACTAAATTTTACTCAT
Source organism: Druceiella hillmani (assembly GCA_039881145.1). NCBI lineage: Eukaryota > Metazoa > Arthropoda > Insecta > Lepidoptera > Hepialidae > Druceiella > Druceiella hillmani. The sequence goes on along the minus strand of JAYKKI010000011.1, from coordinate 26,651,363 downwards.
ATTTATTACTTTATTCATATATTTTTTCATAAAATCTCTAGTTTACATTTTCATGAATGAAAAATTTGTAAAAACATGATTTATGGACTGGTCGTAGATACACAATAGACACTAACATGGCAAGTCTATTTATCGGTATTTGCTGCTAAAAATGAAAGTACATTAGAAACCTCTAAATCAAATGCAGTACAGATTTTTAAATCCAGGAAATATTCAATTTGAAAATCCATTTGTATTCGAATATGTAATACCGTCTACTTTCCCAAATATAATGTAGAATTTATCAAAGATATTTGTTTACTAATCTTTCAAAACTGTTGATGAAAATCTTGTTACTGACATAAATAAACATACATAAACAACATCAACAACAATAGTACCTATTCAGTTGTAGTTGGTTTAAAATCAAGTAACGCCCTTGTCTGGAAAGAAAAATTCAATTATTGAATTAATTTATTTTTATAATTTCATAAACCTACGTTTCACGGGTTCTCTCTGGAGAGAACGAACGCTATATAATCAAAGATAAAGATAAAGTAAACCTACGTTTATTGTAGTAATTTCTTCTAATGTCCTATGTCTTAAAGACATGGGACATTAGAAGACATCTGAAAACATGCTTTAGTCATTTCTTTACGTGTAGATTGCATTCTGTCATCCGTGACCCATATGCAGCTAGGTTTGTTACGTGTAAGATCGCTCACTTAGAGCAAATATCATACATCTTATTATTTCCTTTCAAAATAATGTATATATATATATATGTATATATATATATATATATATATATATATATATATATATATATATATATATATATAATGTAAGACTAATCGTAAAATATATAAAGTGCACAAGTAGAATATTTTGTGAACTTAATGTTATGAAATAAATATAGCATAAATCCTTTGTTTTTTTTCCAATTACTACACTTTTAGTGCATTTTTTACACAAAATACGACCTATCTTTTATTATTTGGACGTCCTACATATAATATATATTAAATATCACAAGTGTTAAAATAAGTATACCTACCAAAATAAAATTGTTTTATAATCACCTCAAAAGTAAAAACCTATCATATATAGTGATATGTCAGTGTTTGTCTGTTCGTATGTCACGGCTTTTTCCCGAGCAACTGTCAACGCTATTGACTTGAAATTTCAACAAGTGCTAATGCAGTACAGTTGTTGGAATTTTCTTATTCGCAACGGTTCTATGTAAACATTTTAGAAATATCTTTATTTTTATCCAACGTGGAGTCCAAAATAGTGGATCGAAATTTAAAAATGAGGTAACAAGGTCAATTCGGCTATCATATGATAGGACTTGGTTAACACTTTCCAAAACTGTTCTTATTTCAAATTTAAAAATTTCGAAACCTTATTTATTACTTATGTAAAACATTTCAAGGCACAAGACATGACTTTCCATTATTATAACTCTTCTAATTTTAATTGGCGTTATTTGAAGAGCATATTTGAGGCTGTAAGAATGCAAATCTATGTCTGTGTTTAGTTACGTAATTGAAGGAAAAAGTAAAGTGTAATCAGATTCCATCAAATGAGAGCCCCATAACCCGTTGCGATGGAAAGCAGTCTGTGTGTGGTCATCGAAAGGCAAAATTGTATGGAGAGTTGTAGTACAAGTAACGCTTCAACGTCCGCGGAAATGTTTTTTCACTAGACACAATCGAGTAGATCATATTGCCTGCCGTTAACGTTTTTCGAGAGATCGTAGAACATCTTAGAAAACAGGAAAATGTCAAGATTTTTTAATCCTCCGCCCCTTCTCCATGCCTCCATTTGCGCGAAATTTTAAGGGCATACGTATATAAATGAGAGATTTGTATTACTATATGACGTCAATGGCATTTTTCCTATAATTTTCATGTGCCACCAACATTGTGTTACCAACAAAGTAGTATTAAGATGTGATTGACACTTAAACAAACTATCATATTTTTATTATTGAGAATATGCAATTAATTATATTATCTGGGCGACAGTATGTGTTGTTACATCTGATAGTGTACAAACATAATTAAATCAATAAATAATCTTCAGAATATTTCTTTATTACGCTCCATAAATCGGAAGCGTCATGAAATAACTTTTATTCAAAATGTATATTTGCTCACGTCTTCGCTTGTGTCAATTTACATCAGATTAATATGGTAGAGTTTTCTTCCAATAATTATGTGTACACCGCAAAATATCTTCGACAAGGATAAAAGTAACTCCGATTTGAATGGAAACTTTTCCTTGGAATAAAATACCCATTCAAGTCAGTTCAAACTGACAATTTTCCAAACATATGAAATATACAGCTCAACCCTAGATTTAGATATAATTTGACAATTTTACCATATCTAATAACTATATAATTTAATTAACTACTGCAATGTATAAATTAATAATTTATATATTGTAGTAGTTACAGAACCTATATATTAATGAATAATTTACGAACTATAATAAAGTGCCTTTTCAGCAATATTAAACAAAATTAATAAACATTATATGTATATATATATATATATATATACATATATATATATATATATATATATATATATATATATATATATATAATGTGTAGGTACCTTTCAGTCTGAAAATAAATATTATAAATAAATATCTTTCAATGATAAATTTATTTTTTCCTTTTCATAGCGAACAAGAGTACCGTGAAAAATTAATTATATAATCCAGCTAAGTCGTTGTATTGACAATAAGAATTTCACATAAATAAATTAAAAAATTATTTTTCAGAATTAAAAATATTTACTAATAACCCATAGTTTTCCCGGTATTTTTTAAATAACTTCATTAATTCAAAATTTTCTTACATTTGTATAAAACTAATATTTACATTATTTGTATTCTCTACAATAACAACATGAGACGTAATAAACTTATTTCCAACAGTAACTGCATATACCATACTCAAGTGATACAGTAAACAAAAATAGTTTTACTTTTTTATTGCAGGATATTCAAAATGTTGACAGAAATGAAAACGCTATTACTCACCGCCATCTGTCTTGAATGCATTGCTTCAGTAACATTGGCTCCAACCGATGGACCAGTCAAAATTGACCTACCAGTGTATGGAGATGAACAAGAATTTTCAACTCGCAAATCAGAGGGAAGTTATAAACGTTTAGAATATGATACTGTCGGTTTGCCTCCTGCAGTGAAAAGTTCAAAGTCTCATCCTACAAATAATATAGGCACAGAAAGTGGAGCAATCGTAGGGAGAATTCTTGGTCATAAGTTACAAGCTGGCTCCAGCATTTTACAAAAGACTAATATCATTTCTGCTCAACAGAATGCCCAAGTTAGTACCTATATTAATAAGGGAAATCAGTATTGATTGTAAGAATAGCGTTAACTTATCACCCTACATGTATATGGATCTGAAAATACATATAGTATATAAGTTTAATTAAATATCTTATTGCCCTATTCGTGGGTAAAGTAACTAAAGTTTACTCTAAATCAACTTGAAACATTACCAATAGTGACACTAATTTCTTTTAAAAAAAATGTTTATAAAATTTGTAAATTATAAAGAAAAACATCGCTTCTTCTAAACATATTGTTTCTAAAAAAACTCGTCGTGCAAAAAATAAATGAAAGTTTTTTTTCAACATACATAAGACTGAAAGGAAAACGAGTGATGCATTTTTTTAATATACCTTCATTCCATCACAAATTATGGGGTAGATATATTTCTTACATAATTACAAAATCTACTTGCGAAAACATGACCTGTTTGATTCACAAAGTTTTTAAAGTGAGTTTTTATGTTACTGAGTTAAGTATGTGTGCGTCGTTTAAAATTCGAAAGAAAATGAAAAGACATCGTAAGCCAATGCTACTCTTCCAATATAGAAATTAAATGTGCCTTAATCACATCTGCGTATTCCGAGATGTTGGAGAAATGTTCTAAGGTGCCTAAAAGTAAATTAACAATGATTTTATATTATTTATTTGCGATAATTAAATTCTAAAATATCATTAAAGAAAAACAATTATAAAACGTCATACCAAACCTTTAATTTCAGGAAGCTAGCTAAAATCTAACCAGTTTCAATAAAAATCACCAGTATTCGTTAATAATCACCTGCCATATTCACTAGACGTAAAAGTCGAAGACCTAAATTTATTTACTAAAAAAAATTTTTTTTTCTATGTTTTGTGGTATATTGGAAGACACAATTCATGAAACAATCCGCTTCTATATCTACTCTGATCTTTAACAATAACTAATTAAAACTTGTATACGAGGTGTTAGGTATACGTCCTGAATAACATTAATTAATGTCAATATTTAAATAATTCACTCTAAAGTCAACAATTATAATTATTCATATTTATTAGTATTCTTATAAATTTATTAAATTAAGCATAATAATCCATTATCGCATAAACAAATTACCATGGTCTCCAGGGGAAGAATGATTTGCGAATCTTAAAGCGTTGACAATTTAATTGATTAAAGTAATTTAAGTCCTACTATGCGTCATGTAAAGTATATAATATTCACAGAAGTTACAATGAAGTTTCTTTATATAATAAATTAATAATTATTATTAAGAAATAATTAAATATGTTAATAGCCTTGTTTTTCTTCTATAGACTCCACTATTTGCACAACGTCCTATTAGACTGGAATCAGCACTACTAGAAAGTGAAGGTATACCTAGTAAAACATTATCTTTAAAAGACAACCTGCAGAGATTGGTAGCAGGTATTTTCCAGGTGAGTTTATTATTTTGAAGAATAATAATTCTAACTAACAAGTATTTTCTCTCTCTAACTAAAAATATGTTTTCCACAATTTGCACCACAATTTACTAAAGGTTTTTTCTGTTGGTTTAACACCGTAAATTGAAAAATAAAACCTTAGTGCAAAGACTCATAATATCTGACTACAACTCTGCCACAGTGTGGTGATTCTTATTATTATCAAATCTTCAACACAAAGTGAGGTGGAAGAAGCATGAATGTGAATGAAATTAATAAATTTACGATAGAAAAAAATTAGTTGATCCAAATACTAATTCGATAATAATTTCTCCATTGGTCCATCCAATATTAATCCCAAATAAGATATATAAAATAATCAACGAAAATAATTAACTGAAAACAGATTTTTTCAATCTTATTTAAAAATAATATCCTTTCTTACTTATTTAATTCAAAATAAGATTAATACTATGTAGTAAAGAGAATATTACCTTACATTAAATTTTTTCCCATACTGTTTACGTAACATTTAGTACGTGGGTAATAAATGTTACATAAACACATTTTAGCTTTTGTTTATTTTTAGGTAATGTTGGTGTACGGAAACTACATAATTTTCTGAAATGTCCAGAAATTTAATTGTCATGTTGAAGTGTTTTTTTAAAATTTTTATTTGTATTTTTTATTTTTGGTGTAGTAGGCAATTCAATTCACATAACATTTTCAGTCACACTATAAACACTAATTTTGGTAGTAAAAAAATACTTCTCCGAACAAAAATTTGATTTCCAATAAATGACATTACAAAACAGTCAGTAATTCGAATGGGACAATGAATACATATGACATGCTATGTAAATAAAATATAAATAATAACAAAGAAAATTGTGCTACTTGTTAAATTTGTTCTGTGTGACTTTCACATCTTGGAATAATTTTTTTAGTGAAGCTCGAAAATTTAAAAAAATTGTTAATACTTAAATGTAATACTTCAAATAGAGTGAATAGGATAATAACTTGGAAATAATGCGAATAACTACAAAATTATAAATATTGTTAATAGCGATGTGTTAAATCAGTATTTTTTCGTACTAGGCGATCCTGTTACGAATATGTAATAATACTAGAGACGTATACCTGTTACTTAATATTTTACTAAGCCGTACGCGACATACATATCGGGTATGTCGGGTTGTGACACCAAACGGTTACACAACTTAAACAATTGAAATAAAGTATTCAATATTTTTTGCTTGTTCCGTACCGACTTCCAGCAGTATATCTATACAAAACGATGCTATTAGAGATTTCGAAAGCTTTCTTTCATACTTTATAGAGGCTTAGGACAGTCTGTTATAAAAATATTACTGTCTCTTGTTTTATTTAATTAAAATGTGAGTGAAAGTATGAGTAAACAATACACTGATGGCATATGAGACGATAATATATCTACGGCTGGCGAATTTCAGGTACCTTTGCATTATTCGCTCTAAATATTCTAATTGATTCTGCCGCACTGTGAACAACGATAACGTTATTTTTTATGCCCAACGTTATCAATGATTTTATAAAACTTAAAATAACATATGAAATTTAACCATAAACCTAAGAAGATTCCAACGAATGAAAATAATATGTACACAAGGAAAACGAAATATTAAAAAAATTAAAATGAATGAATGGGTCAAAATGAAGCAACGCTCTGTGCAGGCTAGCACAGCCTGGCAAAAATATACATGATGCAATCAATGTAAGTTAACAAACAGTCATCTGCAGAAAAGTACAAAACTGTATTGTACCTATGCTTTTACTTTTGTGATAATTCGTACCGTTAACTATAATATAATAAACCGTTGTCATTGGGGATGATCTGTGCCATTATTGGCTGGGTGCGTAACATCAGCGTCGCCTAGCGTCCGCACCTGTATTGGCGCTTCAATTTTATTTGCTCGCTTCAAATTAATGACTCTGATAAATGTGTACGTGAATAATATAAAAATAACGAAACGCTTCAACTGTGACTTATATTATTTATATTTTGTCCCTAACTTCGTATCAATCGTTCCTTTGTTATTTTTGTCGAAGAAAAGTAAATATTATTCGTGTTTTCGATTAAAGCATGTTACATTATATAACATTATTTGTCTTGTTATTTATTGTAGAGTAAAGAAAACTATCTAAATAAATGCGTTTATAAACGAATAATAAGATTTTAGTTGTCCGTACCCAGAACATATGATATAATTTTGTTTTATACTTAACAAAATGAGTAAAACATTATAACATTTTCACCACAAACAATGTCAGAAAGAACGCATTTTATTTATTATTTTGTACCTAAATTACAGTTCAATATTGAAAATCTGTACATTTAGAATTTTTTATTTCTTGAAGTATTTTTACAATTTAATACACAATAACTATCGTGTTATATCCAAAAAATTGTGCTTTTAATACGTCAAAAGTGCGTTCAGAACAACAAAAATGCTAATTTTAACTTTTTAAGTTAAAGGATATACACAAAAAATAGGATTCAGCCGTGATTATTTTATTACAAAAATTGATTTTAAAAAATTTACTCACAAACATCTTTATTTGTTATTGTGGAAATATTTTTCACTTTAAATTTATAACTATATCCTATATACCCAACAAACATCTAAACAGAAATGTTATTAAAAAAGTAAATAATTACGACGTTTAAATATTTAGTTTACTATACATACATTATATACATATTCATGGGTCCTCTCTACTTACTTTATAACTATATCCTATATACTCCTTTATAACTATATCCTATATACTCAACAAACATCTAAACAAAAATGTTATTAAAAAACTTACTAGATATTAAAAAAGTAAATAATTACGACGTTTCAATATTTAGTTTACGATGTATACATTTTTGAAATTATATTTTCATGGGTCCTCTCTACTTACTTTAAATTTCTTATTTTTTGGGTTGAAAAACAGTGAAATTTTCATTGTTTTTAAAATGCATTGATACCCAATCATTAATTTATATTTAAAAAAAACATAATCTAAATTTATAATAATAAAATTGTAAGATTCGGAGATTGAACCTTTTTAAGTGAGATAGAAGTCATCTTTCTAAAATTTTGAAGTTTTTGTTAATCACGTATTTACGTTATTTTCTTATTATCATCATTCATATTTATATGTTTGTTAAATATGTAGTATCTAACAAATTAAAAATTATAAAATGTTGAACAAAAAATATAAGCCAAAAAACGGAGATACTGTTGTGAGTAGTAGTAGTAGATTGAGTTTTTATACAATCAATTTTTCATAATCGCGACCGGGACCGATTTTTTTAAATGCATCTTTTTTGTCATTTTAAATGCATCTTTTTTGTCATTTTTTTCAAAACAGTGAAATTCACATTTTTGCTAAACTGCCCTAGTTCCGAAAGTAAACAAACATAATATACGTAAGTAAATTATATTATCTATGACAATATTGAACAGGAGCCTTTAGATATTTCTATTTCTACTATAGCGAGCGCTGCGGTTGATTTCGTTACCACCCAGCCAATAATAAAACCATTTGTGACGGACCTTCAGAGACTACAAATTAAGATACGGGCCCCAAATGTCTTTACGCAATGGAGTTTAGACGGAATGGAGAATGCGTAGTTCGACACCAGAAAAAAGTGCGATTACACGGAATACTAGTTTGTCCAAGAGTTACGAGTACGAATCTATTAAATGAAACATTTTCTATTTCATTCTTTCCTAAGATGGAACTTATGCGATGAACGGGATGGTAAGCGTACGTCCGTCGTAATCGCTTTGTTTTTTTTGTTCATATACTCGTAGTAGTTGAGTCAATACGACTAAAGCCAGAACATAAGCGTATTTTGCAATATGTATCTGCAGAATGTCACAGTGTATGAGAGTATGTCCGTTCCAGGCAACTATTTCGTACTCGTACGGATTACAGTATATACGCTCCACCTCTAATTGTTAGACTGGAAATTGTATTCAGAAAAGAAAAACTAAATGTTTTACGGCTTAAAAAATATTTGACGTTTTAGTATACTCTACCATTACTACATGAATATATGGAAATATTTTAAATATTTTAATTGCCTACTGCAAATTGATTTGTTGCCTATATTCTAAGTTGTCAAAAAAATTGGTTTTAATTCTATACATTTACCTTAAATTACAACTATCTGAAAAAGTTGATCCTTTGCATAAATTTTTCAGCCAACACCAGTTGTAGACGATATTATATCTGAAGATGAGAAATTTGGTAACTCAGGTCAAAAATTTGCTGCAGTTGGAAACTTTATTGTCGGTGGAGCAGAGGGTATTTCCAATGTAGTTAATTCTGCACTTGAAGTAAGTTTACACACAAAATACAGTTGGTTGGTTGTATTTACTGAATGTTTATTTTTGGGAAAATCATAAAATCAAAATTTGATGTATGTCCACCATTCTAGACTGAAATAAAATAATAGTTAAATTATTATATACAACAAACGTAGAAAAAACTAGAGATACTACAATTTTATTACCTTTTTTATTTTTATTTCCAAGGTATGGCAAGGGTTCTCCGAACTTTTTACTTAATCGGCGAAACTACAAACCCCTTTATGTTGCAATGTTTTAGGGAATGTGTGTAGACTTTTAAACGCACTTTGCACCCGAAACTTTTCTTTGCACCCATATCTTTACAATCATAAATATATTTTAATATGCAATTCCTAAGAAATCACTTTTTTAACCTAAATTAAGAAGCTGGAACATAATTAAAAATAAGGCGAATCTGGCAATATGTCAAAGTTAAATTCAATAACTGAATTTTTTATGCCAGAGTAATTGTATGAAACATTTTGTAATATTATATTATTTTATTTAATAATATTTGAAATATTTCAATAAACAAAAAGTAATTATATATATTTTTAAAGAAAACTACTGCTAAAAGAATAATAACCAATATTAATAAAATTTATTCTTACATATGTCCTTATATTTTTCAGATTCCCTTCATCGCTGTCCGACAAATAACAACAGCAGCTTCTCAAAAATTTAATAACTTAGGCGGAAAACTCGTCGGCTTATAATATATTTAAGTTTGTACTATTAAATCAATTCTTTTACGAATTCACATTTATTGCCATCGGCGTCGCCTGTTAGTAAACGAACTGATTACAGCAATGTAACTTTTCATGTCAAGTCCCCACAGTAGCCATATTATAATAACAACTATTTATCATGCCTAAATATATTGTAGTGTGTTTCATAAAAGCATTTTAATCTATTTATTATAGATTAAATTGTTTTTATTAAGTACACTAAAAAAAGAAAGATTTTTCGGTGGTAATCTCAAAAATAACTGAAACTATTTCATGTTTTCAGGCAATCATTTCCTTTAGGACGTAGGCTGTTAATTACAAATAATTATAAAGAAAATAGTTTCGCAAAGAATAATTTGACTAACTGACAAATACATTTTATCTTGCCATCTCTCGGTGAATGGGGGTAAAAGTTATGACAAAAAGAAAACAGTACATTTTGTATCACCATCTTATCGTGAATAGGAAAAACAAAAAGGGTTTATCTCGCCATCTCACAGTACATACGGAGAAAAGTTATAACAAAGAATATATCGTGTTTCTAGAAAGTTAATACTTTCTAAAAGTTCTATTGCAGAAAAAGGGCGGTGCTAAAAGAGGCTACTCTTGTAATAGGCGGCATTCGACTGTTTTGCAAATTGTCAAATATTTAAGTGTTTATTGATTATTTTTTCATTTATTATTGGTGAAATAAAAATCGAGTTATTTATCTCGGAAAAAAAATTTTTACGTCGCGACAGCAAGTTTTTCATTGATTTTCGTTGCAAAAAAATAAAATTACAATTTTTGTTGGTTTTGTCTTTGCGTTAATTTTAAGACTTTTTTACCCACACAAATGTCATAAAGAAGAAATGTTTGTGAATTTATTTATTGGGGGTAATCTTAGAAAATATTGAACCGATTTTAAAAATATTGTCACTCTCCAATAGGTAATACTTTCCTTTATGATACAGGCAATTAATTATTAATAATTGTATAGGAATACAAGAATACGTACATATTAACGTTTATGGAACATAGTAAACACGTAGTAGATAACTAGAAGAAAAAGCCTTTGCCTGGTTGAATGTTAATAGTTTAGAAAACTACCTAGATAAACTTTTCCTATTATTTAAAGTAGGACAAAGTCGCGGACGACTGTTGTTAGTAAATCATAAAAACAATACAGTGTTTAGTTTATCAAAAATCTAATCTTATTTTCACTCTTAAAGTAACCGTAAAATAAGCTCATTACATTTAATGACGTTTACTATTTTATATCGTTTAGGTACATACACGTCACGCATAGAAAGCGTGCAAGAAACAATAGAAATCGCTCGAAAATGACAGAAATAAGAATTGTTACTTACACGTTGTCAATATCGGTGCAGTATTTTATTGAGAGATAATAATAAAATAAAATGGTAAACATAATTAAATGTAAAGAGGTTATGTTGCTTGCGAATAAGAGATTTATTTTTTGTAAAAGTGAACGCTGTACTTTTGGAAATTATTAAAATGTTTTTATACAACACACTACACCATATTTATTCATTATAAACAATTTTGACAGCAGTGTAAAGAAAAGTTCTTTAATTTTTCACCGTATATTAGTGATGAAATCCTTATGTTATTTCCTTTCAAAATAAAAAAAACCTATTTCATCGAATATTTTACATTTATTATAATATGTGATGATTTCATTTCGACATTTTATTAAAAGAAGTTTTCATTATTGACGTTAGCGGCTATGGGAAAAATATTAATTTTTATTTAAGAATTAAATTCTATCACATTAATGATATAGCCTGCTTTAAGAACTTTTTTATTTTTCTCGTACTATTTCCTATTTTGGTCATAGAAAACTGAAAACTGTATTTTAAAACCAAAATACTGCACAATATTGACAAAGGAATGTAACAAAAAGCTCTTAATTTTTGTCATTTATGATGCTATGAACGTCTTCAAGCAACTTTTATATTTCTTGCGTAGTCACTATGGATATTTTACAAATATCACTGAAACTAATGTACCTAAATAGTTATTTTATAAAATATAGGTATCTGTAAACATTATTAGACAATGTTTTTATATAATGTTTACTATGAAAGGTTTTTTTACTTTGAAACCCGTTACCAGAATATGTTATCAAGAAAACGATATCATTTTCGCTATTATAATCCAATGAAACTTTAAGTGGAGAGCAATTTTTTCAATGACGTTACGAAGATTAAGATGAATAATATATTACTCTTCTAAAGAGAAAATTGTATTAAGTAATTATTTACCAATGAACTGCTTCATGCATGTGAAGACGACAGTCAATAAGTAATATATTTAGTTAACGATTGTTAAAACAATATGTTTCATAAATTTCTCTCCAGCGAAACATTTGTTATATTATTTTTATAGCAAATTTGTTATTAAACTGATATAGCCATATTTGTTCAAGTATTATGTGAGTGTATTCACATAAAATTAAAAAATTAATGTGATTCTACTTCACAATATAAAAACATGGCCGTTCCTCCTCTCGCACTATTGTCATATATTAGAAAGAAACAATGGAATACTAGATCATGGTTCCTTGGCTCGTATGTACCCAAAGAGTTCAGCACAGACGGACAAAAAGAAAAGAAAATGGTGATGCTTCTGACAACTTATTTTTAGTTAAGTTGCAATATGTGCAGGTACGTAACTGCACATTTTCCGTAAATCAGCCAAGGGCCGTTTATAAGTATATGTATATAAGTATATGTAAGGGTCGTTTATATTTCATATTTTTAAATTTATATTTTCTTTGTATAATTACGAAAGATATCAGTTTACAAATATGATTAAAGCATTATTAAAACTTTTTAAGCTTTTAACAATGTTGAGCTCCAAACTGACCTCCTAAAACATTCATATTATCCCAAATTTCCCTATTCATTGTAGAAAATATTATTAATACATTGTTTTTGAAACTGGATACATAGTCATAAAAGATTTTTTATTGGCGGCACTAGCTAACGAGACACATTGTTTCCATATTCAAAAATATTTAAAGATGTGACGTATCAAATATAAAATAGTTTAAGATTTTAGCGAAACATTTCAAACCCGATGCCCATAAATTTTAATTAATATTTCTTTTATAAACGATTCGATTCTACGTTTTAGTACGTCCATTAAACAAAATCTCGTTAATTAATTAGTATTTGGCGTAGGCAAGTCATGCCTAGATAAGGTCACAAATCAAATTTAACCGCCAATGAAATGTTTTTGTATAGGAGTTAAAGATGGCGCTGTTATTTATGTAAGATAATAAAATTTGAATTTTATTAAAAAATAAATTGTGTTTCTGTTAGGAATCAGCTGTATTACTTCGTTGAAGTAAGCAAATTAATTTAGTGAAATTTCTTTTGCAAATCAAAGTAGCGATTCAGAAATGGATTTTTGGATACTATTGCTACTGTATTTCTCTACTAGAGGAAAATGAGGTAAGTCGAAACAAAATTTACCTTTTTGGTCGTAGTCACTGTATCAAAATATTCTACTTTATATTTCATAATCTATTAGTTCTTAAAGAATATAAAGGTATAGATTATATGTGATTTGTTTCAACTTTGAAGTGAGTAGAAACATATATCGCAATAAGTGTCTTAAACATGTTTTATATTACGATGTTTTATATTAATGAACACGCAAAAAATTAGTTTTTTCAAGATTGAATATATTTGGCGTTAATTTTGTAGAAATTCATTATTCACAATTAAATGAAACTACGTGATGTAGTATTATTTCTACTTTCTTTAAGTTCTTCACCGCGACCTAGGTTTCGTTATGTTACAACATCTTCAGGTGGGCTATTAGCAAAGGTTATTTGCTAATGGTAAAGAACTTAAAGAAAGTAGAAATAATACTACATCACGTAATTTCATTTAATTGTTTTTCAAGATCGTTCAACAAGTATGTAAAACCTATTACGTTATGACATACCTATATATTCGAAACTAACCCCAGTCTTAGATTCATTGATAAAATTGTAAGAATAATTACATAAAAAATGTGTAACATATTTTTATACAACTATTAGAAAAATGCTGTTCTAAAACGTAACGTCATGAAAAATTTAGTAAATCAAGCTTGGCAAGTCTCTAGATTCGTTCCATCATTCAGATGTTTGTAGAAATTAACCTTAACTAAAACATTATTTTGATACACATATTTATCTACATGGTAAACACATATCGCACGTCAGTTGCTACAACATCAGAACTGCTAAAATATGTATTAAAATATTCCGAACACATAGAGTGGCATAAATTTATGATTTGAAGATTGTACAAATTGGTGATTGATGATGATTTTACAGTAATTGACATTCATCATAAGAATTATATTTGCGATATTGCTGCACCAGATGCAGAGGCCTATTATTCATATTATATGATACATAATTTTTTTTTTGCATATTCGACATTGTTGCACCGGATGTCAAGACGATGGTTGGGGAATATTCAGACGACTCAAAGAAGTGTGGACATAATTTTCTTCCAAAATCCTTTCATATTTCTGGACTTTATCTCTTTCATGATGCAATAATATTTTAAACACCCTACGAGATTTAAACATATTACTGCATATTATATTTCCAAAAATCTCTCAATTCCATGCAATTATCTTTACTCTCCTTAACTGCCTGTAAAAACGTTCTTCTGAGATAGTAGGCCTTAAAAGATGCAATGACTCCTTGATCCATTGGTGGCAACAGAAATGTAGTGTTTCGAAGCAGAAATTCAACTTTGATTTGAAGATCAATATCGGTAATACTCGGAGAATACTCGGGAGCATTGTCCAGGAGAAGTAAAGTTATATAAACAAAATTATTTTTGAACAGTACGCTTTTACTTCAAATATGAAATGTTTAATGAACCATTCTTTAAGAAGTGCTAATATTAACCATATCTTCAGGTTAGACCTCCAAACAACTGACAGAAAATCCTTGAGCGTTAAGCGATTTTAGTCACTTTAAAGTCAGGCATAGATTTCTCTTCTTGTGATATAAAAGTGCGGATGGGTATTTTGTTCTAAAATAAAATTTATTGTGATTAAACAATATATTTTTTTTATTAGTGTTCACATTTGCCACGTATACACAAGTAACTTAAATAATGTTAGTTATATTTTACATTTCAGAGAAATTCAGACAGGTAATATGAAGTCTGATAATTTATAACTGTAATGCTTAATTGTTACATAAAAAAACATATAATAAAATAATACCAAACATTTTTATAGAAATAGTAGTTTAATTAAATTTTCAGTTATACAGAAAATTAAATTATTACAAAGTAATCATAAATTCTTAATTTTTGAGCAACCATTAAAACATTTTTTAAAAACGAATTAATATATAAAAATACACGAAATATAATAATATTTCACAAAAAAATATTGCATATATATACAATTACATCGCGCATCGAAATCCAAAGGTATTGGAATTCTAGTGCCGGCAGGGCCGGCCTTTTGCTGACATCACTGAGAAATAGTATTACAGAACATATCATATCTATTAAAGAACATATTCGCGGAACATATTCATCAAGATAATTTTATGAAATGCCAAACATTTAAAGAGCAATATTGAAAAATGACAAAGTCGAAAGTATTTTTAATTTGCGAACACTGACAAGATACACTGACAAGACAGTGCGCCTCGCGGATTAATAGCCATTGCGTAGGTAAGAGTGGCAAGCAAGCGATGTATATACGTAGTACACGTAAGTTACCGTACGTGAACGGTACGGTTCGGTAAACAAAAACATATAATTGATCTCCTGTGTCTATATGCCTTTGGACAAATAGTGTAACCCTTGTGAACATATAAATAATGAATGTCGCAAATAATTATACTGGCTATGCACTCTGATTAATTCAGATTTATTATTCCTACGTGCATCTAAATTATAGCTGCATGAAAATTATACTCCATTCAGCAATTCATGCAATCCTTGACAAGACAAGATAATCAAAAAACAAGAAACGGAAAAAAAAAGTTTACAAATTAAATGGCCATCTTATCCTTAAATGAGCGGCCAACTTAGTAAGGATATTAACATTAAAATTTTTCTAAAAATAAATATGTCTAATATCACGAATAATCATCGAAAACATACATCGAAATAAGAGTAAAAGCTCAGATACTATAAAACCATTATCCTGAAATACGTATACAATTTGGAGGCTACACTGGAAAATATTTTAGTAACGACACTTATTTGAAAAGAAAATAACATGTCAGAATGTGTGTTTAATTATATCTATACGCCAAATATAACGTGAGTATATCTATATATAATGCAATCAAATCTAGAAATATAGCAGCGTAAGCTGACACATTGTAGCCATCTCACTCTAACGCCTTATAAAATTAATGAATAGCGTGTATGCTCTAGGCTTTACAGCGTTGAAATTTCGATTATTTTCACGAAATATTTGAAACGCCTACTTATATAAAAAAAATGGAGGGTTGTCCATTTTTACCGTGTAAAATTTTACAATTCGTATTTGTAAAATAATTGTGTAATACTTATATTTATAACATTTTTAATAGTGAAACTTTCTGAAGTTAATGTTTTAATCATGTATATAGTTTAATAATACTCTGGGTATAATACATTTTAAAAATAGTCGTCACCTAATTGAATAGATATTTGTCCCAACCATATTTTAACTGTAACAAATTCGATTGTTTACAAAGATTCTCTTTTGAAATTGAATGCAACTATTTAGTTCCTTAACTATTTAAATGAGATATCAAACTGGCAACGTCCATGTTATCTTTTCAATGGTAACATATTTTCAATGTTACCGTTCAATTTTGGTATCGTTACAATCATACGTTTTCGCCACCTTAGTAGTTTATTTAAAAACATTTTATTGTCGAACGGTTATAACCGATTATATAGATGTGCAATGTATATAAAACTTGTGGATTTTGTTTTGTGACAAAATTTTTTGAAAACGAAATATCAATCATAATGTAAAAAGAAAAAATAAACGATGAAATGACACAGTCGTCCGACAGATATATTTGCTTGCCCAAAGGAAATATTAGGATCTTAAAAGCCTATATTTTGTGTTTTTTTTCGAATATTATAATGAACATAAAGAAAACACATTTATGAAAAATGGCACTCAGTATTGTTTGAAGTTTTCTTAATGAACGGACAATATTACAGTAAATATGATTTTGAAGGTATATAACATTTATAAACAATAACAGCCTTTCTAATCAACTAATTTACTTTTATTACGTTAACTACGCATTTGACGTCTTAACACGCAGTCTCATTACGAAAATCACTGAGCGTCACTTCAGGTCCACATACGAAAGTTTGATTATTATCTATAAAAAAAAATAGTTTTTTAATCAAAGTAGAGATCTACAGGTACTACACTAAGTAAATTATTTTTCAAAAACATTAATATTGCATGAGAACTGATAATAATTAACATCTTTTTTATGTTCAACTTTCTGGTCAGGTAGTTTTTTTATTATGTCTTCGTACGATACATAAGATTTTTATTTCTCGTTTAATATAAATAGATTTCCTCCTTTCACACATTTAAGGAAAATAATCTTAATGTGGCCCACGTCTTCGATATTGCTTTCGACAATGCATGCACATATGGTATGATTTGCTTTGACGCCGTAAATTTTGACAAGTAAATTGTCTCCTATTCCAGGTAATACATTGTCTTGTCCTGATATAAATGGCTGTGGCTCTGCAATGTCATGAGAGTGCAATGTCATAATTGTCAGAGCTATCAGAACAGCCAGCTCTTGTATATGTTTTGCACCGACCTTTTTTTCCCTCTTTTCTTTTAATTGTTATGTTGCGAAGATACAGCAGAACTAAAAGGGTAGTGGGTTACTACTGATATTTTTAATTTATTTTCTCCGAGTGGACGAGGAGTTTGGAGACATATTCGCAAGTATATTACTGACAGGTCCTTTCTCAAAAAAATATAACGAAAAACAATATAAAATAGGTAATTTATAAAATTACGTGCTTCTTTCACTGCCTGCTGATACAAGCCTGTGAAACAGTTCACTGTCAGTCAAAACATAAATTTAATTTACATTTAAGAGTTATAAAGTTACCTTTAAATTTCTTAGTATCTAAGTGGTGTATGAAGCCTTTAATCCACTAGGTTTTGAAGAAATATGTTTTATTACACACTGATTATATCATTATGGTTCCTCAGATAACCAAATTGTCCCACGGATAAACATTTTGGTTGCCCGAGTGATTTTTTGAAACTGTGAGATGTGTAATAATAATGTTTTTTGTATCTTGTCTCACACTCAGAGTAAAATGTAGATTAATGGAATTTCTTCTGTTGTCCAAGAGACATACAATATAACAACCCACTCTCTCTTAAGGAACTCGGCCGACTGACGCACGCCGCGGCTATGACTATATCAAAATGATGCCTGGATGTGTGTTTTTACCAGAAAGACTGACTTGCTATTCATGTACCTAAGACTGACTTGCTACTCATGTACCTAATTCATGACTCGCTATTCATGTCCAATGACTCTAAGGATCGTATAAGTTTATGGGGACAAATTTAAAAGCCAAAAAATTCGTAAAACATAAAGTAAAAAAATAACCCACATTTTTTCTTCATATTCGACATACATATAAATGATTGTGTATAATTAATAGCACAGTTGTGAAAGTATAAAGTTTTGCGGTGTTACAGTTGCCCTAGGACAAACTATTGAAATATACTTTTAGTCGCTTCGACAACCAGTAATATAACAGATAAATAGCAAAATATTTTAAAGATTTTTACTAATATGTTTCTTAATAATTAATAGCACAGTTGTGAAAGTATAAAGTTTTGCGGTGTTACAGTTGCCCGAGGACAAACTATTGAAATATATATAATATATATATTTTTTTATATAATTTCTATTATCGATCAGGGACAGAGTATCTCATCGATGGACAAATAAAAGTTGATTGACACATGTATGTACGTACGTATATGTATAATATATACACGGTATCCAGGAATAGATATCGGACAAAAAGACGCTATTCGTTAGCTATAAAGGAATAAATAAATAAATATATATATATATATATATACACACATATATATATATATATATATATATATATATATATATATATATATGTGATAAATAATTGAGCGATAAATAATTTTTAGCGAGCGGGATAACTGTAATTGGTCAGTGGGCTCATGAAATGGGTCTTTTAGTTAACCCAAGTAAGTCACAAGCTATCATCATCGGTAGTCAAAGACTGACTTCTAAAGTAAAACTACCTAGTTTACCGAAATTAGTGCTAAATAGTACAATAATACCATGAACATCAACTGTTAAAAACCTGGGCCTACTGATCAATCAAAATCTTAATTGGCGGCCTCAAGTAAATAATGTTAGTCGTCGTGTTTTCAACAGGATACACTCAATTACACAAAAAAAATTCTACCGACTAAAACGAAAATCTACCTTTTTCAAACACTTTTATTACCATTAATCGATTATGGAGACGTGTGCTATCCTGACCTTTTTGAATATTTGTGCAAGTTGGAACGTCTTCAAAATTTATGCATTCGGTATATCTTCCGCCTCAGAAAATATGATCACATTTCTGAATACAGGTCACTTCTCAAATGGCTGAAGATCTGTGATCGACGCCAACTTCACATACTTACACTTCTTTTTAACATATTAAAAAATCCTCATAGCCCAAATAATCTTAGTGGCAAATTTAAAGATTTGTCTGCTCACGGCCTTTGGCTGCGATCTGAAAGTTCACACACCCTACTTATTCCTAAACATACCTCTACCACTTGCGAAAAATCCTTCACTGTCCAAGCAGCAAAAATTTGGAATCACCTGGATCCTGAGATCAGGAAAATCACGTCTCTAAATATTTTCAAAGATCAAGTGAAAAAGTCCTGCATCTTCTGAAACCTTTTCCTTTTTGTCCTTGCCCTTTCCTGCCTTTCCCATCCCAAATCATGTCAATATTTTGTTTTCTTTTTTAATTTACTTTTGTATTTTTTTTGTCTAATGTTATATGACGAATTTTCATTATAAAATCTCTTACAGTCTACCAACTAAATTCCAATACAAATTGTTATGGTTGACTGTAAGAGATTGCTCATGTAGCAATAAGTCCGTCATATGTACTGTAAATAAAAGTAAATAATAAATAAATAACTAGTTATCTCTTATTGCAAAACTAACAAATTATGTTTCGGCACGATCACATCTAATCAAAAACCGACAGCGGGTCTCGGGCGCTCGAGACGCAAATAGCCAAGCACGAACATGCTGTTCACGCAATCGTGCTCGGCCTGTCTCTTCCTGTGTGTGAACGCGCGTGAAGTTGAGTTCCCAAGACGAAACTGGCTGAGCACGAACATGCTGTTCACACCACAGATCAGATACACTACACACCACAAAAAAGGTTCACATACTCGTGCCCAACCAGTCTCTTTTTTTATTTCCAGAGGCATTGAAATCGAAGCTGCATCCATGTTGCGTTTGATGAAATGTCATAATTATAAGAATAGTGAAAGAAATAAATAATAAATAATCGCCTTAAATAATTTTTTTGTAAACTTATTATTCAGTTTCATGAAATTGGGGCATAAATAAAATAAATTTAAAGGTATTTATACTTAGGACACTATTCTTAATTTCCAAGTATTTAAGCCATGCGTCTTTAGACAAAGCCCAGAAATAGGAATTTGGAAACGTATTATTATTTCTTAAATACGGCTTCTTACTTTATTAAGTGTGGTGATTGCTTTCTTTCGAATTACTATTTACGACATCTTTGAAAAAATATAAGAAATAATATTTTAAATCTCATAATGGATTTCATTTATACAAGTCTAATAATAAAAACTGGTTGTTTTCCTGAAATGACTAATGTAACTTAAAGTGACAACTGAGTAATTATCTGTATTAAAATTTTATTTTCTTTTTTTAATTGTTTCTTGATAAAATTCGTTGTATTCGCCGAAACTGACGCATCATCTAACTCATTTCTTTTTAAATAATTTTTTACAATGCCTGTGGGAAACAGCACAGATTTCCATTTTTTATTTCCCTTTGCTTATGATCAGAAAAAGGGGTGGACTGAAAAAAAAAGAAACGTTACCTGCTATCGATGCGCG
Source organism: Druceiella hillmani (assembly GCA_039881145.1). Taxonomy (NCBI): domain Eukaryota; kingdom Metazoa; phylum Arthropoda; class Insecta; order Lepidoptera; family Hepialidae; genus Druceiella; species Druceiella hillmani. The sequence goes on along the minus strand of JAYKKI010000011.1, from coordinate 26,630,296 downwards.
ATAGTAGCTACTGAAATTATTTATTTGCGTAACTATTTATTTGGGATGATAACTCGGCAATGTCGATATCATCGTTCTTTGGATGTTATCGTTGAAATTTGGTATCATGATAGTCATGCCTTCTCGCCATCTCATTTAAGAAACATATTATTGTGGAACTATTTATAACTAACTATATAGATGTGCAATGTATACAGGGTTTTCTATAAGTCATGGGCCAACCGAAAAGGGGAGATAATTCAAGCTATATAATTGACAAAACCTTAGTAAAAATCTCTTATTTTTCGAAATACAAACACTTTTTAAAAATTTGTAAAAATCACTACTCTGGATCGATCCTTTGGATGTCACGATTATAAATTATGTCTGATTGTTTGTATCTATAGATAAGGCTTTTAAATTAATTCAAACATTTTACGATAATTAATACAGTTCGCCCAAAAAAAATTCAAAAACGTGCGTTTTAGATTTTTGAATTTTCGTCACCCAAATTTGAAGGTTTGTAGTGAAAAAATGTACTACGTTAAACTGGCAAATTATTTTAAAAATTTACGCATGAAATAGAAAAATTAAAATCATAAAAATCTTACTGCTTTTAACTATAAAAAAGATATTCATATTCAACCACAGAAGGACCCGTTATGAAGTAATTACCCTGTGTTTTAATTTTCACCTAAATGTATTTTCCTTCAAATGTTTTTTTCATAGAAACTGTTAAATGCTTCTTAAAAACGATAAAATTAATTTATGTTTAAAAAAATTAACAATTTCTTCAATTTTTTTTAATTTTACGTTATAACAAACGTTCAAACTGCCTGCAATTCACTCTAATGCACAGCTTTTAACCTGCTGTACTAATAAATTAAACTGCTGAATAATAGTAAAATACACACGTACGTTAAAGCAATTAATATTTATTTACCAAATTTTTACAATAAGTGCTCGAAATGTCCCCGACCAACTTTTATACATAAAGCAAATCTTCGAATGAAGTTTGGTTCTAAATTTCTTAGAGCATGGTTGTTATTTTTAATCACATTTACTGCAGCATTTAATTTCTGATGTAATTCCTGTTCGCTTTGGATTTATTTCTCGTACACCATTTCTTTAAAGTAATTCCACAAGAAATATTATTAAAAAAAATTTTATCTTCTCAATATCGACGAATCATTTCTCGACAAAAATCATTCGGATGGCATAATCGGTGGACAAAACTGCTTATCGAACACTCGTGACGGAGTAATCAAATACCATCCTGATTATTTCATTTTCATAAAAATTTTGAGCCCGCCCTTCACGACCCTGTATACCAGGATTTGCACTTTCCAAAAAGTCACTCTAAGAAAAACTCTACGATCGGGGTGTCGTTCTCGATTTGGATACCTTTCACGAAAATATCTCGCTGCATGTCGAGCAGTTCCCTTTGCATAAACCATAAATAAAATGCAATATTGCATACTTACGATAGGCATAAGATACAGGCATTATGTCCCACTTTAATAAATCTTGAAAAAAGATACTAGTTTTTAGTCACAGGATATCACACAAATCCAGTAAACATCATCAAATCGTAGGTAAAATCACTTAGAAACAAAAAAAACAATAAACACGTGCACACTCACTGGCAGAGAGCAAGTCACTAAGAAAGAACCCCACCCCCCACTATTATCCCCCCCACTAATATCCTCTCACTTGGGTACCTTTCACTTTTTACCTTTTTGTTAAGTTTTTGACTATTTTGAACCATAATTAAAATTGCTTTTAAATTTAGATTATTTTTATTTCTTTTTTTGTAAAATAAAATTTTGATTTTTGAATAAATTGTGATTTTCTCTTTAATAAATTGTGATTTTCTTTTTAATTTTATTTTTGACAAGGAATATTGAATAGTTTCCATGAATATTTTTATAATTTACATGAAAATTCAAACATAGAGTAATTACCTCGTAATGGTTGCCTTCTATGATTAAGTATGAATACCTTTTTTTTATTTAAAAGCGGTAAGATTTTTTTCACTATAATCTTTGCATTAGATGCGCCAATTTGTAAAATGGTTTACCAATTCTACGTAATACATTTTTTTTACCACAAACATTCAAATTCGTGCAATGAAAATTACAAAAACCTAAAATGTACGCTTTGATCTTTTTTTTTTAATCGAACCCTGTTTAATCGAACCTATACTTAACGATAAAAAAATTCAAAATCAGACTCTATTTGTAACCGTGACATCCAAAAGATTAATGACTGACCAATTTTAAAAAAGTGTCTAAGTTTCGAAAAATAAGATATTTTTACTCGTAGTCATAGTTGGTCCATGACTTGTCTGTACTAACATCTGTAATAGCAGGGACATCTGTATAAGCATATTGATTAGGTTTTGCGATGCATTTGCATTTTTTTTTTTAAATATGTGATTAATATTAGTGAAATGAGTTATTTAAGGAATAAAAATTTAATTGTATTAATCGAAAAATATAAATATGAGAAAATATTTTCATAATTTTTTTTGTAAATTTAATTTTATGGATTTGTATTATTTAGCACTTCGTTTCATATAGTGTCCCTATCACAGTTTTCTCTTTTATCCTGCTGTTGCTATCGAGTAAAGACTACACTAATCTATATGTTGTTTGTAGAAAATGGTAAATATTTATTCATAAACGCCTTATGGTAGCGCTGGTATTTGTACTGATACGCGTTTGTCGATATAAATTTGTCCCTGTTCTATGACCACGTTACAACGCGTTAGATAAATTCGAGAGTGAACGGATAATTAGTTATGCGTTATTGCGACGAAAAATAGTTTCAATAACTACGTTTCACAACGGCCACTCTTACCCAAAAAAACCAACATCGACAGACCGAGCACGCATATGCCATTCATACAATCATACTCGGCCTTTCTCGCTGAGTGTGTGAATGTGTTAGAACGTCAATAATAACAAAATCGAACCACTTTTGTTCGAAAGTACACGCACATTACATTTAGTTAACTATATTGTAGTAGAAAATGAATACAAAGTATTGGAATTCAACAAAATTGATAATAATAATGACGATGACGGCGTTTAGATCAAGTGCAGTTTAGGACCAATCAGAATCTCACTATTTATTTCCATTAAATGAAAGGATATACATTAAAAGTAACTTTTTATAACAAAAATATTAATCACTTACGATGATTTTATCATAAGAAATTAATCCATAAAAAAATAAGTTAATTAGAAATATCATAAGAAGTTTTTTCATTTCAGAGTGCATTTTTGCAATGAACTACTTGTAGTAATTTTTCCGACTTAACTGCCATTCTAAGTGACACTAAAGGAAAATCCAAAACTGGTAAAAGCCAAACAATTACGCAGGGAGGTTATAAATTTAATGTTTGACAGCCATATCACTGTCGTTTTTTTCATAGTAAAAGCATTTTTTAATCACAAGCGATTAATATTTTCATTAAATATGTCCTTTTTAACGTATATTCATTTAATAAAAAAAACAGTGTAATTTATATTGGCCTTAACCCACATTTATTCCAATGTTTAATTTCTAATTAACCTGAGTGGGAAAAAGTAGTTTCATCTTAAATTCGACAACGTCGTGAATTACATCATGGGTTTTTGGAAACAAAATAAAAGATTACCATGAAAAATGCTTCCATACTTTTATACGATAATTTGACCCCAATTTACATGACCTTTAAATATCGAAAACTAAGTATCTAATAATTCAAGTCAAATGTATAAAAAAAATACGTTTAATTGTCAATTTGACTGACAGCTCAACATACACATTGACGATTTCGATTGCAATTACAATGATTTCGTAAATATAATATGTTACTTTTAATTTGTATTTTAATATATTATGCATTATTCTTCTTTGATATATAGATGTTATTTCTACTTTGTTTTGATTGATATTTTTAATAACCAGTTTTGTGATATGATGGGCTCAAAAAATAGATTTTTTTTCATAAATTTCTTTCTTAATATGTCTAGAATACGGTAGTAAAGTGATTTTTAAAAATTCGATGTCGTTTTAAAGATACAGCAGGTAGAAAAGCAGCTGTGCGCTGAGTTGGCAGTCGGAGTCTGGGCCTATTGTGTACGGTCGGCTTTATACCTGGCACCTTTTATACAAATACACGTTTATACATGTTTCTACAGGCTTAAAAAGGAACTTCTATAATTATTACATATTTTACTGCAGTTTTTTAGTCTTGGTTGAACTTCGAAGAGTGCAACAACTACAAATTATTTCTTTTCATAATGAGTGGACGGAAAGGAAGTACGAGTAGAAATGTTCATCCTGGTCGTAGTAAAAAAAGAACGTTTTGTGGAAACCGTTTTACCACCCAAAATGAAACGGAATTTACATCAGCTTCGATGAAAAAACTCCAAATTAGCATGAACATGGAGGTTCCCATCGCTTCGAATTTCGCGTATTGCATTTTGAAGTTTGTTTCTGTATTCGCTGCAATTTCTGAAAAAGTAATATGCAAAACTTGTAAAAGTGATGTGTCTATTTCGCAATCAAGTTTCTGAGGCTTAGGTTTTAAAATTATTCTATCGTGTGAGTGTGAAAAACAGACAGTTATAAACTCGGGCCCGTTGATCGAGAATGCATTCGAAGTTAATCGCCGGTTTGCATTTGTGATGCGATTATTAGGAGTTGGTCACGAAGGAATAAATATTTTCTGCAGCTTAATGGACATATGTTCGGATATTGGAAATTCAACTTATACTTCACTAAAAACATTCATATTGCCACATCTTCACTGTGTGAAACTTTATTATCATTCGCAGTCACGCAAGAAAAAGCTTTGAACGAAGAAGCAGGAAAACCACAGGATGAATTGATTGTGTCTGGTGACGGTACTTGGAAGCAAAGAGGCTTTTCATCTCTATTAGTAGCTTCTACATTGATTGGAAAGCACACCGGAAAAGTTTTATATGTCATGGTTATGAGTAGTTTTTGTGGTGCAAGTAATAAGTGGAAAAGTAAAGAAAAAACGGATCCTTTAGAGTACGGCATGTGGAATGAAACGCATAAAGATGAATGCACCATAGACCATACCGGAAGTTCCGGTAAAATAGAAATAAGTGCCATCACACAAATGTTTTTGAGGTCTATGGAAAAATATGGCGTAAAGTATCTTACATACATTGGCGATGGTGACAGTAAAACTTACAAAGGGATCCTAGATGCTAAACCGTATGGAGATACTGTAGTAACAAAAAAAGAATGTGTGGGCCACGTAGAAAAGAGAATGGGAACACGACTTCGGGCTGTTAAAAAAGATAAAACAAGTATAAAATAAAAATAGAATGATATAAAGATAACAATAGTATGATAAAAGTAATATACTTTTAGACATTTTTGTCTGTGTTCATATTTCAACAGAAAGTTTACTCCTATAATTATTACAGATTGCTTTACGTATATTTTAACCTTTGATCTTACTGTTTACTTGTTTATTAATATTATTCAAAAGTACGTGGACGAAGTTACAGACACGGCTACTTTTAAAGTAGGCAATATTGTATGTAGCGTCGGAACTGAGAATTTAGTTGTCCGTTTTACTCACAGCAATTACGCGAAATGTAAATTCTAATCGGTGCACGGAGACTTATATTTTTCAATTTATAAGGAAATGTATACATTTATTTTAATTATGCGTGCGCCTCTCCCAGTCGCATGTTGTCTAATGTTTGTGTTTCTTAGTTCGTGTCAGCCTTTCCTTATTCATGGTAAATATTAGGAGTTTAAGTATCTTGTTAGCTGCCCATTTCCAGAAGTTGTTGGCGCACGCATTGTTGATGGATCCAAATGCACACCAGCTGATATCAACTTTCTCTACAGCTTAGTACTTATTTTCTAAGAATTTTAACACTATTTTAGAATCAAAACCTTATTATTTTAACCAGTGTACTTGCGTTTCCTAACATAGCGGTCTTCCCCTTGGCCAGCAGAGGACCAATGCTGTTGTTTTTGCAGAGATTATGCGGGATATGTCAGATTTAGGGATTCCAAAAATCGTAGAGATATTTATTAGGATCATAGTCGCATGCTGAAGTTAAACTATAAACTTAATTCTCGTTTTATTGTTAATGTCCATGGTCGGTAAGTATCAAAATGACAAAAGCGATTAAACGATCGTTTATATAGCAACAGGAAGGAATAAACCGTGAAAACTAATATAATTTTCTGCTATTAATGCAAACCTATACCCTGGCAAATATAATAAATTATAACTTTGAAGGCAGACTCTATGTGTATTCTCACTTTTTAGGCTTATATATAAGCTTAGTGTTCATCCCAGTTAATTAGCCACTCTTGGTAATAACAATGTTTCATATTTAAAAGAACAATTTCATCTTTATTAATGGTGTTTATACACAAGACATTATATTGCAAAGTATAATAAAAAAGAAAATGCATCGACCAAAGTTTATTATGTATAAATACAATAATATGAAGAGGACAATGGACTATTGTTTTTATTTCCAGTTGATATTGTGGTGTGCGTGTGCACGTCCATGTGTATGCATGCGTGTGAGTGTGCGTGTTCGTGCGCGCTTGCGGACATGCGTGCGTGCATGTCTGTATGTGTATTTTACATCTAGCATGAGTTTGGTAGTACAGTGTATATATGTGATACGGATCCAGCCTTATTTTACTTATAAACCTTTCTATTTTGGATCCAAATTAGAAAGATGTAAAAGTCAAATTATAACTTCATAGATATACAGATGTCCAAGAAGTGGTGCCCCAAAAGCACTGAGATTGAGGATCTTGTATGGATTAATTTTGTGTGAGGGGTCACACCTTTAGCCCTCAAGGTTAAAAAGTTATTTTGACTTTATTACGTTTATTTAAAATGTAATGTATTAGAAATAAAAATAGTCATCAAAAGTGACGAAGCCGTTTTTTTAATTTTTCGGGTACCTAAGAGATAAGCCTTTATGGCTAAAACTCGGACACTTAGTTAACTCATGTCAACTTAGTTAACTCACTTAGTTAACTTATGTAACTCATGGGCAGTCACAAAAAACGAAGTTTTACAAGAATTACATTGGGCAGATAATTTTTGCCCGACTTTAATCAGAGCTGGTGAAAAAAAATTTACTAAAAGTTAAGTCCTCCGATATCACAAAAGTTACCCTATTTAATGCAGATTTTATTGGTGTAACATAATTGAATTTTTTCTTCAGTTTAATTTTTTTAAATTTTTGCCTACGTAAGGTCAGTTTTTCAAAAATGCTTTTTTCTTCGAGACTTCAATTAAAAATGATATGTAATTAGCGACGATCAAAAGGTACACAAATAAACTGGGTAAACATTGTAAGTAAAACATTTTTTTTAAATTAGCATGTATTAAAAATTACACTGCATTAAGTGTTCAAAATGTTCGCCTCCAGCCCTTAAGCATTGTAGTAAAAAGTTTCGTTTTAAAAACCTTAACAAACGGTGGTATTTTACATGTTCCAGCGTCACGTTTATTCTTCTTCGTAATTCCTGTATTGTAGAAATCTCCTTCATGTAGACCTTTTCTTAAAAAAAAACCACAGAAAAAAGGCCTGGAGAACGCGCCGGCCATGATATTGTACCACCTCGACCGACCCAGCGGTTAGGGAACTCCTCATACAAGTAAGTTCCAATATTTCTGGCATAATGTGGTGGAGCCCTGTCACATTGCAGCCACATTCCCTGGCGGTTTCAAAGGGTTTCTTTTCCTTCAAAAGATCTTCCAAATTTTATGTAAAAGAATTCAAATAGCGTTGTCCATCTAGGCGCAGTGGCAATTCAAAACGCCGTATTAGTTTTCCTCCCACAATTCCAGCCCACAACTCCACTGAAAATTGAATCTGGAATCGGTCAGCTTTTTTAGCGTAAGGATTTTTGCGCTTCCAAAAGTGTGGGTTGTGGATATTGAAAATACCACACCTTTTAAATGTGCTCTCGTCGGACTAAAGGATTTTATTTAAAAAAATTGAGTCATGGCGCTGTCGCTGTTGCATTATTCTGCAGAATCGCAATCTTGAAATGTGATCTTGTGGCATAAGCGCTTGGATACTTCATGATTAATCTCGATTGAAATTTCTCTTTTATGTAAGATAGGTATGACAAAGCTCAAAGTATCCATACTTTGAAATTGCTTATCGTAAACCATCACGTGTTATAACCCGCGATATAACATAATTAGTTCCTTTCATTTTGTATTTGTATTTCGTATTAATAACATTAATTTTATTTTATTACATTTTGCGCAATCGACTCATTAAAAATACTCAGTATTTGCAGAGGCATGTCTTAATTTGACTATTGTCCAAAATTCTTTTTACGTACAATGTTACACAATTTTTCGATACAGGTAGGGTAGACTGGATACGATTGAAACAAAGGACGGTTGAAACAACACGAATATCTCGCAAACCGTTGGCGGGACGGTAAGGAGTCCGAGGGTGGAATGAAGCGGACGACCGATCTGAAAACTTTAGCTCTTTTTAGAAGACCCTATTGTGTTTTGTTAACCAAAAGTAGGTATTTTTGCTCGGAGAATTTTCCAATTATTGTGGTCTCTATTTAAGTGAAAGTATTGAATATGTGGTTTTGTTTGCAATGAAGCTTATTGAATATAGCACAGCGACTAGTTTTTACGTATCATTGTTATCATAACTAATATATGCTTTTTACCTAAAGTAGGAGTTGGGAACGGTTGAAACATTTTTCTTGGGTACGGTTGAAACATTGTATTTATTTATTTTCTAAATGCCGAAAGTACGCGTAAGAAAAACTTAGAGAGGACAAATAGACTTGTCGAAGCACAAAGACACTTATGAGGAGGTGAAAACAAGAGATTCATTGCGAAAAGTGGCAGAGGAGAACGGAGTAAACCACCGTTCCCTCCCAAAATATATTCGAAAGCGAGATGCATCTAACGAGATAGAAAATGGATATAAAACAAGAAATGGGATATAAAGCACACAACCGAGTTTTTAATGAAGAACAAGAGCGAGAGCTTTCAAAGTATTTGTTTTGATGTGCAGGTATACACTTTGGCCTACCTAAGAAGGAGGTAAGAGAATTGGCCTATGACCCTACAGTGAAATATAATTTATCACAGCCTCAGACTTGGGACGACAACGAGCTAGCAAGTGAGGAATGGTTTCGCATGTTTATGAGAAGAAACCCCGAACTGTCTCTACGCGCAGCGCAAGCTACAAGCCTCTCCAGGGCGACTAGTTCTAACAAAACTAATGTAAATTCTTTTTATGAATATTTGACCATTCGAAACATTTCGAAAAAGGTATAACTTCTGTTTTTAAGCCCGACAGAGTTGTGACTGGACGTGATACTCAACAAGTAGATTTAGTAATTTTAGCGGAAATGGGTGCATTAGTCACAGTTACCTTTGAAGCGAATGCCATCAGAAATACGTAATTCCGCCATTATTTGTCTTCCTGCGCGTCCATTGCCAACATTATTTTATTATGAATGGGACCGTAGGCTCCGCTGGAGCCGCCAAACCCTCTGGCTGGATCTAGGATGAAACATTCATGTATTTACCGCGACCCGGGTTCGATTCCCGGCCGTTCGTCGAACGGGGCTGAACTGGTGTTGTGGTTGGCTGTAAGAGATTGCTCTTGTAGCAATAAGTCCGCCATATGTATCAATTAGATACATTAAAGTAGATAACTAAATAAATAAATAAATAAATAAAATATTTACTGGAATACTTTAAAAAACATACAAATGTGTCACCATTCCATAAGCTGTTACTGCTGCTCGATAATCACTCTTCACACGTCTATATTAACGTACTAGACTTTTGCAAGAATAATGACATTATCTTACTATTTTTCCCACACCACTGCTCTCGGAGACTTCAGCCGCTTGATCAATCTGCATATGGCCCTTCGAAGTATGCTCTAAATTTAACCTGCGGTGCATGGATGCGAAACCATCCAGGAAGGACGATGTCCATTTATGATATTCCAGGGATTGTAGAGTATGCTATGCTCTTATGCCCTCAAATAATCAAGCCAGCTCTGGCAACAGGAACAGGAACTTACACGTATAATCGCAATCTATTTATTGAGCTCGATTTTGCTCCTGCATTTGTTACGGATAGACCAAATCCCGAAAATACAGTAAAGACAGCAATTGTTCCTGTACCAAATACTAGCCCGCCTGAAGACGAAACGCGCCACTATCGCCTTCTGTCTTAAATCACGAACCTTCGATAGAGATGGTCTTTAACAAGAGGCTATCAATAGTTCACCAGTTTCAAGAACTGAACGGGAATACATAATTGAACGTCCAGAAACTTGTAATTGCACCACCCAGATATAAAAGCAGCATTAGCATTCAGGAAACTAGAGGACGAAAAATCAGGAAGTCTATCATTTACACTGATACACCAGAGAAGAAAGAGATAGGAAAGGAGCAAGAAACAAGGTTGAAATGAACAAGTGCTAAGCAAGTTAAAAAGCAACTAGATGGAGGAAAGAAGAAGCAATTGGATGGAGGAAAAAGTAAAAGTAAATACCATAAAAGAAAAAAGAAAAATGTACAACAGGAAGTACCATCAGAAGAAACGGAGTGCTTCTGTCTTGTTTGTATGTCACCATGTTCAAAGCGTATATGCGAAGATAAGTGGATTTAATGCACCACTTGTAAACTGTGGGTTCACGAAGAATGCACAGAAAGTAGTTTTAGCTTTATTTGCCATAATTGCGACTTGGATTGATTTTTATATTTGACGAATGACTGATTATTGAAAGTCAAAGAGAGTTTTCATTTCGTTTATTTTCAAATTATTTTTGTTTAGTTTGTTATGTTAAAAAAATAAACAGTTGACTTTTTTTGTTGTTGTAAATTATATATCAATGTTAAGTAATCTATAGCTATAGAAGACTGGTAATATACATAGATTTTAACTAGTGTGGTCTCAAAACGTTAAAGGCTGATTAAAAATATCGTTAGAAGTATTTAAAACATTGAAGACTAATTATTATTGTCAAATAGTACCTTAATTATTCTTAGAGTTAAAATAAACAATTAATAAAACATGTTATAATATTATATTTTGTATTATTCGCATATGTTTCAACTGAGCCCAATCACTGTTTCAAACGCCCCTGGTATGGGAGGTTGAAACAAATCGGATTTCTTTTTTTAATTTGACCTATTATTAAAAATAACACACCTGGAACTGAAATCGCATTATCCATTGGTAGATAGAAACATGCTCTTTTATTTGACATATCTTGTTCATGGCTCGGATTATAAAAAGCAAAACTATGGACGATATAACTGAAATTGTTTCAACCGTACCCAGTCTACCCTACTGTCTTGCATATTTCATTAGATTTCGAATTCCGCTCACAGTACATATTTTAATATTTTAGAACAACTGTTCTTCGAAATAAATTATCTTATTGCGATATTTACTCGTTTACATATAACGCTTATGTATCTGGGGGATGTGCAGACAATAGGCAGGCACCAAATTATTTATTAGTACAGTTATCAGCGCAGCGTTGTCTATCCGATTTCAAATCGAGTCAACATAACGTAAAACAGTTTGTTGGTGGATAAGTTTATATATTCGTATGTGTAAATTTCATTCAAATTTAAAAATAAAAAAATTGAAATCCATTTAATATAGTTGACATTCTAATATTATAGAAATTTTAACAATCTTCCTTGGAAGTAAATCGTTTTATTCTTCGGTTTAAATATTAATGCTTATGTGTTATATCAATGGGGACGCGCAAACTACAGGTATCGATTTATTGACCCCGTGTTCTCTTTTTGGCCCGAATCCAAGGTCAAATCAGCGTGGCGTACAGTGCAAGTTTCATTTATAATTTGTTAGAGTTCAAAGGATAAACATAATTATGTATTTCATTCTTTTTGATACTAGATTGAACAGTTAGGTGACTAATATCCATTTAAGAATGTCTTTTACATTGTTCTTTTAAAGTAAAATTTCTTTAGGTACGACTTGAGAGTAATTCAGATTTTTTTCAGACGGAAATAACGTTCGGTCTATAATTTACTTACGCAGTTTCCTGTATTTGGAATCATCGACCGACTATAGCATTTCCTAACACATATAGTCTTATGTACACCTATATATTTGAATTTACTTCTATTATAATTTTTCTATTGGCAGTTGTTACGTTGCAAAATAACTACCCATCGACCAGGTCAGGGTCTGATGATGAGTTCTGGAGATGAACGTTCCATTGTTCATCTCCAGAACTCATCATCCTTAACGGATGGTAGTAAATCAAACGTAATTCAAGATATTTCCTATTGGTAGCTGTTGCTTTGCAAAATAACTATGTCATCGACCAGGTCAGGGCCTGATGATGAGTTCTGGAGATGAACAATGCAACTCCTTAACGGATGGTCGTAAATCAACCATGATTCAAGATATTGGCTACCGGTAGTTATTACTTTGCAAAATAACTTCACCGTCGACCAGGTTAGGATCTGATGACGAGATCTGGAGATGAACAATGTAATTCCCTAATAGGCGGCGGTAATTCAGCTGTCATTCAAAATATTTGCTATTGATAATTGTTACTTTGCAAAATAGCTAGACCATCAACCAGGACAAAGTCTGATGATGAGTTCCGGCGATGAACAATGTAACTCTTTAACAGATGGTAGTAAATCGAACGTAACTCAAGATACTTGCTACTAATAGTTGTTACTTTGCAAAATAACTTAGTCATCGACCAGGCTAGGGTCTGATATTGAGTTCTGTAGATGAACAGTGGAATTTCTTAACGTATGATAATAAATCAACCGTGATTCAAGATATTTCCTACTGGTAGCTGTTACTTTACAAAATAACTACGTCATCTACCAGGTCAGAGCCTGATGATGAGTTCTGGAAATGAACAATGCAGCTCCTTAATGGATGATCGTAAATCAACTGTGGTTCAAGACGTTTACTACATTTTCTCAAGTGTATTAAGATGCATGCATAAATTTTAGTAATACATGCCACAACTGTCAAAGATTTATTTCAATCACACGTAAAGGTTGTTCGCATTCATATTTTTATGGTAATCAGTTTGGTATTTACAAAGTAGTTACTTACACATATTGTGAAATTTCCTACTTTGACAAGACTTAAATTTGATAGCAATGACAGAGTGAGACATCCTTTGGTCTCCGCACATCTAACGCGTTCATGTCAATAAGTTTTGTTTTCTCAGAAGTTTATTTATTTTTAAGGCCATAATGTGCTAAGACAGACAAAAATGGAAAACGTGAGATGCAACAAAATATGAAATAATAACTAATTAATAATCTTTTATTTGTGTGCTATCTTCATACTTTTGAAGATTCAATACGAGTTTATGTGAAAAGTTATCAGTAACTAGAAGAAATTATTAAAATTTACTAGGATCATGAAATGCAAAATGCATTTTGACAACTTGACGTCATATTAAAACGAACCTAGAAAGTAAAAGAGTATTCTTTTCGAGCCATTCCGCATAATCCATAAAAAAGAAATGAAACATCACAGGTTACAATTGCCATAAATTTTTTAATCTGTATTTCTAATAATTACTTTCCAAACGATTAAACTATAATATATACAAGTTTTAAATGTAAGTTAATACATATCATTAATCAAATTTATAAACCAAAGAAAGCAAGTTTAAAACAAAATTGTTTATATTGATATTGAAAAAGAGCTGCCGCCTTTGACCCAAACATATATTACAAAACAAACATTAAATCAAATACTAAGCTTTTTAGTCATGTCCTAAATAAATTATGATATAAGTAATCTAGGTTTAAAATTAAAGCTGAGCAACATAAACATTTTGAACTTAACATTAGTAAAGTTTAATACCGATCCTCAAAATTATGTATTTCTCTATAAATACAGCTTGGGTGTCATCAGACTGATTTTCATCATTTTGTTGTCGATAAAATGAATTAATTTATGGAGTATAATGAAGCAGAATTAAAATAGAATAGTTGCTTAGTAATTGTAAATGAAATGGTGGTAAATGCAATTTTTATTTTTTTTTGCTCAGGTACCACAGAATAAATTCCTTTTGTTAATTTGATGAAATATATGAATACGAGTTGACAAGTGAGATTAAGCCTTGAGAAATTATTTTCTTAAGGAAAGAAACCTGTCATATCTACAATATATTAGACTTAAAAAGAACCAAGCTTGTACTCTCACAACCTTATAATAATTATCACCTCATTGGCCAAATGGCTGGACATTTACAATTAATGAAAGTAGGACGAGAGAGTTGAGATATTCTTATAAAAATGTTCAATTAGCAATTATATATTTATTTTATTTTAAACCTTTTTGATATGTGAATAATGGATTGAAATACATAGTAGTCACACAAAAAACTTTTATTTTTTCAATATTGTGTGGCAATTTCTTACGAAAAGCTATGAGAGGCGTTATACAAAACATACATACTTTATTTTCTGCATTAACAGGATGTATAAGGTCCTCAGTAGTAACTTTGAATCTAAAATTGCTAATTATTTCTATTGTATACTGTTGTTAAGATAATCATTGTAGTGTTAACCCAAGGCACTCATCTGTGCTAACAAAAAGTATGACAATTCACCACAATTGTTAATGGCTAGAGAATTCTATAGAGAACATTACCTAATAGTCTGGCTTGAATATGATTTTAATATTATCACAGTATCTTCATATTAAGTGACAATAGTCTTCCAAGGATAAATTATATGATTATTACGTAATATCAACATTGGTCATCAGTTACGAAAAGTTGGCTGTGTCAAAATTTATTTCATTTTCCAATATTTGTGCTTTAATCTATTCCAATGTTCAGCTACTTTTAAACAATTTTCCTACGTATTGAGGTATATTATTATTTAATAATTTTACAAAATAAAGTACTGGTGTTCAATATTACATTCAGTATGTGCCAAAATTAGCCAGTGAAGACATATAAAATATAAATTTTGTAAACTATTTTTACTGTTTTGGCTCAAAACATTTTTACACCATTTTGTGCATTGTCAAGTAGTATATATATCTCATATGTTTACTTTTCGTCTTTTAGTGTATCAAGACAAGTAAAATAATTTCATTTTTCATCCAGTACAAATAAACATTCAGTAATGAAAATATTTCATATAATTCAAAACATATGAATTTTACAACATTTACACTGACGAAAGAAAACTAATATCACTCAATGGAAAATCTAAATACATAATTATAACTTTTTGAAAATCCATTTCCGTATACATTTAAATTCATTTCAAATACGATTACAGAATGCTGCATTTACAAGCTAAATGTAAATGTTATTTCATAAGTGATTATTTTTTCAATAACTTTAAATAGAAGCAAGCATGAATAGTGAAGGGGTAAAAAAATCCAAAGTAGCAACTCTATAAAGTCAACTGAACCTTATTTTCAAAAAATATCACAAAATTTAATTTTCTGTTTTTTGAAACGTCAGGAAGACCCATTATGCTTTATTTCTCTCTTGCCTTTTGCACAAATGTTATAAAAAGATAATAATTATTTACAAATTAAATTTGCTGTAAATTTATATATATATATATATATATTATATGTATATATATATATATATATATATATATATATATATATGTATTATATGTATATATATATATATATATATATATATATATATATATATGTATTATATGTATATATATATATATATTAAAATTAATTACAATGGAATAGTCATTTCATAACAATAAATTTGGTTTAATTTTTTTAACACGTATATTTGTTGTCTACAACCTTATTTACCCATCTGTTTACTTGTTGAGTCACCCAGGTTAGTTTCGCAAAGATGTAATCATGGGTTGATGTTCAGTTTTAATAAGTTCAGGTGTATTTGTGAATAATACAAATTGTTATACGTTTATACCTTTACTTCTATATTATATAAATTACCTGCATATATAAAAATGTACTGTTATTATATAGAACAGTAATAGTTTACTAAGCTAGTACGATTATAATATTTTATACAAATATTTCAGTATTGTACATACTAAATTTAAGATATAATCGTAAAAGTACATACATATCAATTTTATGGCAAGATGATAAATTCAGTCTGGCTCAAATGCAAATGGTAATACTAGTTTAGTCAATTTATTACCAGTATTTGGGACAGAATGACTTTAAATCATTTATAACGTTGAATGATAAGATATGTTTCGTTTAACATATCTAAGGAAACATCACTATATCTAATGTTGTTTATATGTTATTATTTATTTGGAAAATGTATAGCTCAAACATTTTTTATAACTATTACTGTAACAAGTCAAATATAGAGCTATGTTACATAGGTAACATTGTTGTAAAGCATATAAATTATATCATTTTACACAAAAAAAATTTGCCTCAAGATTATTGTCTTTACGAAGATCACTCTTATCTTCTGTTGTAACAAACGAAATGTAAAGTATGAATGGCAACTATAAGTACATTAAGGATAGAAATTATAAGTATAGCTTTATATTCAATTTTGTACATTTTATATAATTGCATACAGTATTAAGATAAGTACCAATATATCCTAGTGGACCCGTGACAGACAATAGGCTGTCGGGCGTGATTTAATACACCCGCTAAGTCTAACACAAAATTTATTAAACCGTTTAAAATTTTTATTACTATTGTTAAAAATATAGCTGAGTATGTGTGAAGAGTATCTGAATAATTGAGTTATATTTTTGATTGTGAAATGGTTAAAAATATACATACACAATTGGAATTATTAATTAAATTTAGATCTTGAAAAACAGTTTATCTTCAAACTGCAGTTTATAATTTTAAAATACATTAAGAGGTTTTTGTGAAAAAAAACAATGAATCATGGAATATGTATTCCTGTCGAAAAATCAACAATGGAGCCAACAATTATTCCTATAGATGACAATAAAATTAACTTTTCTATTCATTTTCCACACATATATTCAACTGTAACATAAACTAAAGAAACTTGATTTTTTAAAAATTTCATGTTTTAGTTGTTCACGCAATAATTTTGTTAGAAAAATTATATTTTACCTGCACTTAATTATCAAGTTTAATTTATTCATAAATTAACTTTCTCATTTTGATAATTCTTTTTTTAATATAACTTATTGGTTACCTTAAATATTTCTTTCTGGAAATGTTTACTATGAAAACGAATTAAAAAATTAAGAGGCTTTTAACATTTATTTCATCGACAAGCTAAAAAAAACTGATTCTTTCATTTCATCTTCATTTGGCTTAATGCTTCTACTGATTTTCTGTGTAATTAAATCATTTAATGAATACTAATTATAAAATTTATTAAACTCATTTATTGTAAAGAAAATAATTAAGATAGTTTACACACACTCCATACGTGTGATACATATATATAAATTGTATATATAGAATATAAATATATATATATATATATATATATAATAAAGTAATATAATAAAGAAAGTAATATATTTACTGAACAATGTTATAACACTTTTCGCCAGTTAGTCTATTAATCATTTTGGTGATCAAATTTGAATTGGAAAAGATAACACAAACTGTCTAAAGGTAAGTTTTTTTGTCAATGTTGGAAAATAAAGGTTTTACTCCACAACTACTCAACATAGAATCATTTAGAAAGGTTAAGTAAAGAAAAATTTAAAAATTTAAACAATATTTTCTTAAACAATAGTCACGGTTTATAATAACAAATCATCATGTATCACAGGTTAGAGTAATTTCATATAAATTATAGTGTTTTTATAATTATACAATAAGTATGATAATCAACATCATACCATAAACAAATATATTTAATAAGGAAAAATCTGTTAATTATAAAAGTTATAATTACAATTTGCAACAAGAAAAAAACAATTGTAACAGCATTCTAAATTGATTTAGGCTGCTTTAAATGCTGCAGAATCTATATACAACTAAGAAGCCGCATTTGAATTGAATCATTAAATAAAAATAAAAAGTTATCATTCACTTTTTAAAATAAATTTTCACCTAATTCCAAATCAACTGTCAAAGGTAGAAAAATGCTTTATTATAATAAAACAATGTCACGTTAGAGAAAACATTTGGAGGATATAATACGAGTTTATTTTAGTAAAAGGTAATGTAATAAATAAGCACTAACGAATATGTATGCATACTCTAAGTTTGACGTAAACATATACCTCCCTACATATAACATCATAAAATGATAAAACCTGCTTTCGTGATAGTATTCAAAATCACAGACACTCCCAAAAACCTAATATATTCACTTGTAATTTCATGAGTTTGTCACATTGGCAGAATTAGCAGAAATAATAAATATTTTTTTCAACCAATACTCATCAGTTTATATAGTACTTGTCATGTACACTTGTTAAATTTAAAAAAAACAACTAATGCACTATTTATAAAGATTGAATGTGTAATGATGTAGCATAATGACTTGTGCATTTTGGCTTGTTATGTTCTTATGTCAGTAGAAATGTAAAATTAGTGTATAAATATTGATTAAGTAATTCATAACTAGATATTTCTTAAAAAAAAATGATGTAGGGAATTCCATATTATAATTATTAAAAATTGTTTCGTCTGCACATATATGTTTCATATAAAAAACTTTTTGAGACTATTTGCTACTTTATTTCAAATAAAATTCATGTATTACTAAAATTACTACAAAAATTCAGTTTTATTTTTGATTGGATTTTATTGTTAAAAATTAAATACCTCTTCTTGAAGATTAAGGAAAAAATGTTTTCTGTTTCCTGATGTTTTGATTTCAATTTTCTTTTTCAACACAAAAAGAAATTTGAAACACTCATGAATGAGTCCATTTGAATAAACCTGTTTTACTTCTGTTCACAAAATGTAAAGCTTTCGTTGGTCTAAAGTATGTTAATAACGAACTCACTTCATAAGATTTCAATTAAATCTTACCAATGTGAGAAACCTCATGAAGATTAACCTTTTGCTGTATTCTTGACATTCTCAGTATAGTTACCAACAATATAAGTCTCTGTCCCAATTACATACTATATTTACATAAAAATACATTTATAATGAAAAAAAAAACATTATAAAAATAAAATAAAATTATATCTAATAAGATAGGTAAATTATAATTAGCTACTAAGATATATACATACATGTGTGTACACATATATATCTTGAATCAATAGATTGCAATTGTTTGTAACCAATTAACATTCCTTATGGAAAATAATAAATATTGATAACAGAATGCAACAAATCCAAAGATATCTTTAACACCATTTAGTCTTTCAATTGAGTTAAATTGCATAAAGCCCATAATATTCTTATAAATAACAATTTGAATAAACTGTACTTAACGACTGTGATGACTACTAGCTGCACGAGTAGTGCAGCCTGTAGACTTATGCGATTGCAATTGTTCCATGTAATCTTTATTGTCAGCACGGACCACATCCACCAGGTGTTGGGGCAGTTCCTCCAATATAGAGAACACAGGACTCTCATCAACGTCCGTTCTACGGTAAAATAATATGTAAGGTGTGCTGGATCGAGCTAAAGTATTTAAGTCGGACTCTGTGCTTGTATCAACAGTATCATCATTGAATTTAAACCATTGATCATTATCTTGGGCAAATGTATAGTAATGTCCGGAATCCATGGTTGGCCCTGTGTGAATTATCGCTGCATATAATTTATAAGCAGCTCGTGGCTCTTGAGGTCTAGACAAGGGCAGTGCAACCATTCTATCTTGATGAACTGCATGAAAAAGCTTAGTTTGGACTTGAAGTTTGGGATTAAATCGGAAATTTTTCAACACGAGAATTAGATATTTTGGCGCTCTCTCTATTAAAACAGACTTCTCTGCATCACGCAGCACTCCACATTCTGTACATTCATAACGATTTTCCCCAGACAATCTTTCTGGTGAGCAATAGTAATCTAGAAGCCCTTGGACGGTGTGCTTTCCCTGTAGTGGTCTTTCAGGGAAAGCAAGTTGTAAGTCACGAAACATATCCCGTCGCAATGAGGCAGAATGACAAACAGAACATTGCACTCTCGTGAGTTGAACGCCCCCAAAAGTACTTTGTATTAGTGAAGGTGATTCCCAACGATATGCTGTATTGTCATTTGGGCCCCACAGACATCGACGTTTAGGAGCCGAGCCTCCAGCTTTCTCGGAGTCTGGTCTCTTAATACCAGCTATTGAAGGTGCTGTAGATATAAATAGACAATTAAGTTGATGGATATGATGAAATTATATGAAGATATCCCAGCAATAGACATAAGACATTATGTCTATTGTTGGCAACGACTTAATTGAAAGCCTTAAGTGATTCTTACCAGATGGTTCAGAGAGTTTGCTTATAACACTGTTGTGACCAGAGTCCATATCGCATGATTTTGGTGATTTCTTCCCTTGAGGGATACTGATCACGATGCTGTCATTAGTCTTCAGGTTCAGTGGTCCGTTCTTTGAAGCTTTGGGAGAACATTTGCCCTTCTCATACATGTTGTTACTATCTTGTTCATTGTTGGTATTGTTGCTGCCACTACCATTACTGTTGTTGTTATTGTTTGTTATATTTGGGTATGTGCTAAAACAGTTTACATAATTTAAGATTACATTTATTATTTTTTAATCAATATTTTAGACAGTTTAATAGCAACTAGCATGCATGCAAGTACTTTTTAAAAATCATTATGCTATTTCCTTAAATACTCCACGTATCTTCCTGTTGTTAATGCTATTTTATTTTAAACACGTTTGAGATTCTGGAGGATTTTCTCTTACCATTTATGCTTTTCACGTGTTGAAACCATTTGAATAAAATTAAAATATACATTTATTTTCAGACTTTTCTTTCACATTCTCATTTCTTGCTGTAACTCCCAATTTTTTTTTCAGAAATTTACTATAATTTCATTACTATGCAACAACCACAATAACGAAATTATATCCACAGTGCAAAATATTTTATTAATGTCTACCTACACATTATCATTTCTATTCAAATTAGATATTAACATATTCAAATAAAAATCCACTGTCTTTTTTGTTCATTCTTATTCAAGTTTCATTAATATTTCTGACTTTACATGCTTTGTAAAACTGTTCAAACACATAAACCTAATTATGTGATGTCATTAGTTTGACATTAATTAATATTAGTACTGTACTCTCTCTTTTAGCATAATAATATCCTAAATCCATAGTTGGCCCATTTCCATGTACATTCCAGTTAGTTTATAACCTAGTTAGTTCATAGTTTTAGGTTTACCTTCTTCTCAACCAAAGAAAACTTGCCTTCGGAAGCCCAAGCTAGAGTTAAGATTTTGGAAATGTATGATTATCGAATTTTAATAGTAAGAGGAAAGCAAATATATTGTAACAATAAAACATGCATGTATCTAGAGAGATTTCTTATATTTTCATACATTACATGTATAGTTTATAGTGAATCAACGTTTATAGTACACAGATATTATTTAACATAATGCTATTTTAAGGTTGGAATTTTTTTTTCAGAATGTATTTTAGATATAATATTGTCTTGTGCAAGTGCGAGATTTTTGTGTAAATGCTTTAATCATCGACTCGTCTGAGGACTAAACTATCGAGACGTTTTATAGCCATTTATATAGAGAAAGACAGGTGCGGTTTATTGAATCATTGATTGCAAAGTGTAATTGAGAATCGCTAAGATTTTCAAGCAATCGAAACAAACAAAAAAATATCTCAAGATAGCATATCTCTAGTGTGCACATCTACTAATTGTACAGTGCAACCTTACTGAGTTGAAATCGTCATATTCTAAGGAAAGTTCTACAGGTATCATTACATTATTTAGGTTTTTAATATAATAATTGGCCCAGTTTCGTGTACAGTTCAGTTCGTTCATAATCTCTAGTAAATCTTTTTTCTATCATATTTGATGATAGTTCTTAGTTTTAACTTCCCCTTTGCATCTTTCGGTTTCCTATTAAATTTTTCTTTCATAGAAAACTATAGATTCCTGCCTGTATATGGAAGGGTACATTTACTTTCCCAAGCATAATATACAGCAAACAACTTCAGTCTTTCTTATATTAGAGTTTGGAAAATATCACCAGTTCAACTTATTCACTAACATCCTCTCTTTCTAATAGATCATAATGATTTAGAAAAATAATTGCAGTAATTACATACAATTCAGTAGCATGGTTGAATATAACCATCTCAAGATTCAACCTTTGGACTGTGAACAAGAGCATTTTACGGCACCATTTATAAATGAAATCTGAATTTAGGAACAAAATTATGATACAAACATTCATAAATAAATTCTTTTGTAGCCCAAGCTTTATTTTGATTTTTGAAAATAAATGGAATGTAAATATGACAATTTTTGGCTTTTCCTATGAATAAAAACCGCACTTATGCGAATCATTCATAAATTTACTTGAGACTTTTTTATCCAGGGTACTTGTTTTGTTACGATGGAGTTTTTTAATTTTTTATAATTATATACTTTTAATTAAGAAGAATGATAAGCCACTTCCACATTATAGAAGAGTTCGGAAACTTTGTTTTTTATGAATGGTAAGACAGTTCATTACTAAATATTTTTTCACTAATTATTGTTAGAATATGGATGTAAAATTTTTTCTTAAAATTACAATACTTCAGGTGCTTTAGTATTGGTTTTGCTACAAATTTTTTTATAAAACTTTATTCTGCCATAAAATATCAGCGGTGATCAATTCATCACTTTAACACTTTTGTATGAACTACTAAAGAGTGTTTTCTAATTGTGGCTATTTATCTTTATCATTGTTTCTCAACTCCTTCTTCCAATAGTAGCAAGGTTTCATAGTGCTTCCTATATTATATCTGTTATTTATTATATTGTAAACAGGTATGTTTATGCTTACGAGAAGACTCCATCAAGCAATTAAACTTATCACATACTAGAAACAATACCAACGCTGACTAAAAACTGTGAGACGAATGAGATAGTGCAGTGTTTTTGTTTTAAATGACTACAGAATATGACATATTTAGATTTAGTACATTCATAGACTTGTTATACCAGATAGACGACCAAAAGATGAGAGGAGAGTGCGATGATGTATAATAGCGATGTTATGTGTCCGGAAGAGATAGCAGAGTAAAAACTGTTCAAACCGTTTTTTGCATGGAGTAAAGTGGAAAGTTGTGTTCACTGTTTTTTGGTAATCGTGAATTTATCTGGTATTATACTGTCAAAAAAAAATGTTTAGAACAATGGAAACGTGTTCCTTTTTTTATTGTAGTCGTACGTACGCATTTTTCATTGTACGTACTGTAGTCGAATGTAAGCATTTTTCTTTTTAGAGTTGCCTAATAAACTAGGAACCTTATAATTTCACCACGTCTGTCTTTACATCTCATGTAGGTACATACATATAATTTCATAAATGTTTAGTTACAAAATATTTTATCTTTTCATTTAAAATTTTTGAATTATTCGATTTAACAAACTTCCATTTTGGTTTAATTATATTGACAAATGAAATTTTAAGAATAGAGTCGGTTAAAACTATTCCAAAGGTCATCGACATACTGGTTGATATTATATAACATCACTGAACTTGCGCTATCTTTTTGAAATTTAAAATAATTACAGAATTATGTTGAATTGACCTCAAATTTAAATACACTATGTAATATATAGTACTTAAATAAAATATAGTGAATATGACATGATGTAAAATTTAGATAAGTTTACCTGGTAGCGGAACAGCCTTTACTTGAGTGAGCTATTATTATGGGAGTCTTGCTGGTCTCTGGTGTTTTTGAAAACATAATAGGGTATTTTTCTTGTACATGAAGAAGTTCGAGCAAGTATCTAAAAAAAAATATTTATATATGACGTGCTTGCAAAATTTAAAGATAGCAAAATATGTATTTACAGAAAAAGAATTACAAAACATGTGATAATAGAACAATATTAATAAGACAGGTTTCTTCTCTTAATGTAATTATTATCTCACCCCAAAAACTCGGAACTGTCGTGTTGATGGTCGGTAGTGAAATTCGGTGGCTTCACCAAAGTAAAGAATTCACCGGGATCCAACCTGGGTCTTGATGAATATTTCATCAGCACAAAGAGTTGACTTAATTTTGACCAATATGGCAATTTAGTCATTTTCAGCAAAACGCTGTTACTGAACCTGAAGCATGAAATATAGTATAGTACACAAATGAAAAAAAATAATTACTTATAGACAAAATGGATTTATATACATATATACATACATACATACATACATACATACATACATACATACATATATATATATATATATGTACATAAATTTAATAAAAGAAGTACAGTGTAAAACTTCATTATTATTATAAATTGTATGTTAAAACTGAATAAAGTAAATTCATTAATTCTAATGTTCCGACAGTGTATTTTAAAATTATTGGTTTCTATTCAAAATTGTTTAATGAACAATTTTTAAAAAATTGTGACTGGGCTATTTTATGAATTTCCAATCTAGATTAATACTTGTTTATTAGGATTTCAAGATTAAGAGATAAAGTTAACTAAACTACAATATTTCGCAATATGTATTTCAATTGTTTAGAATATACTTTTTGCATATTTCGCAAATCCAAAACAATTACAGTCTTCTATACAATGTAGATAAAACTGGAAAAAAATACAAGTTTGAAATTCGCTAAATTTTTATATCAAATCAATACATAAATTAATATGTGACAGTTACATGAAAGGAGTTATGAAGAGTAACATATAGTATACAATTCGCCATGAAATTAACATAAATTGTCAAAATTTCATAACTAATTTCAATACAAAAATTTGTCCTTTAAATAAAGGTTTAATTATGCATAGAAATTAAACAACTTAAATGTTTGCACAAACAGCTTCTAGAAAATATATTGTATACACTTTTGTGTATTTGACATCTAGTTGGGGTTTACATTTTGTACAGTATTTCGCAGTTTAACAAAATATGTGTATATTACAATTATTTCAAAACTAAAAGTAATAATGATAAACAATAGCGCAACTATAAACATGTAGTTTAATTACAATTTTCCACAGTTAATTCACATAAAAAGAGAAACGAATATAAACATTCTGATTTTTGAATTTCAATGCTACTCACTGTTTAGTTAAAAGAAGAGCTTGGAGGACACTGTTCATGTAACAGGTATTTCCGAGATTTATCAATCCTATTTTGCGTCCTGGAGCCTGAGTATGAGTTCCTATAGGTTCAGTTTTTTTCCACACTTGTACGGTCAGTAAAGGACATGATTTAGAAGTTATATGGGTATCCAGACAAGCAATCTAATATACAGAAATAAACATTTGATTAAAAACACAACATCCAAAAAACTTCATCAGATAAAATTTAAATAAATGTACTTACAATATTAGCATACTTTTCTTCATATTTATTATTGTCTTCGTCTTCACAATATTTTTTTTGACTTTGTTGCTCAATAAGCGAGGATGTAACATCTACTAAATTTTGTAATAAAGATCTACTTTGTGGATCACTATCACTAGCCAATTTTTCAAACACATATGGCACTTTTGGTGCAATCTGTGAAAGATAACGATAGATAATGTACAATTGGCAACTGTTAAAGCAATATAATTAATACCAGATTTAAAATAAATGTACCTTATCAAATGCAACAGTCGTTTGTCTCATCGATGCTAAAATGTGAAACACGATTGGTGCAACCACTTGGGGCACTGGTGGGGGTGCAAGGAGAGCATCAAAAAGTTTTTCTATATTGGCTACAGAGACATCCATTAATACTCCTGATTTCCCCATTTCCTAAAAGCATAAAGAAATATAAAGTTATATTGCAATATTTTTATTATGTTTACCAATTTCTTTTAGTATCATTAATAAAATATAGTTACTATTAAACAATAATATATGCATCTTGTATTAGGCTACACATTATATATGTATTGTACCGAAGGGATCAGTAATATATAAAATGAAGAGACTATTCACACTTAAAATGTCAAAAACTTAATGTTATTTCAAAAGTATATGTGTACAACCTGTAATCCTTTCATAAAAGATAAAACCCAATCACTAAGATTGGGTGTACATTGCCAACTCCACAGCCACCTGTAGAGGCAGGCAAGTGTGGCACTTAAACCTGCATTTGCCGCAGGGCCTGAAGCATTCGCTTCCTGTACAAGCCATTGTACAGCAGTTCCTATGAACTCTCCTTGCATCAAAGATAAAACGATGCATGCTGCTGGACAAGCTTCAGCCTCTGTATATAATATATTTTATATTAGTTTAAATAATAAATGTACATTCTAAATGAGAGATAGAAGTTACTTACGTGGATCCGATATAATAGCATAAAGTTGTTGCAAAACTGAAAAAATGACTTCATTCCTAAATTCAACAGACAAATCGGCTGCCACAATAGTTTGAAGGAACTCTTCAACTTGACGTACTTGTTCCTTAAAAATAAGTAATCTGTTACTGTCTCGCGGAATTTGTACCCTAGCTGGAATGAAAGAAATTTTCCAAAATACGAATTATGAAATGTAAAAAAAAATTACAATCACAAAAAGAAAACTTTTAAATACTTCATTTCTTTTGATTTATTTTCAAAGCTTTATATTTTAGATTATTACTAAAAGATATATTTTATATCAATTAATAAACTTTAGACAGTCAAAAAACTCTTAGAAAACATATATAATTTATAACATATATATAATTTGTAAAATAGAACACAAGTTAAGACAACATAGATTACATAAAATAAATAACGAACACTAATCAATATCATTTACTTTCCCACAGAATAAAATTTCATTTCAAATCTAATATAGTTTTGTATTGTAAATATATGAACAAAATTAAAACAGACAATATGTGTAGAATAGGATTCTACAGAAAATAAATAATGAACACTAATAAACATCATCATTTACTTTCCCACAGACTAAAATTTCATTTCAAATTCGATATAGTTTTGTATGGTAAATATATAGACAAAATTAAAACAGACAAGATGTATTGAATAGGATTCTGCATAAATTTTCTAACATATATGATAAATAAATTACCTAAACATATTACAACATCCTTGCAGCATTTTATCAATTCTGGAGGAGTCGGCAAAAATGAGGGCTGTTGATTAAATAGCTGAATATACTGCGCAAGTAAAGCCAAATCTATTTGCTGTGCATTGTCATGAACAATTTCATGTTGTTTCACTGCCATTGTTTCTTTAGAACGAGCCTGTAATAAAAAAATTGTTTACATGCAAGAAACTTTTCAAAAATACTCGAGGAATAAAACTACTCAAAAGTTTCAAAGCTCAACACTATCAACTGTAAAATCTGCATTATAATTGATTAGTTGGACTAAGATATCACAAAAAGTTTCATATCTTGAAGGTAGTTCATATTAAAGTACAGCATTTTATAAAATTAAAATTATATATCTAGTTGAAGGTTTAATTATGTTACGCTCTGTAAAATTGTATGAAACCATTGATAACTTATGTTTCTGTAAGATGCATAATATACACAAAAGTCAGTGCTAATCATGCACCCAGATACTGACTAACAATTTATTTAATATAAATATGAAGACCCATATAAGAATCATGTTTTATATGAACAACCAAATTTAAATAAAAAAAATCCAAGTGGGTAGTTATATATTTGTTCATTATCATCAGCTTACTTCATAATAAAATCATAGGATACACACTTTGTATTAATTTTTTTTGAAAATGTTGAAATAAATTATAATTAATTTTTTTAAAACATTATAAAATAATTAGTAGTAAAAAAAGAAAAAAGAAAGCTAAAACTTTCATACCTTCAAAATTCGTTCAGAATACCTTGTGTTGTAGGTATGTGCTACAAAAACTTTTGCCATTTTATATTAGATACGATCAAAATCACAAAATACATATATTCAAATTGAAGAGAGAAGTGAAAATGGGGTGAGTTTGTTTTTCCAGGTAGTGACACCTCCCAATAAGTGGGCGAAAATCTCCCACCCCTCCCACTATGCACGAGTGCGAGGTATCCTAGGATGGCTATAAATGTCAACCCTGCCAGAGCGTATAATAAACTAGTAATATGTAGGTAAATTTCATATTCGTATAGAATTACTAATAATAGTAAAATTATTTTCTATGTAAAGCAAAATATTACTTACGTATAATTCACGGTACGAATAACGTCAACACTGTCTATTTTATATACATTCACGAGTAGTAGAGTAAAAGACTACAAACGTAAAACATAATTCCCTTTATCACGAAAAACCTTGATTGAACAATATATTTAAATTTAAGTCGCTTTGATATATTCTATATAAAATTCATATCAAATGACTCCCGATCTTCCAAGGGCAGAAACATATTACACTTAACAACATAATGAAGTTGCAATACGACAGCGACATTGGAAAAAGTTGGCGAACACAAAGGGAGCAAATGCGTTCAAAATAATTTTGTTATGTTCGTACAACATGTAAAAAACGTAAATTTAAAAGATGAACTCAAATGTTCTTAACAGAATTAGATTTTTTCACTCAATTGTGATAAAAATGAGTTTAACAATTTCAGGGAATGTCTTACTGACATGGACTATAGACAATAAGTAATGTTTCTATTCTATTGTGGCTTTCTTACAAAATAATTTTCACGACGAATGTAAAAACATAGTAACAACACATATTGTTTAAATATTTTGACCTTAAAATATTTAATTATTCTATAATGAACAAAATTTTAAAGGTTTCATGTTATATCACAAAATAATTTTAATTCCTTTACGAACATCTCAGTTTATTTTTAAAATACGTTTTAAGAGTGTGTATTTATAAATAAATATCTATTTATTGTAATAACTTCTATTAAAAAATATGTGCTTATTTGCACATACCAATGAGAATCATAGATACTCTACCGGTTTATACTTACTTTGTTTACGTATTTACGTATTCTCTTTCACTCTTTAGTCTGGCGCTGTGCTCGGAATAGTTTAGAAGTAGGTTCGGGTAGAGCTGCAAGCAGAAACTATTTAGGCTTTTAAACCAGCAACAGCCGTCTACTTAGTAAGGACGATTATCGAATTAAATTGGTGTTTAAAGTGACAACGCTTGTGATAACATCAGAATATTCTCTTCACTAATAATTTATCCAATTGGAGTTTACATTGAATTATTAACCGGCACTTTTGTTAAACTCCGGAACATCAGCAATGATTTTTTTTAAATAAAATCACATTGAAATACTTGTTTAGTATTATTAGGTTTAACTTTTTGTCTTCGCACTAAGTTATTGATGAAAAACATTGAAATCGTAATATGAAGATGTCTAACTTTTGAATGCGCTTCATCAAAAAGCAAACTTTTCGAAAGTTAAAAAGTATAGGTATAATGAAGGAAAGAAAATATTTTGTATAACCAAGGTTGTCGCGGTTATATATTACTTTCTAAATATTCACCGTGATAACAGTAAAAGACATAATAAATAACTTTTATTATGTCAAAGTCAGTATTTATACTTTTGTTATCAATTTTATGCAGTGATTTTATTCAAGGAGCACCTCAAAAAGATAATAAGGTAAGTACATTTTAGACATGCATTTAAATATATTTGTTGAATTATTATTTGTATTTTAATCATTTTAGAAAATATCACTTCAACAGTTTTTAGAATTAGTTCAGTTTAAGAAAATAATATATGTATATTATTTTCTTAAAGTACGATGCATTTAAAATTTAAGGCTCGGTTGCTATTACTTTATTATAAACATTTGATCTGAAAAAAGGTACTCAGAGTACCTTAATTTTTTCCATCTTCCCTTTAAATTTATATTGGTTCAATGAGTACCTACCTTAATTGTTTCCATCTTCCCTTTAAATTTATATAAATGGAAGTGTTAATAGCAAATTTAAAGTAGGGAAAAACAAGAATTTTGTAAGATCTCTATTAATATAAAAAAATTCAATTTTACAAACCTTTATAATTTTTTATTAAATCTCTAGTTTATCGTATTTTTTTAAATTATAAATTAATAATTGAGCACAAAAGCGTTCTGGTAACAACGAAAACTTAATTGTTTATTAATCTAAAGTCATATAACTTGGAATAAGTAAAATGTTTCGTCAATAAAAACACGAATTTATATACACCTATATATTTATTTTATTTTCCAATTTGTAATTGTATTTACAATTTTTTTTACTTATTTCAACTTTTAGGGTTTTTAGCATTAATAAAAAGTGAAATTTTCATTGTTGCCAAAATTCATTTAAATTACGATTAGGAAATTATTGTTAAAAAAACTGTAAACTAAACATTTAAAAATAATTTTTTTAGCTTGCTAGAATCTAAGCGTTTTCGTTAATAAAGTTAAATGTGGTAGAAATGTTGTTAACAAAGTCAAATGTGATAGAAGTCATCTGCTGAATACCTTGTAAGTTCTTATCTTTCTCTTATTTCATTTTGATTATTAATATTTCTATTTATATGTGTAGTATCTGATTATAAATGTAAAATGAAAAGAATAAAAAATATTTCGGTAATAAAACGGCAACATTCGCATTTTTGCTAATCTTAACTAACTACGTCTTTTCGTTCGCATATTTCTTAGAATCATTGAAGTGTTGCATTATAATAATGTCGAAATTGAATTTTCCCATTCTAAAATCGAATTTTTATCCAATTAGTATTGATGTAAAACATTCTTCAGTAGATTAACTTATTTTTGGCGGTAAATTTATGGTTGTCAACCTGATTACTATCTCTATACTATTCTAAATATGATCGTAAGGCATCGCGGATAAATAAGAAATTTAAAATATTTCTTTCCCATGCGAACGTCAAAGTTTTTATTGCGGTTTGATGAATATTCCAAATATTGACAGTTCCAAATATTGAAAGTGAACACTCGTTTTAAGTATGATTGTATTTAAAAAAAGATCGTTTTAATAGGACTTCTTTTGATTATGACTTTACTTGTTTCTTAAAAAGACCAGAACTATTGGGTTCGTTAATAAGTAATGAGTCGTTAATCATCGATATAATAATCGCCATTATTCTGTGCTACATGTCTCCAACGCACTGGCAGGGAGGAGACAGCATCTGCGTAAAATTCAGGTGGCTTGGAAGGAAAGTTGAACTGTTGTAGGTGTATGAACTATTGTCATCAAAGTTTTTTTGCGTAAGGCGTTGCTGAGCGATCTAAACAAACTATAATCAGTAGGTGTATGGTCTGGGAAATATGGTGGGTGAGGGATCTGTGTCCAACCAAAATCCAATATTTTAAGGTTTGTCTATATGAGGACTGGGCTACGACTGGTCCCGGCTAAGTTAATATGATTCCCACACAACGTATTTCAAACTTTTTCCCGAGTGGGGTACATGATTATACTTCCGTTGGAGCACCAGAGCTTAGTTGCGTTAATCGGCTATCTTCTTCAATTAACAATTTTAACCTATCGCTATCCAATTCCACCGGTGGACCAGAGCGTGGTTCACTCAGGGAATAATCGCCGCTGCGAAACCGCTCGGACCATCGTTTTGCAGGAGCTTCAGGTATTAGTCTAGGAGTTACGTTTTGGCACATATTACGCGTAGCTTCGGCAGTATAGTGACCAGATTGATATTGGCCAGTGGCGCGTAGTACCTTATAAGCAATTACACGTAGCTCACCATGAACATTTAGCATATATACTATACATCACATATTTACGAAAATTTAAACATATTTAATTTGTAGTATTCAATCGAAATCCACACTTCAATATATAATTTGTAACACAAAGCGAACTTTACGTACAATTTTAAATAAAGCGTACAAACTTCATTCTTATCAAAGTTAAGCTAGAATTGACGAGATTATTTCAGTCACAGAACCGATATGTAAGCTCTGCTATATTCAGATTGAAACAATCCTGTGTTTATTATCCACACAAACAAAGAATCATTGTGTATTATAACGCTGTCAGTCAGTGCTTGCCGTAATCTCTTAATTATCTCGTTCATAAGATAATTTTATAAGTAATTTTAATGGTTTTCCGCTAACTTGTTTTCTTTGTGCATTAAAATTAATATTTGATTAGTATATTTTTTGAACGTACATTTTCATCGTGAAAGTAAACAAACAACGGCGTCTTTCGAATATTGCCCTGTTTATTATGTGTATACTATTTTTTCACTAAACGATAAATTGAAAAATCCTACCTTAATGGTAGGGTTTTTCAATTTATCTTTTAGTGAAAAAATTGTATATTTGAGAATGGTAGATCGCAGCCAATTTTAAAACAAAACGTTCCTAATAATAGGTTATATAGTATATTTTCACATAATTTTTACGATTAGTGTTGGTGGCTAAATGGGAGTTGCATTTGAAATAAAATGTTTTGCTCGCCTTATTTATTATTCGGAACTTAATATAGTAAATGGAATGAAGATGATAATCTAGGTAATTTGATAGGTTCTGGCAAAAAATATGGAACAAGTTCAGTTTAGCCTCAATGTGAATTTCCTTTTTTTGTTTTAAATGAAAGAAAATAGCTAAAAAACGAAGTATTAACCAAAAGTGCCCTACTTTCCATCGTCGCGATTATTTTATTAAAAAAAGTGATTTGAAAAAAGCTCCTATACAAAAGTGCACTTGATCAAGGAAGTATTAGTTATAAGTTTTTCGACTCAATTGCCATTCTTAGTAACACTAAACACAGAATTGGCAAATACAAAGAGGAGTTGATATAAATAAAAAAAACAAATCCATAAAATAAAAGTAGATTGCACAAAATGACGTTATGAAATTTATGTTTGACAGCTAATTGACAACCGTTTCCTCATAGAAAAAGCATTTTTTAAATCAATTTTTTATAATCGTGTCCGTGCCCTAATTTTTCTAAATACGTCGTTTTTATGTATATTTTTTCATTTAAAAGAAAAAAAACCACGGGAAATTTACATTTTCGCTAAACTGAACTTATACCAAAAATATGTTAATTCAGAAAAGTATTTATTGTGCACTTACTGTGCTAACTACAAAATTTTGACTCAAGGGTAGATAGAAATGCAAATAATTTAAAAAGGTTAATAGATTCTATTGTATTTTTAAGTAAACAAGAATTAGCCTTTCATGGTCACAATAAAAGTCGAGGTAATTACGTCGAGAGTTTATTTTTTTTGAGTGCCTGCGATTCAATTATTGAGGCACATTTTCAATCTATTATACCTTCAATGCCGTTTTCAGGGCTATCAGGGGCGGTCTCGGACGCTTGCGCCCCTGTGTAAAAGCACTGCACGCCACTGATGCTCGTAGAATAGACAGTGTCTCGCATGCTTCTTAATGTGGCTCATATTTTATGCGTAGTGTAGCGTAGTGTAGGTAACTACTGAATCAGTGAGAGCGCGCCCTTTATTCATCTTCGATCATGGAAGCTTCTAGAACGTTTTAGCCAAACCAATATAAAGTTCTGTCACTTCAAAGTGGCTATTGTTTCTTAAATTTTTTTATTTAATAAATAATAAATAACTTTTGTTGTGTTGTTAGTTTGGTGACCGATCGCAATATAGAACTTAGTGGTTATATGATCATTCTATTGTTGAATAATAGATACAATTTAATTATTAGGTGTTTTGTAGTGGTACTGAGCGGTCGAGCTGGTATGCCAGACGTAATGCTCAATTTAAACATTGGATAAATTTTGAAATGCAATACTTGAACACTTAAATGAACTAAAAATTGCTACGTTTTTTCAGGCAATTTTTTGGGTCAAATACACTTGGCATAGGGTAAATGAATCTGTCAAGCTCGTATTATAGAATTACGGAGTAAAAAGTGGAAGTTAAATAAATATAACCAAAAAATGTATTGAAGTATTTTTTAAGCCATTTTAGTTCACTACGTATTGTATAATTAAGAGCTTACATAGATCATAAGTAAAAAGGCTTAAAAGACTCGAAGGACTCTTATTAGGAACACGGTGCCTGTCGTTTTAAGGATATGGTAATCTATATACAAAATGTTCAATGAGAAGCATAAGATTCTGCGTATATGAGGAAATTACGTGAAAAAAACTACGCTGATAGTTTTATTTGGGTGTACTATTATATATATATATATATATATATATATATATATATATATATATATATATATATATATATATATATATATATATATACATGTAAGTAACACGAGTAATTACTTGAAAGTACTTTGAACTTACTTACTTACTTGAAGTTACGAGTAATTGAAAGTACGTTTCATTATAAACATTATCTTGCACAAGAGCCAAGAAAACGGTCATATTTTGGTACGATCATATTGCACTTATACGATCGTCAACATCTAAACTAACAAAACTATATTTTTCCCGTAAGTTGAAAGAAGTACACAACCTCGTAGTATTTTGCAGACCGCCGTGCACCACAGTGGACGCCAGCCATTACATTTAGATAGCTGAACGCGATATTTTTTTTTCGTTTGTTCTTGCGATGAATAAATTATCGGAAATAATTGTTTCTCCAGGCGCTTTCTGACTTTTATCGTTGGGATACATTTTTGATAAACTACCAAATAGTAAACATCCCTGGCGACTGCCTGCTGCGAGAATTTTAGATATATTGAATTTGTGGAGGATACACGCAATCTTTTTTGAATATCATACACAAAATCAATTTTGTATCTAACGACAGGTTCAGCGAACTGAAAGCGGCTAAAAATCGGACATTTTCGGGGCTCTTTCTGTTTAAAAATTTGATAGAATTATTAGTACAAGAAACTATTAAGCACGAGTAGAACTCGCATTACGCAAATTCCGTACATATTTTTCAATATGCAAATTAAAGTTATGAAAAAAATAGTTCATATTTTTCCTAACATGTTCTTTGAAATAACATCTCACATAGTATATAAAATAAAAAAAATAGGACCTTTATTTACCTCTCTCCAAAATAAAGTAAGTTAATAAAATGTGCTAACTTAAAGATCCCAATTATGGAAAGATTGAGGGCAATTTTTTACTTTTTTTTTAATTTGCCCAAATAGTTATGAACTTGTTAGGATTTGATATGCGGAAAGTTGAGGTATAGGACTACAACTTTCTTTCGAAAGTTCGATTGATAATTTTCTTATCTTAAATATTGCAATATATTACAGAGATATAACCGAATAAAAATGTTATTATTTTTATCCAGTAATAGACAACTAAATCTAGTGATGGACACCAAATGACGGAAATGACCCTAGTCATGGACGTCTAGTTAATTGACATTCCCATAATGAGACTAGCTATGGAGGAGTGACAATTCGCGTGAAATAAGAGACATTTTCATTAAGTAAACTTTTATTATTGCAATGAGTCTTTTACAATCATCCAAGTCTTCTCAGTCTCAAAAATTGTTAATAAAATCAGCATCATGATAGGAAAAAGGACATGATAATTATTTGTATCATCTGCCTATATCTTAACTTTATAATAATCACTTTGGTAAGCATAAAATATATATTGGAATCGGCATATAAAGCATAATATATATATATATATATATATATATATATATATATATATATATATATATATATATATATATTATAATAATTTTATTTTAGCCTTAAACTTTTGTTACAATCACAAACGCTTTTGACATCTTCACGAAAAATTGAACAGTAGGCAACATTTGTTTAGCATGTAATGCCGATGTTTTTTCCCTGAAATTTCCGAATTTTCGATGGCGTGATCGAAACGTTTCTTACTGCTTGACTATTTTTTTGCTATTTAGTCTTGACCGTAAATTTTTCAAATGCAGTCTTCAATATTGGAGCAAAATACTGTATTTTAAAGTTCTGACCCATTTTGCATTTGTATTTACAGCAGGACATAATGAAGACTTCAGAGGTCTGGAAATAGTCAAATAGGTTGCAGTATATGTTTCGAATTAGGATTAAGCGCTATAATTTGAACACCATTTGCAGTACAGAAATTATATAGGTGCAAATTTAAATGTGACTTGTGCCCGTCCAAAAAGAATAAAACAGGCTTTTAAATATTTTGGTTAGTCAGCCAAGGGTTGAAAGCATCATAAAATGTTCTCGAACACATCCATCCGCTCTCTGAGCATCCTACAGCCCATTCGTCTAGACATGATTCTGAAATGGCTGATGGAATGCTTGCGTAATTAAAAACCACTAAGGTAGGAGCCAGATTGCCTGCAGCATTCCCAGTGACAAGCACAGTAAAATTTTCTTTTTCGTCACCAAAGGAATTATATACAATTTTATCTCATTTCTTAGCTAGTACTCGATCTGGTTTAGGATACCGAAAAAACGCACTCTCGTCTGTATTAAAAATCCTTTCGGGACATTCTAGTATGTGACTATGCCCGCTATCTTTCAAGTAGTCTTTAATTTCCGCAAACCACTTTTCAATATCTCCATGAGTAACATTATCTCTTGCCGTACACAAATTCTGAGCTGTACGCTTAGCAGTTTGAGGATGCCGTTTCAAGAAAGTGGAATACCATTTTTTGAAGGTCTGTTGTCGGTAAAAGGAGTCTTGCATTTTATTTGATATAATACGTTGTACACTGTCTCACAACTCATCTTTCGATATTGGTATAGGTTTATCGGCCATATCTTTAATAATTAAATATTCTCTAAAGAACGATATAGTTGAACATCGGTTACAATTAGGCGCGAATTCAGGAATTTCTCATTGATTTTTCAGAATTGAAAACTCCAGTGTCGTAATTCGTAACATTTTCTACCTTAGATCTAGATGTTCTCTTCCTTAGATCTAGAGGTTCCTTTCCTTATATCTAGGTGTTGTCTTTCTGATATCTAGTTGTTCTTTTCTTTAGATCTAGATGTTTTCTCCCTTAGATCTAATGTTCTCTTCCCGAGATCTAGATGTTTTCTTCCTTAGATGTTCTCTTCCTGAGACCTAGATGTTTCTTCTTTAGATCTAGACGTTCTCTTCCTTAGATCTAGATATTCTCTTCCTGAGATCTAGATTGAAAGTCCAGTAACATTTTTTCCAAAATCTAAACATCGGTGATTATTTAAAAATGCTTTATAGATAATAATGTAGAACTGACATGGATTGCTTCCATTAGCTCTAATACTAATAAGAAAATATGTATTGATTAACATGTACCTTTAAGATTATGAAAATATCGCGGTTTTAACGTTACTTTTTACTACCTGTTACAAAATATTATAGACAAAAATAAAATAAACTATTTTTAAACATTTAACAGCCGAAACTCCCACAATCGTCGTACTAAGAAGTGATAATCTCGAAGTGAATGCAAAATAGGTGATATTACGCATTAGGAAGGGGAAGAAAAATCATGTTGATAACAATTTTTCACGATTCTATTGAGATTCAAAGCAAATCTAATATCATGATATTATGTGAAACTTGAAATAACCGAGCAAAGCTTGGTCATCCCTGTACTTTATACTTATATACCTATTTTATAAATTCCAAGACAATCGTACTTAAGGAGTACTTTACTCCTTCGCGCGTCGGAACTGACACGCACAATTTTTTTTCATGGAAGTTCTTTTGTTATAATGTTTAAATTAAATAACGATTGAAAAAATTATTGAAACAAGAAATATTTTGTCATTAAAAATAAATTATTTCTCCGTAATAAAAAGTCAAATAAAAAAGCAATTATGTTAGTCTTATATTTTGCTTGACAAACCCGAAAATGCTTGCTATATCAATTAACCAACCATCTGTATATGTGTACGTATTTTTGATTCCAGTATTTAAAGTAAACAACTTGGTGCATTTTCTTGAATGCAGCCATCCAACGATGTCTAATGATCTCGGAAGACCTAACGTCTTGTATAAGATCTATGTGGTAAAATCCACGTATATCGTATATGGCTAAGTAAATTGTTTAAATAAGAGAAATTTTGCCTTTTTAGCTCGGTTAGTTTTGTGTTCTATTTAATATTGAACAAGTTTTTATTTTACGTTTTCTACGCAGATGTTCTGTTTTCTGTTTATTTTTTACAAGAAGGATATAACTGGAATTTGCATTTAAAATTTATTTTTAATCAGCACATACAAAATGATTCTCTCGTTTATACAGGCGGAAATTGCATCATCATTCATGGTTTGATTATTTTTGGCGTAGAAAGTATGGTTTTTGCTTAGAGTATTCCACTAAAAATATTCTTCGCCAGCATATTAATTTTCCTACAATAGCGATAACAATATGTATATTTTTATGTAATATTTTTAATATATAAGTATATTGGGTGAACGTTTTGTGAGTGATTTCCCTCGTCAGTCAAAGTATCATAAATCAAAATATAAATTGCCTGGTCGAAGACTGCATAGTATATTGAGTCCAAAAGTTTAATAGAAAAAAATGAGAAAACTTTGCAATAGGTAATAGGTATGTATAAACTAATAAAGTAACGAATACAATATTCACACGGATAAAAATATATGTAATGTTTATATATATATGAGTGTATATATATATATATATATATATATATATATATATATATATATATATATATATATATATATATATATATATATATATATATATATATATATATATATATATATATATATTCTCTCGTCTATGTAGGCGGGAAGTGTGTGTATATACATAAATATAGATAGATAGACGGATGTATTTAGCTATTTGAGAATGTTGTCAAAGAAGTAACATATAACAAGTTCGAACATTACATTTTTTGCGTTCTTTATTATTTCTAAAAAAATTATTAAGTTTTTATTCCTTTCAAACTAACCGTCCCTCAAAGGTATCCATATTTTATTAAAATGCCCAATATTGTCGCGAATTTATTATATCTATATATAAATTGCTTCAATTGACAGTTGAATACAAAAGACGGGTTCACAACATGAGTACTCGTACAGCAAGAAAGTCAAAAGGTCTAACGCAAAACAAAACACTATCTAGGATAATATGAACAACTTATGGACTTATTATTTTTGGAAAACTGTTTTCACGTCTGTTAAAACTTGCATACGAACTATCAAAACTGCTACAATGTATGTATAGAATTATGCATTGGTTAATAAAACATGTTAACACTGTATATTTTTGGCGGAACGAGCGTTATGAGCATGGATATGCACGAATGATTCGATTTGAAACATTTGCTGACGCCCGAGTCCTCTAAAAATAATTAAACTGATGAATCCTTCAATGTAAGAGTGAGGTCATCCGATGTAAGGAGCACGATAGTCATAAGTATGTATTCGTGTTATAGTAATAATTTATACTTTTAGTAAACTATGTAGCGACCCGTTAATCCTGATAAAATTGTTGCTTACTTTTATTATGTATATCTGTTACTTACTACGATGAACGTTTATTTATAATCTCCTAAATTTATTAATTTATGATGTAAATAAGAATAAATTCTGTCACAGTTCATCTACGTATTTAAACTTAAGTTAAAAATGTCCCAAAATTTTGCACTTCCGAGTGTGACTGTCCATATATTTACCATGTTTTTTTATATTCAATCAATCAAGCAAGTTAATATATTAAACCAGCAAATTAGTGCAAAAATAATTAAAAAATAACAAAATAATCAACTCTTGTTCCGATGTCGTCAGTTTTCGAGTCGCTGAACATCCACCGTAGTATAGTCGCAAAGTACTAGACTTCAAGTCAAACTGTCATGAGACCGTGCATTTTGAGAAGGTAGTGATTTTTTTTATTAATTCTTAGGAGGGTTGGCTGTGGATGTAACGATAAGTTTTCGAAACTGGAGGTGTAGTCATTATGCTGCCATTTTAAAAATAAGGGTGCTATTAAGTTTATTGATTTATCTCTATGCCCGTAACTCGGACAAAAATTTGGCGTAGGACACATCTGTAAATAATAATATGTACAGTATTTACAACATTTACCAAGAGCCTTTAGCGTAATATCAATAATTAGAAAGAAACGAACGGAAAGAGATAAAATTATTGATAAATTTTGCGGTGAAATAACTCTCGTATTTTCAATCCTCATAAAAACAGTTCTTCGCTTTTTATAGCGTATTTTCTAGTAAACAGTTTAATTTGTTTACTTTTTTTTAACCGATCTGATTTGATTATTGTTTCAGCAATGTCAAGACTGTTAAATCGAAGATTAGTGAGGTACTTTTGTTTTTATTAATATAAGTCGTTTTTACATTATAGAGGTAGAAACCTCATGCATCTTTGATACGCTTTATTTTACATTATATCGTGTCGTTTTATATACTCGGTACACCAAAATATCTTTTGGATGACAGAATCTTAGCACTTGGCATATTATTTTTTATGTCGGCGAAATTATTCGGTTACATCTTTGAATCGCGTGGATGTCGATTTTTATTTTTTTCGACCTTTCCGAGTATAAACTTGTTAAGTGAAGCAAGTAAACCAAAACACCTCTGTTGTAGTTTACATCTCTTCAACTAACTGCGAAAAAATGTTAAAGTAGTTTTTCGTCCGCGCCTTCTTTTTCTGCTATATTTATTTTTCACGATTTATTATTCTTGTTGAACACATGGTCTGCTTCGACTTTGACTTGTTGATAATATTTTGTAATCGTTACGTAATATATATCTTGAAAACAACAGTCGATACGCAATGGGTGTCTGTAAAATTTTAAACGGTGAATAACAGAACAAGCATAATGAATGGATCGCGAGTTAAAAAGTTGACAGCACTTTTTTGATGGATAAAACTTCACAAAATATACGTAACTTGTATAATTTATCTATTTATGCTATCATCCAGCCGCTCAAAGAATAAAAAAGATTTTCTGACGATTGTTTCCAAAAATATTTCATTTCGGGAAGTTTTTCTTGAAAACAAATTGCGTAATTTTTTCTACCCTTTTTTCATATTATTTACATCGACCTGCTGTACTGCTACTTCTTGCATATATTTTTATTCATTAGTTATTCACTAGCTCTGTAAAAGGACAAAATGGGTAGAAAAAATGGTAGGTAGGTTATTGTTAAAAAAAATATTTTTATAATCAAGACAATTATTTGTGAGACGAAGACGATACTACCACTTAATGTGTTTATTTTCACACTGTTATTCCTAAGTGAGTTAGTTATTTTCTTATTTATCAAAAAAGTCTATTACTGGATAAAGTCATAGGACACATTAACCATAGGGATGAACATAGGTTCATCCCTATGGTTATATGTATGAACAATTTTATAGAGATTGGTTGAGTAGTTGTTTAATGACCACATTTATTAAAGTAATTAGTTTTGTACATAATTTTTTTGTCAAAATCTTTACACGTGTACGTTAGATATTTTATTTTTAATTTATTGATTTTTTATTTGGTCGTTGGTAATAGCAACGTATACATATATATAAATTTAGAGTAAAACCAGGCTTTTGGGTATATTTTCTAGTAAATTGATGAAAACTGATCGACACTGGGAAGGTTATGGCCGAGATGTTGGAATAATGGAACAGTGCTACGAATCAGGTTTTAAATTCATTCTGGCATATACTTTTGTATTATTTAAATTGCCTTTCCCTGTTATAGACAATTGGAACGGTATCTAGTTGGACGTAATCGTTTTGTCTTCTAATAATTCTAAATTTCACCAAGTTATTTATTATCTTTTTTCATCAATGCGCAAAATTCCATATCGTTTTATTTACTGCTTTGTTCGACATGTTGACTTTTCGTGTGTACGAGTGCACGCATGTACACACTCACACACCTATATATACATACCCGTGGCTTTTCTTTCCGTAGTTCTTCAATTGTGTTGACATCAGTAACTTAAATCTCAGTTTGAATTGTAAGCCAAATTTCTGTGACACTCCCAAAAAACTCACCAATTAACAATGAATTATTAATTACATATACATCATTAAAACTGCAACCTAAAGTTGTGAACTTGTAGGTTTTGGTATTGTGAATACGTCATGTTTCGTGGTCATTCTTAACTAAATACATCGATTAGTACATACGTCCATCTACCGTTTTCTTTGCATATATAGCATAAATATTGCACGGATTGCAAGTAATATCAAACGTTGGTTAGGATAGAATGAAAGTCTTTTAGACAATAATAAAGTACTTAACTATTTCATTTTTAATCGGAACGTTTGATCCTTCTCTACGTTTTGATCCTTAATGTACATTTTGCAATCGATCATGAACCATCTAAGATCGTGAACTGAATAAAAATAATCTTTAATATCGGGAAGAGCCCCTCAATGTTTGTATCAGGACAAATATTCTCTGATCAAATCATAACAGACTGCACCACATAAGACAAAAAAAGGTCCTAGTCGAATCCCGCCAGAATATCGATAACATTTTAGGAACCATTTCCACTGATGAGGAGGAAAGTATAAATCTATGACAAGTATAGAGACTCTTTAAAAAAGTATCGGTATTTTTAAAAAGGAAAGGTTTCAAATAATTTTTAGCCAAGCTTTTAACAGATTTGTTATTGTTAAATAATAACCTCTAGTGTATCGTATACATTTGTATCAACATTATGATCGAGAAATGTAAGTTGAATATAATCTGTTGAGGTTATTCGATTGAGATCAATCTTGATAGTTGATAAGCTATAAACATATATTGATAATCTATAGTTGATAATCTACAAATATATAAACGTCCACACTTTATGTATTCTAGCAACAAATTTTAAGATGATATAGAGAAAGGGGATGGACTTACTCCTGTATAAGGATGAGGGGATAAAAGTTTGAAATAAAGGAAACAATCAATGGATATGAATTGTTGTGATATGACAAAATTAAAATCTGTTTGGTTTAAAAATTAAGGTTTACTACTTTGATTTGGTTGTTAATGTTCCATGACACTGTCAATATACAAGCAATGACTATACACCAATCTGTGTTCACGAACAATACACGATTGTGCAATCGTTTATTTCCACAAACGTTCCATCACACAATGGCGATCTATGTTCATAAACGATGGACGATTATACTTTTATCTTTAGTCAGATATACAGGCAGTTTTAAAAATCCGCAATCAAACTAGGCTCGTGGATGAGAAAGAGCAATATCTATCAAAAGGGTTATATGCACAGCTGCCAGACGTGCGGTTGGATTACATCTATTGACGTCATGCGTAACGAAAGATGTCAACTGGCATCAAGCACGAGTTTGCAGAAAATTGCAAATTAATAAGCAAAACATAAAATAAATACAGAATTAACAATGTTTGACCTTCAAATTTTAAAGAAAGAAAAAGAACCAGTTTTTAGTGTCCGCATTGAAAGTATTAAAAAGATTTTACTATTCACTTTTTGTTTTTTTTTACAATTCTGATATACAAGACAATAATTTAAAATAAGGAAAACACATGACGTCTGCAATGAATGTTGTAAATATTGGCCGAGTTTGATCTTTAGTAAAATTTTCAACCTAATTTAATTTTTATGATCATTTTTTTTGAGAAAAAAAAAACTCCTAGCCAATAGAACTCTTTTTGTAAAAAGAAAGTAATTTATTATACAATTGCTAGAAACGTATTCCGTTTGGGTAAAAAGAAAGTAATTTGTTATATAATTTCTCGGAACGTATTATGCTTTGTGAGTTTTGTGAATGATATTTATAGGTAATTTTATTAAAAAACAAAATCGTCAACTATGTTACAATATGAGCTAAATATCATTACTTTTTTCTTTTTTTGTAAAAGCTCATATAAATCAATTTCATGTTATAATTGGTGAGATAACGCGATTATAGTTAATTATTATGATTTTTATCTTCACTTCGCATTTACTTCTAAGCCGAAATGACAGACAGCATATAATTGTAACACCCATGATTGTAGGGCGGCTTATTACAAAACAACGATACTAGTAAAAATGTCCGTCTTTGTTCAGTTTCATCATTACTCGA
The DNA here is from genome assembly GCA_039881145.1 of Druceiella hillmani. Lineage (NCBI taxonomy): Eukaryota > Metazoa > Arthropoda > Insecta > Lepidoptera > Hepialidae > Druceiella > Druceiella hillmani. The sequence continues at coordinate 26,586,294 of JAYKKI010000011.1, read as the reverse complement.
GCATGCAATTTCACTTGAAAATGGTGAAAAGCTAATACCAAATGTAAACCATTTTAATTAGAAAAAAATTGTAAACCGTTTCAATTAGAAAAAAATTGTCGCTTGTGCACTCTTGTCCTTGCTGAATCGTAAATACATTTTCCTGGCTATAAATAATGCTTTCAAGTTTTTTTTTTTATTTTAGTAACTTGTCTATATTTTTTACTTTTCAAATAGATACTCCTATTTGTAATCATTCTGTCTCAACAACATTATTAAGTATGGACATACATTTTGTTTACGGAAAGTGCGAAGATAATGCAAGCAGTAACAGAGCAACATACTACCCGCTGCGCCAAGATCTGGTTTATTCATTCTTACATAATTTGCGGGCGGGAATCGCAAATGGAAAAGTAGTACGGCCGTTTGAATTATTCACAAAAATGAATAGTGAGAACTATCTACAATTTTTAGAATGGTGGCTTTCGTTCACAGATGTTCCACTCGCTGACCGGAGGTATTAGATTTCGTTCGCAGATATTCCACTCGCTGGTCGGAAGGATTCCATCGCATTATGGCAATCAAGTAAGGAGGGAATATAACTTAACAAGTGGATTGATTGTGCTTGTACTGTCTTTTTGTCAGCACGATTCCTTCATTTATATTTGCACGGACTTTTTCCCTTTTGAAATAAAGTTTATTATAAAAAAAATTGGAATTAAGTCAAGATTTGTAAAGGAGAATCCACAATACAGTATGGGAATAACGCGTAACAAAATCAATGTTCCCTCAACAGATGCTATCCATGAAGATGCATACATGTTATCTATGTAGATAACATTTTGAACGATTTGGTAAAAATAATTTTGAACAGTTTATTCACAATTTTGTTAAATTTCAAACATCCACGAGAATTGTAGCCAGCATTGTAACATTTTTAATGTTTTGGGATTTTTGATCTAGTCGTCCAAATATTACTGATAATAAAGGAAACTATATTTTTGGAGGTCGTACCACATATTACATTTTTTTCTGTTTACGGAACTGAGTTATTTTAATTTATTTTCTAAATTTCCAGGCTATAACAGTTTGTTATAAATAGGTCTGCCTGGAGTTTTTTTATGACAATAGTTGACAAATAATAGTTTCATTGACAATAAATAGTTTTTTTCCATAACAATGAATAATTAATATTAAAATTAATTAATTTTACCTAACTTCTAAGAAATATTTATACAGGAAAACTGAGCAATTTGTTAACCCTGGCATAAGTAGGGAGAAATTTAGAGAAGTACAAATAATATGAAAGAGTATTTATGTGTACAAATTATGATAACATTGGGCACCGGTCAGTTCCAGTTTGAATGCAGATTTTTGAAACATTCTGTATTGAAGCATATTCCTGTTTAGTCATAGCGAGCCACGACTTTACGTCGATGTATACGCATCTGTCTTTATTCCCAAGCGATCAATGACCACAAGCAATCTTCATACACAAACGATTCGAGATTATAAACGTGAAATAGTCGTGAAGCATTAACTAGTGTATACCTATCGATTATATACCACTGGACAATGACAAAAATGCAGAATCGAGCTTGTTGCTATTTACATTATGATTTAAGACTGCGTCAATTTATTTTCAACAAAATAATGAATTTATAAATATTAGTAAAGTCGAGAGTAAACTCTTTAAGAAAGTGCGGAACGACGAAGCAAAATTACAATAATTTTTGACCTTGGAGACCTTAGGTCAATCGAGCAATGTAAAGGCCAAGATTTTGAAGCCAACCATTTCGAAGGTTTTTCTCTGTAAGTTTTATAAATAGTTTAAAAGAAATTTGGGTCGAAGTCTGAAAGTTTTATTTTATAAGCCGTTTAAAAGAAATTAGTAAAAAGAAAGTCGAAATTAAAAATATGACATAAAAGCGTAAAATCTTATAGTTTTGTTTTGTTTGGACAATATTCTTTCGTATGTCATAAAAAAACGAAAAATGACTTGATTCCAGCTCAGTTTATTTCAGTGATGAATTACTGAACCTCAACCTTTTTATTAATTTATATGTAATATGTTTATTTACTTAATGTCATATTTAATTGTATCATGTGTTGTTTCTGTTTGCTATCACAAAATATCCTGTTGGTTGGTTGTTATGTGCGCTAGCTTTTGTTATATTGGCTTAGTATGTATTATATATATATATATATATATATATATATATATATACATATATACATACGTATACACATACACATATATATATAATATATATATATATATATATATATATATATATATATAGGATATCAATTTCTGTTCATTCGCAAGCTAATATTATTGAAACTATATAACATAAGAATGCTCCAGGCCAAAGTTCTTGCTTCATGACGCGCCATGCTAAAATTAGTGTTGCGGAACGTAGTGAATAATTGTAACTTGGCAAATGACAAAAAAGCATTAAAAATGGAATGAAATAAAGGCATTTTTGTTTGAATTTATTTATAATTATTAGGTCCCCTAAAAACTATATATAAATTCAAATAAAAATGTTTTTATGCATTTAAAGGAATAGAATTTATTACATGTTCAGAATTGAACATTTTGCAGAACATTACACATATTGCTACATAACAAATTGGTATTGCGGCACGAACCCGATAGTGTTGATATGCATGACGAAAATTTGAAGTTGTATCTGCTTTTTATGTGATTATTAATCTTTAATCTGAAAGGAAGTAGGCATTAATTGACCATCAAATAATTGTGACACGTGCTCGTTTGGTTCTGAAGTAGTTTTAAATGTGATAATTAAAATGGTCCGTTATGTCATTTAAAAGCTGATTAGTGTATCCTTTCAGACGCTGTACAAAAGCTAGTAAAGATGGTAGCGATTTGTTTATAGATTATCACTTGGTAACTTCTAACTTTGTAAATAGTAACGAACCCGCATAGCATTTAAATCACTATGTATGTCACAATATTTTTCGCATGTCACACATATATAAGTAACAGATATAATACAAATGACAATTACCTCGTGTGTCAATTGATTTCCAAAACGGCTTTAATTAACAAGATGTTTGCCATTTAACTTCTTGGAAGCGTTTATAACTTGTTTGCCGATTTTAGCAAGATTGTGGAAATAAATCACATTTGGCTAAATAGCAGATTATGCAAAAAATATTTTGGGCCAAATTTTAGGTTTATTGAATTAAAGAGTATACAATCTTATAACAGTGGTTGAAACTGTACGGCACTTTCCCGACTAGAACCTAATTCAGAGTGAGCAGTTAACGGAAAAATATATCTAAATAAGGAGATGAAAAAGGTATCGATAGTAGTGAAGACTGACTTGCGAAGTAACTGACACTACTAATTAATTATTCAAATGTCCGCTAATTTACATCTTTTATGACACCAGCAGGTAAAGAAGTCTCAATTTATAAAATCAGAGCAGAAGTTAAGAATATTGTTAATTCTGTATAAATGGGGACAATTGAAAATACAAGTAACATTTCTTTTAAACTGCAACTGAGTATGCAATAGAATTTTGCATTTGTAAAAAAAATAAACACCGCTTCTTGATGCTGGTTTTCAATTTTTTTTTAAAAGACTAATTATTTATTAGACTTTAACATCAAAATAAATCTTAACTATGCAACTAGAAATTTTACGAGAATATTAAATTATTTACAAGTTTGTATGAGTTCATAAAAATAACTTTTTACAAAAATAGTTTAATTTATTTTTCTGTTTTGTTTTAAAATATGAAGCAATTTTTTTATAGGAAAGCCCACCAAATTATAACATAGAACGACGATGAAGGAAAACAAGATGAAAGCATTTCATCAAGCTCGTCCAGAGTTTAGGAACTATGTTTTATAATTTTGCAATAGCTTGTTAAAAGTTATTTTAGGCTAAAGCACTATCAGCTTATATATTTTGAACATTTTTTTGAAATTGGCGATTAATCTTGAAGTTGTCGATTGAGTCTAGAAATAGGGACATTCTGCAGGTCTATTTCACGTGTTTCCTATCCAAGTACACCTAAATTTATTGATATAAAGATTTACTTTTCTCGATATTTTCATTTCAACTTTTCATACATACATACATATATATTATATATATATATATATATATATATATATATATATATATATATATATATGTAATTTTTTTTTTCTACTTAATTAAGGTAAGGATTGGCCGACAAAGCATATCGGAATTATAAATTATTAAAGAAACTGGAAAAAATAATAAAAAGCGCGAACGTAAAAGTATAAATTCTTTTGTTCATGGCAGGGTTGCCAACAGCCGCCGCTTGAACGTTGGCTCATTACGTCGATGTAATTTTTCATCATAACAAGTAGATTTATCAATGTTCAAAAAATTTATGTTTAAGATCGAGTCTTAAACGTCATTGTTATGTCCAGATATATTCACGAGTAGGTACTTGCATTTGGATCTAGCTTTAGGAAAACAGTATGTTCTAAGGATAAAAAAAATGTAATAAAAGTGGAATAATATTTACAAATAGGGAAAAGAAATATACACACATGATATTTTATTCGATTATCTAAAAAAAAGATGATTAAGGGTGAATCCAAAAACGACGTAAGTTAAAATCAGGTATTTGAACCGCAGAACTTCGAATATAAATTTCCCAACTTCACACAATTAAGGCGAGTGATATTTTAATTATGACAATTTGAGGGCATTTAAAATATTGTAATAATAAAAAGACGTTTTTTTTCTTTACGAATTTTTATCTTTACGTCTGTTCGCCCTTGCACGTAGGCAATGCACTTAGTCATTGTAATTTGTTATGAATAAATATCAAACTGACATCTTACTTCGTAGATTCATATAAACTATACACGAATATAGGTATGCATAGTATGTATAAAAATAGTCTCAAAGTGCGAGCAAGATGGCAAAATACGTATCTATTACATAAGCGACTTAGTTTTGTTAATTAATTAATGATCAATTTAACTTCGGCGCAATGCTCGCATTTTCTCGAAATAGTGGACGTTCGTGATTTGTTCGAGTTATTGGCGGTTTACTTAAATTGCAATCTTTTGATTGGTATCGTGGCTGGCTAGTCATTGATATAAACGCTTGGCGGTGAAATGTTAATTGTAATGTGTTTTCATTAGATATTCAATGTCTGTATTCCACTAGCACTACCCGAACTTATATATTGGTTAGATCGCATTCGCAACTATGCTTATCCAGCACGATGTTATCCGAATTTAAGGTCTATATAATACTCGTCAAATTGGTATAAATATTCTTTCAATGTACTCAGTAAATGATAAATTATAAGCCCTGCTTTATATGATAGATTCCTCAAAGTTTTGTCAATTACGAGTATAATAATATTGATAGCCATGAAAAGAAATAGATGTATATTTGAGCCCCATAAACCTGAGGCTGATGAACTCACATTCTTCATTGGATAAAAAGTCCAGTGAATAATCCATCCAGGCACGGCCATCTCAGTATTCCGTACAAAAAGTAACTAGTTACATGCAATAGGACGGCGACTGCGACAATCCGGTTCGGTGCTTTATTTGTCGAAGCGAGAATCGAGTGTTGCAATGTTAGTAGCAAAGCCTTTTTTTTTGTCGTATTTTTTATCAATCTACATCACACTTATATAGGAACCATACCACTGTGCGTTAGTTAGATGCCGGATCGTGTATACGGTTCGAACTGGTGTTTAAACGCTTCGAAATTATTCAGTGCCTCTAAGAATACTTTGGCAAATTATGTGAAAAGCTCATAAAATGGATGCGAGAAATTTAAAAGCACACTCGATTGGAAACCCATTCTCAATCATAAAATTGAGGGACAACTTTCAAAACACTGTATTAATCTGGTGCAAAAGTGTTAAGCATTGAAGGCATTAAATATCAAAGTCATCTGCTGCTTTTAGTCAACCTTGTGATTTATTAGCTAAAAATGGTTGTCTTAAGGTTCTAACTAATTTTCTCCTGAAGGTGAAGGTGGAAAATACGACTGCTTTCTTGAAAAAAAAATTCCAAAGACTTGTAGCTTCTACAACCATGTAAACAACAGATTTTACCAAAGATAAAATTACTTACTTTTTTACATAAATTTGTCTGCAATATTAATCTTTCTCGTTGATGTATGAAAATTAAACCTAGAAGACAGAAAACAGTTTGGATATATATTCGAAACTTAAAAATTGCTGAATTCAGCTTCATTTATTTACCTAATGATTACCTCATTTCATACTGTATGTTAGGCCAAATAAAGAAAAACGTGCGATATTAATTTTGGATGGACATTATTCACATACAAAAAATGTGATTCAATTAGCAAAAAAGAGTAGAGACATTCTCATGTCTGTAACGCTATACACCTCATATAAACTACAACTCCTTGATCGGTTTTATAGCATTTTTAAAACTTATCATGCCCAGAAAATAGGTAATCGAGTAAGTCTCATCGCGGAAGGATATTTACAACACATCAAGTGTCTGAGCCAGCTTGAAAATAATTGTTTAAAGTCAATTACCTAGCTAACTTGTTGGTACATAATTAAATTATCATTAAGGTGACTACCACTTTTTTAGGATTTGTACCTAAATTATATTAATTACTTCGTTTATTCAAATATGCTCTTTTTAACGTAAAATTAATTCTAGCAACATACATTTCATCATATTTTATATTCTTATTTCGCGTTTATATTAAATAAATTGTTTAAAATTAAAATGATGAAAAATTCGTTTTAGTATGAAATTAACCTAGTTAATTTTATTATTTTGAAGTAAAATAAACTAAATCCTAATTGTTTTAACCTTACTGCTTAAAATTAACAATTTAAGACCATTTTATGAACATAAGAAATAAACAAGGAAAATTTTCTTATAAAGAACTTTACATTTCAGCCATTTTTATTATATTTCATTTATATTTTGCAAAAATTATTGTATTCTACAATGTATAAAGTATTGGAGGTTTGTATATTATTCTTGGTATTTGATGTCGTTACGTGAAGTACGATGTATATACATATTAGCAACTCGCACGAGTACATTTTCGTACAGCATAGACAGTGTTTAAATCTATTGCTTTATATACCACCTTAAGTGTCTCCCCTCAGAATGAAAAGATGTTGATCGATCGTCTCGCGTCTGTGCGCCGCGCCAGGGGAAAACTTCCGTTTGTAAGGCTTACTCAAAAACATCCTTTTAATATTTAAACTATTCATCCAAATGATCCGACGTAAATGACTATTTTCATCTAAATTAAATGCGCGAGTATATAATAATAATCGTAATCGTAATGCTATGTACAGTTGTGACCCTTTACTAATCGGAAAAATAGAACATGCATATAGATATACTTTAACACACATGTCCTACAAAAATCAATGATACAAAAAATCTCCACGACTCTGGATGACTCGCGCCGATCAGAGTACTACGAGTGAAAACGGTTACATTCACGCATCAACGAAGAATTGTCTCCCCAATTCGGCGACGCATGATATAAATGTTGTCGACTCTGTCTTACAAAAGACGGCAGTTATCGGCCGTCGTCGACCCCTAATAGTAGTTTATCCGAGACGAGTGTTAAGTGGGTTTCACACTTAATTCTTTAAGTATGTTTTACGGTGGACTAAATACGATACGTTTAAATAGGATACGAACTGAAAGAAATGTACGAGCAAAGAGTTATGCCGTACAATTAAACATTTAAGTGAAATTTACTTATTACCACCTCCATTTGTAATAGACATGGTTAGATTCATTCTAATGAATACTCAATGACCGTTTATTGGCAGTTGAAATTTGATTATTTATTTATATGACTACATTTATTCAAATATGTACTACTAGAAAGAAATTAAAACATGCAGCGCCATCTAGAGATAATTTAGTAAAGCGTTCTCAAAAAATTAAAATCAGCCTCGCAACCTACTTTATGTAAGTATGCAATCGATCTTCGTATTTAAATAAAGACACTATTGACCACGAAACTTCTGTATCAGACATGAGATGCATCAGGAAAAATTCAAATTATATAAAAATCCTATTCGTTAAATTAAAGACAGCAACGAAGAAGTCGAACTCCAAACATTTTTGTCTCCTTTAGCAGCAAGCACGCGCCCAGTAGAAAGACAAAGCTGAAATCCTGTCTCGTCAGCATTGAAAACTCGTTTTGGATCCTGAATTGCCTCTAACAGATTTTCACTTGTCAAGTAGTTTCTGATTTCAAGAAACCATTTCTTAATGTCAGCTTCAGACACGCAGGCACTAGCTTTAGTTACTCCCTCGCTGGTTCTTTCAGCTTTTAAAAAAGCTCTTAGCCATCCCTGACCAGGCCTATTATTGACAAAAGGAGTAACGCGTGGATTATCAGTTAAAAATGTTTGAACTGTGTCGAGAATATCATCTGACTTCTTAGCAAAGCCTTTACGAGCCATTTTTATCAACCACTCTACAATGGTATTTTCTTCTTCATATGTCAAATGCGGTGTTGGCCCAAATTGAGACTTTGAATTAGGATGTTTGAGTTTAAACTGTAAAGTTCCTCTTGGTATATTATATTTCTTGCAGCTGCTCTCAAAAACATTGTTTTTGTATTAATTTTTTCTAAAGCCTCGTCAAGGGCCTCTTTTGTATATTGGGGTACCTTCGGCATTATTTTTTCTTTTCTAACCTGATATAAAAAAAATATGAATAAGTTTAAGCTAATTTATTCAAAATAAATAAAAAATACTTAGTATAGTTATTGGCCTACTTTTTCTATAAGTTAGCTTTACGAATTATACAGTAATTGGCCTAGGATAATTATTATTCATAACGATTTAAAAATTCTAGTAATTGAATAGGACACTTAATATCATAACAGAAGACGTTTTATTTAATAACAACGCCAATTATTATTTTTTCATTAAATACGGTAATTGGCATAGGGGGCCAATAACTATAAGTTATTAAAATAATTGTGACAGCTATAGGCCACTACAAAATTTTGAGGTTATAAAGAAAGTAACCTATATTACATTCTAAATTTGTTTATAACGCATAACAAGGAATTATTTTATAGAGTTTGAATAACAGCACTAATACATAAATTTTTCAAAATAAGGTATAAAAAAATAGCAGTCTTAACAATTTTTTAGAAAAAAATACTTACGTTTGCACCTCCAGCAAAAAATTATACAACCGAAACGAACCACTTCACCTAGCGGAATTTTGTTAAACTATTTGACAGAGGATGTAAGTGTTGCCATATTCATGTAGTTTTAAATCTACTATTTTTGGGTTTTTGCTAGTTTTTTGATGTCAACGTTAAAATGGCCAATAACTGTATAGGGGCCAATAACTATATCGTTTCCCCTACGTTCCTTTCCATATTAAACATACTCGGACATCCGGTTTCGGCTTTACCCGGACGAAAAGGGATATGAGTGCATTTTGTTTTATTCCCTGTTTTTATAATAATTACTGACTTTTGGTGATTTTCCGAAAACGCTGAAATAATTATCGCTTTACTTTTATAAGAGAGGATAAATAAAAATCTTTTATGTTAGAGACATGAATATTTGTATTACTTTATTTCGAATTTGTCATACAAACATTTACCTCCATTTTAACATATTTAGAGGTTGAATTCCAAAAAAATCTTATCTTAGCGAGCAACTAGAAATAAAGAGAATATAAAAAAAATTGTCTGTAGTTTTTATAATTCTGGCCATTCGTGATGAGTCCGGCACTGACTGATACTTGGCTTATATACGTGTATGTAAATTTTGCGTTATGCCTGGTATAATTAATATTTATATTTTTGGTATTATTTTCTCGAATGCTATATTTCATTTATCTGTAGTATCGTTATATTTTCTATCAGAAGTATAAAAAAGCAAAGGAGAACCGTTTGTAGCCAAAAAACTTACAGTTTCCAACCGTATGAGATAAAATTTCGAAGCCAAAATATAAGTTCTGTAATTTGCATGTATGTATGTGTGTATAAATAATAAACGTTAATTTGCGTTAACCGCTAATACTTACGCATTTTAGTTAATTTTGAAAATAAGATGTTGCTAGATTGTTATTAGATGCAAGAAAATTATAGGTTTATGAAAATTAGATAACTATAATACAATCAAGTTATTTTAAAAATAAAAATAACATTTCAGAAGTGAGTAACAAGGTAGAGACTCACTTGAAGACGACCCAATACATACAACAATTACATTTTTTATAACAATTTTTAAAATTCTCCATGGTCCAAGATGGGTGCCAAGAATGCTCACACCGCCTCAAAAACAACCCCGCGTGGAGTGTTCTCGCGCGTTTTTGGACCTCTGTAGTGAAGACAAGGATGAATTATTGAGTTGAATTGTTACTGGACACGAAACTTGGTTACATCATTATGAACCTGAGTCCAAACAAGACAATTCAGTGGCACAAAATAGGCACACAACCACCCAAGAAGTTTAAGGTGTCACAGCCGGCTGGAAAAATCATGACGACAGTCTTTTCATTCAGATTCAGAAGGGATTCTGTTGACGGATTATAAAGATAAAGGTGTTTCCATAACCGAAGAATACTATGCGTCAATTCTAGAGAGGTTGAAATAAGCAGTCAAAGAAAAAGAAGGGGAAAATTGACCAAAGGCCCGTTCACACGAGCCGCGTTGCGCTGGCCGCCCTGCACAAGGTGGGCTTCGATATGTTGGAACACCCACCCTACAGTCCTGACCTGGCTCCCAGTGATTATTATTTGTTCCCAAACCTTAAAAAAGAACTTCGGAGAACTACTACTATATAGTGTTCCCGAGTTAAACATACTACACTATTATAGATATTTCAAAATAATGTTTCAAAGAATTATACACGGCAATGTAATCCACAAACAAGTTCCAAGATATACTTTTAATTTTTTGACCATATAGTTCAGTACGGGCTAAAGTGCAAAATAAATAACTAAACTTTTGGAGCGGGTATAAAAGGACCGTTATCAAAAATATTATTATATAAAAAAATAATTGAAGAAAAATGCAATAATGATTCCGACGGGCAATTAGTTTATGATAAAGATAACATGGCTGTACATTCTTAAAAAATCTGCCTTTTTGCGCTTAGTTTGTGAAAACTTTTTTAAGATCCATAGCTAAAGGAGGAACCCTTAAAGTTACGCCATGTCTGTCTGTATGTCACAACCGTTTTACTACGAGTATCGTATTAACGCTAAAAAACTATTTATAATGTTTTTTGCTATATTATTCCTGATTACTTTCGTTTAAAACAATTTGGGGTATTCCTGGATACTTTCCATCCAATCTTTGCATTAGCAAAACTCACCTGAAGATGTTGTAATACAATGAAACCTAGGTCGTGGTAAAGAACTTAAAGAAAGTAGAAATAATACTACATCACGTAGTTTCATTTAATTGTGAATAATGAATTTCTATAAAATTAACGCCAAATATATTCAAATAATCCCCACATTAATATAGGGCTTGCCGCCCAATGTGAATGTGGGGGCGCATACCCCATTATGTAGGATATCGTCGAATATTCCATTCAAATGTATTGGGGTCTTTTGTTATGAACAGCTTTTCGATGCAGGTATCCGTTTCCGAAATATTAAGCTTTAAAGCGATAATTTTTATTATCAAAGATATATAAAAATCCCGACCTCCTATCAGCTAATTCGTTTTTTAATATCTACAAAGTATATATATAACGAAATTATACATAACGAAATTAGAAGGAGAATTATCGCAGCTAAGTAGGCTCTACAAGTTTCCGAGTAATAGTCGACCAACTTACGATAGGTACTTGGGTTTGTAAAACGTCCATAGAAATTCTATACAAATGATTTAAATCAGCTGCAAAATTAACTTTATATTTTAAAATGTATATTTATAATATTTATGTAAGATACAGGTAATATATTTATATATTTACATGGTTTGAAATAATATTAATATTTTTATTACATAGTTTTGATTTTAACTATTTGCATTTTAGGCAGAATGTGAAAACCGAGTGTCTGCGTGCGAGAGCGAGGGCGGTTCGACGTTCAGACGCCCGGTCTGCGGCACAGACAACCAGACGTATTCAAACCGCTGTCAACTTCTGCGCGCACAATGTCTCGGCTATCCGGTCCAGGTGAAGCACAGGAATGCGTGCAGTGGTAAGTTGCAATAATTGCGATCCAATATATTTGATGACTTAATTAATTCAATTTTCAAATATTTTTAAATGCAAAATTAACGCTAATTTATGTACATCTAATTTTATTTTTATTATCTACATAGAATTGTGTTTATGACTCTTGGAGACTACTCTGTGAATAATAAGGATCTCATGTTTACTTGGTAAACACTTCGCGTTCAAATATTATTATCGATAGATGTTTGCGTTTGGAATGCGCTAAATCATTCGGACGTGAAGCAAGTTATTTAGCATTCAGTAATAAAATATATACGAGCATATAGTATTCTGAAATTTGTGAGTTTAAAATCTTATTTTTCAATTATCGATTTGATTAAATTTTTATTTGTATAAATGGTAACATCCCTTTGTATATCATTAAAGAAATAATTCGTATACAATCCTAAGTATATAAATAGTTTTATATTTTATATATACAAAAGTAAATAAATAACATACAGAACGGACATTTACAGTCTAATTGTTTAAATACAAGCTTCTCTTCAAGCCTCTTTCTTAAATGGTTGATTTATTAGCATCTTCCAGTTTGTTAATAAGTTATTGATAATATAATAAGTAAACGCACAGTATCAAGTGAAGATGAGTGTGCTCGGTATGATTGTAATAAATCGAAGACATTTCGAATGTTATTTGCGAAGAGATAAAAAATTTATATGGGACATTATTAATGTTTCTTAGCGTGTACTAAAATACCGAAAAATAGTAATACAATATTTTCTTAATTTTTGAAAGTCCACATTTTTCTTGATTCTCAATTATAGGGACGGGACCACGCAAGAAGGTCAAGATATAAAGGTCGTTCGAAAACGATAGAAATAAGACCTTTGGGTTACAAATTTTTAAATATCAGCGCAGTATTTTATTGACAGAAAGTTGTTAATGACATTAAATCTAAAGTGGCTTTTACTGATGAATATGAGGTTGGGTTTTGAAAAAAACTAAACACTGTATTGTTTTTGTGTTATTAAGATGCCTTGATAGCAACTTACACGGTCTCTTTAGTGGAATGAGTTTATTTATTACCTTAAATATTTTATTGTCTGTTATATTGTACACTTCATAAATTACAAATCATTAAATTGATGTAATAAAACGTATCTCCACATTGTTATTTTTGTTGCAAAAGGTGTACGATCTCGGGTATATTTATATAACTTTCGTACTTTTTGCTTTTTACTCTGTTTATCTGTATGGAAGATGGCACAAATGGCTTATTAATTCTGATATTCATTAAAGAATTTCGATAAAAAACTTCTATTTTTTGTGTTACTGTATTAAGTAGAAGCTGAGAAATATAACTTTTAACCTTTCGTAGAAAATGTCACTTCTTGTACAGGATTGTGTATTGTCAATATATTACCTACAGTGATCATCAAGATACGATTTATAGCATTTAGTCTTATTCATTTGTTCGATTCAGTCTTGATAGATTTTATATGCTTATTCTTTTTGCTGATCAAGCGAATATATAAAATCATGAGGGCATAGCGTATTTAATTTTGATTGAATTCAACTCAGCGCATTTTACAGTGAATTATTTTTTCTGACTCGAAAAACTTATTCATTGTAGTAATTTTATCTCGGAGCAGTCATTTTGCAGATTTTTAATCTTAATTGTGAATTTTGAAGTAATAGATATAGTACAGGATTCGAAAGTGATATAAACATTTTTGGACTGTTTGAAATGGTCTAATACATAATTAAAGATTAATAACTGAACATGGCTGAATGTCAGAAAGTAGATCTGTAGCTAACTACCTCAATTCGTTAAGTTAAAACTGAAATAGCATTATTGCGGTTATTTCTGTCTGCTGGTATTCATAGTACGGATGATTTGCAGTCTGTGTTGCTATGGAGCCACTCTGTAAATATGTATATGATGTAAAACTTTAGGCCAACATTAGTCAAATATTATTTGTATTAATTTCCAAAATACACCGGGCAGACGTAGCAAACTTGGTTTCCAGAGAAAATATTTCTTCTGTATTTAATAGTGTAAGTAATCAACGATGATTAATCACTGTAGTCATACGTTTGTTTATTCTATAATCTGGTGAAACCTCAATATCGTTTCGCTTTATTATGAAGATTTCAGATGAATTGGAATACACATTTATTTCATGTAGCGGTCTCTTGTCATACTTTTATAAGAGTTTATTCCAATTTATGCCTATTGTTTTTCGATCTTATTAATATATCTAATTGATACATAGGGTGGACTTATTGCTACGATTCCAGCTCCGCTCGCCAAACGGCTGGGAATCAAACCCGGGTCTCCGCAGTGCGCCATACCGTCAAAGGCCGTATGCTTTGTCAACCTTTTGATCAACCTAATACACCATGGCGACGACGATTTTGTGTTCCTTAGCATTGTCTCGGATGATTTTTTAGTATTCTTACAGTCGGCATAAAAAAAATATTAAGAGAAGTAAAAAAAATTAGACCCAAGTAAGATCTAGTAATTATATAAAGTAAACAATTCAAAAATAATTAGGTTGCGACACTCCAATGGTAGGCTTCAGTAAGGAAGGCACGTTTTACTTTTTTTACTTTTGATTTTTATACTGTCAGAACCCATTTCTTGTTACGTGTGCGTTCTCATCCCTTCTCAACGCTACGTAAATTAATGTCACTTCTTCAGTTGGATCTCGGCATTTAGAATTATTATTAATTCTACGTCCTTATTTTATTTCTCACGTGTCCGTAATTTTATTTCCTGTATTGCGATACTTTTCGAAGTATATTTCTTTGTACATATATCGCACACCAAATGAAACCAGTTTTAGTCCTGTCACCCATTCCCTGACACACATTTTTTCTAATATACCAAACAATATTTAGTTTATATCCTGCTTAACTCTATACTGTTATCTTATCTCCTGCTTATTTTTGTACTGTTATTTTTCATAAGTTTCTTTACAATCTTTTTGTACTACCTTAATAGCTCTATTATAGTAACAGAGTTTTATCCCCTCAACTCATTATTCAAAATAGTCTATGATATTCCGAACAAAGTCTTTTGATTAACAGTAGTTGAGAACCTAAGGCATTTATCAACTTTTCTTTTCACTTGAAGTATATAAAAAATAAATAATCGTATACGTCAAAAATAAATAATCATATGTCTCCATTGTATCTCAAATATGAATTACGGATGGTAAGTCTGGATGAGTGTTTTCTTAGGCTAAGCGTACTAAACTCTCTAGTCGAGTTGTGCGTCACGTCACATGTGTTTAGTCGATATTGGTGTGGACAGCGTCGATCAGTTGTCGCAGTTTTCGTTGACCAGTGATCATAGAGATTTCCAAGTAGTCATTCGTGTATGTTCATACTCCTACAAATTATTCAAGTTGTCACGTTGTGTATAAATTATGATTGATGCGCACGCAGTAGAACAGTTATCGCAATAGTACAGTCGCCCGAGAACTATTGAATTATAAAAAGGTTACCGCTTTTCTTGATAAAATTGTGATAGTTCTCTCTTCTGTACACACAAACACTTCTGTTTTAAGAAGCGTAAATTGCCATAGACACAACACTGTCGGGAATGAAAACGCGACAAATTTCAGCAATTTACATTCCGAGCTTACCATGTGATTTCTCCATGGCTATTTTCTACTTCTTTATGCAATAAATTCTTTCTTACCATGTGATTTATCCGTGGCTATTTTCTATTTGCTATACGAAGAGCTGCGATTTTAAGGTTTGCTGTTTTTCATTACAATTTAATTTGTAACAACAATTTTAGAAAGTGTTATTTATTTTAGAAGAGCACGATCTGTGTTTTTTTTACCTCTCAGAATATTTTTATAAATTTGTATATATTACGTCAGATTCGATAATCGTTAAGTGCAGTTTGGAATTCATTTGATATTCAAACAACTTATTACGTTGATGTTATTCCGATATTCCAACGGCCGGAAATGGGTCTATTATTGTTTGTTCGGAATTATTCCATATTTATCCAATTATCGAAATTTAAATATTCGGATATGTTTTATTATTTGGCTAAACAATTGTTTTCTTTTTGATTTTACTTTAATAAAGGGTAATTTTCTGTATTTTTATCTATAAATAAAAGGTACGCTCGATCGCTGTGAATTTTAACTAACACTTTTCTGACGTCTTGAATCTAGTGGATTCTAGTAACTCCGGCACTGTATCAAACAGGTTTTATTAGCTCGTCCAATATATTACTTCGCGCTATAAGTTATGGCCGCCACACGTACTTTGAAATAAAGTATTCTATTTCATTTTAGGCAAATTTGTTTTGTCCATTACCTAAAGTTTTTTAGAAAAACGCAACACATCGTTTATGAACGAGTTGAAATTTTCGAACATAACCTAATTGAAGCACTTCAATTCAAAGACATTATATTATATTATTAATTCACAGACTATGAAAACGTGAAACTAGGCTATGTGAATTATTATGTTTTATATCATTTACTAACAATTTCTTTATTAACAATTTGGTCATATCGTTATTTTGTGTGTATTTTTCTTGCCAAAAGTTTGGTTGTATTTTTTTACTTTAAAAATGGTGGCAACTCTAAAATCTCTAAACTCTTAGCCAACTACTAGGACTTTTAATTGTATGTTTTTTAAAGCGAAATATATAAAATTATTTACTTAAATATACTCGTCCATGATCTAAAACTGTATTAATTTTGATACAGTCGAATTGTTTTTGACTATGTAAACAAGTCAAGATAAAATATAAAACACGCTAGCTTACATGGTTGAATTAATTTATGTAGAAAAAATTTAGTTAAAATTAGAGAAAAAAATTGACAAAATAAGTAAGATAAAATGTAAACATAATGTTGCAGAAGTTAAGTAGTGTGAAACGTTTTTATGTTTACATTACACACAATTTACACACAATTTACATAAAATTTAAACGTATCTTATACTTTTTTATTATGTTTTATAATAATAATCTTTTGACTTGTAGCATGAGAGGGGACGGTTATAACTGCATGTATTAATTATATTATTAAAACTTTAAAGTGTCAAAATATTATATGTTGTTGCTTATTGACGTTGGTTCAAAGTAATAACCAGCTGATGCTTGTTGGCATGTTTGTAAACAAATTGCAACCTATAATCAATAATACCAAGTCCCGTTAATTTTAATATGAAAATGTCGATACATTTATTTTTACCAACAACCATGCAACCCTATAAACTAATTCGCAACACTCATAAATCTCGCGACCTAACACTGCATGATTTGTAATAATGTTGCATCGTATGTCTGTCATCTCGCATTTAGGGGACAGTCAACCTTGTTCAGTGAGCCTCGACTACGCAAAGAGTCTAAGGCGTTCGCCCCACGAGGGCGGAGCACCCTTCATCCCCAAATGCAGGGCCGATGGCACTTACGCCGCCGTCCAATGCCACAGTGACACGGGCTGCTGGTGCGTAACGCCCATGGGCAAGCCAATCGCCAACACGGCCGTCAGAAATGGAAGACCGAAATGCGGATCGACTGGTAAGTAAATCACGTTATGAATTTATGGGAGATGGTGGTGTAAGTCTTTACTGTGTCCAGTCCCGCATTTTGTACACGCAGATTGACGAGTAAATGTATGCGGAAATTCTTTGATTATAATTACGTGGCGAGTGCCATTATCTCACTCGATTTCATTCCCTGAAGAAATGTGTTTGTGTCGAAAAAGAATAATATTACGTTGGCATAGTTTGAACATGAAAAAATTCGTTATTTTTTTCATTTAATTTTGCAAACGTATTTCAAAAATATTTTATTGCTATATATTGAATATATAGGTATATATTAGGATTAAGATATTAGTTGTTACCTTTTTTAAATTTTCTTAGTATTAAAATTATTAGGCAAAATGCATTTTCAAATAAAAATAATGAAGCTTATTCATAGTATAATGTTGTACTTGAGAAATATATTGCAATCTCTAAACTGAATATTAAACTACGACAAAAAAAGGATCGACGCTTGTAATACATCAGTGAACTTTATTTAATTTGCCGTAGCTTATGCATACAAATTTCCCTACCCGGCTAGAAGTCGAAAATATTAATTTTATAAGCGAAAGTTGGATTAATGTTCCACGAGTCACTGAAAGTATGCACAGCCACCGTTTTTATCTTATTATCGTGTATCAAGGTCTGAGGTAACTCTTTTTCAAACATCTGCTCGCGTGGCAGTGCAAGCCTTTTAAGGACAAGTATGACTTCGATGGAGTTGCAGCATAAGTATGGTATGTACGCATCTCGCAAATATGTTATCTATTTATTTAATTGCCAATGTTTAGAGTTGACTACCATCTTTTGTACTATTTTCTTTCCATTGTGTCAACATCAATCATTCACAATCGCCTTAGACACAATTTTAGTTGATAACTAGCTAGATAACGTTCTCGTATACAGCTGGATCTAATTAAATCTAGCAATAATTTCTAGATTGACATTAATTGAGTATTGTACCTGTATTATTACACGTCAAACAAAATAAATGATAATCATATATCGTATTTCGGAAAAAGTGTAGAACACATACGAAAACATTGAAAGACCAGTTAGATTTAAGCTTGTCTCGCACCTGCCGTTCAAAATTGAAAATAGAATTTCGATGTTTTAAACAAATTACAGACAATAAAAAATTGTCCATACTTGTCTTGTATATTTCAAACTGTCTTAACTTTTTTAATCAGTTTTGTAAACAAGACGTCTGTTTTCGAAACCACGGCGCGTTGGCCTTTTAAAACTTTTTTTTTAATCCTTCACAGTAATGTACAAAAGTATTTATAATGAGGAAAATAATGTGTTATATAAATAAATTTTCTTTTAGAATCGGTTCTAATTCAATAACCCTAAAGTATTTATATAAATACGAAAGCGTTATATTTTTACCTTCAATTTTAATGTAACAATTTTTTTGTTGCCCCCTTTTCCTCATTTCTCCAAAATTAAATTTCACAAGTTTACAGTTGGAAAAATTAATGTTCCTAAAAGGACTCTTTTTCTTTTAATATTTTGCAATATTTGAATTTTTGTACGGTCTATGTAGGTTTATATAAAAAAGATCCATGCATGTTCATAACATTCAGTATGACGTCTTAATTTATAAATAAATTTATAGTGAAAGTATGTACAGCCTCTGTTAGATGTCGCTTAGGTAATTTGCTCAATATAATTTGAACAATGAATTATACGATGGCGCCAAGTCATCATGTTTAAATATCACTATTTTGTATTTATATTCCCGATTGCCTTGAATCGACGTTTCGACTATTCGACGCGTTTCATCGACAGGGTAGATCGAATCAAAGAGTCAAGTGCATGCTATATGTTTATTTACGTTATTTATGCATATGCTGTTATGTGCTATTGCTCGATGCCAACTAATTAACTCTAACATTATTTTAAGTCAACATACTTTTATTGAAATTACTTTTAAGATATGTTAGTTGCAATTTAATTTAAATTCTATATGACGCGATCCTAATAATAAAATTTGTTGTGTTATAATTCACGACTTTTTGTTACAGATTTTATTATTGTAGTTTTCGTATAACGTTCATGTCATAATGTTCATTATTATGAATTTTTAAGCACTATTTATGGTGCGAGTTAAATTAGTTTTTATTTTAATGAATAATGTTTCACTATATAGCGTCAGATTTAGTAGTGTATTCAGAAACAGGTTTACCTATTTATTAGTGTGTTCAGAAACGGGTTGACCTTTGTTAAACCATTTCAGTAATATTCATTTTGTAATTCTCCACTAGGTAACGGTATTTATTTTATGTCAAATTTAATATAACAGTGCCTGCTCTATCAACACTACCAGGATACCTTTCTTTGTGAATCCCAGAGGATAAATGTTTGAAATAAATATAGGCAAGAATGTTGGTGTAAAAATATTAAAAAAAACGCGTGCCCAAATTATTTCTTTGTCAATTTTAATTTTTTAACATTTGCCGCTGTTGTACTACGTAGAAAAAAGTCATTTCATGCAAAAAAGAGCCATTTAAATCGGTTGATATGTTAACAATTTATAATTATATGCAAACACATGTTAATACCGACATTTTGTATTACAATGTTCTTTTTTTAATTTATGCACTTGCACGTCCTCGTCGTAACTAAGTAATAGTTACTTCCATAGAGGCATAGAAGATTCGGTTGGAAAAAGTCTATATTTAGTTGAGGTATTTACTTATTCTCGATATACCTTCCGGAAGTATTATTTTCAATAGATTTAAATTTTTTCGGCTTATAGTTAATAGTCCTTACAAATTTGCTTTCATTCAAATACAAATTCATTCTGTCTCATGACATAATATTTATTTCAGTTATACTTTTAAATATAACCATTATTTCGTCCCATTCCTAAGACAATTTTACTAATATTAGAAATGTTCTTTTTGATAATGTATTGGTAATCTTACCTTTGTTCTATAGTTTGATACTTAAGTAGCATCAAACCAAAAAACAAAGTTGTCGCCCAATATTCTTTTTGTGTCAAAAAATGTTGGAGGGTGATTAACATTTGCAAGTTTTCTTTTTTGAGCACTTTTTTTCGGGAACGTGTTGAGAAGTATTATGATAAAAAACAATTTACATCTTTTTTCCAATCGGATCTTTAACAAGCTTTCGTTTGATACCTTCTCTACACGATGATCTCAAATTTTGTTTAACTGTTCACTTAACCTCAAAACAATATTTAAATGTTTCTAAGTCATAGCTTTCATGAAACTATTTTCAATTTTGTATTTTTAGGAAGATGTAAGAAAACACACAGGATTAGAATAAGACAGGATAATGATTGTTTATTAATTGAAAATTATAATAAAAAAATATTGTAGCGTAGAGGCACTTTTTGGAAATACTTTGTTCATAAATTTAATATTGAGACAAAAACGCATCTATGGACTTTCCGAAATTACGTTATCATCTGTACTTCACTTTCTTGTTGCAAATAATGGTACCTGAATTGACTCATCGTAACTGTAATATACAACGAACAAAATAGCCCTAACATTATTGAAATGCGACCACAGCACGTAACAAAGCAATCACACAAAATAAATTCGCAAGTGAAGTTATTTAGAATTTAAAAACTACCCCCTCCCCCTCCTCCACCTGCCATCATCCCCAACGGAAATGAATCGCTAATTGAGCGGACTACCGGTTATGATTCATATCAAGCCGCCGGTGTTGAAGGGCGTTCGTGTGCTATCCATTCGAAACCGACATTTCACTTGAATGTGGTGAGCTGAACGGGCTGGCTTTTTAATTATCGAATACATTAGACGCGTCAGCGATGGCTATTGAGAGCATGCCAGTCATTTCCAGCTCGATTATATGTTTTGAGTTTAACACATTCATTGCCGGCCATTTTTGAGATATCCTTCACTACGACAGCGCCATTCAATGCATTTGAAGCCTACCAAGATTTTTGTTTGTTGGAAGTCCAACCAACAAATAAAATAAAGAAAAATGGAAACTGGACATTAAATGCTTTAAACCGAAATTTATGTCATGTTTCGCCTGATAAAAATAAACAATCACGGATACCAGTACCCTATGGGCAGTAGACGCGTTAAGTCGCCTTGTGTTCTCACGGACGGATAGCATGTTTATATTCGGATAAAATACGCTAAAGTTGGAACGCGTGTTCGATGTTCAAGTGTTTTTGGTCAGCTTCCTCGAGTCTTATCGGCGTTTGTTAATGCGTTTTAATTAAATCTAGTTAGCCTATTTAACTTATAGTCTACAACATTACTTACACAGCTGTTATCTGTAATTGTACGTGAATAATTCGTTCTCATATAATGAGAAGTTTCATACTTGGATAATTTGTTCTCATGTTGAGCAAAATCGAATATTTTTTCATAGTATTAGTTTAATCAATTCTTACTGAAAACGTTTTTAGTAAGAATTGATTAAATTTATAAAGTTTAAAGGTATACTGGAAAAAATGTATCTATCTTAGAAGCAAAGGGCTTGCGGCTGATAAGGACGATTACTTCTGCATTTTGTCGCTAGCTTAAAAAGTTAAATTATGGACTTTGAACTATGAATGGACGCGTCACTGACCTAGCTTAGATGGTAATCCGTTTTCTACAGCGATTGTTAATATAGCTACGCCACAGACTTATGTAGTGAACTTCTTTTGCTAGCTTTGACTTACTGAAACAAATGTATTATTCGTAACGAATTATTCTTTCCTTCTATATTTTATAAATCTTAAACTTTGAAATTTTGTATATAACTTTACCATGCGCAGAGATTCAAAACGATTGATTTTCATTTATAATATACACTATTTATTTATATCTAATTTATGTGTGACAATTTAAATTTACAATTTAACTACTTTATTACACAGTCCCTTATCTTTACGTATAATATATTTACTCTTACGATATATTTTCTCAGGATTGATTCCTCTCATTATTCTGAACGTGAAATATTTCTGGTTAATGTGAAAAATCTCAGTCGTTTTCGCTATAATGGCCCTCAAATTTCGAAATTGGCAGAATAACCTTTCTGAGAATATATGGTGAGGACATGAAAATACAAAAGAAATAATACAAACTGTATAAATAAAGATAGAAGTATGTGTATTAAAGATCAATTCAACAATTGAAATTTAAGTTTATACTATGTGTAGACCTGAACTATGAAATAGCTTAAAATTCGTTTTTGCATTGTAGCAGATGGTCTAGTTCGAATAGCTACACTTATCGATGAGGACGGTTACTTCTTCTAATTTCTGTCCCTAAGTTAGAAGTTTAGTTCATACAGTTGTGACAAAACGACTCAATTTTACGGTTACCTATCTAAAATATAATAAAATTGATCTAGTTCGAATAGCTACACTGGCCGATAATGACGTTTCTTCTACTTTTTGTCGCTAGAAAGTTAGAAGTTTAAATCTTACAGTTGTGACAAAACGACCCAATATTACTGTTAGCTGTTTAAAATGTAATAAAAATAAACAATCCTAAAACGTGATTCGCCCTTGCTATTTTAAAATATTTCCGAGAGACACCCTTGTACAGGATGTTAGGTAACAATTACGGAAAGCCGAGTTGCGCTTACATACCTGCGAGTACGTGTGAATACGCGCGCGTCCCGTTCGGTTGAACGCCTCTTACGAGGTAGTCAGCCTCTCGCCTATTGTATTGGCGTACATTTATATCAATTGTATGTATGTATGCCAATTTCCATGTTAGTAATTTAATGGTGATGAGAAATTAGACAAACCTCTAAATAGGTGGTCGCTTTTTCGTATTGTAATCTCTTGACGGATAGGTGTATTCTACATACATTTAAATTATATTTATGAGTTCACGGATTTTTTTCCTTGTATATAGTAACTAAAAGTTGACTAGTACCCAGATCCGATTTTTCATTATTAATATTTCTAAGCCCGACTTGAAAATTCCTCTCCTTAAATGTTTTTTCGTGTTCTACAGTGAATTTAACGATTCTTCGTTCTGTCCGTCCGACTGTCTTTCCATCTACTACAGTCTGAGTCTATACTGCTTTTTAAGTCTAAAGATAGCAGTTTAAAAAAGTTTTGCTAGTAGATGTCAAATGGCGAACTCAATTAATATGTAACAAAATATTAAACAGAATTTAACAAGCAGTTTGAAATACCTCCTCATACATGTAGCGTGGGCAAAAAAAAATGTATTTGCCTAAAATTTATTTGAAAAAAATGTATATCGCTCCCATTTAATTTTCTAACCATGGATTTAAAAAAAATTCACATATTTTTATTTAATTAGAACTAGATACTGTACCTATATTGGTAAATTAGGGTTAATTATGTTCATTGGAGTTTCGATTAAAATTATTTCAGTTGGCTTGTGTGTGTGTGTGTGCGTGTATATATATATATATATATATATATATATATATATATATATATATATATATATATAATGTATTTAAAACTTATAATTTGAACTATTATGTATACTGTCGGATGTCGGAGGGATCGGACCGTGGAAATTTGGACCTCGTGGAATTTAGATCTCCTCTCACTTTAACAATGGTCCATTGAATTTGCTTGTTGTATAGGCATCTCACTTCGCTCCACTGTAATCGTTGAATTTGAGAGATGTGCGTTAACATCACTAAGTGACAATATGTTTATTAATTGACAATATGTTCAATAATGTTCTCCTTCGGCATTTTTTTAATAATCATAAATTATACCGTTTGTTTTTACACAGTAAATTTTGAAACGGATACCTTTTTAAATGTTTCTATTTGTTTTACTATCACTTTTATTAACATTGATTGACTTTTTATATTAATAACGCTAATTTTTGTATTGGAAAGAGGTAATTTATAGTAAAACGTAAAATATTATATTACGTTCCTTCCTTTAGTTCTGAATATTATAATGTAATTTATAAATTGAAAGTGGAATATTAATAATTTGGTATTCATACTGACTGCGTGCCCGGCAAAAATCGATGTCAAAATAGTTTTCTGCCATTTTTTTAAGTTTTTTGTTGAAATTAGTAACAAATTTGGATTTCATTCTGATTTTCTTGTAATTTGTTATTAATGGCTTTTCCATATTTATTGTTGTACTTGGTTGAATTCTTATTCTGCAAGTTGCGATTCGAAATATCTATTGGTCTGTAATGAGTAGAATACCATTTGACTGTGTGACAATCGTTAGAATAATAAAAACTTATGATATAGACATCATCCAATTTTTGGCGATGTCTTTATTCCATATTTGGGTAATGTGAAATACATTCTTTTACAGAGTTGAACCTCTAGCACCTGTTGTCTCTTTGTCTTTCCCTATGTACCTGTCGAATAAGGTCAAGAACAACTAAATGTATTTAAATTATGTTCGGAATGCGACTAATTATTTAAGAAATGTGGTAATCCACGTGGCTATTGACTATATGCATCGACTCTCAGGAAGAAAACTCTTACAAACATATGCTCACTTTACGCTCTAACAGATAGATACGTTTATAGGAGATAATGTACAGGAAAACTTTTTTACTATTAGTAAATAATATTTATTTTATTTTGTTGCATAAAATCGTATTTCCTTACACATTTATTTGAACTAATCGAAAAAGTCGTAAGTGCCCTTTTTTGCAGAGTTATTTCAGAACTGGTCAAGAAACGGTTTAATTTGCGTTCGGAAGATAAAATACTTGAACCAAAACACAGTAAATTTGGGATCCCAAACTTATTACATCCTCAAAAAAAGACACAATAAAACTACGAGTGACAATCGTAATTGATCCTCCTTGACCGTAAAAGCTCGTAGTTATTACGGTCAAGGAGGTCTCTTCGGAGGAGCTCGTCTTTTAATCAAACTTTAGAATCTTAATGGAATTTTGATTATTATTCTAGCTAACTATTAAGATGGACTCTACCATTACTTACATGAGTTATCTGTTGAATTCAATTTCTTTAATACTCGTCTTATAAAGTTGTGAATTTAAGGGGTTGAAATTGAACCAGCCAGTCATTTCGCCTTATTTGGTACATTATTTTATTCCCCAGGGCTCCAAGATAATGCATTATTCATAAAATTCACCTGCAAATTGACGGCAAATTCAGGGTCCCTCCGTTTATTCTACCCACTTACTTAGTTATGTACACGCCTATCTCCTTAAGGATGGATCAATACAACATAAAGTGTGTGTGTTTATATGTATGTATGTATGTATATATATATATATATATATATATATATATATATAGCAGAAAAAATAAAGTGAACAAAGGGTATAGTCAATGACTATGGATGATATTGTATTTTATAAACGATAACGACAGGTTTTTTAGGTATATAACATTGATGCAGACATTATTTCAGTGCGTAATATCTGAACTAGCTGAGTGCTTTATTACTAATTATATAACTTGTACCTAAACTTAGTATGTGACGATTAGTTATGTTGACGTAAAATGTTTATAGAAAATGAACTATTTAACTTGGCCGTACATGAACCATATACCGTGCGTTTCAATAGAAGCGTTTTACTAATAACGTAAACAGTGTATCCTAATCTTAATTAAGCGTATTTATTTACTTAGCTGTTCTCTCGTAGTCACTAGCTGGCACTCTGCTTTAAATTTTCTATACTCTGAGTTGACAAAAATAATGTAAAAAGTGTATCCTAATCTTAATTAAGCGTATTCATTTATTTAGCTATTCTCTCATATTCTTTACTCCGATACCCGTACCGAGTGAATCGACGAGAAGCTGGCACTCTACTTTAAATATTGAATACTTTGAGTTGTACAAATAATAATGTAATAGTGTATTCTAATCTTAATCCAGCATATTTATTTTATTAGTGGTTCTTTCGTATTCACTACTTCGACACTCGTACCGGTGAATCGAGGAGGAGCTGGCACTCTGCTTTAATCTGTCTATACTTTGAGATGTATAAAAAATAATGTATACAGTGTATCTTAGTCTTATTCAAGCGTATTAATTTTCTTAGCGGTTCCCTCGTAGACACTATTTCGACACTCGTACCGAGTGAATCGACGAGAGGCTGGCACTCTGCTGTAAACGTTCTATACTATGAGTTGTACAAATGATAATGTAAATAGTGTATTCTAATCGTAACCAAGCATATTTATTTATTTAGCGGTTCTCTCGGTTTTTGTCGAGTGAATCGATGAAAAGCTGGCACTCGGCTTCAAATTTTGAATACTTTGATTTGTACAAATAATAATGTAAATAGTGTATCATAATTTTAGTAAAGCGTATTTATTTTATTAGTGGTTCTCTCGTATTCACCACTTGGACACTCGTACCGAGTGAATCGACGAGGAGCTGGCATTCTGCTCTATATTTTGTATAGTTTGAGTTGTATAAATAATAAAGAAAATAGTGTATCCTAATCTTAATCAAGCGTACTTATTTTCTTAGTAGTTCTCTCGTATTCATTACTTCGACACTCGTACCGAGTGAATCGACGATGAGCTGGCACTCTGCTTTATATTTTGTATACTTTGAGTTGTACAAATGATAATGTAAAAAGTGTATCCCCATATTTAATCAACGTATTTATTTACTTAACGGTTCTCTTGTATTCATTACACCGACACTTGCCCAAGCTAATTGACGAGAAGCCAGCGCTTTGCTTTGAACTTTGTACACTTTTAGTTGTTTAGTCTTTACGTCTTTTGCATACGACTTTTATATATAAAATTTAAAAGTATATTGGTTCAGTATCTTTTACCTATTTGAGTATTTCATTTAAGTAATTTTTAATAAGTTATCCATTATTGAAGATAATAAATAATGCTTTTCTGACGTGCTAGAGAAATTTTTTTTCTCTAGCACGTCAGAAAAGCATTTACACTAAATCTGCAATATTTAGTTAAACTGATATAAAACATAACAAAATAATTAAAATGTCTTGCTTTGTTTTTATTTTTGTATTATAAATATGTAGAATCACGTATATTTTCAAAAATAAGCAAGATTGTAGCAAGGTTTAGTCTCGTTATACTAATATATACATAAATCAAATGAAGATTCCCCGTCTAATATTCCGAAATTATACGAAAATATCAACACAACTTAAATCAAAAAATAATTAAATATTATATTTAACACGAGCCTCCTTAATGACTTAATCTATTTCACAGCGATTGGATCGCGATCCGTAAACAAATAAAAAATATGCAGTTTACCCTGTTAGCATCGTATAATTTATACGTAACCTTTCGTAAATAAGCTAAAAGGTACGATTTATGATACGGGTTTAATTAAGATCGGTCGAGGTAATTTCATCGAAATATCCTGCAAATGTTCGTGATTCATGTGGCTTTAATTTTAGCTGAGAGCTAGCGAGATCCGGTCGCGCTCTGACTAATGGACGTCTGCAGCAAACCCGTAAAAGGATTCACTTTAAAGCACAACGCCCGCCGGTCTTTTACGTTATCGCAATTTAGACACTTTTTTGTCGATGTTGTTACAAAGTGCATGTTTAACTATTTATACTGACTACAAAGTCTAAGTTTTCACTTGTAAACAAAATTCTTTGATAGGTTCAAATCTAGTTACATTCTTCGAGATTGAATCGAGTCGATGGCAACTAATGAAATGTTCATTTCTACGTGTGATTCAAATAAGTGGTCGTTAAAGTAACACTGGGCAAGTTATTCATAATATTCTATAAGTGAACGCGTGGAAATTTTCATAAACGAAAACGAGTGCGATAAGTATTCGGTAAATATATGTTTAGTTCGTAAAAAGTAACCGAATGGCTTTGATTCATTCACACCGATATATGTTTTCATAGTATTAGAATAGCTTTTCCGTTTCAAATAAAATAGTATGCTTGTTTAATAATTTTCAGTTTATGAAATTGAGTTTAGATCATTTTTTTTGTGAGATCGAAGCTAGTGCATTTTTGAAGTACTGGTCGATAGGTCCTCATCACTGAGGCGATGTGATAATAAAAGACGAGTAGTACAGTAAGAAATGTATGGGAATTCCTGATATAGATAGATGTCACAGATGGCTAATATCTTGCAAATGTCCGTGATACAAATAAAGTAATTTCATATAGATGCTTTGGCATTTGACAGCCATTCGCAGTTGGTATCAGAAATTTTTTTTCCAAAATATTTCTAATCACGATATTACGACTAGGTAGATTTTAGCGATAGATCTTATAATACTATAAGATCTATCGCTATCGATATATATAATAACTAAACAAAAACACCAGCATAATACTCAAAATCATAAGCGTATCAAACGGGAATTAAAAGCAACGCAAGTCAATATGGCTAATATACGAAATCCTGGCAAAAGGCGACACAGTGTGATTATTAAGATTTATAATTTACTTTGAGATTAAGTTTGCAGAATTCAGGTTGGAATGATTCGCGACTGTTACTTTAACTCCAAACTTTATTTGCTCCTATTAAACATTATCTATAGAATTTTAATCAAAGCAGCGCACTAAACAGGATTTTTTAAAGAATTCTGACAGAAATATGGTTTCTTTGACCTTACCTTGCCTCTTAAGCATTTCTTTCGAATCCAGAAGTATATTTCTTTGAAAAGTTAAGGAAAATAACAAATATTACTTTTAAAAATATTTAATTTTCAATTTCTCTTGTCAATATTCGAACTCTTTCAATATTCGAACTTATTTCATGTGAGATTTTCTTCGAGAAAGCGATGCGACAAATGAAAAAGAAATTCAATGGTTTCTGCCCATTTTTCATTAAAAAAATTGAACTTGAATAATTTTTTCGCTGTAAACTTACATTTTCCTTGACGTTTTAAAAGTATAAACTTCAAATTTTCTCTATTTTTGTAGCATAGTCGTACCATTAGACTAACTTAAAATATTTCCGTTTTTTTTTTTACATATCGTGCGGTGTACAACTACGAACGTTTGAGAAATGTAAGTAAAAAAACACTAGAAAGTAAAATTTGTAAGAAACAGAGTCGCGCTGTTTCCAAGCAACAAAGGAGGAGAGAAGATCTAAAGTTGTTTATCGCCAAAAGTGTAATGCGTGTTAAAATAATTTTTGAGTCACATTTATTAGAAATTATTTGAGGAACTATCAATTGTTTTAGGAAATAATTAGGACTGATTTCGCATATTCATCTTGCACTAAGGGACCAAAAATTAAAAAATGAAACTTGTATTTTTTTAAATTATTATTATACCTGTAATTCTTTTTTGTATTACATATAACGGCTAATATACAGTTCTCCTGTATTCAGGTACAATATTTCTAAAAATATAGTAGATGAAACTCACAAGAACCCTTTTTGGAATACATAATAGATTTTCTATAGCTGAGATTCTAATGTAATTTTTAAAACGTCCCATTTAGAAACTCGCTAAAAGTTTCCAAAATTGTTTAAATTGCCTTCTCTTTTACATCCTACTTTATTTTTTCTTATATCTTTCCCCTTTTTGGTTTTGATGGCCATAATGACCTGTAATACTTTTTTGATAGTCATTTACACGTTTATCTTGCTATTTAACTTTAATTTTACACCGATTTTTCGAATATTGCGATGCTTGATAATACCTAATTAATTTACTCTCAATTCATTATCATTTATAATATCAAACGCCATGGGAGTTTAATATAATCTATAAGTGGTAATGTTTGGATAAGATGCGGCGCAAAAGTTGCAGACTTTTTCTTTAGATCTTTAAAAATTGCAGACCAAGCATGACCATTACGCGTCTCACGTAATAGCATGCTAGGCTCAACAGAGGTTTGCTGTAACAAACTACATCCAACCGAGGTCCAAATACAACCTAGTACACGTAGAAAGTAATATTTCACTTAAGTAAAGTGGTATTATTACTATATTTGTATAACATATTTTAATACAATATTTGAAAGTATTTCGTTGATAACATGTACCTGGAGCAGTTATAATAGTTACATTCATGTCACAAAAACTGCGTCGCGGATGTGAAAAAATTGAACTTGGAAGAAAATGTTCTCGGCGGTATTTTGGAAAATTAAAAATCACATCTACGTCTATGTTTCCAAATTAGTTCGTTATTTATCAAGTTATTTAAGTTTACTAATTTAGGAAATAAAACAGCGTCTGTTTTATAAATATTTCTTGTATTCCCTTGTGTGGCGAGATACAGTGATACTTATTTCTTGTGTGGCGAGACACAGTGATACTTATTTCTTGTATTCCCTTGTGTGGCGAGACACAGTGATACTTATGATTCAGTATTTACTTCTTTAATGTCTTAAGTCCATTGTCACGTTGTGTTTTCGTTTAAGTTGCATTTCGATAACACTACGCTGTTTCAAATACTATGCATTTAGTTTTTTGTCTACTGAATACTCTGAATTCATGTATGTCAAGCGATGTATATACATGAAGTTAGAATATCTGGGAACAGAGCGAACCATCCGGTGCGGATCGACCGCCGCCTGTACATATACATTATTAGTTACATATCCAGATTCAACTAGCCAGTGCCATTGTGTAAATGTATAATTGCAGCAATCGTAAGAGTAGCTATTGAGCTACTCTTCTTTCTAGATCTTCATTATGTCGTATTTCACCAAGACAGAATAAGGACCATTAATGAAATGCCACATACCCCTAAAGAAATATATTTTTTTCATTTTTATCAGAGGCTCTCTGCATACAGATGTATTTTCCTTGCGACATCCTTTAAATGGGGCAATAAGTCTCATTATTATGAGAAATCAAAAGAAAAAAAAACATATGTTAATAAACTCATTTGAATTTTACTTTTTATTATTCAGAATAATGAAAACAGTTAAAGTACAATGAAAATTAAAAATAATGAAAACATGTTAAGTTAACACTTTAGGAATCATTAGTTGATATTGTATATTGAAGAAACGTTTTCTACTAGTCTTTAAAATTTTATTTTGTTGGAAGCAGTAGTATTTGATTTAACAACGTAAATTTTTAATAAAACTTGATTTTTTAAAATTTTTAAATTTTTCAGGCGGTTATTACGGAAACAGTTTGGTTTTTTCACATTCACCAAAAACGTCTTACGTTCAGAAATGATAAGAGGAAACTGCCCTTTCCATATTTTTCCCTTTTTATAATCCTATATTATCTTTTAGATGTACATGTACCTTATTTTATTCCTGTGTTTAATCCTGTTATATGTTTCTGTGGATGTACAAAAAGGCGTGATTTCAATGTCATTTAACTTTTTTTATTTCATTTCTGTTCTTTTACTCCTCATCGTTTCATAAAAGCACTATCCGTTCTGTCGGTTACATATACTCCACTGCTTTATATTATTTCCTTTCTTGTTATATATCGATAATAAAGTTTACAAATAAATAAACTTCTATACATTCTCTAAACACTTCACGTAATTTTATAGCAGTTTACTTTATCATTTCTTATGTACACCATTTTACATTTAAATATTTTTATAAATTTATATCATTTGATTCTTAAGTCTGCTTATGTCAGAAATAAAAAATAAATTATTTTAGTTTGATCATCAGTTGATTAATAATGTTGAAGTTACAGTCTAAATTATGTTAAAATACTAACAATTAAATGAAACTACGTGATGTAGTATTATTTCTACTATCTTTAATTTCTTTACCACGACCTGGGTTTCGTTGTATTACAACATCTTCAGGTGGGATATTAGCAAAGATTAACATCGAACAAAATTAACGCATTAAATATATTCAATAGTTAAAATACTAAGCAATATCTTCACTGTTTCTGCTAGTATACCGACACAGTCTCTAAAATCGTAATAAGAAGTGGTACTGTGATGGCGAAATAGTCCCACTGGTAACTGTGTACTAATATATGCCATGTTGTAGGGGGAATTATTAGTAAATAAGATTGAATATACCCCTATTGATTTGTTATAACGATAATTGAAGAATACCTTTTCAAACCAAGTTGATTTGAATATATTTTTCAAAGAGACCACATGATCAGATACCTGCTAAAGAAATATTGTTACTATTTCTTCACTTAATTTCTTTTTTTAATTATATGTGGGAATCTATACAAACCTGCTGCAAGATTCGCTAATAATAACCACATTCTTGTCTTTGTTTTACAACAGTTATGAACATTCATAATTCAGAAAAATGTTTTATAGACAAAAACTTTATATATTCTTTTGTATTTGTTTTGATTAACTAGGAAAGATGTTATGATAAATGAAAATAAGAACAAAAGAGCTAGTTTAAATCATTCTAAGTGGTACTCGTCGAGGGTGCACTCACTTATATTAATTTTGTTTCTTATGTTACACCACTTCGATATAAGAACTTCCTTCACAACATGGTAAATTACGACATAGCTTCGTGTTAGGGTTTAATATCTGTTGAAGTAGGACGAGACCTTTGCACTTGCCGAAATATTCAATTTTGATTTTCATAACTTCTCCATTACCACCTACTCTCCTATGCGTTATTCAGATTCATAAAGGCGCAGCAAAATTTAATTATTACTCTGCTGATACTTAGCAACGATGGACTTTAAGTATAAACATGCCTTGTACATTCCCTTCTTTGCCTAAAAGTTCACTTCATAAGTTATTGGCTCTATACCTTCTACATTAATTTGTACATCTTCTGCCTTATATTGACTTAAAGCATAAATAAAATCTTTTTATACGGGATTCAACCGTCAGCTAATATTGTTTCATAACTGTCGTTACGGTCGTTTTTTTTATCGAAATTATTCGATTTCGTATGCAGTCATTGCAATCATTATAATGTCTTAATAATTAAGGAAGTCTATGCCTTGTTTGCATGCCCGGACATTGGATAACTGATCACATGTAAGTTATACATAATCATTTAGGTTAACATATTTCGTATCTTAATATATTTCATTCGATTTGGTTGCAGTTACACGAAAAATATGTCTTATGAATTAGCAAATCATTCATATTTTCGCTCATTAGAAACCCGCTATCATATTAAGAAATATGTATATGGCAACATAGGAATACACCTATTATAGTATATTTACTGTACATATATAGAAATGTAGAATTTTTAAAATAAAATTTTAATTTCCACAAAAAAATGATTCTGGTGCAATATCAGCATTGAAAATTGCAAAAATAAATACAACAATGCACGGCAAAAATCCAAAGGCAATAGCATCCATTTGAGAAGCTGATATCGGGGCGCTGTGGCGATAATTTATGTAACTGAACGCGTTGACGAGCTAAAATGTCAAGATAATTATTACTATTATCGCTTATGGCGCTGTAATTAATGAAGGTACCTTAAGAACTATAAATACTTAGACGCAGGGTTGTTAAGCGGGTGCCGGGCAAGTGCTAAATCATTAATCGCAACATACGTTGCCTACGATAAGACCTCACTGCGAGAAAATGGGCTATCGCTTATAGATTTTCTCGAGTCGTTTGTTTGTTTTTATTTTTACGCGCGGATGGGCATCATTAAGATGTTACGTTGTGGATGTCTAACGACGTAATTATGTTTATGCAGTGTAATTCCACTCATTAGCACTCCGAGTGTAACGTGGAATTGATGATTGTGTCTGCTTATTACGTTTATTCTAAAAATTGGTTATTTAATGAAGCCCCTATATGATTTCACTTTCAGTAAAAGATGCCGGAAGGATAGTTACTTTGTATTGTCAGGATAGGATAAATCTGATACAATTTTGTTCTTGGTTTGCTCGGTAGTTTCAGCCTAACAAAAATATATGTATGAGAATGTATGACGTCGACAAAATTGGGCTGTACATAACTATGAACTCTAGCGAGTATTTGAAATTGCCCAAGGTTTTTACAAACTCAATTTTTTGCTTTCCAAAACAACACAAAAAATCAATTCTTTATACTGCAGCTGACTTAAATATATTTTTAAAATGGACAAGCTTAAGTGAAAATACTAATAAAATACGAATGTTTAGAAGACCACTATAAAAAAATAAAACTTGTCTGTATATTTATGACAACCTGCGAAGTTTCATTAAAATCGAAATGGTAAAAACATGTTAAAAAAAATTAAACGTACGTATGCGCGCACACTCGGCGATTGCTACTATTAGTGCGAACCTTTAAACTTTTTTTACTCGTACAGATAATTGTTCTGAATGAATTGAACGCGAATAAAAACAGCATGTACTCAAAATGAGACATTACTCATATTTATTTATAACAAATGTTAAGTGTGGATGATACAAAACTTTATAAATATTAAATACCTGCCAAAGGTTATTGTTACTATTTCTTCACTATTTCCTTTATTAAATGATACGTGGGATTTTTACAAATCAAGGTGCGCCAATAAAAGAGCACTCTGTCCATTTTAAATATTTATAATCAAAAGAAAAAATTTAGTGATAAAAACTTTATATCTGCCTTGTTTTGTCTATGTTTGGGTTGACGTGGACCACGGTGGTAAGTGAAAATAGAAAAAGTATATGACGGTCATAAACTTTTGTATCATTTCAATCACACAAAATAATTCACAAAGGTCGTTGTAATCGCCCAATCCATTATGTAAATTTTGTCATCGATTCTGACCGCACATCCCTATTGTGCCCTCGTCGCAAGTCGTGCTCGTCAGGGCATACCGATAAAGCCCCTCTTATCGGCAGAGAACGTGTCGAAGAACACTCGTAAGCGCAAATCTTCAAAAACGCTCTCGTGCAAAATTGTTTAGCAACGCTTTTTATTAGAGGAAACAAAATTCAATAGGAGAGGTAAGGTTGGATATGAGTTTATTTATAGGATGGTATGTCATACGAGTAAATATTTGGAAAGGATGCTGTAATCAATTAACGATGACATAGTAATCGATCAACAATGACTACATATTGATCGATCTTAAAAAGATAAACCTGTCAATCGATAATAAGACTTTAGTAAAATATTTTATGGAAGCCATCATGTTCTTTATGGATGTCATCATGTTCTTTATGTTATCAAAATATCTAAATATAGTAAGTTTAAATAAAATGTTTCTATTACTTAAACTAATTGTGGATGGTCTGTATTTCATTTTCATTTGATCACCCGTTTTTAAAGATCACTCTGAATCTGACTATATATTGACCACCCGTTTTTAAGTCTGTGCTAGAACACTGTCAATTTGGGTTCCTTGAATAAATTGATATACCAAATTTTTTATCCTTCATTTTTAGGGTCGAAAGTTTGTGTGCACTTTGAAAGCGATGCTGAACAAGAGGCCATTACAAAGAGTCATGAAAATAGAGCATCAAAATTCGATTTTATATTTCATGAAAATGGTACTTTTCTTTCCGGCTACTTTGGTATTTCTATCTAGGCCGAAGAAAAATGTCGATCTTTTATATTTTTGTAATAAAAATACACCACATAGATTCTTCTTCTATCGTCAGTAGATTTTTCTTCTATCTAGTTTCATTAAGTGCATTAACTAAGTGCCTTTTTAATAATAAATTGCTAATTGTGGTATATTTAAGAAGAAATGCTTGAAAAATAATGATTGCGAACAAAACAAAATTATAATTATATAGAAGTTTCAATTAGTTATACAAAATGTTAAAGTACATATCTGTACACATGTTGATTTTAATTTATTACTTATGAATATTCAGGGATTAAAGATATGCGGATTTTAATCAATTTAGTTTTCAAAGTGTTAAATAAACTATTAGTTATCGCAGGTCTCTAGAGGTTAGATTGGTATCAACAATAACCAATGGCCTTCTGACATCTATACCACTTTATTGGAAACGCTTTACGATATTGGTTATTTATTATAACATAAGAACTTGTTATATGATATAAATATTCAAGCATAAATACGTTTTTGGCACATCGAGTGAATATTCATATTTATATACTAGCTTTTGCACTAGGCTCTGCTCGCGTTGAAATTGTTATGTTCTGTTGACGTTTGGAGTAGAACCTCTCTTTCCGATATAATAATGTCCCAACTCGTATCTCAGCGATGCCGCCACTGTATCCTTGCCACATCCACAGTGATTCATGTTTGCTGCATTTTAGGACAAGCCTCACGACATTTTACTGTTTACATATCTTGTTTATATACACAAAAATCTTCCGATATTAACATCTAACTCTCCAATCTCCTCCTCTCCAATATCTAATTGCTTACCTTCAACGCACACTATTTGATATTTTCGAGACGAGGTATGTTCTCGCGAAGAAAACACCGTATCAAAAGAATGTATGTGACATTTTTTATTGCACATTAAGACACCCTCTGGATCAGATCTGTGAAACAAAACCTTTTATCACGAGTTTGATGTAAACGGTGGTCCATAAAAAAATAAAAATTGTATTCTTTTATTACTTTTGCGTATTCCAACTTCTCGATTGATATTTTTTTAATTCTTTTCAACCATTACTAAATAAGCTTGTTAAGTACGAGTATAAACTCTCACTACGAGGGTTCATTACACGCTTAAACGCATTTAAACATTTAAGTGTACATAGTATATCTATAATATTATTTACGAATATTAATATTAGTATAACTTTCACAGACATAGTAAATACTCCTTTTAAAATTAATACATTTTTAATATTTACTTTTGTAATTTTGTATGTTAAGTATGAACTTTCTATGAACTTTTCACGGACCCAACTATATGTCAAAACTTGGTCGACTATTACTCGTAAATTAGTAGAGCAAACTTAGCTGCGATATTTTTCTTTTAATTTTGTTATATATTCTACTACTGTTAATACCTTTTGCTATTGTTAATACTTTTGAAAAATAGTAGTTTAGTGGGTGCAGACACGTAACTTTAAGCAAAATTGCCACTTTAAAGCGTTTGTACACGCTTATGTAATATTTCGTATACGGATCCCTGTATCAAAAAAGTGACACTTTATCCTAGTTCCAGAGTTAATGTAACGTAATGTAGAATTTTACATAATTATAATTTAAACTTACACGGCTATAATTTAAAAATATATTTTCCGTTTTTTAATCATGTTATTCTTATAGAAGCCCAATGAAGCAAAGGCTCCGATGAGATTCTTTACGCAATTCTTTATCTGCTTAATTTTTTTCTTGTTTTTTTCACTAAGGCTTGTTCGCTCGTTGTTCTTAGTTTTCATATCGCATTTTTGAGAAATCAATTTACAGTCATAATTCAATTTTTTTGTAGTTTTCTCATGTCAAAATTAATAACAAAAATATTTTCACTCAATTATCTAGTGCCGTCTGCTAAGATTATTATTTTCCAAATATACTTTATAGAAATTTGCTTTCTATTATGACAAAGGTATGGTACTACATGTAGTTGTTAAACTATATATTCATAATCAATTGTTGATAATTTTTTTATGAACAATTCGATTCCTCGTTTAAATGTTTTAAATAAATAAACGAAGTTTCTGTTATTACAATATTAATTATAGTAAGTTATATATAAATAATAGTAAGTTTAATATTTTAATATTCTCGAAAATTACAATATTCGAATTTTACAATATTCTCGAAAATCTTTTGTTTATCGCGGCGTTACGCTTCAAAAGCATTGAACGATA
The DNA here is from genome assembly GCA_039881145.1 of Druceiella hillmani. Classification (NCBI taxonomy): domain Eukaryota; kingdom Metazoa; phylum Arthropoda; class Insecta; order Lepidoptera; family Hepialidae; genus Druceiella; species Druceiella hillmani. Next base: position 26,548,049 of record JAYKKI010000011.1, on the reverse strand, counting down.
ATGGAATAGACGCATCACATAATGCCGATCTTCGATCAAATTTCCAAATCAGCGAGCTTATCCGAGAAATGTGAACAACATATTTATAATACACTGTGGCTGCCGCTTCGCCTACAGCATTTATCTATAATACAGGTACGCCCGTAATATAACTTTGCTTTCGAGGGAAATTGAAATTTGCGCCGGCAACGCGCTGGATTCGTTGACAATCTCCACTCTAATTGTGGCTTTGTAGCAAAATTTTCGCTTTTATCTTCACCCGTGAAAATATAATTTCTTCGTTTAATTAAATATTCTTACTATATAGTTATTAACGAACGATAAAGATAGTCCAACGTAAATAGACGTTTAAAGCGGACAAGTTGTTACTATTTGAAGTTGTTATAACTATGTGATGACTGTTGATATTGCGAATGCAACTACTTCCTAGATACTTAGTACATGCATAAAATTATTACGCAAATCCTTTATCTTATTACAGAAATATTTTTTGTTTTCGTTATACAATAAGACGAGAGCAAATACGTAGCCCAGTTCATTAAAATGTTGTTCTTTATGATGTCAATAATTTGATTCAGTTTTGAATAAATAATTTATTTGCGTAATCCAGCGCGAGTGATTCAATTTTAATCATAACTATATTAATACTTAAACGATTATTGCAGTGAATATTTTCAAATATTTATGTTTTTTAGTTTCGTTTTTATAAAAATAAATTACGTATAAAGATGTGCAAGAGATAAAAATAATGATGCGTTAATGTGTATAACGAAATATGTTAAAAAGTTCATAAAAAAGATGGAAATGGCTGCGCACAAAATATATTAAAAAACCAAGTAGAATACAAGTTGCAGTGGTGTTCTTGACAATGTATAGTAATTTAATTTTTATTGATAACTAAATGAAACTACGTGACACTATTGAAGATATTGCCAACAATGAAACCTAGGTCGTGGTTAATTTAAATAAAGTGGATATAAAACTACGTAGTATCATTTTGTTGTGAATAAAAATTAAGTGATAATAAATTTGTACAAAATTAACGCCAAATATATTCAATATAAACTAAGACAATGCATAGCGAACCAAAAGTATAAGAAAAATAGGAAAATATAACATACCTGAACCTAAAGAGAATGTTTTCTATATATTTATGCAGATATTTAACCGGCATAGTGCGAGGTTTTGAGCTTTCGAATCTGGAGCTTTGAGATTTCCTCTTTTATTTTCACCGTATAATACTACTAGTATCATACTTTAAGTATATACCATATTTTAAGTTTCTAAATCCTTTGAATGTACCTTATACATCACTGAATACTATTAGGATAACGGGACCCGTGTCACATTTTACAAAAAAGTTGTTGAACAAATAAGTCGAGTTAGATAAACATTTAATTTTTCAAATAAAATAGAAATAAACCTTTTTAGCAGCATTTTAATATTTTTTAAAGAAATATTTGCTCTGTTTCGAAAGAAGAAACAATGAATTCATTTTCGTTCATATAAAACCAAGTGCAGATAGGTAAAAGCGCGAAAGACGTTTTTACACCACTTTTACATGATACTTTATGGTTATTTACCATTTATATCATTTCCAAGCTGATTTTGTTCCATTAATATTAATTTTTTGATTTTATTATTCATAACAGTTATTATATAACTGTAATTATTATATAACTATTAATTATTATTATATAACTATAATTATTCTTATTGCAAACTAGAAAAATATTTGGCTTTTATAATTTTTTTATTGTTACGGGGAATAATCGCATGTGCTGTATTATTCAAAAGACTCACATTCTTCGTCCGCGTGTGGCATGAATTTGACAATAATAAATAACAAAAACCAGATGTCTCTGCCGTCATAAAAATAAATCCTTGTTGTCGTTTTCCATCCGTTTAAAAAATCTTTTGCGACTTCGACATCACGGTCTCCGATACGAATCATTGATTTCTATGTGAATTCATCTCGCAAGTTCCGTTCAGTATTATTCGCCTTACATTTTATCTTGACTATAAACTTATTCTCAATATCCACGAAATGACTCATCGCTACAGACGTGATAGTTATTCGAAAAAAATCCACCGGCGCCTCACACGTCCAGATGATGTGTTCACAATATTATTTTCCTTGTGCTTTTAAATTATCTCTAAGATGATCATAAAAATAATCGCTCGCTCGGCGCGGTGATACGATACACTCGACATTTTTTCATATGCATAATTAATTATTTATTATTCACGTATGGTTCCAGCTATTCGAGGAATGTTTTAAACTTGCCTTGCTCCAGCTTTACTGTTAACATTTTTTTCATTCGGTAACTATCAGTAGCATGAACATATTGATTGGTTTAACTCTTTACTACTATATTACACACGATCAATTAAAGTTAATATAATATATGTGAGATAAAATATGCTTTTGATTATTATCGAATATAAGACTTTTTGACCGAGATATCATTACCACGCTCTACTGATCTCAAACTATACATTGCACATGTTAAAGTATGAAATGTAACACCCTCTCACTCTCTGCTGCCCGTTTTTCGTTTCACTATTACTCTCTCCCTGCTATCTGTATTTATTACTTTTCGTTATAGCGTCATTTCTCAACATATGAAATAATACTACCGTTATTCACCTCAATAAGTTCAGTTAATTAATTGCCAAAAAAAGTGTTAACCGAAAAACCACAGAAACCTGTAAAGAAAGTAATGGTTTTCAATATAATTTTTTTCTTTACCAGTGTCACGATTCAATCTGGCCTGATGATAAGTAAAAGCTTGGTCTATAACAAATAGGTCACGGTGGCAATATGTTTATTTATTACTCCTGTTGGTTTACCAAACCAAACGGCAGCTTTTGGAGACGTCACACAGCTAGCAAATGGGGAAGTTTTTCAGCAAGGTTTTTCTTAAAACATAGTACACTGATGTGCTTAATTAAATCATTAATCATTATTTTATCTCATGTCATGGTGTGTGTGTGATCACACCAGATATAAATTGTGCAACAAAATTAACTGCTAATCAAACGGAAATACTAATTTTTTTTCGCAGATCGAATATCACTATTGAAAAGTGAATGAACAGCAAAATAATTCTTGCTCATATACCGTCTCTTAATATAATTTTTCCTTTATACTATTATGGATAAAAGTAATCAAAAACGTATAAAATTTACCCCCCGGCAGGCGCTTGCCGTTGGCGTTTATTTCATTTCTCAATACAATTACTTTGCAGTTAACCTGTGTTATGTGTAGAAGCGTTTCTTTTCAAATTGTCTTTTGTATGATCACTATCTTGCCATTATTTATTTTGAATGATCATCAGAGTGGAATTTTGTGTTTGATTTTTCATCCAATTTTAAAATGTATTGGTCTCAAGTACGAATGTAAGATAACGATACAATAATATATACTCAGTTTTGTTAATAAATATATTCATTATATACAATTTTTATCAAATTAAAATAAAGAGGATGTGAGATAGGACACATTTGCTAAATCTCTAAAATTTTAAATAAAGCCTGGAAATAGTTAGCAAAGGAGAAAGAAGTTAGAAATAGGAGCAAAATGTTATCTTCTTACGTACTTTTAGTGCATTTTAATAAAATAATTGTTTAAACTTATCTCAGTTTGTATTTCTGTAAACCTTGAAAACTACATAAATGAACAGCGACGAAAAGTATAAAAAGTAAACCTTAAAAACTACATAAATGAACAGCGACGAAAAGTATATAAAGTACAAGGAATTATTTTATAATGCTGTGTCGAATGCACCAAGTGAAGAATGTCTGTAAAAACAAGTCACGAGAGAAATATTTAAGCACCAATGTTGGGAATGATCCATCAATCGGTACATGATTTTAAGTGGATATGCAATTAGAGCTAACTAAATAATAAAATAACAATAGTTTACAAGCAGTGCCTATATATGGCAGAAGTCCACGAAGAAATAGATTAAAACGTGATATAAGAATAGAAAAATAAAACTAGCCCCATTATACGTCGATTAGCACAAAATATGCGTCGTTGCATGTCAGTAAGCACATAATGTGCCCCATCGCACTTCACTTTGAAGGCCTACGTTTCGCAAACTGGACATATAAAGGAAAAATGGTAAATGGAACCTTAACTCATTTAAAAATCAGTCCAATGATACCTCACTCGACAAAATGCGAGAGAATGAAAAAAATTGGCACCACTTTAATTTTGTATATACGTTTATTGCTTTTTTTTTCATTTTTCTACGTAGCAATTGAGTTTTCCATATGAAGAATTAACAAAATTTCGAAAAAAATTGCGGAAATTGTGAGGTCGTAACCGACGGTCGGACGGACATGATGAAATAATAAGGGTTTCTTGTTTTACGACGGAATCTTAAAAAGATAGGTTGCATGAAATATAAAATAAATTTTACGTTATTAACACTTTACATGACCATATTTTGTTTTACAGTCCCGTTCATAAAATAGTGGCTCCACTGAATAAGAAATGCGACTCTAGAATGGCCACTCTGTGGTTCCAAATGGTACTTTATAGTCTGCGCTATCATTTGCTTCCGTTTCGAACCACGTCTGCAGAGAGTAGATAATTGCGTCTATTATACTTTTTTGTTTTCAGGTTCTTCGAAAATCATCCCGGATCATCTCTCTTGGTGTTTAGTCACACTCAAAAATAACAGAATTATGTGAGTTTGTAACTCTAGATGGAAAAGCCGAATTAGAATTTATGCTGCCCCTTATCCATGTGTTTATTTTTGTTTGTTATGGTTATTCAACATTTAAGAATATTTTTTTCCACGCATATAACATGTATGGAATGGTTGCAAAATAATTACAAGTTTTTTTTAAATATAGCTTTGATCCCTTGCTTCGCTCACGTGAGAAATTGTGAAATTAAAAAAGTCCTTCAAAACAATATTCCTGAAAATATTCTTAGCATTAAATACGACTAAGTAGTTTGAGATAAACAAAATGGAAGAAATTGCTTGAAAATATAAAAAAAAACAAAAGCCTGCAGTAGGTAATCGGGATAATTTAATCTTTAATCTCAAAAAATACACCTATTACGTGGTAAATGTGTTATTCTATATTCATCTCCATGATAAGATGACGACGAAATTCGTTGTCGTCAACGTGGTATGTTGGGTTGATCACAAGGCGTATGGCTTTTGAGAGCTTGGCACATCACGGGACCCAGGTTCGATTCCCGGTCGCTCATCGAGCGGGGCTGGTCAGTTTGGCTATAAGAGATTGCTTTCGTAGCAATAAGCCTGCCATATGTCTTAATGGTATACATTAAAGTACGTAAATAAATAATAAATTAAATTTCATGGATTAACATTAGTTGGGTAGTTGAGGCACGAAAGCAGCACAAATAAACAGAAAAACAAACAATCTCATTTTCGCGTTTATATATTAATTAAGATAGACTAATAATTTCCTTACACAACCGTATAAACTACTCGTAACTAACACTAAAATTAATTGCGGAACGAAATATAATAGACGTAGTATGAAAAATGTATAATTTACATAAATCTTTCATTAATTCAAAGTTTGTTTATTTGACTAGTCGTAAATCATTTCAAAATAATTGCACGGTAGGTCGAATTGTTTCAAGACGGGAGCTTTCAAGTTACGACAGCTCGCTTCGATTTTATTTATACGAGTAAGCAATACACATCCTACTTTACGTTGAAGTGTAGAGCGAAATAACGCAAGTTGGATGATAAATTTTGAAAAGTAAAACACGTAGAACACGATCTTTCAAATTCGGGTTCTGTAATACGCAGTACCTGGGCGGCAGAAAGTCATTTTATAGTTTTTTTTAATTTAAACATTCAATTAGTAAAAAACAATTTTAAGAGTTTTTTTTAGTTTTTTTTTTGACTACTTAACAAATAGATTTCGTTAAGTGTCTGGTGTAAGAACCAATTTGGTTCAAATTGAAAATGAATTTGAAGAGGATATAAGATAATAAGAATAAGTAGAGGCATCTTAAGATTATGACCAGTATAATAAATAAACTTTAGCCACGAACTTAACATGTAATTCTAAGAATTGCTTCACTCTTTCTTTCACTACTTATTCTTTTCCCTCTTCATTTAAGTAATATGTACTTTATATCGAAACTATGAAATCCTCTTTCTGCTATCCTTCTTTGTCCAGTTCATAGTATTAGAACTGCAGAGCCATTGAGATTATTTCAGCTTAACTATGTGGAACAGAAGGATTCACCCATAGCTATAGGTTAATTTGACAAGGTTGTGTACATGAAATAAACACACTCTAAACGTATGTACATCTTTGTCGAAGTTGGTGGCAGCAAGCTTGAGCGTATCTGCTCTGAGGCGTTTGGTAAAGCTATTTCAGTCGACTTGTTTGTTTTAGTTACTATGCTAGGTACATTATTTTCGTATTTTCCAGACCGGAGTATAACCAGATGGTGATTTTCGCATGAATTCTCGAAACGCTCCTTAAGCGTTTCTATGTTTATGATTATCGATTATTTTTAACTCTCGATACATCTAATACTTTGCAAAGTTTACGAGCGAGTTGATACATTTATTTCCTTGTTACATTTTTGTTTCTAATATATATATTTGACCTGCAGTCTTCCGATTATCTCTTAAATTTAGAGTTCCCTTAAATCTGTTGAAACTTATTACGTCTGTAACATTTCTACAAACACGCATTACCATTTTTTTTATATCTGTTAACGGTGCTCATTCCCGACTTCTTTAGTACTAGGAGAGATGAATGGTTTTATGTCTTTTTGGTTAATATAAAGAAGTCTTATATTTTCATTTCGAATAGAGCTTTATTCGTTGATCTGTCAAAGTATCACTAACACTAGATGTTATGAAATTTTAATTAAAATATATAACCAAGCATCAAAAAATATTATTCTGGGAAATATTTTCTATTCTATTGTTTTTAATTTTAAGATGTCTGGATAATTTATTGCGTGCAAAAGCTCTTAAAGCTTCATTTGTATTTTTTCGTAGTCGGATTTGATTTTTTTAAACTTTTATTTTAATTCAAACTTGTTAGTGGATAGTTATATAATAATCATTATTAATGTCTATTAAACATTTCCTCCACGAATGTGAGAGTCCTATTATTTATGGGAATATTGCTTGTACATTCTGTATTAAAATCAGCACTTTTCCTTTTGTCTTAGTCGTAGTCGGGTAATAAGAAAAATTGTACGTGGGAACATTTTACGATTATCTACTGAAGAAAAGTATATGCCATTTCCTACTAAGCATATATTAGATATAATAATAAATATAAAAATTTATATGATATACTCTAGAATTTGACAGCAGTTTCGATACGGTTAAAATATTATTTTTATATCATCCGTTGCGAATGATGGCCAGCGGGCGCTATATTGTATTTTTATGAATATGACGCTTGCTGGTCGCCGTTACGACTCTTGATATGTATCCAATCATGCCATACCTCATTTATGAAAACAACTCTAGTAGTTTGGATCCTGGGATGGAATATCTACATACACATACACACTCACATATACTGCTAAGATCATAAACTTCCATTTGGAACTTGCCGTAGTCAGGTTAATACATGTATATCTGTGAAAAAGTCACCTAATTATTTTTCATCAAAATTTTAGTTGTCTTATCTCAGTTGATCTTTATTTATTCCTTTGTCTAATTGAAAAGTAAATTATTCTAAAATATTATAATCATTGCAATATACGGTGAGATATAAGTAAGAGAAGACTTATTATTATTTTCATTTATAGTAATTCATATAGCCTTTGATGTTAGTAGGTCAGTGTGTGCCTTTTCAAATAATTACGTGCAAAGAAAAGACACAAAATCATGTAAAGAAGAAAAACATAGTGTGTTCTGTGTTTTTTTTCGTACATACACTCACTGTACGATCGAGGACCATTTATTAGTGAAGTTCAAGCGGGATTTTAAAATGGATATAAAATATTAACCTGAAAATAACAAAAGGGATCTAATATTTGTGATATCATATATGTAAGTATTTTATATTGATTTTTTTGAAGAAAATAACCAATAAGCCATTTCCTATATGCATATTAGTCCTAGGTTTATGCTTCTTAAACTGCGGCTGATCAGTATAAAATTATTTTTATTTTTAAACGATTGTACAAAGATAACGTTTCGTAGTCATTCCACAAAAAAATATTTATTAATGCCACATATCGATAATAATAAATACACTTTAAATAATATAATATGAATAAAAAAGAATACTTTTTCGTATTTCTTTCTAATTTAAAAAAAATATGATATTTATGCTTTGTGCGCAGACGGCGCTTAAAAATAAATAAATAGTCTAGAGACGTCCTTTTTGTTTTTAAAATTTATCTAATTACACCCCTGACTCGATGGTGCATTCATTTGGTGGTATATTAATGAGAACAACTCAAACAAAAACAGAAATGTATACCCAACTAAACCCTTCAATGTATGTTAACTATGTTAACTAATGTTAACTATATGTCATCGCATAATTTTTGGCCCCTTCTATCGTATTGCTGAAAATAGAGACAACAATGTGGAGAAGTTTTTGGCGACTGGCAAGGTGGAAGGAAAGATGCAGAGAGAAAGGAGCCAATGCATCGATCCAACAGATTCGCATTACATTAAACACTTTCATTGACGATGCGATTTGCACTGCACAGGATAGAATCCAATGGCAAGACGTAGTCTGCGAGAAAGTAATCTGGAGACATCAGGACATCCGGTTTTGAGGAGCACAACGCAAGGAGGACGAATTCTGATCTTCATTTAAATGCGTGAAATATAATGAGGATAGATTTAAAATTACGAGAAATTGAAGCTGTGGCAGATGGCCGAACGATGTCCACCCGAAAAATTTATAGTAGAAAAAATTTAAAAATACATAAGTTGTTCCATGTGACGTTAAAAACGAACTGATACAATCAGGTAAAAGAATTCACATGCAATAAATAAATGGACACTTGCAGATTTCATTTCATTTTTGGATCTCCGTACCTCAAAAAAAATGGATAAGATGGCTGAAGTCCTGGCGAACACGTAAGTGACGTGTTCGCCAGGCTGCCGTATGTGACGTCCATTTTTCTCGGAAACCGTTTGACATAGAAACTCGAATTTAACTACAATAATAAAACATACCAAACCGCATATATTTTAGTAGTTACTATTAATATCAATATATATATATATATATATAATTTTTTTTTATTGTTTATAGAAGTAAATAATATACTCTGGATTTTTTTCTTTCCTTGTCTGAATCTTTTCTCGTCTCATCCGGGTATTCTGTGGAATGCACAGGATACCCGGATGAGAATTTATTTGAAAACGCAAATCTATATATATAAAACAAAGTCGTGTTAGTTACACCGTTTATAACTCAAGAACGGCTTTACCAATTTTTTTTTATTTTTGTGTTTTTGGATTTATCTTCGTCGGGAATAGGATAATAAATATGAAAATATTAAAAAAAAATTCACGAAAAAAAACTTTATGACGAAAATTCATTTTCTCATACATTTTGTATGGAATGGCTTTTTTGATATGTTCAGAACGGAATGACTGATATTTTTTTTTTCATTAAAAATTTATATCTATATATATATGTATATAAAACAAAATCGTGTTAGTTACACCGTTTACAACTCAAGAACGGCTGGACCATTTTTTTTTATTTTTGTGTTTTTGGATTTGTCTTCGTCGGGAATAGGATAATAAATATGAAAATATTGGAAAAATTCACGAAAAAAAAATTTGTGATGAAAATTCATTTTCTCATACATTTTGTATGGAATGACTTTTTTGATATGTTCGGAACGGAATGACTGATATTTTTTTTTCATTAAAAATTTATATCTATATATATAAAACAAAGTCGTGTTAGTTACACCGTTTATAACTCAAGAACGGCTGGACCAATTTTTTTGTTTTTGTGTTTTTGGATTTGTGTTCGTCGGGAATAGAATAATAAATATGAAAATATTGGAAAAATTCACGAAAAAAAAATTTATGACGAAAATTCATTTTCTAATACATTTTGTATGGAACGGCTTTTTTGATGATATATCGAGAACGGATTGACATATATTTTTTTTTCATTGAAAATTTATATCTATATATATAAAACAAAGTCGTGTTAGTTACACCGTTTATAACTAAAGAACGGCTGGACCAATTTTTTTTATTTTTGTGTTTTTGGATTTGTCTTCGTCGGGAATAGGATAATAAATATGAAAATATTGGAAAAATTCAGGAAAAAAAAAATTATGAAGAAAATTCATTTTCTCATACATTTTGTATGGAACGGCTTTTTTGATGATATATCGAGACGGATTAACTGATATTTTTTTTTTCATTGAAAATTTATATCTATATATATAAAACAAAGTCGTGATAGTTACACCGTTTATAACTCAAGAACGGCTGGACAATTTTTTTTATTTTTGTGTTTTTGGATTTGTCTTCATCGGGAATGGGATAATAACTATGAAAATAGTGGAAAAATTCTCGAAAAAAAAATTTATGACGAAAATTCATTTTCTCATACATTTTGTGTGGAACAGCTTTTTTGATGGTATATTGAGAACGGATTGACATATATTTTTTTTCCATTGCAATTTTATATCTATATATATATAAAACAAAGTCCTGTTAGTTACATCGTTTATAACTCAAGAACGGTTGGACCAATTTTTTTTTATTTTTGTGTTTTTGGATTTGTCTTCGTCGGGAATAGGATAATAAATATAAAAACATTGGAAAAATTCAAGAAAAAATAATTTATGAAGAAAATTTATTTTCCCATACATTTTGTATGGGACGGCTTGACTGATATTTTTTTTTTCATTGAAAATTTTTATCTATATATATAAAACAAAGTCGTGTTAGTTACACCGTTTATAACTCAAGAACGGCTGGACCAATTTTTTTTATTTTTGTGTTTTTGGATTGGTCTTCGTAGGGAATAGGATAATAAATAAGAAAATATTGGAAAAATTCACGAAAAAAAAATTTACGACGAAAATTCATTTTCTCATACATTTTGAATGGAACGGCTTTTTTGATGATATATCGAGACGGATTGACTGATATTTTTTTTTCATTGAAAATTTATATCTATACATATAAAACAAAGTCGTGTTAGTTACACCGTTTATAACCCAAGAATGGCTGGACCAATTTTTTTAATTTTTTTTTTTGGGATTTGTCTTCGTCGTGAATAGGATAATAAATATGAAAATATTGGAAAAAATCACGAAAAAAAAATTTATGAAGAAGATTTATTTTCACATATATTTTGTACGGAACGGCTTTTTTGATGATATATCGAGAACGGATTGACTGATATTTTTTTTTTATTGAAAATTTATATCTATATAATTAAATCAAAGTCGTGCTAGTTACACCGTTTATAACCCAAGAACGGCTCCACCAATTTTTTTTTATTTTTGTGTTTTTGGATTTGTCTTCATCGGGAATGGGATAATAACTATGAAAATAGTGGAAAAATTGTCGAAAAAAAAATTTATGACGAAAATTCATTTTCTCATACATTTTGTGTGGAACAGCTTTTTTGATGATATATTGGGAACTGATTGACATATATTTTTTTTTCATTGAAAATTTATATCTATATATATAAAACAAAGTCCTGTTAGTTACATCGTTTATAACTCAAGAACGGCTGGACCAATTTTTTTTTATTTTTGTGTTTTTGGATTTGTCTTCGTCGGGAATAGGATAATAAATATGAAAATATTGGAAAAATTCACGAAAAAAAAATTTATGACGAAAATTCATTTTTTCATACATTTTGTGTGGAACGGCTTTTTTGATGATATATTGAGAACGGATTGACATATATTTTTTTTTCATTGAAAATTTATATCTATATATATAAAACAAAGTCGTGTTAGTTACACCGTTTATAACTCAAGAACGGCTGGACCAATTTTTTTTATTTTTGTGTTTTTGGATTGGTCTTCGTAGGGAATAGGATAATAAATAAGAAAATATTGGAAAAATTCACGAAAAAAAAATTTACGACGAAAATTCATTTTCTCATACATTTTGTGTGGAACGGCTTTTTTGATGATATATTGGGAACTGATTGACATATATTTTTTTTTCATTGAAAATTTATATCTATATATATAAAACAAAGTCCTGTTAGTTACATCGTTTATAACTCAAGAACGGCTGGACCAATTTTTTTTTATTTTTGTGTTTTTGGATTTGTCTTCGTCGGGAATAGGATAATAAATATGAAAATATTAAAAAAAATTCACGAAAAAAAAATTTATGACGAAAATTCATTTTCTCATACATTTAGTATGGAATGGCTTTTTTGATATGTTCAGAACGGAATGACTGATATTTTTTTTTCATTAAAAATTTATATCTATGTATATATATATATAAAACAAAATCATGTTAGTTACACCGTTTACAACTCAAGAACGGCTGGACCATTTTTTTTTATTTTTGTGTTTTTGGATTTGTCTTCGTCGGGAATAGGATAATAAATATGAAAATATTGGAAAAATTCACGAAAAAAAAAATTATGAAGAAAATTCATTTTCTCATACATTTTGTATGGAACGGCTTTTTTGATGATATATCGAGACGGATTAACTGATTTTTTTTTTTCATTGAAAATTTATATCTATATATATAAAACAAAGTCGTGATAGTTACACCGTTTATAACTCAAGAACGGCTGGACAATTTTTTTTATTTTTGTGTTTTTGGATTTGTCTTCATCGGGAATGGGATAATAACTATGAAAATAGTGGAAAAATTCACGAAAAAAAAATTTATGACGAAAATTCATTTTCTCATACATTTTGTGTGGAACAGCTTTTTTGATGGTATATTGAGAACGGATTGACATATATTTTTTTTCCATTGCAATTTTATATCTATATATATATAAAACATAGTCCTGTTAGTTACATCGTTTATAACTCAAGAACGGTTGGACCAATTTTTTTTTATTTTTGTGTTTTTGGATTTGTCTTCGTCGGGAATAGGATAATAAATATAAAAACATTGGAAAAATTCAAGAAAAAAAAATTTATGAAGAAAATTTATTTTCCCATACATTTTGTATGGGACGGCTTGACTGATATTTTTTTTTTCATTGAAAATTTTTATCTATATATATAAAACAAAGTCGTGTTAGTTACACCGTTTATAACTCAAGAACGGCTGGACCAATTTTTTTAATTTTTTTTTTTGGGATTTGTCTTCGTCGTGAATAGGATAATAAATATGAAAATATTGGAAAAAATCACGAAAAAAAAATTTATGAAGAAGATTTATTTTCACATATATTTTGTACGGAACGGCTTTTTTGATGATATATCGAGAACGGATTGACTGATATTTTTTTTTTATTGAAAATTTATATCTATATAATTAAATCAAAGTCGTGCTAGTTACACCGTTTATAACCCAAGAACGGCTCCACCAATTTTTTTTTATTTTTGTGTTTTTGGATTTGTCTTCATCGGGAATGGGATAATAACTATGAAAATAGTGGAAAAATTGTCGAAAAAAAAATTTATGACGAAAATTCATTTTCTCATACATTTTGTGTGGAACAGCTTTTTTGATGATATATTGGGAACTGATTGACATATATTTTTTTTTCATTGAAAATTTATATCTATATATATAAAACAAAGTCCTGTTAGTTACATCGTTTATAACTCAAGAACGGCTGGACCAATTTTTTTTTATTTTTGTGTTTTTGGATTTGTCTTCGTCGGGAATAGGATAATAAATATGAAAATATTGGAAAAATTCACGAAAAAAAAATTTATGACGAAAATTCATTTTTTCATACATTTTGTGTGGAACGGCTTTTTTGATGATATATTGAGAACGGATTGACATATATTTTTTTTTCATTGAAAATTTATATCTATATATATAAAACAAAGTCGTGTTAGTTACACCGTTTATAACTCAAGAACGGCTGGACCAATTTTTTTTATTTTTGTGTTTTTGGATTGGTCTTCGTAGGGAATAGGATAATAAATAAGAAAATATTGGAAAAATTCACGAAAAAAAAATTTACGACGAAAATTCATTTTCTCATACATTTTGTGTGGAACGGCTTTTTTGATGATATATTGGGAACTGATTGACATATATTTTTTTTTCATTGAAAATTTATATCTATATATATAAAACAAAGTCCTGTTAGTTACATCGTTTATAACTCAAGAACGGCTGGACCAATTTTTTTTTATTTTTGTGTTTTTGGATTTGTCTTCGTCGGGAATAGGATAATAAATATGAAAATATTTGAAAAATTCACGAAAAAAAAATTTATGACGAAAATTCATTTTTTCATACATTTTGTGTGGAACGACTTTTTTGATGATATATTGAGAACGGATTGACATATATTTTTTTTTCATTGAAAATTTATATCTATATATATAAAACAAAGTCGTGTTAGTTACACCGTTTATAACTCAAGAACGGCTGTACCAATTTTTTTTTATTTTTGTGTTTTTGGATTTGTCTTCGTCGGGAATAGGATAATAAATATGAAAATATTAAAAAAAATTCACGAAAAAAAAATTTATGACGAAAATTCATTTTCTCATACATTTAGTATGGAATGGCTTTTTTGATATGTTCAGAACGGAATGACTGATATTTTTTTTTCATTAAAAATTTATATCTATGTATATATATATATAAAACAAAATCATGTTAGTTACACCGTTTACAACTCAAGAACGGCTGGACCATTTTTTTTTATTTTTGTGTTTTTGGATTTGTCTTCGTCGGGAATAGGATAATAAATATGAAAATATTGGAAAAATTCACGAAAAAAAAAATTATGAAGAAAATTCATTTTCTCATACATTTTGTATGGAACGGCTTTTTTGATGATATATCGAGACGGATTAACTGATTTTTTTTTTTCATTGAAAATTTATATCTATATATATAAAACAAAGTCGTGATAGTTACACCGTTTATAACTCAAGAACGGCTGGACAATTTTTTTTATTTTTGTGTTTTTGGATTTGTCTTCATCGGGAATGGGATAATAACTATGAAAATAGTGGAAAAATTCACGAAAAAAAAATTTATGACGAAAATTCATTTTCTCATACATTTTGTGTGGAACAGCTTTTTTGATGGTATATTGAGAACGGATTGACATATATTTTTTTTCCATTGCAATTTTATATCTATATATATATAAAACATAGTCCTGTTAGTTACATCGTTTATAACTCAAGAACGGTTGGACCAATTTTTTTTTATTTTTGTGTTTTTGGATTTGTCTTCGTCGGGAATAGGATAATAAATATAAAAACATTGGAAAAATTCAAGAAAAAAAAATTTATGAAGAAAATTTATTTTCCCATACATTTTGTATGGGACGGCTTGACTGATATTTTTTTTTTCATTGAAAATTTTTATCTATATATATAAAACAAAGTCGTGTTAGTTACACCGTTTATAACTCAAGAACGGCTGGACCAATTTTTTTTATTTTTGTGTTTTTGGATTGGTCTTCGTAGGGAATAGGATAATAAATAAGAAAATATTGGAAAAATTCACGAAAAAAAAATTTACGACGAAAATTCATTTTCTCATACATTTTGAATGGAACGGCTTTTTTGATGATATATCGAGACGGATTGACTGATATTTTTTTTTTCATTGAAAATTTATATCTATACATATAAAACAAAGTCGTGTTAGTTACACCGTTTATAACCCAAGAATGGCTGGACCAATTTTTTAAATTTTTTTTTTTGGGATTTGTCTTCGTCGTGAATAGGATAATAAATATGAAAATATTGGAAAAAATCACGAAAAAAAAATTTATGAAGAAGATTTATTTTCACATATATTTTGTACGGAACGGCTTTTTTGATGATATATCGAGAACGGATTGACTGATATTTTTTTTTTATTGAAAATTTATATCTATATAATTAAATCAAAGTCGTGCTAGTTACACCGTTTATAACCCAAGAACGGCTCCACCAATTTTTTTTTATTTTTGTGTTTTTGGATTTGTCTTCATCGGGAATGGGATAATAACTATGAAAATAGTGGAAAAATTGTCGAAAAAAAAATTTATGACGAAAATTCATTTTCTCATACATTTTGTGTGGAACAGCTTTTTTGATGGTATATTGAGAACGGATTGACATATATTTTTTTTTTCATTGAAAATTTTTATCTATATATATAAAACAAAGTCGTGTTAGTTACACCGTTTAGAACTCAAGAACGACTGGACCAATTTTTTTTATTTTTGTGTTTTTGGATTGGTCTTCGTCGGGAATAGGATAATAAATATGAAAATATTGGAAAAATTCACGAAAAAAAAATTTACGAGGAAAATTCATTTTCTCATACATTTTGAATGGAACGGCTTTTTTGATGATATATCGAGACGGATTGACTGATATTTTTTTTTTCATTGAAAATTTATATCTATACATATAAAACAAAGTCGTGTTAGTTACACCGTTTATAACCCAAGAACGGCTGGACCAATTTTTTTAATTTTTTTTTTTTTGGCATTTGTCTTCGTCGGGAATAGGATAATAAATATGAAAATATTGGAAAAAATCACGAAAAAAAAATTTATGAAGAAGATTTATTTTCACATATATTTTGTACGGAACGGCTTTTTTGATGATATATCGAGAACGGATTGACTAATATTTTTTTTTTATTGAAAATTTATATCTATATAATTAAATCAAAGTCGTGCTAGTTACACCGTTTATAACTCAAGAACGGCTCTACCAATTTTTTTTTATTTTTGTGTTTTTGGATTTGTCTTCGTCGGGAATAGGATAATAAATATGAAAATATTGGAAAAATTCACGAAAAAAAAATTTATGACGAAAATTCATTTTTTCATACATTTTGTGTGGAACGGCTTTTTTGATGATATATCGAGAACGGATTGACATATATTTTTTTTTCATTGAAAATTTATATCTATATATATGAAACAAAGTCGTGTTAGTTACACCGTTTATAACTAAAGAACGGCTGGACCAATTTTTTTTATTTTTGTGTTTTTGGATTTGTCTTCGTCGGGAATAGGATAATAAATATGAAAATATTGGAAAAATTCGCGAAAAAAAAATTTATGACGAAAATTCGTTTTCTCATACATTTTGTATGGAACGGCTTTTTTGATGATATATCGAGACGGATTGACTGATATTTTTTTTTTCATTGAAAATTTATATCTATACATATAAAACAAAGTCGTGTTAGTTACACCGTTTATAACCCAAGAACGGCTGGACCAATTTTTTTTATTCTTTTTTTTTTTTTTTGGGATTTGTCTTCGTCGGGAATGGGATAATAAATATGAAAATATTGGAAAAAATCACGAAAAAAAATTTATGAAGAAGATTTATTTTCACATATATTTTGTATGGAACCGCTTTTTTGATGATATATCGAGAACGGATTGACTGATATTTTTTTTTTATTAAAATTTATATCTATATAATTAAATCAAAGTCGTGATAGTTACACCGTTTATAACTCAAGAACGGCTCTACCAATTTTTTTTTATTTTTGTGTTTTTGGATTTGTCTTCGTCGGGAATAGGATAATAAATATGAAAATATTGGAAAAATTCACGAAAGAAAAATTTATGACGAAAATTCATTTTTTCATACATTTTGTGTGGAACGGCTTTTTTGATGATATATTGAGAACGGATTGACATATATTTTTTTTTCATTGAAAATTTATATCTATATATATAAAACAAAGTCGTGTTAGTTACACCGTTTATAACTCAAGAACGGCTTTACCAATTTTTTTTTATTTTTGTGTTTTTGGATTTGTCTTCGTCGGGAATAGGATAATAAATATGAAAATATTAAAAAAAATTCACGAAAAAAAAATGTATGACGAAAATTCATTTTCTCATACATTTTGTATGGAATGGCTTTTTTGATATGTTCAGAACGGAATGACTGATATTTTTTTTTCATTGAAAATTTTTATCTATATGAATAAAACAAAGTCGTGTTAGTTACACCGTTTATAACTCAAGAACGGCTGGACCAATTTTTTTTGTTTTTGTGTTTTTCGATTTGTCTTCGTCAGGAATACGATAATAAACATGAAAATATTGGAAAAATTAAGGAAAAAAAATTTATAAAGAAAATTCATTTTCTCACACATTTTGTACGGAACTGCTTTTTTGATCATACATCGAAACGGATTGACTGATATTCATAAATTGTTATCCATATATAAAACAAAGTCGTGTTAGTTACACCGTTTATAACTAAAAAACGGCTGGACCAATTTTTTTTATTTTTGTTTTTTTGGATTTGTCTTCGTCAGGAATAGGATAATAAATATGAAAATATTGGAAAAATTCAGGAAAAAAAAAGTTATGAAGAAAATTCATTTTCTCATACATTTTGTATGGAACGGCTTTTTTGATGATATATCGAGACGGATTGACTGATATTTTTTTTTTCATTGAAAATTTATATCTGTATATAAAACAAAGTAGTGTTAGTTTCACCGTTTATAACTCAAGAATGGCTGGACAAATTTTTTTTATTTTCGTGTTTTTGGATTTGTCTTCATCGGGAATGGGATAATAAATATGAAAGTATTGGAAAAATTCTTGAAAAAAAAATTAATGACGAAAATTCATTTTCTCATACATTTTGTGTGGAACGGCTTTTTTGATGATATATTGGGAACTGATTGACATATATTTTTTTTTCATTGAATATTTATACCTATATATATAAAACAAAGTCATGTTAGTTACACCGTTTATAACTCAATAACGGCTGTACCAATTTTTTTTATTTTTGTGTTTTTGGATTTGTCTTCGTCAGGAATAGGATAATAAATATAAAAACATTGGAAAAATTCACAGAAAAAAATTTGTGTAGAAAATTTATTTTCCCATACATTTTGTATGGAACGGCTTTTTTGATCTGTCGAGAACGGATTGACTGATATTTTTTTTCGTTGAAAATTTAAATCTATATATATAAAACAAAGTCGTGTTAGTTACACCGTTTATAATTCAAGAACGGCTGGACCAATTTTTTTTATTTTTGTGTTTTTGGATTGGTCTTCGTAGGGAATAGGATAATAAATAAGAAAATATTGGAAAAATTCACGAAAAAAAAATTTACGACGAAAATTCATTTTCTCATACATTTTGTGTGGAACGGCTTTTTTGATGATATATTGGGAACTGATTGACATATATTTTTTTTTCATTGAAAATTTATATCTATATATATAAAACAAAGTCCTGTTAGTTACATCGTTTATAACTCAAGAACGGCTGGACCAATTTTTTTTTATTTTTGTGTTTTTGGATTTGTCTTCGTCGGGAATAGGATAATAAATATGAAAATATTTGAAAAATTCACGAAAAAAAAATTTATGACGAAAATTCATTTTTTCATACATTTTGTGTGGAACGACTTTTTTGATGATATATTGAGAACGGATTGACATATATTTTTTTTTCATTGAAAATTTATATCTATATATATAAAACAAAGTCGTGTTAGTTACACCGTTTATAACTCAAGAACGGCTGTACCAATTTTTTTTTATTTTTGTGTTTTTGGATTTGTCTTCGTCGGGAATAGGATAATAAATATGAAAATATTAAAAAAAATTCACGAAAAAAAAATTTATGACGAAAATTCATTTTCTCATACATTTAGTATGGAATGGCTTTTTTGATATGTTCAGAACGGAATGACTGATATTTTTTTTTCATTAAAAATTTATATCTATGTATATATATATATAAAACAAAATCATGTTAGTTACACCGTTTACAACTCAAGAACGGCTGGACCATTTTTTTTTATTTTTGTGTTTTTGGATTTGTCTTCGTCGGGAATAGGATAATAAATATGAAAATATTGGAAAAATTCACGAAAAAAAAAATTATGAAGAAAATTCATTTTCTCATACATTTTGTATGGAACGGCTTTTTTGATGATATATCGAGACGGATTAACTGATTTTTTTTTTTCATTGAAAATTTATATCTATATATATAAAACAAAGTCGTGATAGTTACACCGTTTATAACTCAAGAACGGCTGGACAATTTTTTTTATTTTTGTGTTTTTGGATTTGTCTTCATCGGGAATGGGATAATAACTATGAAAATAGTGGAAAAATTCACGAAAAAAAAATTTATGACGAAAATTCATTTTCTCATACATTTTGTGTGGAACAGCTTTTTTGATGGTATATTGAGAACGGATTGACATATATTTTTTTTCCATTGCAATTTTATATCTATATATATATAAAACATAGTCCTGTTAGTTACATCGTTTATAACTCAAGAACGGTTGGACCAATTTTTTTTTATTTTTGTGTTTTTGGATTTGTCTTCGTCGGGAATAGGATAATAAATATAAAAACATTGGAAAAATTCAAGAAAAAAAAATTTATGAAGAAAATTTATTTTCCCATACATTTTGTATGGGACGGCTTGACTGATATTTTTTTTTTCATTGAAAATTTTTATCTATATATATAAAACAAAGTCGTGTTAGTTACACCGTTTATAACTCAAGAACGGCTGGACCAATTTTTTTTATTTTTGTGTTTTTGGATTGGTCTTCGTAGGGAATAGGATAATAAATAAGAAAATATTGGAAAAATTCACGAAAAAAAAATTTACGACGAAAATTCATTTTCTCATACATTTTGAATGGAACGGCTTTTTTGATGATATATCGAGACGGATTGACTGATATTTTTTTTTTCATTGAAAATTTATATCTATACATATAAAACAAAGTCGTGTTAGTTACACCGTTTATAACCCAAGAATGGCTGGACCAATTTTTTTAATTTTTTTTTTTGGGATTTGTCTTCGTCGTGAATAGGATAATAAATATGAAAATATTGGAAAAAATCACGAAAAAAAAATTTATGAAGAAGATTTATTTTCACATATATTTTGTACGGAACGGCTTTTTTGATGATATATCGAGAACGGATTGACTGATATTTTTTTTTTATTGAAAATTTATATCTATATAATTAAATCAAAGTCGTGCTAGTTACACCGTTTATAACCCAAGAACGGCTCCACCAATTTTTTTTTATTTTTGTGTTTTTGGATTTGTCTTCATCGGGAATGGGATAATAACTATGAAAATAGTGGAAAAATTGTCGAAAAAAAAATTTATGACGAAAATTCATTTTCTCATACATTTTGTGTGGAACAGCTTTTTTGATGGTATATTGAGAACGGATTGACATATATTTTTTTTCCATTGCAATTTTATATCTATATATATATAAAACAAAGTCCTGTTAGTTACATCGTTTATAACTCAAGAACGGCTGGACCAATTTTTTTTTATTTTTGTGTTTTTGGATTTGTCTTCGTCGGGAATAGGATAACAAATATAAAAACATTGGAAAAATTCAAGAAAGAAAAATTTTAGAAGAAAATTTATTTTCCCATACATTTTGTATGGGACGGCTTTTTTGATATGTCGAGAACGGATTGACTGATATTTTTTTTTTCATTGAAAATTTTTATCTATATATATAAAACAAAGTCGTGTTAGTTACACCGTTTAGAACTCAAGAACGACTGGACCAATTTTTTTTATTTTTGTGTTTTTGGATTGGTCTTCGTCGGGAATAGGATAATAAATATGAAAATATTGGAAAAATTCACGAAAAAAAAATTTACGAGGAAAATTCATTTTCTCATACATTTTGAATGGAACGGCTTTTTTGATGATATATCGAGACGGATTGACTGATATTTTTTTTTTCATTGAAAATTTATATCTATACATATAAAACAAAGTCGTGTTAGTTACACCGTTTATAACCCAAGAACGGCTGGACCAATTTTTTTAATTTTTTTTTTTTTGGCATTTGTCTTCGTCGGGAATAGGATAATAAATATGAAAATATTGGAAAAAATCACGAAAAAAAAATTTATGAAGAAGATTTATTTTCACATATATTTTGTACGGAACGGCTTTTTTGATGATATATCGAGAACGGATTGACTAATA
Source organism: Druceiella hillmani (assembly GCA_039881145.1). Lineage (NCBI taxonomy): Eukaryota > Metazoa > Arthropoda > Insecta > Lepidoptera > Hepialidae > Druceiella > Druceiella hillmani. The sequence continues at coordinate 26,525,926 of JAYKKI010000011.1, read as the reverse complement.
TTTTTTTTTTATTGAAAATTTATATCTATATAATTAAATCAAAGTCGTGCTAGTTACACCGTTTATAACTCAAGAACGGCTCTACCAATTTTTTTTTATTTTTGTGTTTTTGGATTTGTCTTCGTCGGGAATAGGATAATAAATATGAAAATATTGGAAAAATTCACGAAAAAAAAATTTATGACGAAAATTCATTTTTTCATACATTTTGTGTGGAACGGCTTTTTTGATGATATATCGAGAACGGATTGACATATATTTTTTTTTCATTGAAAATTTATATCTATATATATGAAACAAAGTCGTGTTAGTTACACCGTTTATAACTAAAGAACGGCTGGACCAATTTTTTTTATTTTTGTGTTTTTGGATTTGTCTTCGTCGGGAATAGGATAATAAATATGAAAATATTGGAAAAATTCGCGAAAAAAAAATTTATGACGAAAATTCGTTTTCTCATACATTTTGTATGGAACGGCTTTTTTGATGATATATCGAGACGGATTGACTGATATTTTTTTTTTCATTGAAAATTTATATCTATACATATAAAACAAAGTCGTGTTAGTTACACCGTTTATAACCCAAGAACGGCTGGACCAATTTTTTTTATTCTTTTTTTTTTTTTTTGGGATTTGTCTTCGTCGGGAATGGGATAATAAATATGAAAATATTGGAAAAAATCACGAAAAAAAATTTATGAAGAAGATTTATTTTCACATATATTTTGTATGGAACCGCTTTTTTGATGATATATCGAGAACGGATTGACTGATATTTTTTTTTTATTAAAATTTATATCTATATAATTAAATCAAAGTCGTGATAGTTACACCGTTTATAACTCAAGAACGGCTCTACCAATTTTTTTTTATTTTTGTGTTTTTGGATTTGTCTTCGTCGGGAATAGGATAATAAATATGAAAATATTGGAAAAATTCACGAAAGAAAAATTTATGACGAAAATTCATTTTTTCATACATTTTGTGTGGAACGGCTTTTTTGATGATATATTGAGAACGGATTGACATATATTTTTTTTTCATTGAAAATTTATATCTATATATATAAAACAAAGTCGTGTTAGTTACACCGTTTATAACTCAAGAACGGCTTTACCAATTTTTTTTTATTTTTGTGTTTTTGGATTTGTCTTCGTCGGGAATAGGATAATAAATATGAAAATATTAAAAAAAATTCACGAAAAAAAAATGTATGACGAAAATTCATTTTCTCATACATTTTGTATGGAATGGCTTTTTTGATATGTTCAGAACGGAATGACTGATATTTTTTTTTCATTGAAAATTTTTATCTATATGAATAAAACAAAGTCGTGTTAGTTACACCGTTTATAACTCAAGAACGGCTGGACCAATTTTTTTTGTTTTTGTGTTTTTCGATTTGTCTTCGTCAGGAATACGATAATAAACATGAAAATATTGGAAAAATTAAGGAAAAAAAATTTATAAAGAAAATTCATTTTCTCACACATTTTGTACGGAACTGCTTTTTTGATCATACATCGAAACGGATTGACTGATATTCATAAATTGTTATCCATATATAAAACAAAGTCGTGTTAGTTACACCGTTTATAACTAAAAAACGGCTGGACCAATTTTTTTTATTTTTGTTTTTTTGGATTTGTCTTCGTCAGGAATAGGATAATAAATATGAAAATATTGGAAAAATTCAGGAAAAAAAAAGTTATGAAGAAAATTCATTTTCTCATACATTTTGTATGGAACGGCTTTTTTGATGATATATCGAGACGGATTGACTGATATTTTTTTTTTCATTGAAAATTTATATCTGTATATAAAACAAAGTAGTGTTAGTTTCACCGTTTATAACTCAAGAATGGCTGGACAAATTTTTTTTATTTTCGTGTTTTTGGATTTGTCTTCATCGGGAATGGGATAATAAATATGAAAGTATTGGAAAAATTCTTGAAAAAAAAATTAATGACGAAAATTCATTTTCTCATACATTTTGTGTGGAACGGCTTTTTTGATGATATATTGGGAACTGATTGACATATATTTTTTTTTCATTGAATATTTATACCTATATATATAAAACAAAGTCATGTTAGTTACACCGTTTATAACTCAATAACGGCTGTACCAATTTTTTTTATTTTTGTGTTTTTGGATTTGTCTTCGTCAGGAATAGGATAATAAATATAAAAACATTGGAAAAATTCACAGAAAAAAATTTGTGTAGAAAATTTATTTTCCCATACATTTTGTATGGAACGGCTTTTTTGATCTGTCGAGAACGGATTGACTGATATTTTTTTTCGTTGAAAATTTAAATCTATATATATAAAACAAAGTCGTGTTAGTTACACCGTTTATAATTCAAGAACGGCTGGACCAATTTTTTTTATTTTTGTGTTTTTGGATTGGTCTTCGTAGGGAATAGGATAATAAATAAGAAAATATTGGAAAAATTCACGAAAAAAAAATTTACGACGAAAATTCATTTTCTCATACATTTTGTGTGGAACGGCTTTTTTGATGATATATTGGGAACTGATTGACATATATTTTTTTTTCATTGAAAATTTATATCTATATATATAAAACAAAGTCCTGTTAGTTACATCGTTTATAACTCAAGAACGGCTGGACCAATTTTTTTTTATTTTTGTGTTTTTGGATTTGTCTTCGTCGGGAATAGGATAATAAATATGAAAATATTTGAAAAATTCACGAAAAAAAAATTTATGACGAAAATTCATTTTTTCATACATTTTGTGTGGAACGACTTTTTTGATGATATATTGAGAACGGATTGACATATATTTTTTTTTCATTGAAAATTTATATCTATATATATAAAACAAAGTCGTGTTAGTTACACCGTTTATAACTCAAGAACGGCTGTACCAATTTTTTTTTATTTTTGTGTTTTTGGATTTGTCTTCGTCGGGAATAGGATAATAAATATGAAAATATTAAAAAAAATTCACGAAAAAAAAATGTATGACGAAAATTCATTTTCTCATACATTTAGTATGGAATGGCTTTTTTGATATGTTCAGAACGGAATGACTGATATTTTTTTTTCATTAAAAATTTATATCTATGTATATATATATATAAAACAAAATCATGTTAGTTACACCGTTTACAACTCAAGAACGGCTGGACCATTTTTTTTTATTTTTGTGTTTTTGGATTTGTCTTCGTCGGGAATAGGATAATAAATATGAAAATATTGGAAAAATTCACGAAAAAAAAAATTATGAAGAAAATTCATTTTCTCATACATTTTGTATGGAACGGCTTTTTTGATGATATATCGAGACGGATTAACTGATTTTTTTTTTTCATTGAAAATTTATATCTATATATATAAAACAAAGTCGTGATAGTTACACCGTTTATAACTCAAGAACGGCTGGACAATTTTTTTTATTTTTGTGTTTTTGGATTTGTCTTCATCGGGAATGGGATAATAACTATGAAAATAGTGGAAAAATTCACGAAAAAAAAATTTATGACGAAAATTCATTTTCTCATACATTTTGTGTGGAACAGCTTTTTTGATGGTATATTGAGAACGGATTGACATATATTTTTTTTCCATTGCAATTTTATATCTATATATATATAAAACATAGTCCTGTTAGTTACATCGTTTATAACTCAAGAACGGTTGGACCAATTTTTTTTTATTTTTGTGTTTTTGGATTTGTCTTCGTCGGGAATAGGATAATAAATATAAAAACATTGGAAAAATTCAAGAAAAAAAAATTTATGAAGAAAATTTATTTTCCCATACATTTTGTATGGGACGGCTTGACTGATATTTTTTTTTTCATTGAAAATTTTTATCTATATATATAAAACAAAGTCGTGTTAGTTACACCGTTTATAACTCAAGAACGGCTGGACCAATTTTTTTAATTTTTTTTTTTGGGATTTGTCTTCGTCGTGAATAGGATAATAAATATGAAAATATTGGAAAAAATCACGAAAAAAAAATTTATGAAGAAGATTTATTTTCACATATATTTTGTACGGAACGGCTTTTTTGATGATATATCGAGAACGGATTGACTGATATTTTTTTTTTATTGAAAATTTATATCTATATAATTAAATCAAAGTCGTGCTAGTTACACCGTTTATAACCCAAGAACGGCTCCACCAATTTTTTTTTATTTTTGTGTTTTTGGATTTGTCTTCATCGGGAATGGGATAATAACTATGAAAATAGTGGAAAAATTGTCGAAAAAAAAATTTATGACGAAAATTCATTTTCTCATACATTTTGTGTGGAACAGCTTTTTTGATGATATATTGGGAACTGATTGACATATATTTTTTTTTCATTGAAAATTTATATCTATATATATAAAACAAAGTCCTGTTAGTTACATCGTTTATAACTCAAGAACGGCTGGACCAATTTTTTTTTATTTTTGTGTTTTTGGATTTGTCTTCGTCGGGAATAGGATAATAAATATGAAAATATTGGAAAAATTCACGAAAAAAAAATTTATGACGAAAATTCATTTTTTCATACATTTTGTGTGGAACGGCTTTTTTGATGATATATTGAGAACGGATTGACATATATTTTTTTTTCATTGAAAATTTATATCTATATATATAAAACAAAGTCGTGTTAGTTACACCGTTTATAACTCAAGAACGGCTGGACCAATTTTTTTTATTTTTGTGTTTTTGGATTGGTCTTCGTAGGGAATAGGATAATAAATAAGAAAATATTGGAAAAATTCACGAAAAAAAAATTTACGACGAAAATTCATTTTCTCATACATTTTGTGTGGAACGGCTTTTTTGATGATATATTGGGAACTGATTGACATATATTTTTTTTTCATTGAAAATTTATATCTATATATATAAAACAAAGTCCTGTTAGTTACATCGTTTATAACTCAAGAACGGCTGGACCAATTTTTTTTTATTTTTGTGTTTTTGGATTTGTCTTCGTCGGGAATAGGATAATAAATATGAAAATATTTGAAAAATTCACGAAAAAAAAATTTATGACGAAAATTCATTTTTTCATACATTTTGTGTGGAACGACTTTTTTGATGATATATTGAGAACGGATTGACATATATTTTTTTTTCATTGAAAATTTATATCTATATATATAAAACAAAGTCGTGTTAGTTACACCGTTTATAACTCAAGAACGGCTGTACCAATTTTTTTTTATTTTTGTGTTTTTGGATTTGTCTTCGTCGGGAATAGGATAATAAATATGAAAATATTAAAAAAAATTCACGAAAAAAAAATTTATGACGAAAATTCATTTTCTCATACATTTAGTATGGAATGGCTTTTTTGATATGTTCAGAACGGAATGACTGATATTTTTTTTCATTAAAAATTTATATCTATGTATATATATATATAAAACAAAATCATGTTAGTTACACCGTTTACAACTCAAGAACGGCTGGACCATTTTTTTTTATTTTTGTGTTTTTGGATTTGTCTTCGTCGGGAATAGGATAATAAATATGAAAATATTGGAAAAATTCACGAAAAAAAAAATTATGAAGAAAATTCATTTTCTCATACATTTTGTATGGAACGGCTTTTTTGATGATATATCGAGACGGATTAACTGATTTTTTTTTTTCATTGAAAATTTATATCTATATATATAAAACAAAGTCGTGATAGTTACACCGTTTATAACTCAAGAACGGCTGGACAATTTTTTTTATTTTTGTGTTTTTGGATTTGTCTTCATCGGGAATGGGATAATAACTATGAAAATAGTGGAAAAATTCACGAAAAAAAAATTTATGACGAAAATTCATTTTCTCATACATTTTGTGTGGAACAGCTTTTTTGATGGTATATTGAGAACGGATTGACATATATTTTTTTTCCATTGCAATTTTATATCTATATATATATAAAACATAGTCCTGTTAGTTACATCGTTTATAACTCAAGAACGGTTGGACCAATTTTTTTTTATTTTTGTGTTTTTGGATTTGTCTTCGTCGGGAATAGGATAATAAATATAAAAACATTGGAAAAATTCAAGAAAAAAAAATTTATGAAGAAAATTTATTTTCCCATACATTTTGTATGGGACGGCTTGACTGATATTTTTTTTTTCATTGAAAATTTTTATCTATATATATAAAACAAAGTCGTGTTAGTTACACCGTTTATAACTCAAGAACGGCTGGACCAATTTTTTTTATTTTTGTGTTTTTGGATTGGTCTTCGTAGGGAATAGGATAATAAATAAGAAAATATTGGAAAAATTCACGAAAAAAAAATTTACGACGAAAATTCATTTTCTCATACATTTTGAATGGAACGGCTTTTTTGATGATATATCGAGACGGATTGACTGATATTTTTTTTTTCATTGAAAATTTATATCTATACATATAAAACAAAGTCGTGTTAGTTACACCGTTTATAACCCAAGAATGGCTGGACCAATTTTTTTAATTTTTTTTTTTGGGATTTGTCTTCGTCGTGAATAGGATAATAAATATGAAAATATTGGAAAAAATCACGAAAAAAAAATTTATGAAGAAGATTTATTTTCACATATATTTTGTACGGAACGGCTTTTTTGATGATATATCGAGAACGGATTGACTGATATTTTTTTTTTATTGAAAATTTATATCTATATAATTAAATCAAAGTCGTGCTAGTTACACCGTTTATAACCCAAGAACGGCTCCACCAATTTTTTTTTATTTTTGTGTTTTTGGATTTGTCTTCATCGGGAATGGGATAATAACTATGAAAATAGTGGAAAAATTGTCGAAAAAAAAATTTATGACGAAAATTCATTTTCTCATACATTTTGTGTGGAACAGCTTTTTTGATGGTATATTGAGAACGGATTGACATATATTTTTTTTCCATTGCAATTTTATATCTATATATATATAAAACAAAGTCCTGTTAGTTACATCGTTTATAACTCAAGAACGGCTGGACCAATTTTTTTTTATTTTTGTGTTTTTGGATTTGTCTTCGTCGGGAATAGGATAACAAATATAAAAACATTGGAAAAATTCAAGAAAGAAAAATTTTAGAAGAAAATTTATTTTCCCATACATTTTGTATGGGACGGCTTTTTTGATATGTCGAGAACGGATTGACTGATATTTTTTTTTTCATTGAAAATTTTTATCTATATATATAAAACAAAGTCGTGTTAGTTACACCGTTTAGAACTCAAGAACGACTGGACCAATTTTTTTTATTTTTGTGTTTTTGGATTGGTCTTCGTCGGGAATAGGATAATAAATATGAAAATATTGGAAAAATTCACGAAAAAAAAATTTACGAGGAAAATTCATTTTCTCATACATTTTGAATGGAACGGCTTTTTTGATGATATATCGAGACGGATTGACTGATATTTTTTTTTTCATTGAAAATTTATATCTATACATATAAAACAAAGTCGTGTTAGTTACACCGTTTATAACCCAAGAACGGCTGGACCAATTTTTTTAATTTTTTTTTTTTTGGCATTTGTCTTCGTCGGGAATAGGATAATAAATATGAAAATATTGGAAAAAATCACGAAAAAAAAATTTATGAAGAAGATTTATTTTCACATATATTTTGTACGGAACGGCTTTTTTGATGATATATCGAGAACGGATTGACTAATATTTTTTTTTTATTGAAAATTTATATCTATATAATTAAATCAAAGTCGTGCTAGTTACACCGTTTATAACTCAAGAACGGCTCTACCAATTTTTTTTTATTTTTGTGTTTTTGGATTTGTCTTCGTCGGGAATAGGATAATAAATATGAAAATATTGGAAAAATTCACGAAAAAAAAATTTATGACGAAAATTCATTTTTTCATACATTTTGTGTGGAACGGCTTTTTTGATGATATATCGAGAACGGATTGACATATATTTTTTTTTCATTGAAAATTTATATCTATATATATGAAACAAAGTCGTGTTAGTTACACCGTTTATAACTAAAGAACGGCTGGACCAATTTTTTTTATTTTTGTGTTTTTGGATTTGTCTTCGTCGGGAATAGGATAATAAATATGAAAATATTGGAAAAATTCGCGAAAAAAAAATTTATGACGAAAATTCGTTTTCTCATACATTTTGTATGGAACGGCTTTTTTGATGATATATCGAGACGGATTGACTGATATTTTTTTTTTCATTGAAAATTTATATCTATACATATAAAACAAAGTCGTGTTAGTTACACCGTTTATAACCCAAGAACGGCTGGACCAATTTTTTTTATTCTTTTTTTTTTTTTTTGGGATTTGTCTTCGTCGGGAATGGGATAATAAATATGAAAATATTGGAAAAAATCACGAAAAAAAATTTATGAAGAAGATTTATTTTCACATATATTTTGTATGGAACCGCTTTTTTGATGATATATCGAGAACGGATTGACTGATATTTTTTTTTTATTAAAATTTATATCTATATAATTAAATCAAAGTCGTGATAGTTACACCGTTTATAACTCAAGAACGGCTCTACCAATTTTTTTTTATTTTTGTGTTTTTGGATTTGTCTTCGTCGGGAATAGGATAATAAATATGAAAATATTGGAAAAATTCACGAAAGAAAAATTTATGACGAAAATTCATTTTTTCATACATTTTGTGTGGAACGGCTTTTTTGATGATATATTGAGAACGGATTGACATATATTTTTTTTTCATTGAAAATTTATATCTATATATATAAAACAAAGTCGTGTTAGTTACACCGTTTATAACTCAAGAACGGCTTTACCAATTTTTTTTTATTTTTGTGTTTTTGGATTTGTCTTCGTCGGGAATAGGATAATAAATATGAAAATATTAAAAAAAATTCACGAAAAAAAAATGTATGACGAAAATTCATTTTCTCATACATTTTGTATGGAATGGCTTTTTTGATATGTTCAGAACGGAATGACTGATATTTTTTTTTCATTGAAAATTTTTATCTATATGAATAAAACAAAGTCGTGTTAGTTACACCGTTTATAACTCAAGAACGGCTGGACCAATTTTTTTTGTTTTTGTGTTTTTCGATTTGTCTTCGTCAGGAATACGATAATAAACATGAAAATATTGGAAAAATTAAGGAAAAAAAATTTATAAAGAAAATTCATTTTCTCACACATTTTGTACGGAACTGCTTTTTTGATCATACATCGAAACGGATTGACTGATATTCATAAATTGTTATCCATATATAAAACAAAGTCGTGTTAGTTACACCGTTTATAACTAAAAAACGGCTGGACCAATTTTTTTTATTTTTGTTTTTTTGGATTTGTCTTCGTCAGGAATAGGATAATAAATATGAAAATATTGGAAAAATTCAGGAAAAAAAAAGTTATGAAGAAAATTCATTTTCTCATACATTTTGTATGGAACGGCTTTTTTGATGATATATCGAGACGGATTGACTGATATTTTTTTTTTCATTGAAAATTTATATCTGTATATAAAACAAAGTAGTGTTAGTTTCACCGTTTATAACTCAAGAATGGCTGGACAAATTTTTTTTATTTTCGTGTTTTTGGATTTGTCTTCATCGGGAATGGGATAATAAATATGAAAGTATTGGAAAAATTCTTGAAAAAAAAATTAATGACGAAAATTCATTTTCTCATACATTTTGTGTGGAACGGCTTTTTTGATGATATATTGGGAACTGATTGACATATATTTTTTTTTCATTGAATATTTATACCTATATATATAAAACAAAGTCATGTTAGTTACACCGTTTATAACTCAATAACGGCTGTACCAATTTTTTTTATTTTTGTGTTTTTGGATTTGTCTTCGTCAGGAATAGGATAATAAATATAAAAACATTGGAAAAATTCACAGAAAAAAATTTGTGTAGAAAATTTATTTTCCCATACATTTTGTATGGAACGGCTTTTTTGATCTGTCGAGAACGGATTGACTGATATTTTTTTTCGTTGAAAATTTAAATCTATATATATAAAACAAAGTCGTGTTAGTTACACCGTTTATAATTCAAGAACGGCTAGACCAATTTTTTTTATTTTTGTGTTTTTGGATTTGTCTTCGTCGGGAATAGGATAATAAATATGTAAATATTGGAAAAATTCACGAGAAAAAATTTATAACGAAAATTCATTTTCTCATACATTTTGTATGTAACGGCTTTTCTGATGATATATCGAAACGGATTGACTGATTTTTTTTTTCATTGAAAATTTATATCTATATATATAAAACAAAGTAGTGTTAGTTACACCGTTTATAACTCAAGAACGGCTGGATAATTTTTTTTTATTTTCATGTTTTTGGATTTGTCTTCATCAGGAATGGGATAATAAATATGAAAATATTGGAAAAATTCACGAGAAAAAAATTTATGACGAAAATTCATTTTATCATACATTTTGTATGGAACTGGTTTTTTGATGATGTGTTCAGAACGGATTGACTGATTTTTTTTTCATTGAAAATTTATATCTATATATATAAAACAAAGTCGTGTTAGTTACACCGTTTATAACCCAAGAACAGCTGGACTAATTTTTTTTATTTTTGTGTTTTTGGATTTGTCTTCGTCGGGAATAAGATAATAAATATGAAAATATTGGAAAAATTCACGAAAAAAAAATTTATGACGAAAATTCATTTTCTAATACATTTTGTATAGAACGGCTTTTTTTATGATATATCGAGAACGGATTGACTGATATTTTTTTTTCACTGAAAATTTATATCTATATATATAAATCTAAGTCGTGTTAGTTACACCGTTTATAACTCAAGAACGGTTATATCAATTTTTTTTATTTTTGTGTTTTTGGATTTGTTTTCGTCGGGAATAGGAAATAAATATGAAAATATTGGAAAAATTTACGAAAAAAAAATTTATGGCGAAAATTCATTTTCTCGTACATTTTGTATGGAATTGGCTTTTTTGATGATATATCGAGAACGGATTGACATGTATTTTTTTTTCATTGAAAATTTATATCTATGTATATAAAACAAAGTCGTGAAAGTTACACCGTTTATAACCCAAGAACGGCTGGACCATTTTTTTTTATTTTTGTGTTTTTGGATTTGTCTTCGTCGGGAATAGGATAATAAATATGAAAATATTGGAAAAATTCACGAGAAAAAAATTTATTACGAAAATTCATTTTCTCATACATTTTGTGTGGAACGGCTTTTTTGATGATATATTGAGAACGAATTGACATATATTTTTTTTTTCATTTAAAATTTATATCTATGTATATAAAACAAAGTCGTGTTGGTTACACCGTTTATAACTCAAGAACGGCTGAACCAATTTTTGTGTTTTTGTATTTGTCTTCGTCGGGAATAGGATAATAAATATGAAAATGTTGGAAAAAATCACGAAAAAAAAATTTATGAAGAAAATTTATTTTCTCATACGTTTTGTATGGAACGGCTTTTTTGATGATTTGTCGGGAACGTATTGACTGATATTTTTTTTTCATTGAAAATTTATATCTATATATATATAAAACAAAGTCGTATTAGTTACACCGTTTATAACTCAAGAACGGCTGGACCAATTTTTTTCATTTTTGTGTTTTTGGATTTGTCTTTGTCGGGTATAGGATAATAAATGCGAAAATATTTTAAAAATTCACGAAAGAAAAATTTATGAATGGAACGGCTTTTTTGATGATATATCGAGAAAGGATTGACTAATTTTTTTTTTCATTGAAAATTTAAATGATTATTATAAATTTATTGAATATTTTTTTATCTCGGACTCGAGAAGTTTCCTCGCGCATTGGAAAAGTAAAAAAAATCACAAATAATTTAATTGTGTTTAAAATGTTATATGTGATAAATGACAGAAAAAAAAAGAAAAAAGTATGTCATAAATGACAGTTTTTAATAATTCTTGTTTAGTTTTCGACCGTTATTTCATTTGAATTTGAATACATTAATGCTCTTTAAACAATTTTTTCTGAAATTCATTAGCGAAGAGTGATTTTAAATAGTTGAGTTAAGTTTTATGAAAATGTTCACTTTGTGAGGTTATGATATTTGTGATTGTGCGGGCATGGATAATTGCTTCATTATGTAATTTACTTGATTAATTTTAAAGTGTGATTAAAATACTGAGAGTCTAATCTTTCACAACAAATCCGTAATGCAATTCGACTTAGGAATATTGCGAATCAATCCACTGCAGACGAACATGAAATTGCACGGGAAGAGCACCGTGTAAGTATGGCCCAACTTCGTTCTCCACAAACACAAGAACAAGACAAACAGCTCAGTTGGCAACGAAAAATCGTCGAGCTTATCGCACAGACCAACAACTTAATAATCTTCGACGCGCAAGGAGAAATGCTTCAAGGGTTGATTTGAACCGAGTAGCATTTCAATACGATTGCATAATTGTCTACAGCTCGCATCTTTTCGTTCGAATTGGCCCAATGTATATTATGTGCGACCCTTGCGGTGTATTGAATGAGTTCGCTGGAGAAACGCCTGGATTGTGCCATCTCAGTGGCAACATAAAATTGCCATTCTTGCTTCTGCTACCTGAGTCAATGCATTCATTACTTCGTACCGAAACACCAGAATCACGACATTTTCTATCGAACGTTCAAAGATACAAGGGATGTTTCCAAATGACTTCATTTTGAGCAGACATTACCGAAGAACGCGGATTCAATCTGACATTCAAAGTAATTTCTGCTAGAGAGATTAAACGTTTATTCGTTTATTATTTTTCGTGATCATAATTTAATAAATCTAACTTCGCCTTCGACTTTATGGATCTAAGGCCAAATTCACAATCGAATCGGATTATTGCAACCGCTTGAAGATGCACAGTATAAATTCTTCTAAATTTACTTCATGGGCAACATGGAGGAACAACTTCATCTGTATCAAAAGATCGAATCGGCAATAAAAAGAGAAGTTCTTCAAGATTTGTAGCAACTACTTTATGAATATCATACATTGGTTCGGTTGTTCATAACTGCGTTGGGTCGCATGTCAAGTGATGACTACAAAGTCGTGATTTTAATGTTATTTTAATTTAATTAAAATAGTTTTCATTTTGATTTGTACATATATTGAACTTAATTCATTTTGAATATTCATTTTATCTTAATAAAAAACTGAATTTAATTTAGCTAATAAATTAACACAATATTTATTAATTCTGAGGCAATACGAAGTTCGCCGGGTCAGCTAGTTATATATATTTCGAAACCACTGTTTTTAGAATTTTATGGGAAATAATTCGAGAGATATTTATCAAAATATTCATAGAAAACATGCTCCCGTCCAAACTCCTAATGTCAAAATTATGAAAAAACGGCGATTCTAGAAGTTTACCTTAAGTTTATTGAAAAACTATTAGGATGATTTGAAATTTCGTAGTTTTTATAAAATCCAAGATATTTTTACACCTCTGAAAGATTCATTAAGTAATATTCTTAACATTCTGAATATATATATATATATATATATATATATATATATATATATATGTGTGTGTGTATATGTATATATATATATATATGATATATATAATATATATATATATATATATAATATATATATGTATATATATATATATATATATATATATATATCAAGCGTATACAGAACGCTCTTAGTGAGGTTCAAATCGTACCTAAAAGCTTATTAAATGTTATTTTTTTCTCATTTACAAACGCATTTAGTTACTTAGCATATGTTTATTTCTAATTCCTTTGTTCGTTACACCGTCGAGTCGCATTGTGTCCCAGAGCTCTCTCTGCTAAATTAACATTGACACTGTATAAAGCAATACATTGATATATTCTGTTCACAACTTCAATCATGACGTATATTTGTTTGTTTCGAAAGGAAAATCCGGGGAAAACGTTCATAAATATATTTCGTTGTTACTTAAAATTCGTTTTGTATCGCTTGCACTATTAAAATGGAAAGTTGATGACGATATTATTGTCCCTAACTAAATGAAGTAGACAGTTGATGAGTTGGTCAAGTGCGTTTAATAATTTTGATGAATTGAATAATACTACGAAATCGTAATTATGGAATCAAATTACATTAGGTGTTTATTTAATTTTTAGGTTTTTGTCTCTTTATTTTTAGGTTTTAATTTTTTTTTGTGGAATTACTTCAACTATCATGATGAATGACTCGAAATAACGTCATTGGCCGATTGTGTTAAAATATTGTGTCTTCATATTCGATTGGTATTAAAAAACCGAACTTACAAACAGATATCCATGAAATCATGTTGAATATGAAATGAAAAATAATTTTGGAATTACCTCAGTTGTAAATCAAATCAGATAATTTGAGAATTATAAATATTGTTACAACTAAAAATTACAATAATGTATAAAGAACTGAAAAGTGATTAATTTTTGGAAGACTTAAATGAAACATTTTGTAAAATGTTAGACGTCTGCACGACGTATAGACGTGTCGCCATAGCTTGAGTGAATTAAGTTGAAAAAAAGGTGTTAAAAATACGAAGCTTTTTTACAATTTTCTGACTAACTTAATATTCTCCTTTAAATTACCTTATACATATATAAGTTTTGCGGATTTTTTGTATGTTGGAGGAAGATCGACAACATTTTTCCCCATGGATTACGATAAAAGCTTATATAATTATCATTTAATTAAGAGTTTCGTATATCTATACAATTAAATAAAATTGAAGTGTCAATCAATGATGTGAAATAAGCGTCTGAATTTATGCTGACTGGATTGGGTTTCTTACACGATGCCTAAATATTGACAATTATTTGTAAAATTTTTGTCTGTCTATTTCTTCGAAATTAAATTAAAGATGGGTAACTATACCTTTGTTTTATCTTCAGATTTCAAAGAAATTACCGACAGAAACCGACATGTAAGTGAATTAACTGAAGCTCTATAAATAAGCTAACAATTAAACTACAAGACGCCGTGGTTCATTTTTTTAAGCTGAAGAAGTTAAAGTGACATGTGAATATGGGAAAACTTGAAGATCTACAATTTAAAAATATCATCTCATCGAGAAACGGTTTATATCTAATATAAAAAGGCCCGATTAGATGATACGCAGCTTATGGAGAATACACGTACACTTATTATTAAAGGTCAGTTCACAAAAGAAGGTAAGCATTGAAGGAACCAATATACGAAATGTATCTAACACTAGCGTGGGGTGTCTTGCGAATTCGTCGGCCAAAAATTCCGAAATACCAGTGCAGTTTCTTAATTCATTTATCATAACTGTAAGCCGAGTTGCGAGTTGCCCTCTCCCGACTTGCATTGGCTTTTATATTTTCTACAATTTTTTTTCTTTTTAAATATAGTGCAGGAAATGCAGGATATGAAACAAGGCGAAGTTTATGACTTTTTGCATCTTCTATGTAATATAACATTAACCGTTTACACAGTTAACCGTTTCTGAGTTTATTCTGGATAAACAAATAGATAGATAAAAAGTCTCCATAGGATTTTTTTTATATTTAGACAACCTGTAAGGAATGCAACTGTACTTAAAACGGATATTTATTGCAAAATCACAGACACTTCTGTTTTATTTATACACATGGACGTTTCAATACTTATGCATTCGTACTGCATTAATACATCTTCCGTCTGCAGACGTTATACTCAACTGATCTCATGCCTTGGCGGGTGCTAGAGCTATTTGTATATGTGACTTGCGGTCTGAGACTTGTAGTTTTTTCGAGACATTAAGCATGCGGTTAGGCGGGTTTGTCTAAGCTACTACATCCTTGTCAATAAAAACAATCCACAGATAATGAGGAATGCCGTCGAATTTAATTATTTTATGCGAGCCGTGACCGCGGACTGCGTGCTGGCATCGATGGTGATGTGGGAGGCGATAACGAGTAAAAGTAAAGGTGAATGAATACTTGATTAGATATATGAAATTCGGTATCGGTATGCAGCAATATATCAACCTCTTTAAGAAGGTTTTACGGAATATTCTGCAATGATTATTATGGTTATTTAAAGAGTTCAAATTCCCTTTAAACTCATACTATCCTTTCAACAAAACTGAACTCTTTTTTGTTTTAATTTTATTAATAAAAACCTATATCACATTAATATAAACGAAATCTAAAAAACTGCAAAACGAGTGAAATTTTTAAAGTTCTTTTTGTGGAGATATATTTATTAAAAAAACAAAACGCTTTTTCTCCTTAAAACGAGAAAATATTATAGGGATTATTGAAAAAACGTGTAGAGTTAAATATAATTTGTATATCGATCAGTAAATATCGAAATAGGTTATCGCGTGAATTTATATTACAGTACATTAACATATTTAGATAACATTAATTGTAATTAAAGTACATTTTTAGGATTTCGTATCTCAAAAAGAAAAACGGAATCCTTATGAGATCACTCGTGTCTGTTACAGCCGTTTTCTCAGAAATTGTTTGACGTATAAATTTGAATAGTAAGAAAATATTTTAACCCGCACTTACCTCAATAATAAAAAATATTAATATAAAATTTTCACGGGGGACAAAATAAGTACTCGAAATATTTTTTTTCAATTCTTCGTATATATGTGGGATATCGTTTAAAATGGTGCCAACAAGATTTTTTTCATAATTTTATATAATTTATCTTCAGAGATATACTAAAAAAATATGTTCCTTTTTCGAATCTACTCAACTTAAAATTATGAAAAAAGTAGGATTTTAGAAGTTTATGCAAAGATTCTAGGAATAGCGATTATCCTAGATTTTATAATTTTTAAATATGCACCGTCTTCTAAGGCTTGTGAAAGATCTACTAGGCAATATATTTACGTTGTTTTAAATTTGTCGATAATTTAATGGAAATATTATGTAATTGAAGTTATACTTTTTTAGGCGCGTTATGAAAAAATGAAGAGAGTGAAATTTTAAGATTCGTCACACAAAAGTTACAGTATGAAGTTGCAGCGGTTGCAGTTTCGAAACAAAAGCTATTGGCACCATCGTCGCCTCTGTTCACTGTTTTCATATTCATAGTATCCACATGTTTCTTGTGTCTACATTCACACACGTGTTTTAGTTTCATATAAGTGCGATTTATATATGTGCTGATAAATTATATTCAGTAGTGATTTAAATTCATTATTTTTATTAATGTATTTACTATTCGTAAATATTAGTGAAAAAATTGTGTTGATAGACTTTTTCAAGTGCTCCAATATAATTGAGGTTATCTATCCGTATGTAAATAATACATACGGATAGAGAACCTGATAAAATGATGCCAAAGAAGTATAACTTCTCACGCGCGGACATAAGTACACGCACCCTTTTTCTTAAATTTTTATAAGTGCCTAAATGTGTACGGAAGCTTCGTAGTGCGAGTTCTACTCGTACTTGGCAGATTTTTAATATTATACGAAATGAAGCAGGATTCAGACACGCTTGGCGAAATGCAATATCTTAAATAACTAGCAGTCATATATCTAATGTTTTTAAAGCATCTAAAGTTAGTCAACTATAAAGAGATATAATTTTTTTTCGTGGATGATAACAAAATGAGATCGACTTATACAAAATGTAGTTTTGGCTACGATTACCCGTAACTACAGGCATCAATGGCTAACATATTGGGTATTGTGAGGCAAAATTATAGAAATTTAAACTTATGAAACTTACATCGACCACGTCATAGCAAGAAATAGATCTCTGTAGGGTCTAGATTATTTTTTGATGCAAAAATCACTTTGATACCAACTGGGGTTATCACAACCAGAACTATCTTTCTATTTTCAATATTTATGTTTATCTAGTATAGCCTTCACAAGTTCGATAACAATATCACGTCTCTATAGATAAGACTATCTGGTAATTATGCATACTATCTAATTTTCCTCTATATTAAGTTTTCTAAGGTGTCCTCGTCAAAATCATTATTTTCTTCATACAAACTGGTGAACGATTCAGAGAAGCTATTTATATGAGTAAATAAAGTTTTCTTTACCTTATTTCTCTGCGTCCGTTTTTCTCTTTTTGGTTTCCTTTTCCTGTACAGCTTTTGCCTTGTTTTTTTAACCTTATTTTCGAAGCGAGTACTTTTGATTTATGTATTTGTGATCCTTTTCCTTTTCTCTTTCCTTTCTTATTGCATTAATTCCATAATTTATTTTCAAAATGTTGTATTACAATGTCACTACTAAAATTTCCTGTTTATTTCCAGTTTTGGCATGCCATGCAAAATTTCTCAATCTTCATATCAGAAAATGTTACAAAATCTTCGTCCTTAATTGTGTCAGAATTCAACGAGAATATTTTTGTCAATCCAAAAAAATACACAAAGTATGCTGAGAAACACTGGTCGTATGGAATGTAGTCAAACCAAGGAAAGAATAAGTAAAAACGTACAATTTATAGACATGGAAATAGAAAGATTATATACCGTACAAATGTGTCCGGTAATTGTAAGAATCTTAGGTAATGAATACAGTTTCAAGTGCTGCAGGTTTACAACTATATATATATATATATATATATATATATATATATACATATATATATATATATATATATATATATATATATACATATATACATATATTCATATATAGCACCTCGTATTGGTAGTGTTGTTGTCGCCACTGTTTCACAATATTTTAATCTTGTGTAATATTTAATACGTATACATGTTAATCAAATATTTACGTTGCATTTTATTGCGAAACATGAGCCCATTTGAACATGATATTCCACTGAAGTGATAAAGTTACTAAACGTAAGATTAGCATCATTTTTAGTTTCCGAAAAGTATTCCTAACAGTTAGTTAACTTAGTTGTGGGTTAAGATTACTTTTGTTTGACACTATATGTAAAGCAGGTAGTAACGGCTGCGATAAGTAAGTTATCCATAACTTTTTCTTTTTTTTAAAGTTCAAGTTAAAACTTTAGGTTTTTATAACCCGGAAATTATAGGATACTAAAAAATGTCTTAAGAGATATCGGTAGCTGCAATTTCTAAAAAAATTGTTATTTATAGACCACATGCATAATTTAAGTATGCAGCGTTAACAGATTTAAAGAAGAAATTGAATTTACTTTTTATTAAATAATCCTGTTCGAACTACCGGCATTAACTGATTAAGAAATCTTCTGAATTATCATCTTTATATGTATCCGTTTTTTCCGGTATTCATAACTTAAAAATGTTTCATTATGTATACTAAAATATACGGACACAAAGGTCTAAAGTATATAAATATTTAGAAAAGTAAGCATATGGGGGTTGTGGTTATAGAGCATGAAGATAAGATTCTTTATTTGGGAAGATTATATTCGATTAATAGAAAAAGAACAAAAGATGAACGAATAGTAGGTATGAGTGATTGAATAAATGAATGAATATAGTGAAAACCAAATGTATATGAATGAAGACTGTTGTAGTTATGTATCGTGTCTTAGAGTCATATTAGAGTCAACACCCATGTGCGCAATTATTTTTGGTCCAAGTGAAGGAGAAGGTCGTCGCCGTGGTGTGTTGGGTTGATCACAAGGCATACGGCCTTTGAGGGCGCGGCGCACCGCGGGCACTCTGGTTCAATCCCGGCCCCTCGTCGAGCGGGTCTAGACTAGTGTTATAGTTGGCTGTAAGAGACTGCTCTCTTAGCAATAGTTCCGTCATATGTATCAATTAGATACATTAAAGTAGATAAAATAAATAAATAAATAAATAATGCAAGAGAAGGACGAAAGTTGATTGAATACGATCGTAATGAGGTAATAGCGAAAAAGCAATACGTATTTTTGGGCTTTTATTACTGAGAATTAATTTAATTTTCAATGACAATTTCTATTTTTTACCTTTTCTGAATAAAACGTACATGTAAAGATTTAATTATTATAGACATACCTCCATAAAAAAATAACCTGAGAAAGGCAGTGTACTTGAATTATGAGCATTATATAACAAAATATTAACTATATCTCTCAATGTTCCACTGTTGAATACCGCTTAGCTTCTCCTAAGCTAAGCAGTATTTAACCTAAGCCCGTCTTTTTTGTACTGAGAAAACCATAGAACCTTACATATTCTGTGTCGAGGAAAGTGTGATTGTGAAAATAACGTAAGATTTTTCCAGATTACATAGGTATATTGAATAAACAGATAGAGAATAAATGTATATATGGAAGAAGTAAATGAAAAAAGAAAATGTGACGGTCCGAATTTAAAATGTGTAGGGGATTATAATGTAAAGAGCAAATCTCTAATCTATACATATAATAAAATTGTGACAGAGTGAAAATATTTTAGAAAGAGTAATTGATTTAGCGTATAGAATGAAAGTAGAAACCAAAAAACTTGTTAGAATTTTTGTCTGTATCTGTGTGTTAATTTGTTCTTCAATAACGCGAAATCTACTGCACGGGCTTTGATGAAATTTGGTATGGTAATTGTTTATACCCTCGAGCAACATACTTTTTATCTGGATATTACATGTATAAAAAAAATATTCTGACTTGATGAATATTACAATACTGGTACTGCTAAAAAAATTATGAAAAAAACACAAATAATTCTTAATAATTTTTCTTATATCGAATTCCACGCGAACGAAGTCGCGGTGGCACAATTAATAATATTGTAAATCCGATGTAATTGGCTTGTAGTAAATCTATAACCATATATATAATATATATAAATGTAATGCATATGTGCCGTCGTGAAACAAATGGCAGTAATCCGCGGCTTCGTCCGCATGGGATATTAATACAGCGAAAAGTATTTCTTTATGTTAATAGATTTTCACGAAACTTAATATAAACATACTTTGTGTCAAATTAAGATACGGGCTTTAAATACCAAAAACTGAATAAATCATATGATATAAACCTCGAGTGTTTTACTGATCGATGAAAATTTGGTGCAATATTATAACATTGGTGCAATAGAAATCGTGTCGTAAGATTAGCCACTTTAAACCGGTGAGGTGTTTGAAGCCCGAAACCTGTACTTAGATCCCGCCTCTTTGACGTAAACGGCGATCAAGGTGACGACGAAACGCTGGCGAAGCCACGTGCAAAAATATCAGTGAAGCGAAAGGCGTATGTTAGAATAGAGAATTATGCTGGTTGTCACGCATACTTTGAAATGTAGATTACAATAGACAAACGTACTATATATTTTAAAGTGCAGTAAAATATTTTATTTACATAATTTATCTCATTTTTAACAATTGTTGACAGTTAATCACGCTTTTTACTGAAATGAAACACATAGATACTGAATGAGCTGAACTTTCCAAACATAACCTAATATATATTAAACAGTAAACCTGACTATGTGAATTAATTTCTTGTCTTTTTCAATAAAGTTTGTATAAACAATGTTGTTATTCCTTGAATTCATTTTATATTTTCTACTTTCCCTTGCTGAGAAGTACATTTATATTATTTTTTTAATTTAAAAAAGTTGGCAACCGTACAACATTCCGACATCGTTAATTATATGTTTATAAATATTCCTTAGTTTTGTAATCATACTTCGAAACGTTTATACACTCTTGTTCTTTAACGTTTTAATTACATGAAAAATATCTATATATTAATACGTGAAGCAAAAACTTTGGACCCCTTTTTACGAAAATTGCGCGGACGGATGAGTATGAAATTTGGCATACTTATAGTTTATGTGTAGGAGAAGTGCAGAACGCTAATATTTTTCAATAATAATGCTTATAAAGTACATTAAATCAATAAATAAAACATTACACACACTACCATGCATTTGACACACACATGTATATACATACAATCACACACATATATATACATACAATGAGTAGTCCATAGTTTTATTTTTCCGTTGTAGTTTATCTGCCAGACAGTTCGCAAGTTATTGTGCTTCAATTTTGTTATTTTCTCATATATAATAGTAAAAAATCTGATCTTTTATCTAGAATTACAGTTGTTATCATTTAATGTAACATTATTAATAATAATCATAATATTAATACGTGAAGCAAAAACGTTGTACCTCTTTTACGAAAATTACGCGGACGGAGGAATATGAAATTTGGCATAGTTAAAGTTTGTATGGAGGAGTACGGAAAGCTAAAAATTTTATGTAGTAATGCATTAGAAACACATTAAATTAATAAAAAAAACAATACACATACTATCATGCCTTTGACACACACACACACATGTATATACACACATATTTACATATGAGTTGTCCATAATTTTATTTTTCCGCTGGCTTTCCATTGTAGTTTATCTGCCAGACAGTTTCTAAGTTATTGTGCTTTAACTTTGTTATTTTCCCATATATAGTAGTAAAAAATTTGACCTTTTATCTGAAATTAGAGTTATTACGATTTAATAAAATATTATTAAATTTTCTAAAGGTTAATAATAACCATAATTTAAAGGTTAATAATAACCAAAATATTAATATGCGAAGCAAAACCTTTATACTCCTTTTTACGAAAATTACGCGTCCGGAGGAGTATGAAATTTGGCACAGTTAAAGTTTATATGGAGAAGAGTGCTGAAAGCTAATATTTTTACATAGAAAGAGATATATCGATTTTTATTTAGATATTTTAGAAATACATGGGTTTGACACACACACATATGTACACACACATATATACACACACATATGTACTATTTTGTTTATGGTTGAAGTCTATGGTCAAACTGAGATTAATATTATTTGTCCATAGTCTTACTGAATGTCAAAAATAATCATAATTATGATAATGTCATATTCATAGTTTGTTTCGCATACACATATTAATAGACCAAACGCAAATTTAAATAATATTAATAGTTTACAAATGAAGAAGTAATTTTTAGAGATACATATAAATGTGCACTAAATGTATTCCAAGACTTTTTCATAGTTATGATTGTGGATTAATGGATTTACAATGCAGGTTTTGCAATGCGAAACGTTTTGAATCTGAAGTGACTTTAAGTGACAGGACTGAATTCACATAATGTTGTCATAAGGGTAAAACAATATTACCGCCCTTAATTCAAAATGAATATTTTAAATCATTGTATTATGGACTTATTTCAAATGAACCTTCAATCAAAAGTAAGGCAAAACATTATTTTGAAAACATTCGCAAATATAATTCATAATTTGCTATGATTAGCTCAGAAGCTAAAATTTGCGGGGCAGTTACAAGTGGAGTGTATCATTTCAAAAACATGATGTTTTTACCACAGATCAGGTTCAATGAATGCGGCATATGGTCGCTCACCATGTTGTGCGCAATTCGACTTTTATGATGTCGACACTATCAATTATATATTATCAATCATAGATTACAACAACATTTTAATCAAACATGCCATAACAATATAATGCGCAAAATATCTCTTGAATGGGAACGCAGTAATCCTTTGGTTCGGTCATTCATTGCAATGAAACATCATTGTCACAGAGTTAATCAATAAAGTAAATCATGATTTAAATCAACGCTATTTCATTGATGCAGTTCAAACTGATGTAGCAGTAATATTTAATACAGTTGATGGTGAGCCACCTTTGAACGAAATATGATTTCATTTTCAAAAGTTAATAGTATCATCAAAAATATCTCAATTTTAAATTCATCATTAGACCCTTGAGCACATTCATTACTTTTTCCAAATGGTGGTACTGGGTGGCATATCAATATTCCTCATAACGTACCAACTATATCTAATTCAAGAGCACCCAGAAAAAAATTAGCCATGCTTCAGTATGCAGCCTATCGACTTGCGATTAGAGAAGATTTCAGCATGTAGCACCATTCACAAAAAATATTTCTGCAGTAGATAGTTGATATGTATGTGAGAATAGAGGGCTCAAGATTAAATTGCATTCGACAAAATCGAACAATTCTTCTGAAGTTCGATTTTCTGAATTTTACGACAATTTAACAGACTACATAGTATTGAACATCAATGCCAGTAATCCGTAGAATAATTTTACCATCTTCGTTCAATGGATCTCCAAGAAATATGTATCAGAATTATTTAGATGCAGTATCATTTATAAAACATTTCGAAAAGCCTTCTTTATTTATTACAATGATTTGCAATCCAAGTTGGCCAGAAATAGTTAACAACATTGGTGTAGGTGAAGCTGCTAATTTTAGACCTGATATTATTGTGCGTGTATTCAAGTCAAAGTTGAAAGCATTCATAGAGGGCTTTATACAAAATAATATCTTTGGTAAAGTTGAAGCACTCATTTCAAAAAAGAGGATTGCCTCATGCTCCCCTTTTACTCACTTTAAATGAGCAAGATAAAATTGTTAAGGCTATAGATATTGATAAAGTTGTATCTGCGGAGATTCCTCACATTGAAACACATCCAACATAACATAAATATGTTGTAAAACATATGATGCATGGTCCATGCGGAGTACTTAATCCTAATTCTGTATATATGAGAGATGGAAAATGTATAAAAGAGTATCCAAAACGATTTAATGAAACTACATGTGAATCATTAAATAGTTATCCATTATACAGAAGACGTGATAATGGTATTAATGCAGAAGTTCGTGGTAGTTGCCTTGACAATCGGTATGTCGTACCATACAATCCATATTTACTTGCTAAATTTAAATGCCATATAAATGTTGAAGTATGTACTACAGTCAAAAGTGTCAAATACATTTATAAATATGTGTATAAAGGCTATGACATTGCATCTGTTGAACTAGAGTCTGGTGGAAATGAACAAGGTCAAAATATAGAAATTAATGAAGTTACCAATTTTTTAATTGGTCTTTATGTCGGATCAACAGAAGCCATATGGCGCATTTATGAATTACTAATGCATTTCCAGTCACATACTGTAATCAGACTTGATATTCATTTACCGCGTCGACAGAATGTATACTTCCGAGAAGGACAAGAACGTCAAGTAATTGATAATGAAAGACAAACAAAATTATTAGTATTTTTTGAGTTGAATGATCAGATCCATCAGCACGAGAGTATAAATGTACTAAAATTCCTTTGCATTATGTGTGAAGGAATCCCGAAACCCGAAATAAATGGAAAAAGAGAAGCCGTGGAGGTGATAAAATCATTACAAGGATATATGTAGTGTCACCAAAAGATATCGAACTTTTTCACTTACGATTGCTTTTATTACATGTCTGTGGTCCGAAATCATTCGAGGATATTAGAACATACAATGAATTTTGATATCCTTCTTTTGTTGAAGCATACCATGCTCGCGAAATAGCTTCAAATGATAATGAATGGCGGGAATGTTTAAATGAATCAAAAGAATCACATTCACCAAAAAAAATGCGGAATTTATTTGGTTACATTTGTGCAATAAGTGTGCCAGCCAATGCATTAGCGTTATGGAATGAATTTAAAGTATATCTTAGTGAAGATTTTCTAAGACTTTACAACGAAGAAGTATCCTTTAATAGAGCTCTATTAGGAATTGATGATATTTTGAATGTTCATAATTTGTCCTGTCAAATTCTTGGTTTACCAGTTCCCACATACTCGCAGAGAATGGAAGAAGAAAATACTATTGATATAATAGGACAAGAGATGCTGTTTTGTATGTATTATGAAAGTGCAAATATTGAACAGCGTAATCTCATTGATCAAGTTATTCGTGACATTTTGTATCATGATACTGGATCCAATGTTTTTTGTTTAACCGCCCACGCTGGTTGTGGCGGAACATTCACTCAAACAGCATTAATTCACAAATTAAATTCGCTTAATCTTCGTTGTATTCCAACTGCGTTCAGTGGCATAGCTTCAACTTTATTACTTGGAGGTAGGACTTTACACAATGTGTTTAAATTGCCTATACCCATTTTAGAAAATTCTGTATTAAATATTACTGCAAATAGTAGCTACGGTAGTTTCATAAATTCATCATCATTGATAATTATTGACGAAGTTTCTATGTGTCCTTTGCAATTGTTGAAAATCATAGATAGATTATTGCGTGATCTATGTGATGAAAACGATAAACATAGAGTATTTTGAGGAAAAACTTTACTTCTGTGCGGTGATTTTTGGCAAATCTTACCAGTAATCGCACATGGATCATGTGGAACTTTAATTGAAAATTGTGTTACAAGGTGGCATGAATTTCCTAATTTTCATAAAGTTACATTTACTCGAAATATGATAGCTTTACCAAATGAAATAGAATTTGTAGAATTCTTGAAAAAAATTGGTGATGATGAGGCCCCACAATTCCCTCAGTTAAGTAAAAATGTTATTGAAATACCTCATCAATTAATAGGAGATAAAAACAATATTATTGATAAGGTGTATGGAAATATTTCCAATAACATACTCTCAGAAAATATATTGAACTCTGTTATTTTAACACCTACAAATGACGATTGTACTTTGATTAATACTGATATACTTAATCAAATTCCTGGTGAACAGCGAACACATCATAGCTATCATAAAATAATTTGTGATAATGACAATGACATCAATAACTATCCGGTAGAGTTTTTAAATTCTTTGTCTATTAATGGTTTACCACCGCATAAGTTAGTATTGAAAGTTAATTGCATAGTTTTATTGATCAGAAACTTAAATACTAAAGACGCATTAGTCAATGGAACAAGAATGCGCATCAAATTTATGCATCGAAATTCAATAGATTACGAAGTTTTAACTGGGATCGCACGCAGTAAGAGAATTTTTATTCC
The DNA here is from genome assembly GCA_039881145.1 of Druceiella hillmani. Lineage (NCBI taxonomy): Eukaryota > Metazoa > Arthropoda > Insecta > Lepidoptera > Hepialidae > Druceiella > Druceiella hillmani. Next base: position 26,499,209 of record JAYKKI010000011.1, on the reverse strand, counting down.
ACGTATAAATTTAACGTACTCTGGACCTATTTTACCGTTTAACTTTCAAAGAACACAATTTCCTATAATACCTGCATTTGCGATGACAATAAATAAGTCTCAAGGACAAACATTCCAAAAGGTTGGAATTTTATTGAATCGGCCATTTATCACACATGGGTATGTCGCAGCAAGTAGAGTCCGTTCATTCGATGGTTTAAGGTTTTATATTTCCGAATAGAACGGTGAAGGACGTTTAGCAAACGATGAAAGAGTTTTTACAAAAAACATTGTTTTCAGAGAAGTTTTAAATCGTTAATTATATTATCGCAATATGCGATAAAAAATGCTATTCAATGGAGAGCATTTTTTACCGCATAATTTTTTTTATTTCGCATCATCTTATAGCATGTTCTGTTTCAATAATTTTTTTTAAAATAGGTATTCTTTATTTTTCTCCTTTTTGAATTCCATATAATTTATTTTTTTAAATAGGTAAATAACAACGTTAGCGAAATCTGTGGTTATAGTAGTATATAGTCTTTGACAATAGAACCTTAATAATGTTTGAGCATTATATTTTAATAATTTATATTAAATAACTTATAATTTAAATTTATTATGGTCGAATTTCGACCACTGGGCGACCACTAGTTAGAATTAATATATGTTATTTCTTTGATAAATCTTAGTTATATCGTAGATTTATTTAATGGAAAACTGAAGAATAATTTCTTCGTTTTGTATATGACTAATATTTACCTGATATAAACTTCCGTCTAAATATACCATTTATAGTACACTGACTATATTACATAAGATTTGTAATATAGTACTTTAAATGTGAAATACTCTGGACATAATGAAATAAATAATTGTTATCCTAATCGACTATTGTTGGATAGTTATATACTGCTTAATACATATACAATTTTATTTGTAATACGTTCCGGTGAATTTTCCGATGCTCTTGTATCTGCAATCAAAATATATAAGTGAAAACCCGCGAAGAAAATGAGTATCCAAAGAATAAATTGCGACGGCCATAAATACGGAAATAGAGACGCGTCGAGCTCTTTTACCAGTCACGCTTCGCTAAGCTCGGTACTGGAATTCGTTACGTCTATCTTTAAATAAAAATTTAATACGAGCACAACCAGAATTGTTTGAAAAATATTAGTTTGAACATTTTCTTTCATTTTTATTCTAGTAAATTTACTTTAAAAACTATTAATGTATTTTTAATGTCATTTGAGCTTTTTTAAAGTATTTAATTGTATTTAATAAAGTACTTGTAGAAATATTTATCATTCCAATTCTTACGATATGAAGATTTCATAAACTACGTAAACACGAGACTAAAGGGCGAGTGGTGAAAAATCTGTGCCCTTTTTGTATAGTAATCCGACATTATCTCGTCTATAGTTCGTAATTTTAAGACAATATAGTATTTAACAATTTTTTTATTTCATAAATCAATTTCACAGTATAATGCGAGTAGTGAAATTTTTCGACAGATTCTTTCCAAAAACTGACAGAGTTATAAATGTTTAAACTTGACGTGATATTTTTTAGTAATACCTATTAAATTCTAGAGGAAAAATGACGAAAATATCCCCACTCTACGTCTACGATTAACTTTCGAAGCTCATATCGATCGCTTATTTTTAAATCAATTTTTCTAATTTTTCCATGACTGGCATTTAATCTACATATATTTTTGTAACGTCTTACAGAAAAAAACTGTATATTTAGGAGTAGTGAACTTCTCTAATGTTTGAACTTTTTATAATAGCGTAAGAATTTGTTTTTCCTTTCCGACTACATATTAATAAAAAAATTAAGATACCTTGCTAGTTCATATCTGAGAGTTTTAGGGTACTTTTTTCTGAGGCAATTTATACGGTACTTTGTATTTATGAGTATTATTATTTAAATAACATTGTTGTAGACCGCATAAATAAGTTTCGTATCTTTTTCGTTTTATGCTCTTCCTCATTTAGCCTTGTACCATCTCACTCTTACTTTTGTGGTAAGCGTACAAAGCTATCTGTTGTTACAACTATAGGTACACATCTGAGGTCTTATTTTCTTGTCAACTTGAGCTCATTCATGCCCTATTGGCGTATAATATTTATAAATGTCTTATTGAAGTATTTACTGTCCTGTGTTGCTATATTTATGGACCTGGTTCACGTTAGGCTTGCTTTCGAAGAAAATAAATATGTAGCTTATAACCGAAGGTACAGAATGTATTTAAACTGTGCTTTCTAACCAAATGATCGGAATTTTATTTGAATTATTATTTATTATATTAAATAAGGAAATGTGCATGTAGCACGTATAAAAGTATGAAGATTTACTTACTTTATTAACTTTCTTCATTAAATACAGTAAATCGTTTCCACACCTGTTACATTCTAGAAAAAATCCCAGTTGTACTTATTTTTTATTAGAATCAATCATTTTTGGACAGAGAATAAGACATTTAGAAAAGTACGTCTGTGAATTTAAAGTAGAACTTTTGAAAATAATCTTTTGAAAAATAGTCAGACCTCAGTTGATTTTTAAATGAGACCTTCATAAAAAATTACGTTTTATTTTTCAAAATATAATGGCGTGTATTTAACTGATGCACAAGTGTTAAGAGCATTGCTTATATATTCTACATTAAGATATTGTGGGTAATAAGATTATTCGGCGAGGACGCATTTTGTTGAACATCGATGGTGTTGTTATTACAGAATAAAAGTAAAAATGAGCATAACTTTACAAATTATTAGCGTGAAGAAAAAATCATCTATAAATACCGAGCGAAAACAGGACAAAGAGCTCCTCATTGGACCGTCATTCCACAAAGAATACATATGTAGCTAACGGATTGTCTGCCTGCATCCATGAAGATGTAAGATAAACCTCTTTAGAGAAGAAAGAAATACGTATATCAAAAGAATTTAAAGGAACTGATGGAACATCATTATCAACAGAGTCAAATGCACTGCGAGGGAAAAAGCGTGAATATGATAATTTGAGACACATTTTATTTTTACTGCCTCATATAAAATGCAAAAATGAACCTGAAAATGAAAACGAAAAAAAGTTTTTGTGATTAAAATCTATTGTTTTTTTAAGCATGAGCATGAGCAACGTCCTGCAACACCTTTAATTTATCTTATGAATAACTTGAATTGAAATTGTCAGTCATATGGGAGATTAGATACACAAAAATTTTCGATTCTGTTTTTGTTGTGGGGATCATAACTACCGTTTTAAAATTATTTCAGGCTCTTTTCTGAATGTACCTGATAAATTGTCAAAAATCTATATACATTTACAATTTTTTAAGGTTCCGTACCGCAAAAGTAATAACCCTTAGGATCACTTCGTTATCCGTCTGTCGGTGAATCAAGACCTTTTTTTGTAAGCAATGCATGGTGGTATCAAGTTGAAATTAATACCAATACTTAGGTCTACGGACCCTTTGAGCTTGGAAAAGATCAGAAAACCGTTAATTTGTAGGGCTGTAAAACTATATTTCTTCTAAATACGCGCCTGTGAAAGATATTGCAGGCAATATATTTTCGTTCTACAAAATTAACATTTTGTAAATAGTTCATTAGGAATATTACGGACCATTAAATGTTTATAAATGCCCAAATGTGTATGGAACCCTCGTAGTGCTAGTTCCACTCGTGCTTGATAAGTTTTTTATTTTGTTTTGAGAAAGTTTCCCTATAACCATTTAAGACAAATCTCAGCTTCACATTCTTTGAGAACCACTTTACGAATCCTATACTGAAATAATCAATATGCGATAGGCAATTTTAAATTATTATTTAGAGAAAAACGTTTCTATCGGTCTACTAAATTTACCACATATGTAACAAAATAAGTCTGGAAAATTTATATAGCGTTTTGGCGCTATAAAATGAAAATACTAAAAAAACCTAACCTAAAAAGGTGAAAAAAATGATAAAAACGCAATAGTAGAACTGATCAATTGTGTATTGCCGGTTATCGGATGATGTGTACGGAGCAAATTGTATTCCCCATACGCGTTTTCGTTTTATTCCAGTAAAAGTAGTCCCCTCTTTGTTACTGCAATAAACAAATAAAGTTCTGAAGCCTCATTTTAAACATGAAAACTTCAGTTTACATGAAATATAAAACTAAACCATTTTCACGAAATCTGGATAACAAACTAACTTTAGAAAGTATAATTTGAATTTTTGTTGTTATACCAGTTGTAGAATGAGGTAAAACGCCTCATCCCCAATTCCGATTTTTTTATTGAGTATTTTTTGCGCCTTGGTAATTTAAAGCTGAATAGAAGTGCCTTTTTAGATTTATGGAGCTAAATTAATTAACCGTGTTACTTATGAATTTTCAGCATAGAATAGCCGGGAAAAAATGGATGTATCATTTTCTCCTTCATTTTTATTGATAGCACTAAGCCGATCAGCGGATTTTGAACTTAAAGACGAATGCGGGGGCGAACAGAATAGTTGAAGTACATATTATAGAGAAATGTTCACCTGCTGATCTAGGCGAGATTAGAATTTGATTTAAGTGATCGGACAACTGGACTACAGCGATATATGTACATACATTTACTACTCTACGCTATCTGGCGCAAATATTACAAGATACTGGCGTAACGCGCAGATTGTGTTTAGTTAATATCGTGATTAATGTTCGTAACGTGACACGATATCTTCCAAATACTTCAGTTTTTTTTAAAACATCGGAAAACTGAAATATTGTGCAATTGTTATTATTATAATTGTGGCAAAAAGTAAATTTGTGAAAACTAGCCGTAATATTTAGCAACTATTTTAACTGTGAACTGCCATGACACAGAAATGATTATTCTATTGGTTATTTCTGTTCGCGCGTGGAATATGCTCGGGCGCTTACTAGGAGCTACTGTGCGCAGACAGCGAGTGGTTTCTTCGCGTATGGATTCGAATCAATCTATTCACTTAACATTTTATGTAATGTAACAATTAATATTCGTGATTAATTTTTTTTGTAATAGGTCTACTTATTTTCTATCTATGCAATTAAAATTATGACTACCAGTAATTTCTCCATAGTTTTCTAAACCAGATTAAACTTTAATTGTGGAGAATTTATAGGCGATCAATATGGAACGTTGCATTTTTCTGTGCCGAAAGAACTGATGAGTGATTGCGATTAAATGATATAAGATATATAAATTCTAACTCGGGCCAGGTTTTAAACAGCACTCGCATACACATCTAATATTATGACTTCGAAATTAACAGTTTATTTTAAGGAAACTCTGATACAAATTATATTATATCAAATCGAAAAATTTGAAGAAGAAAATGATACAACCATTTTTTCCCGGCTATTCTATGCTGAAAATTCATAAGTAACACGGTTAATTAATTTAGCTCCATAAATCTGAAAAGGCATTTCTATTCAGCTTTAAATTACCAAGGTGCAAAAAATACTCAATAAAAAAATCGGAATTGGGGATGAGGCGTTTTACCTCATTCTACAACTGGTATAACAACAAAAATTAGGGATTTTTTTTTAATATTTAAGAGATAATAATGATAATACAATTGTTAATGTTAACCTAGCTGCAAATTCCTTCCAACTGTATTTCTGTTTCGACTGCCAATTCTTTATTATCCCTTACACACAAGTTTGCATTATCAGACGTCAGACTTGCCACCATACCCGCCGTACACGCCACCATACCCACCATACACGCCGACTTAGTGGCTAGCCGCAATCTCATTTAATTATTATTTCGGCAACATCGACCCGATCTCATTCAGACTGATAACATCGTCGTAATCAATATTTTAAACAAACCGCTCCCGAGTTGGACATTTCTCGCCAAACTCGTTTGCCCACCACTTTTGTAGCGGTGCACTACCCGATGCCTTGCCCGATAAATCGGCCGAGACGGATCGTATTCGCCGCGTCGTTAAAGTACATCTGAGTCTTCAATGTAACGGGGAACCTGCTATGGAAAGTCACAAAATAGTTTTTTACGGATTTTTTAAAATATAAGTTTTTGAGGTGCATAATACTTGTTTTTATATATTAAGTATAAAACGGTAAATGTGACTGCTTTCAATGGAAGGACAGAACCTGGTATGAAGGACCACAATCGTGGATTTTTTAAATATTGACATTAAGTAGATGCTTATGGAATTTTAAAATACATTTTTTCCATATTTGAAAAGTATAAAAGATTTGTTGCTAAATAAATGCTAAATATAATACAGTAAATCTCGAACTATTTAGTGTGAAATCGAAACCTAGTATGGAGGGTTACAAAATGGTTAGTTTCTATGGATTTTTTTAATACCGAATGTAAATAGATATTTATATCACGTCCAAGTATATTTTTCACGTATATGAAAAGTACAAAATATATTTTTCAAATGTTTAATAAAATAATTTTATAATATGTTCTTACGTTAACGCTATCTGAGTAGAACATTCGTAGGAAATGTAGTCTGAAACAAGAGACTAATTTGTTTCTAATTTCTAATTATATTTATTTATAGATGAAATAAAGAATGATTTTGAAAAATGTCCAAGAAATGGGATTTAAAAGGAAAATGGCTTTTTTAACAAAAAAGGAAATACAATAGTTTTATGCAATATGAGAATGAACGTTTCAAATTTTGTTAGCTTACTGAAACATCTAATAATGACATAATAAAGGATGAATTCAATTTGTCAAATAGGTATCTCCTTCTGTGTTACGTCAACTTAAAAAAACTGGCTTTGAGAAAAATGTTTTGTTACTTGTAACTTAACATAATTGAAAGTCATCAGTCACTCATAATTTAATGTGCTGTCCCTTATCCATAAATTAAGCCCTTCCCCTTTTTGCCAAATCATACGAGCTGTTATTGATATTCATAACACTAAAAAAAATCTTTCGTCCGACGCCTAACAGTCTCATATAACAGTTTTAATGAGTACATAGTGAACTTTTCCGTGACCACACTTACTCGTAAACATGAGTTAAAAGCAAAGCAACGGCGAACGGCAATGGAACGGCAAGGGTTCATTTTTGACACCTTTACACATTTACTTACATATTTTACAAAAAAGAAACTTCCAGTTTTGCGAAAATACTTAAAAATTACATTGTTCTGTAATACTATTGATAACAATGTATTCACTACGACACAAGGTAATAATAGCATATTGACTACTCGCGGAACTCAGTTTTTCTTGCTATAATATTCTTAGTTAACCCCTCACCGCTATTTCGTGTGTCTTGAATTTTCTTCTCGGATACGTAAACAAGTTTAAACATGTACTTCTAAATAGGTCGTTTCTACTATTTGGTAATAGGTACTATAATTATCCGAAGGTAATAATACATCATTATCTTTTATTGGACCTACGTCGAAAGTGCATTAGATAAACTATGTAACAGAAACGATTCATAATTATATATAAATAAAAATATTTCAGCTTCTGAGTTTATTAATATTTCGAGTATAATATCAATATTCTAAGAATTTGAAAGGAGGAATTTGTGAAATTCCCTCTAAAACAGATTCCCCTTTAGATTTACGGTAGTCGTTATGGTAGGTACGTTAATGTATGCTTTGCTTGCTTGTCAGACCAGAGTACAAGCCAGAGGTGGTGTATAGTATTGGATTTGTCAATTATTTGAAAAAATAATTACAAGGGTTTTCTTAATCACTTAGCTGTATATAAGTCCCTAAAATAATTATCAATATTTATATTAAATTACATATTGAAATTTACAAGGGTTCCATAATCACTTAGGTGCTTATAAAAGTCCCTAAAATAATTATCGATAGTTCTAATAATTTACATATTGGCATTTACAAGGGTTCCATAATCACTTAGGTGCCTATAAAAGTCCCTAAAATAATTATCAGTATTTCTATTAAATTACATATTGTGATTTAGAAGAGTTCCATATTCATTTAGGTGCCTATAAAAGTCCTTAACATAATTATAAATATTTCTTTTAAATTACATATTGTATATATCAATATTATTAGATGTAAATACGTAATTTGAGAATATTTTGCACAGTATTTCTTTCTCAAGCGTAAAATATCACGAAATTTCCAAAAACTACAGTATCAGGAATCATAACTATAATTTTCCAGTAAAAATTGGGCTTCTGGAAAATCTATTAGGCAAGGTTATTTTCTCGCTCTTTTCGCAGTATATCTATAAAAATACTCTAGGTACAATTATAAAATAAATATTTTTGAGATCGTTGTAACCACCATTTTGAAACTATTTACATAAATTCCAATATTTCGCCAGCTTTAATATTTCCATATAAATATGTTTAAGCTTAACTCTTTTAACACGTTACTTTAAATCTCACTAAAAAACTGCACCAAAGTAAAAAATATCGCTTACTACTTTCATCCCTATATTACCCACCCGTGTATTTATTACACAGGATCGTAAGGCATTATTCGTTTATTGGAAGAGTATTGTCTCCATGGTCCCCTGACATCCTGCACCTTCTTACGTATGTACATCCAGGATTATTAGAAAACTTTAAATATTTTATATAACGGGGGAAAATCTATTCGTCAAGAAAGTCTGCAGGGTTTGAAGAAGTTGACAATTGATATGGATTTAATATTTGCAAATTAACGGTGAGGCCTGCGGTCGTGAAGTTACGAGATGCGGAACGTCAACAAACGTTCCGCATCTCGCATCTAAAGTACAACATGTATTGTATCAACATGTACCTATAATGTTTCAGCTTCAGTAGAAAGAAATCATATATTTTGGATAAGTATTTTTTCTAAATTCAACGACATTCTCATAGATACATTTTCGCCCTCGGTATTATGATTTACTTTACTTAATTCATTATAAAACCATGTAATTTGTTATCTCAATCTAGTAGCTTCGTATTCGTTATTAGCATGTTTTTTTCTTAGTTACAAGTATATAGAGATTTCAATTTCTATTTGTCATAAAAGTCGTCCAGACAGTCTTCTTCCCTAAGTCATAAGTAAAATCCAAAACGTTTTGTTAAATAGATGCATTATACACTTAAAAAACGAATAAGTACACTACATAGCGTTTACAGGTAAACTGTAAAGAGCCAGGGAGGCAGAAAAAGTATATATAAAATAAATAGTTATAATAAACACAAGGCAATTACTTGTGTTTTGAGAACTATTTTAAGAGCGTTAATGACAAGTCTATTTCTTAATATTATGTCATATCAAATTTATGAAATCGAGGTAAAATAGTAAACAAAGAAATGCCATCCTCTTTATTAAGTGATATGGAATTTTATACTCGTTTCCCTTTCCTATTTACTCAATTTATTTCTCTCTTGCTCATGGCATCGAATGTACGTACGGTTTTTAATCTTGAGACTTCGCCTTCGTTAATTAATTATTAACTATAGGACCCTATATTTAGCTAATGTTCTCTCGCAACGTCGATTCGGACACCTTATAATCTTCCGGTTGTAGGGATTAGAGAGGGTTAATATTATACGGTATTTTAATTAAGCCTTCAAGGCTTTGACAATAGTTTAAACCGGAGGAGATTTAATAAGATAAATCGATTATAATTAAAGGTTATTATGGAAGCATAAATAATGTACGTAGGTGTATTATTTATTAATTGAAATCTTTATTACATACTCGATCTTTTCCATGAACTAAGTTTTGTAATAATTATAATTAGCAATGAGATACTAGATTCTCTCTGTTTCTGACATCGAAACGAAAAAAAAGGCATGTAATGTATTTTTTTGTTAAAAAAATTACATTTGTCCATGAGGAACCAAATATTAATTTTAAATACTCGCTATTATTTCGTTGACTATTGTAACATAGCGATTTTAAAAAAGTTGTACAAGTTAATTCAAACTCTATAGACTAATAGGATTATCGATATTTTTCCCTCACTATAAACTTTATGCCAAACGAGTTTGAATTCTTTAAATTTTTACTATTATTGTCACATGAACAAATACTCAGAATAGTGATTAGGAACGTCAGTAAATATTCAAGTTAAGTATTGAAATTGATGAGATGTAACGAATATTACGTCGAAACAATTGCTTATTATGATATTTTGATTAATTCCTTTGAAAAAAAACAACGTCTATTTACAAATGCATTATTGGCCAATTTACTAAAATGTATTTACATATCATTCATTTATTATCAATTTACTTTTACTCCATGGTTTACACTCGTATAATATCACAAAGGGTAAGTACATCTTTATATTAAAAATTGTTTAAATAACGAATGTTTTAAAGAGGATTTCAAATTAATTCGGCGTGGATTTTTTTTTATTTACATACATAATACGTTATACAAAAGTTTGGAAGCGCTCTCAAGTTTTCCGTAACGGAATGATTTATTTATTTAAAAAAACTGAAAAATTAATTTATTATTTGTAATAAAACTTTTTGGGCGGTACGATGATCAGCATGTTAATATTAAGAAAGTTTTGTTTCTTTTTTTCAGGGTTTAAAAAAGACTTTTTTCTTTTATTCATTTGTTTTAGATGGAAAAAAGACAAATCATGGCGAAACAATTTTCACGTTTTATACTGAGCAAACTTACATTCTAACATTCCCAACTTCTAACTTAATATAATTTATACAAAGTCTAATTAGAACAATAATAATAATGATACGTAAAATATTTGTAATAATTTAAAAGTAAAAATAGAACAAAAAGATGAAAAATAAACATAACAATGATTGAATAACATAAAATGGTAACAACAGTTATGGTAACAAAACATCAATATAATAATGCATGTGTGTTGATTAGAACGGTAATAACAATAAAACGGTAATAACGGTGATATCTACAAACAGGTTTCATAATGTAAACGGCTAATTAAAATTATAGATTTCGTTTTATTTTAAACGTTTTTATTTTACAATATTAGGCAGTACGATCTGTATTCGACTGGAAGGGAATAAATATTTAAACCTTTAAGTATACCGTTAATAAATTAACTTGTCGAATGAATTGAGAGAAACTCGATATAATGGTGAAAAAATAGTTTAATATGGAATAATGTTCTAATATATGAATAAATATTATTTTATCAGAAAATAACGGCAGTCATTTTGTCATATTCAGATTTTAAATTAACCGTGCCAAATTGCTCTATTTTGTATTAATTTGGATGCCTTTTGAGATTAACTTCCTGTCCCATTCTAATTTTGACAGCACGATGGCACGCCTAGTATTAAAGCTCATTCTCATTCTTGTAAGAATTTTCACACTACAATGTATCAAAAAATATGTGCAAAATAATAATAAAAATCGTATGTTTATTATTATTACTTTGCTATTTATTTTTCAGTTTGCGTTGTATAAATGTAGGCTGTGTAACCTGATACTACTTGTGTGGAATAATGTTATTTTTCTGTACATAGTGTATTCTGTTACGCTGACTTACTTGTTTTAATATTATACTATTTGTGTCCCATGGTTTCACTTGCATAAAATTCGGAATCAGAAAAATTTAATTTTTTTTTCTCCCATATGTTGCTCTTGGTTATAAACTATTACTGTACCAAATTTCATCGAAATCCGTCCAGTGCATTTTGCGTAATTGACGACATTCTAAAAAGGTTTTTGGGCTTCGGTTATATCATCATTCTATACGCTAAATCAAAATCACTCTTTTTAAAAATATTTTCCATGTACAGAATTTACTATGTTACAATTTTATTATAAATTTAGATATATAGTGGATTAATGAACTGTAGTGCGTACACTCAAATAATCATATATAAAGCATTATTGTAATTTTCCCAGAAATAAATACATAAAATTATTAGATGAAATGAAAAAATATTATTATATCTGAATATAGCGGTGACTTGCGAAAACAGTGAAAGTATGACGTATAAAATACGAAAGAAAAAAAATTAAGAAAAAGACTGATAAAAGCAAGTGATGCACTGCGTCACCTTCTCTTTACAAATGTGACTCTATTATCCATTGGTTTACAACAATGTAGATAATGTTATATTTTTCTATTCGTATTCAAATTTACCACCACTTTCAACAACATAACCCACGCGATTTAAAATTACCTAGTGGAAATTCTATTTAACTTTCAAGCGCCATGGTTAACTTTAGTTCCAAAAGCACTTAACTCGAGTTGCGGCGATTGGTGGCAAAACTTTGTCTATAAAACTACATACATACACCATAGGTGCAAGCTTGGAAAATGCAACATATGAAAAGCTATGAAAATATTTCTTCCAAAATAACTTTTCTCATCACGATGCTCCGCCCTGACGAGCAAAAGTTTGTGAAGTAACTAAGCAGCAATTTTTCATAGTAAAATTTACAACAATTTTGCTTTAAATATTTTTAAATTCTTTTCCGTATGTGGTTGCGTTCTTTTCCGTGTACCCAATTTATTTTAGACAGTCTCATTTTTTTTGTTTGTAAAAATTAAATATCATAATAATTTATTTCTAAAATATGAGACTATTATGAACTGTAAAATACTTTACAATTTAGAATTATAAAAAGAAATATTAATGATTATTTAAAACGAAGTGGTAAATTACCAATTTGATTCACGCGCCTTCGATTCGATACTAATATTAATTATGTGTACTTTAAATTACTATATCTCAAGAACTGGGGCCTGGAAATTAGTATCATTTTATTTATTAGAAATGTATTATGTAAGGATGCAAGATTAAGACTTCTAAATTGCTTATAGTTTTGCCAAAAGCCAAAAAAATAATTATGAAAAATTGAAATTATATCTCATGTACTGGAGCGTTTTGAAACTTTCTTCGGAGTTACATATTTCTTTCTAAAATGGAGTTAATGCAACGAATATTTTTACATATTTAAATAGCCTTATCAAGATTATTCATTAATACGATCGTAACTTTTGGATTATCACGAATATTTAAAAAAAAACATTAATTATAAGGAAAATCTCATTGATGTACTGTCAATTTTGACATCGTCATTAAAATTTTTAAAAGTAAAATTTAATATGGCCTCTCTTTACATGGGGTATGGTCGGACAATTATTTTCGTATACTCAATCTAATGTGGTATTTTTGAATAATTCGTTCAGAATTATGTAAAGCTTTCATTGACCATTTTGTCTATTTTTAAGCGCCGTTTGGGAAACATTACGTTCAAATTATTCCATTCCTCCCTCCAATTTTGCGACAATAAATTTGGAAAAAGTGAAAAAATCTACATTTTAATCACTACTAAACTCGAGTCAACGACTTCACGTTATATATGCAACTGGGACATTCTACTTTACGCGTGTTTCGTTGCGCACATAATCGGATTTTTTTCATTTCATTTCTGTAAATAATTTCATTGAGAAGTCCTAATATATTGTGCAAAAACACACCTCAATGGTTAACATATCAACATTTGTATCGTTTCCAATTTGCAGTTTGTAAACAAATATACGTACATAAAAATAACTATTCGACTGCCTCGATAAAAGCAATAAAGATTATGAGAATATCCGTGGAGACATCTATTATTGCGATTTATTATTTTTTTTTAAGTATTTGGGAATGTAATTTTTAATAAGTGGGAGTAATTAGATCAGTCTGAATCAGAACTATATATGCATATATATACGCATGTGGAGAGATGCAGCGTAGAGAGGAAAGATGATTTAAAACAAAAATAAAATAATTTAATTCAATTCAAAAGTACGAAACGGTTGAAAAATCAAACGTGTTTAATAAATACATATTCTAAGATAGTTTCATGTATAGTAACATGTTACAGGCAGCATTTGGATGAAACAAATAGAAATATCCAAGGGCTTCGCTTTAAATCTCAGTTTAATAAGATGAGGTAGGAAACAATCCTGATTGATGTACGTAATAAAAAGGTACTAAGATATATATGTCCTTTCATATTCTTCGGAATATGACAAGACATGCATCACTCTTAGGAATACTGTGTAAAATATATTGGAGAGCAATAGCTCAAAGTTTATCAGCTCTGCTTAGTGAGATTTCTCATTCAGATAGATATATTTTACGAAGACGAAATATACGATAGTAATTTTAGTTACGATTAATGTTTTATTACTTATTAATGTACTTATGCAATAAACTAGTAATTTGATCGCAATTCCGATAACGTTGGATGTTAAATGGAACGGTTCCTCTACGGAGCTATTTTTATGATATTATAGGTAAATATGTATATGTGGAGGATTATGATGCATTTAATGCGGTATACTCAATTCCAAACAATGAGTCTCGTAGCACAAATAATTGCACAAAAATTAACAGTTTATTGACCTTCAAATTTGTTATGTTTTGTCAAGTTTGAAGAAATAACTTTGAAATTTAGCAACCGTGTAGCATTTCTATTCCGAGTTTGAATTTTAATTCTGACGGTAAGCGTATCTGCTGGCTTTTAATCCCTCGGGTCATGTTTTATACGGGAAAATAAAACGTACGAGGTTAAATTATGATCAGCACATTTATATTTACTGGCCACTTTAAGAATTTTAAACGATATTTAATACCTCGTTTTCGTGCTGTTTATTATTATTTTGAATACTAAAGTAGATGTGTCCTTCCTTGTAAGCGTGTGTTACGGTTAAAGGGGAGTCAAAATTTTATTAAACTTTACTCTTTTAGTCACGACACACACAAGTGCGTATTTGTTAAGAATAACGACGAAGTAATTTCAGTTAAGGTAGGTAAGAGATTGTAGGAAAGATTGTGTGAGACTTGGTACAAAATAAATTAGAAGTTATTAGAAGTAGTACATTTAGAATCTTTGGCAGTAGACGAGGGTACATTAAAATATACGGCAGCAAAGCAACTTTGTGTGTTTCTCATCATTCGATGTAAACTTCGTTGTCTTTACAGTATCATACGTCAAAAGGGAAAAAAACGGCACCCTTATAAGATCATCTGATGCGTTCGTACGTCTTTTTATCACAGTCTTTTTTTTCAGAAACTGGTTGACTTAGAAAGATAAAATTTGAAAGAATAATAGAGTTTATTGATCCGCATATTTTGCAATAAAAACCAAAAAATATTTTCCCGAGAATTTTGAAGGAGGTAGGTTTGATATAAAATAAGTTTTTCTTTTCGTTCATATGAGTGATCAATTGAAAGGTCACCATTTTACGATTTCAAAACTATTTTTTTTTAAATTTTACAAAAGATCACAAAAATAGAAATTATCGAAACAGTTAAAGCTAAAGTTTATAAAAAACAGGTTTACCAGAAGTTTATCTACAGTGTATTGGAAAAATATAAGGATGAATCTAGTTTTCACAGATTTTGATAAATACACGATATTTTTTTTTCATACGCAAAAAAAATCGTAATTATAAAAACTTGTACCTTTTTATATTTAATCTTTGGTACATATAATACTACGTGTGCTCGGGTCGTCGAAACACGAGTTCCAATCGCGCTTGATAACTTTTTCTTTATCCTGCTGGTTCTTTTGCTTATCCCGGTGAGAGGTGATAGATGTATTCATAGGCTGTTGCTTATTAATTTTATTATGGTTGTGGCTTGAGCAGTCGATTGATAAAGGCTACTTTTGGCTTTTCATAAATAATTTCATAGGAATATAAATAACTTCATAGGAACTTCACATTCGTAGGAATTCCACTTATAATTTTTAACATACTTTCCAGCAGGTTATTTTTAAAAATTTGGTCATTTATTTATAGAGTCTTTGGGAATCAAAATATCAGATTAGTTCGAACAAAGAAATGAACGGGCAGATGTTGTCTTGTAAGTGTTACGCCTATACAGTCGCATTAGTGACATTTTGATGTAAAGTAGATGTCTCCCAAGAGACCGTCTCACAAGAAGCCACACTGCCGTAACATAACAAATTTGCAGTGTGACGCTCCACTATTGCTGTTAGTCCTTACCCGTTTTAGATTTTGGAAGGTATTGATGTGCAGATTTCTTTAAGTAGAAAAAATTACCGTTTATGATGAACTTCTTTTACTTCATAGTTTTGTAGGTTGTAGATTTTTTAATAAATACTTTTATTATGTGTTCGTGAGACTCTCAATGCTACCCTCTTTTAATGTGTCCGCATTTTGTTTTAGCGATACTTTGCGCGAAATTCTAAGCATTTTCTTATATAATTATTATAATACATTTTCGTCATTAATGTATAAGATATTCATTTTTTAATATGTAAGACATACTTTCCCTTCATTAATATAAAATACTTTAATTTTTTCTAAATTACTTTAGTATCGGAAGACACTTCTCATGTTTAGAATAACACTATTTTTCAGACTGCAGTTATTCTGCAGATGAAGCTACAAGTTTATAGCATTATAATAAACTATCACTGGGAAAACTGAAAAGGATAGTTGAAATAATTTGATTTGTCCCTTTACTAACATGTCAGGGAATAAATGCGTGGTTTTATTTTGTTGAAAATATATTTTCGTTTAATTATTTAAATATTAAAACGCGGATGGACCAACAAGGGAAAATATTTCGAAACACATTAATTTAAACTCTTTAATCACAATTAAATAAAATTACGTGATGTAGTATTATTTCTACTATATATATATTATTTCTACTAGTATTATTTTACTTGATTTAATATTATTTCTTCTGTTATTACATCTTCAGGTGGGCTATTAGCAAACATCAAAGATCTTTGCTAATAGCCCACGTGAAGATGTTATAATGCAACGAAACCTAGGTCGTGGTAAAGAACTTAAAGAAAGTAGAAATAATACTACATCACGTAGTTTCATTTAATTGTGAACGATGAATTTCTACAAAATTAACACCAAATGTATTCAATTAAGCTCTTTAACATATTTTTAACTTTATACACTGTAGATAAAAAAATAGGAATTCATGTTATTACAAATAAATTAACATTATTGAACTGGAGAAGAACTTACTAGCTTTTGAATAATTTCGAATATTTAATTTTCAAGAAAAATTTCATACTGTCGTACACAGCGCCGGAAAATTTCGCATTTTATCTACACATATGGGTATGTAAAGGATCATCAAAACAGTACTTATTCGTATTTTAAATGGAATATCAGCCAGGATTTTTATTTTAAATTTTATTATTTCGCATAGTTTAACAAATTCTTATGACATTCTAATAACACAGCCGGACAGCGTATAAAGTTATTTAAAATTTATACCAAAATAATGAAAGGGTCATATCGTAATCGTAAATTACGCGGATTTCTTGGTCACCAGAATCGACATACAGAGCCTACTGTTCCTAATCTAATAATTATTGAATTTGAGTAAATTTGTGGTATTTGTGATGAAAAGAATTCAAAACGCCGAATTACATCGATGGCCAAAATATAGTAATTTAAGCTCTTTAACATATTTTATATGAATCACAGCGTGAGTTATAATGCAAATCAATCGATTGCACTACGTTCTCAAGAACTTGGGTGTTCTAATGGCACTGTATTGAATATTCTTCATGGCGGGTGAGAGATCTAATGGCACTATATTGAATATTTTTAACATATTTTATATGAATCACAGCGTGAGTTATAACCAAATCAATCGATTGCACTTCGTTCTCAATAACTTGGGTGTTCTAATGGCACTGTATTGAATATTCTTCATGGCGGGTGAGAGATCTAATGGCACTATATTGAATATTTTTAACATATTTTATATGAATCACAGCGTGAGTTATAACCAAATCAATCGATTGCACTTCGTTCTCAATAACTTGGGTGTTCTAATGGCACTGTAATATTCTTCATAGAGATTTTATTTGGAGTAGTATAAAATTTATTGACTCTAGAGCTTATACCTAATAACAATTACATAGAAATTTTGCTGATTGAAATTTAGAGCAGATTGCATTTCACCAAAAAACTTTTCTTTAGTCATGAAACTCATTCTTTGTAAATAAGCAAACTATAAGAAATATAATTCCAAGTGATGGAAATCTGGATGAAATATTAGCGTCGACTTACGTGAAATTTATTTATGTGAAATATTAGCGTCGATTTATGTCAAATTTATTTATATGAAATATTAGCGTCGATTTATGTGAATTATATTTATTTGTAATATTAGCATCGATTTATATGAAATATATTTATTTGAAATATTAGTGTCGATTTATGTGAAATTTATTTATGTGAAATATTAGCGTCGATTTATGTAAAATTTATTTATGTGTAGTCGATTTATGTAAAAAAGTGTTTAAAAATTAGTGTTCCAGAAATGACTCCTTAGAAATATGGGTGATCTTTTAAATGAAATTTTATCACAATGTCTTCTTCAAAATAAAAAAAATATTGATGTTTAGTACAATTGTATTTCAATTTCAATTAAGTTCTTTTTAAGTGAAATTTCCTTATGGTCATTCGTGGAGCATTATTTTGCTTTTTTCCTTTTTATTTATAATTTTCAGGTTATAAACAAAAAACGATGAAAACGTCACGATTAGATATAATTTGGAGGAATAGCTCACTAGGAATAACTCTTTTAATACTGTACCCACATAAGTTTACAAACAAGAATTTGTTAGGACATTCTCATTTTCAAACATTTATGCTTTTTTCTAGATTATATAGAAGGTTCAGTACTAACGACGACCCAGAATACTAGGCTGGGTGCATACTGCAGAGTCGGCGAACGCTTTGGAACACTATTGCTTTGGATCTTATTTGAAATTACAATGTCTTTCCATTTTATAATATTGTACGTTGTTTTGTTTTCTTCAAAAAGGCATTTTTTTCCTTAAAAAAACATGCACCTTTTTTGTTTGTTGTTATTTTATTAGTTTGAATAGAACTATTTTTTTAAATTTGTTTAACTATTGATATTTCTTCAGAATAACTTGTAATAAAAAGGTTTTCTTTATAACATTATTTTTCAAAAAACATACACGTCTATTGTTTGTATTTTGCTCGCTGAAGGGGTGCTGACTTTGAGAAGAGTTTTTATTATCTTTAGGGGTTTTTTTAATAGTAGCAATAAAAATAATAAACGTATTTTATGGAAAATATTACCGAAATATAATAATACCTATTCCAACGAATCCCTAACTGCGACTTAGATTAGAAAAAACCTTTTCAAATTCAAAGCAACACAAGTTTTGGATACAAGGAGTAGATATTTAGCTATAAAATCCGCTCAATGAGTCATTAACCAACATCAATCGCCAGGGTAGTGAAATAATTTAAAATCAAAATAACGACATTCAGCATTATATCACTATTCGTTATAACGAGGTGCCGCTTTGGTTAGGTTTTCGGGTACGGTTAGTTGAGTAGAAATGATAAAGTAGAAAGAGTTGTTTTTTTATATCACCTCTTTATAACGTGGCTGTATTTATAACATTTGGCCTACTTGGCGTGGGTACCCCACGTTATAATGTAGGACCCATTATTATGCTATGTTTGATAGTTACAAACGAAGTATACTGATTTGTAGTAACTTTATCATTAAAAATAACTAAAGATTTGCACGTATTATCTTGAATGTTGTCTCGCTCTAATAAGAGCCTTTTAGCAGTTTCACTTTTATAATGAATAAGTTACTCAGTTGTTAAAATGTTTATTTCAAAATATTCAAATTAAAGTAGTTTAAAAAAATATTTATAAACGTTGTATAAATTGATAAGACACTATATATTGATTTCCCCTTATTATATTCAATAGTAAACAATAACTTAATGTAACAACCATTTTGCAACAATTTTGGTTAATTTGTAAACGAAAAAGTTAAGAACGATAAGATCCAGGTAACGACTGTTGTTTGACAATATCGTGAGAATGTTTGGTAAGAATAGTTGGTTGGGTGAGAATAGTTGATTTTTCTTTTAACTTCGGTCGGCATTTTGTCATTTGGACTCGTGTGGCATTCTGTCATTTGGAATCGAACTTCATCGAGCTGGTGAATTAAAAATGGCTCAAGTCGGATGCGGCCGAGTGTCTCGCGTGCCTGATGAAAACGCTAAATCTAATTTCGTTTTCGGATTATTAACCGAAAATGCTAGACGTTTTGCAAGGGAATTGGAAATTTTAGGCGATCGAGCTGTCCGGACATATACAAGTACCTACGTATATACAAGTGTACCTTCAAGGATAAGGAAAATAACATACGCATCTATTTTCTAATATATCCTGATTGATTAATAATGTGCTTTCAGGAATGACATTATATAATGTGATTATATTGCTCCTCATCAATGTAAAAGTGACTTTAAAGTTTTTATTGAGAATTAAAATAGTGTTTATTGTCTATGTTTTATTACGGAAAAATGTTTTTTCAATACCAACTTATTTGTATTTTTTTCAAGAAACAAATGATTATGCGTAATTTTTCAAATATAAAAGGGATACTTACGTATATTTCCATTTAAATTATGGTTAGATAACCGTACGTTCATAAGATATTTTATTTACGGTGTGAGAGGATTTTGTTTCGTATTAAAGTGAATAGATAAACTACATTAAACAATAACTTACTTTATGTTATCGTTTAATCTAATTTCATTATAAATAGTTTAGCTTGTTGCAGAGTTACATTAAACGATAACCTTATTTCGTTCTTTGGTCTTTTCTATTAGCTTCCAGTTACCCTCCAAATAGCGAGTAAACCCTCTTTTTAGGCCTTACATTGGTATTCAAGGGACATTGAAGTTCATTTGAAATATAAATAATGTAAAAAAAGAAAAATAAACATTAATTTTATTGTGATGTTAACTCGCTGTTAATATGTGACGTCAAGGAAAATCTTTCATGTAATTTTTAATTATTGTAATTTTAACATCATTACCAACTGACTTTTATACTATCATTATCTGAATTTTTATATACAAATTTAATAATATATATTTTTAATATGTACATGTCAACGAATAATTTGGTCTTAATAAACGCTTACTTAACATTATTTATAAATAATAAAAGGATTTTGTTTATTTACTAACGTTAAAATACATATTTTATTAAATTTGACCCGATCTATACTGCCTCGTTAAATCTATTTTGGATATATGTTCTAAAAATTTGTTTCAAATGCCACTTTTTTACAAATAATGAATGTGATTCCAAAAAAAAGTTGTGGTTTAAAGTAGCTCGTAACGTCGCATACTTAACGGCAATTCTAAGTTCCCTAGTTATCCTTGTCTGTAACTTAACCATTTTATTTCCCATTCAGACCGGTCAACTGCAAAAAGACATCCAAAAGCAAATTAAAAACTTTTCAAAGTGAAACTTCCGACTCAGACTTCGGTTTGAATAAAGGTGAACTTTAACTCGGAAATTGTTAATAAAAGATTTATAGGAATAAAATTTGCCAGCACAGGAACTTATTTGTTCTTGGAAGACGATGTGGGTAGCAAAATTATTTTGTTATAAGTAAAATATGTATAGTGAGATATGTAATGTAACACAGCGTCATTGAGGTTGGATCATAACGTCCCGAGAATTCTTATTAAAAGAACAATCCAGACGTGTGAAACGACTATGGATTTTATTTGATCCGAAAACTATTATTATTTACAATGATTGTGTATATATGAGTTTGATAAGCTAAGACTTGAGATAATGTAAGACAAATAAAATTTACTTGTAATTGTCAAAAATAAATCTTAAAAAAAACATCGTTTTATTTGAAAACTTTGCTTTGTTATGTTTCGTTAAATATTAAAAAGGTGAGTTCAACTCCCTTCCATCTTTTATGGTCTATAAATTCGCTTTATATTTTAGTGCAAAATGTTCGTTTCCTACATTTGACGTTTTTAAAAATAACATATAAAGAACACATATATCTAAATATTTTTAATTCAACCTCAAGGGTCTGTTGAAAATCTGTCAATTAAATTAAAATAATAGTCTGTGGGTAATATAGACGAGAGTGACACCGGGTTAAGTTTACATCAAGTGAACGTAAAGTTTCCATAGATGTTTTGCACAAACGAGAGGTGAGTAGGTTTTATGCAAGTTTTTGTAATGTAAGAGTACATTCGAAAGAAAAAGTGGATCGATTGGACTAGATATCAATTGAAGAGGACAAAAAAGAAAACTGAAATCATACTTAAACGCGTATTTATATTTCATAGGGCGAAACGATGATCAGAGATAAGTTAAATAGAAAAAAGATAGTCGTTGAGATAATTAAGGGATCGTTAGGAGACGCGGATATGTTTAATTAAAAAAGGAGAATACATGTGCATATCTACATATGCACACGTATTCTTTTTTAATTAAACATATCCGTGGGTACATTAATATCTTTACTTACATGAAACTTGTAAAATAGCCAAACTAACCCGAATAAAAAAAGTTAATCATTTTGTTGATGTTCAATTTTATATGTTCCCGGATTGTGACAATTACAAACTACTGACGAAAATGTCAAAATGAGGTCACTGTGAATATTTGCATACCTTATAAATCTTTGATATTTATTGTGTAAATGTCAAAATCTCATGAAACATTTTAATACATAGTTTATTCTATATATATATATATATATATATATATATATATATATATATATATATATATATATATATACTAGCGTGACCCGTGCGAAGTCTTCGCATTATAAATTATTCAAATCAATTTAATAAATCAAAATTGATTGCAGGTATTCAATTCATTTCTAATTTTGCACACTGCTTATTACGTTTTTATTCCATTATGAAGCTCAGATGACAGATCAAACAAATATTTTACTAAAATTGACATATAGAGGCGCAAGTATCAAAAGCATTGACCTAAAGCGCCACTTTATTTATACGTGAGTGGATTTGAAATTAAACAAAAATTTTACCGACCGTCAATCATATTGACGTTGAGCCGTTAGATGGCAGCATTGCTGTTTTGTGTATATAATTTTAATAATTAATTAATTTGCAAAAACAATAGCAATAATAAATTTTTTAGTTGTGGATGCCGGTAGAGCAAGCAATTATCTATAAAATGATATATAATTTATGTGGATTAGTTGTGAGGTTTTTTATAAAAAGGGAGAGTAACATCTTAACCTTAGCGTATTAATATATATGATGTTGATATGATGATGATGATATATATATATATATCGCAAGACTGAAGACTTCTTCTTTTAGGAGTGAAATTTTTAGAGCGGCAACTATTGAGGCTAACACCGTGTTTGCGTTGATTGGTTTGTAAATTTTATCGACGTAGCATGCCATCTACACTGCTTTAGTTCTACAGCGATACTGATTTAAAAATAATATTAATTTTAAACATGTTCTTTACAGTAATTAAAACAAACTCCAAAATAAAAATATATCACACGAAGACAAAACAGTAAATATATTTAAAAATGGAACACCGATATTTTAAAATAAATTATACTGAAATATGATTCCATTAATCAAAGATAATTTATTATAAAGCGGTCGGTCCGAAAATCGACTATTTCATGCGTTAAGAATTTTTGAACGATCAGTTTACGTCAAGGTAACCTAACACTATTTTAGCTAATTTTAATAATGATGTTAGGAAAACATAATCTCTGGCGACAAAAAGTTACCCGAGTTGTCTAATACGCTTTTCCTACGCTACATTTATGTGCATGCACAGGTACCCACATATGTTGAACGTGTTGGATTTATCTGAACCAGTAGATGGATAGCACAAAGCAGACGTGTGTTTTGATTAGAGATAGTCATCAATCAGACGAGTGCCTATCCACAGATGCTCGCGTATTAACATGCCGTATATACTTGATATATATCTAAGTAGACAGATCGTTTAGTATGCTGATTCCGATGATAGTTTGTCATTTTGATAATCCGAATCATCCATCTAACTGTCAGCGCTGACATCTGTTGCCATTTGTAACGTCGTATGGTTATTTATTTTCGTGGAAAAGTCGACTAAATATAATATGCACTGTACATATATATGTATATATACATGTACTTATGTTATTTCGAAATGCTCTTTCTACCCTAATAAATATAATGCGGGTTTCAACGTAACATATAATGCACTTACACAGGTTCATGTTACAGAAGACAAACAGTCCGGACATTTATTACTGGATAATGAAAAAAACAATAGGTTGTGACGTGCAAAATACCAAAGTTTAAGGGCATATATAGGAAGGGTATATCTATTTAATATGCAATATATCACTGAACAGAAATAGAAATTAGGGTACTCGGGGTAATAAAACTAGTTCAATCAGATGGTCACTTGAAATATTTCAGCATTACTTCATAACATGTCCATAGTTAATACTAGTAAACGACAGCTACTGAAGTATATAAGCTGCTTCAAAAATCATTCTTTTTCATAAAAAAATGAATAAAAAGCGTTTTTAACCCAAAATTTTAACCAATCCAAAATTTTCAAATACCCATATTAACCAGGTTGTATTGTTTTTAGTCTTGGAAATTATATTTTTCCTTTTTTTTTGTTAAATCTTATGGCCTACCGTTAATGTAATCTCAAAAGGAATCTAAAATTAGTAAGTAACGACAAATTTCAATATGTGGCTATATCATAAATACGATTAGATAAGATGGTCACTTTTATTGAGGCCATATATTCATATGCATTCAAGTGTTCTGTGCGTATTTTGACATAAATATTAAAAAATAATGTGATTCAATTTCATAATATACAAACATGACCGTTCGTGGCACTCAGTCCCCCACACCCCGCCGCCGCCTTCCCCGTCGTTAGCATACGTTAGAGAGAAACTATAAACAAAATAAAGAATCAAAAGGAATATTATGTCCTGGCTCGTGGACTCGTATGTGTCTGGTTCCGAGAGAGTTCAGCACAGTCAGAAAGAGAGACAAACAAGCGACTACGCTTCTTATAGCTTATCCTTAGTTAAGTGGTTTTCTTATCTACACATATCCGATAAGAGGGCCAATGTCAAGGCGCTGTTAATACTATTTAATTATAATTTCTTTAATAATTATTTTTATAGTTACAGACGATATCAGTTTCCAAAGATGTTTAAATAAAGGATTATTTAAATATTAAAGCATAAAAATATCAAAACATCTTCGTGTTTCAAGCTTCAAAATTGCTTCCAGAAACTTTGGCCAGGCTAATGTAGACCGACTAGCGGCTTTCATTTCATATTAGTTATTATCGCACGGGCGGAGCATTTGCCGTAGGATATACTTCCTATCGGGTTTTAAACCAGCAATTCATGATGTTTAGTTCTCTTGATACGTCGTCATATATTCATAGCCTTTTAGTGATTATGCAACCGTGTGATATGTTTGATAGCATATTTTTATTACTATCGGAACTGGTTCAACGTGTAGATCATAGTATAGGTCACTATTTTGAACTTAACATACTATGGGGCTTAACAACTTTTCTCTGCGCTTTATTTTTGAAAGCGTATTTGCTAAATCGATCGTATTTTCTTATTTTATTCTTAATTTCAAGTTTTGTCCTAGCGGCTAGTGAAGTTGTCTCTATTTTATATTCGATTCCTCATTTGTCTATTTTACTTGCTCTTTCCTTTTTAATTTGACATCTAGATTCATTCATAGATACTTTGCCGTATTAACATATGAAGCTTCAAGAAATGAAAACGAAAAAATTACATGGGAAAATAGACCATTAAAGTATCATTCCCGATTTCTTGTGACAGAGCATCAAACCTTTTTAACGTACGCGTCTGTAAATTTGTCTTCAGAAAACAACTGGAAAAATAGAGGTACAAACACGTTACAAGTTTTAAGGAATATTATAATTATTTTATTGCTCTAATTTTCAAACTGTTGAAACGAGAAATTTGTGGAAAAAATAATATATTTATTAGAAATATTCGAGAAAATATATTTTAATTTATGGTATTTCAGTATTAGGTTAATAAAAAAAATGATCCTTGTAATGAATTATCATCATTTTTGTTTCTTTTTGTACTTTATAGTGTTGTGTAGTATATAGTTATAGATGTCTTGGTATGAAAGCAACAAGGTACAAAGTTTACTTTTCTCTCCTTATTTGTTTCAGTTTTCCCAATCTCTCTTATCCGTACTTAATTGTGTAATGTATTTATTATGTTCTTGGCTTTCAAATATATCTTAATAGAGCGTTCAATTTCACACCCTTGACCATCGAAAAATTATAACGTTGAATATAACTTATT
This sequence comes from Druceiella hillmani, assembly GCA_039881145.1. Taxonomy (NCBI): domain Eukaryota; kingdom Metazoa; phylum Arthropoda; class Insecta; order Lepidoptera; family Hepialidae; genus Druceiella; species Druceiella hillmani. The sequence goes on along the minus strand of JAYKKI010000011.1, from coordinate 26,473,090 downwards.
ATAAGGAATTGTTCTTTGATATTTTTTCCGTCCGTCTCTTTCGTTGTCTAGATAGGAAAAGATTTTTAAAATAAAAAGCCATTGATGTCGTAATGAACAGAAAATGGTGTAATAAATTATTTCGTTCTATTACTGCAGGTCTTTGATCATCGCTTCTTATAGCACTTATTACATATAAATGTATAGGTCTATTGTATAATGAAAATCTATTATATACTTGTTAGAAATCAATCATACACACATGCAATTCAATAATGATTCATATTTTAATTTTTAAGGAAAAAGAGAGAAGAGATCTATGTTTTCTTGTCTCTCTTCCTCTAGTTTTTTTTTTATGTGTAGCGTAACGTTTACGACTAAACAGTCTACATTCTACGTATGTGATTTTCATTAATCATGTATATTTCAATAAATAATGGAACTGTTTTCACAATTATAATTTCTTTCGTTGAGACTTTGTTATGTTACGGATTAATAAAATATTTTTAAGCCATAATTATTTTATCAATTAGAAAATAAAAGTATTAAAATACTTTAGAGATGAGCTTTGTCTCTTACTGACAAAGTTTTAATTTTGGTTCTTAGTCGAGGTTTAAACGAATTAACGTAATTTTTAACGAAATAACGTTACCCGTCGGTTTATACCGCAACTTGCAGTAACATTTTGCTAGTTAAACATAAGCTACCTGAAATGATACAAGAACTTTGACATTTCATTTTGTTCGTAGAGTGATATAGTTATTAATTGAGAAACTGAATAGTTTTTATTTAAAAAAATCAGTAAAATAATTTAATTTAATTAATTTTCCGCTAATCACTTTCAATGTGGTTTAAATTAATATTTACAGATTTTAAATTTGTCACCAAATATAGTTTTACAAAAATTAGTTGTATTTTAGTTAATGAGCATCTTAATATTATTTTAAGCTCTTTTAAATTCGTCATTGTTGACCTTTTTAATTTTAATAATTTTTTAGTTTTTGCATTACGTAGCTTAACTAATGTATTATTAAGTACGGCAGAATAAACAGAACAAGATTTCAATTAATATGCAGCAAAATTAATAAACTTTTTTTTTATACAGCTATACATAGAGCGGCGAATCTTTTTTTGAACAGCCCACAATAGGAGACCCATTAGTGTCATTGGGTGAAATTAAATCTTCCTTAGACCATGTTTTATATTGAAGCCCTCTTTCCAAAATGTAAACCCTCTCAATGCAATTAAACCAATAAAACAAAGTTATTTTTTCATTCTATTTCTGTATTTCTTTGAAAAATATATGATCCGTTTAAAACAGTTACTAGTGCCACACTTATGGTAAAATAATCGATGTAACAAAATTGTTTGTATAAAAATTAAGATTGGTGACGAACCATTTGTTTTGTAAATGTAATTCGCATTTTTGTAATTAAACATTTAATATACAATAAGGATCATAATTAATCAAATATTGAATATAAAAGACATTAAAGAAAGGTAAAAAGTGCGTAAAACTCGATTAAATTTGACAATTGATAGCGTTGGTAGTGGAAATCGGTAATCGTAAGCGATCTTTAAAATTATTAAATGCGATGCTTTTTTTTTAAATATTTCTTTAATTTAATGAAAAAGCGAATAACTTACGTTTGCTAAAGCGAACAATGACATTATGTCATGACATGAGCAGAAAACGTGGTTCCGCCTCCTGTAATTTTTTATCTAATACAAAAGAAATCAAAAAGAATATTGACGGCAATATTTTTTCATTAATTATTTTAAACGTATTGCATTAATGAATTTATTTTATGAGATAAGCGTCGAGCCCTTGTTTTGCCCTTCCGACACGCACTTAACCGATAAATTACATTATAAAATAATTCTTAAGTCTGTACTGAATTATCATTTCGGCGACTTACTCTATTATCTTTAAAAAAAAATCTTTCATTTCAATTAATATTTTTACCTCATTATCTATTATGTAACAGTAACTATACTAAGTGTAAGAATAAAATGATAAACATTGAGATTTCCTTTCATTCCAAAGGTTCGAATAACAAGTGTTGATAATCTGTACTTTAACAAGCATTTCGAAGACTCAATCCTTGGTTTTATATTTTACTTTCTTCTAGTGTCATTGGCGTAATAGTTAGTAAATTGAGTTAGAATAAAAAGAAGTAACAACGAGATAATTCGTACAAATTCTAAGACGTCGAACAAATACAACGTGGGTGTTTTGGGTGGTTTGAAAGTGCAGGTTTTTATCGATTTACTTATTCCTCAAGTCGCAGCGACGATGCCTATCTTATAAATACAGACACGCGCAGTACGCGCGAGCTCTCATTTAGTCGGTGAGCAGCGAGGTGTCTAGTGACGCACACTATCGATAGATTTATTCCAATCGAGAAGTTCGTCTTTTCTACCCGAACAGATTTTATCTCAAAGTCGTCATCACAGAAGATAAAGTTTGGGAGTCTTTTGAGTAAATTTGACAATGACTTCTTCATTTAATCTACACATGCCAATATTATATTACTGATTTATTTTACTACATTGTTTACTATTAATTTTAATTTTTTTTCCAATTTAATACTTACGTATTGGTTGGATGACAAAGCAAAATTGTCTTCATGAATTTGGTTTGATGTGAAACATCTAATGGCGTGTTTGGATGGAAGTTAGACTGTTCTGATGGCTCGTCGCGACATGCCATTCGGCCAGCTGTGCGTCTTGTCGGCTAACAGTATTATAAAATTAAAAATATATTTTCAATATTTCTGTGATAAATTATTTCATAAAAGTAAAATAATACAATTAATTTAATATCTTATTATTAACGACTATCTGAACTTTTGTTTTTTTAGATGATCATTTAGATGTTTCACGTCTATCAAGCGTTCAATGAGAGCATACATTTTTTTTTAATTCAGCTTTTCTCTTCAAATGAACAATATATAAACTATTATTTACTTTACTTATGTACTAAGATAACTGAATTACATGTTAAAATTTGGAAGGGTAACAAATTGAAAAGATGCAAATCTTTAGTGAAAAGATTTAGATGTAAGGAAAAGCTGTATTTTAAAAGAATTTATTTTACCTTATGTTAGATATAGGTATTTTATACTTTAAAAATACAGTAACATACGTAAGATACTTTATTCACATTTCTGAGCCTGTTATGATTCTGATTTTCTTTTAATTTATATTGATAATGCACCTTATAGTAATCATCGCATGACGATTTTTCGAAAACTCTATGTTCAAATTCAATAGAACAGATTTAAGAAGTACAAACCGTTGTCCTTCCTTGGTTGTCGATTAATCATGTTCGATCATCGATATACTTGGCTTATCAGCTCTAAACATATATATGACAATTGAACTATATTAAATTAATTTAACTTATTAGGGATAAACTTTTCCGAGAATAGAGAAATGTTCTATAAGAAGAAAATTATATCTAGTAAATTATTTTTGAAAAAACTAGTCGCTTTCAAAAAGACATTAATTTCTAAAAACTTGATAAACACTTGGAATAATTTTAATGTTATTCGCAAGATTTTATTTTAATCATTGTTTTTCGAGAAATAAACATTGATAATGGAAACAAAAATTATCATAGTAAACAACTAGAAAATACTGTAAAGTCGAGAGATTATTTTTAAAGCTCCTTTTTTGAGTCTTGCTTTTTATAAGTCCATGTCTTGTTGTAACTTACACGTATTACAGCTACAAATTCGGGTTGTGCGCAACGATGTGACGAAATAAAGTAGTAGCAGTGATAATATTCTCGACTGTTCCTGAACAAATTGGTAATTATGTGCGTCACATACGCACATAATTTTGCGTTTTTCTATATTTGTTGTGTGTACATTTTAAAAGTAAAAGCTGTAATCTTTAGATCGGGAATACCGTTAAATAAAATTCAACTGATTGCGACGCCACTGAAAATAAGCGTTTCTGTATATTTTATTGTTACTTAAGAATTGTTAGACAGTTTAATTTTTAATAAACGATAGGATGTGTTCGTGCATTAAAATACATTCTATTAATTCGGTAAATGAGATATGCAATTAAAGCAATATTTAAATAGAAATATTTGGTTAATTATTTATTTACTGATGAATACGTACAACTGGCCAATTTGTTGATATCTCTTCCAGTTAACCAAAATCATAATAAATACGCAATGTTACCAGGAAGGTAAAGAGCAAAATGTGATAACAAAAAATAATAAACAAATTTTTGAGGAAAAAATAACCCTGCTAGATCAAGCGGGTTATGTAGCAGGATTTAGGGAGCAAGAAAAGAAAGGAAAAGTTTAAGGAAGAGGGAAATAAGATACGTGGAAAATAAAGTTAGGGGAGAAATGATTTTTCAGATATCTTTTGAGTACTCGAATGGACGGTAATTTGTCTGCTGTCTATATTAAGCTTATTTCATAACTTATGAACAGTGGTGAATATACATTCTGTCACAGAATGCCTTATGCGAATTTGTTCTGTTCATTTTTGTTTCATTCCAATTAGTTACTTTTATTGAGCATTCAAATATTCAGTGCCCCAGACGTTTATCGGTAAGCATACACAATTACGCAAGGTCACTTTTGTGCTATTGTACGTCCTTTTCTGATTTTTTAAAGGGCCACAAAATTTTGTGGACGGTGCGACTATTTTGGAAAGTAACAACCTACCACTTAAGGTCAAGTATAGTTAAATTCCATTGATAGAACGATTCTTTATCGATCATCACACGGCGCATATCACTAGCCTCAGCTTATTGTAACAAAATGTGCTTAAGCGATGCGCCGACACCACCGCGGCCGGTTTTTGCTGAATCGGCCGGAACGGGCGCGCGCCGCGCCGCCTGTTTCATTTTTTATCCAATTTTTAACCAACATAAGCGCTAATAATAGTAATTGTGAAATATAACGAGATCATTCTCGAATGAGAGATCAAAACTTGGCTTCAGTGATGCTGATACGTGTTATTTTGTTAAATTGATTCATGCGATAAAATATCGAACGAGTTATTTTGATGATGACATTGCAGTATACAGTTCGATCATCTATTACTAGCAATTCTACCGACATTCATCTTCTTTTAAGTGTCGCCTATTTTAAGTGAGAGGTTTTTTTAGAATAGTTTATTAAATAGTTTGAAGAAGAGTAATTGACAATGTTAAAACATAATTAATGTTTCTCCCCAGTCTTTCTCTTATTCTCAACATTCTTTTATTTGCCAGCGTTTTCTAAGTACCCGGCGTTGCCCGACTTTATTCAGTCTCCCTCTCCCGCTGCACCGTATGAGATGGCCCTTAATATTTCCTGCTAGGGGATAGATAATATATGCAGAAAATTTTAAAGGAATCTTTTAAAAATTGTATGATATACGCTGTAAAGGACATACACAAACATATGTATAAATCTATTGAATTTTATTCTTATGGAAAGGAATTATCCGTAATGTGCCCTAATACCCATTTATGTCCCATGTATGTATGTATATGTTTATATGTCTCGATGTCTTTTGAAGAGTTTTTTTTGTAAGGAATTCATTCAGTTTCTAAAATTAATTGCGTGACTTCTTTTGAAAAAAATAGTGGGTTACACATATAAATATGATTTACATTAATTTATCACGATGTTTCTGATATTTTGCATTTACCAACATAAAACAACCGTCACGAGTTGATTTTCAAAATTACAAAAAATTCCTGATGATATGGTATCTTTCTACTAATAAAACAACTAATATCAGTCCCAATTGATGTGGGTAGATGGGTATTCCAGACAAGTATACAAAAAACATAATTTCTTGTTTATGTTATTATTTATGTTTCTTGTTAAAGTAGTTGAAAACGTTTTCAACCTAATTCGCTCAATTTTTCATATATTATTTAAACTATAAATATCTAACTTATTTTAAAATTTAAAAATTATTTACCGTTGAGTTTTGGAAAAATCGCTCTCAAAACTTATACAGTAATGTTAACATTACAGAAAAAGTAGTTATTTCACCACACTTTTAATTTTATTTAAAAAACCCGTCGAGCGATTTATCTAAAGAACTAAGTCAATAGAAAACGATGTTATATTAACATTATGAAATAATAATAAAAATGTCACCGGTTAGTTTTGTTAAAAATCGCTCTCAAAAATTGTACTATCAACTTTACTATATACAAAAACAGTAATTTCACCACACTTTTCATGTTGTTTGAAAACAGCGATTTTTCTACAAAATTAAATCAATGTAAAATGATGTTATATTAATATTTTCAAAAAATAAAAGAATATTTACTGTTTAGGTTTGGTAAAAATCGCTCCCAAAAATACAATTAATTTCACAGGAAAAATTTCACCACACTTAAGTTTTTTTAAAAACGCGTCGAGCGATTTGTCTAAAAAAACTTAGACGATGTAAAATAATATTATATTTAAATTAAAAAAAAGGAAAATTATTTGCCGTTTAGTTTTGGTAAAAATCGCTTTCAAAAATTGTACAATTAAAATTACGGGAAAAGAAGGTTTCCGTCATTTTATTTGAATAACACAAAAATTATTTTTTTAAAACTGTTAAAATGATGTTACATTAGCAGTTTGTAAAACAAAAAACAATAATTTTCAATGAAAAATTTTAGAATAATTTTTGAATCTTGTATCACGACAACTACCCTAATTATAATAATATTAATGAGTATGAACTGTTTATTATCTACAGTTTACCAATTATAAATTCTTTATTTGTTATGTCAACAATACATTTTTTTCTTTCCGTGCACAAACATAAATCCTATAGAATGTGAAAAAAACAAGTGTTTTATAATTAAAAGAAATCATTGTAAAGTAACGTATACTAAAAACAAAAACGATATTAACCTTTTCTTTTTTTATTTCATTAAAGTTAATTTAGTAAAGTAATAACTTAAAAATTACTTGACTATGTATTTTTCCTACCAAAAATAATCCACACACACAGATTAGTTGGCAGAGCCGCCGGTGACTTATGATAGTCGGCAATAGCGCTAGTCAGTACATCCCTAACAGTTTCTCTAGAAGAATTGCAATATTTACTTTAGAGCTAATTAAATAGTTGACGCTTTGAGCGTCAATACCACATTTTCCTCAGTCAGCTATAAAACTTGCTATTGTAGTAATAAAGAAATGTTAATATAATAATACGACTTTCTAGTATTTAATACAATAAAATTGTACTTAATTTATTAACTATAATATTTCTATTTACGACCGATACTGAATCGAAGATGAGCTTTGATTTATTACATTTTGTATTAAAATAACTTGAATCTAAAGCTAGGTTGAGCCCGTAATCGGCACCCCGGCTCCAATAATTTCTAAATAGCAGCATTTAAAAATTAAGACAAGTATCAATTTTTAAGCATAAATTTCCTACGATTGTTTCTCCTTTTCTTATAATAGAGCCATAGCGCGAACAATATCGCATATAGGTGGTGTTAAATCTTTTAAAATAATGCAAGTTTTTTCTATAACCTTTTTTCATGACTTATGAAAAACGAATCGGTCAAGTGTAAGCAACACTTGCACAGTATTAGTATTCCATACCATCAACCCCCCACTTTTAATACTAATGCACTCCGACTATGTGACCCGACACTGAACCACATCGCGTAGGCGCGGAGCTGATTGAAGAATGTTTTTGACTGAACTAAGAGACATAGTAATGTTTCTGTGCCAAATTTCAAATTTTTGCGTTGAACAGTTTTTCCAAGAAAATCGCCTATGACAGACGGATGTACTGAGGGATACCGAAAGTATTTCATATTTGCTCCCTTTAAAATTCCCATATAAATGTTTTTTGTCACTGTGCCAGTATTCAGATTTTTACTTTATATCAAACGTTTTCTGACAAAATACTTGTGAACATTTTTATCTCAAGAAACTCTAGAATAAATAGTTTTGAAGTTCTTACGAGTCGCTCTTTCAGTTAATAATCAACATAATACATTAAGTTAAAAAATATATTATTTACTATATCTTAAAATACGAATATTTTATGTGTTAATTATGCAGATTATATACTTTATCACATACTAAATTTGAAGTTTCTACATTAAAGCTTTGTAAGAAAATTAGCCGTGACTAACGGACAAACACGTGAGTAATCTTACGAAGGTTCTACTTTTCCCCTACTATTAGTTTTACTTTAACACTAAACTGATTAGAACTCACCTCTCCGCATTCCGTCTGACGCTTGACACTATAGTTTTAAAATATCTCGACTCATACTTTATTGCAGACCTTCTTTTTTTTATTGTTTCCAATTAGTCGCTTTTGCTCTACACTTTAGAGAAAAGAGGTATTTTTCTGGTAAGAATACTAAAACATTTCAGTAATTAAGAGTGTGAACGAATCTTAAGGTTTTTGTATTTTTTTTCTTCACCTGATGTTAAATATATCTTTATAGCTAAGTATTGACACGTTTGTAATGTATAGGTTAATACATTCTTATTAAACTAATAAACAAAAGCTTTAAGCATTATATTTCTATTTATTTATTTGTCGTCATTGAGGTCGTGCAATGATTATAGAGGTATACGCTTTTGTCAAAGAACCTCTATAATCATTGCATATCATTTTTTTAAATTTTGTTCAATTACGTCAACTGAGAGTATGTACAAATACGGCATTAGCTTATTTGCCTTAATTCCCTGCAATACCAGTGAAATTTAAAATTTAATGCAGTAACAGTTGGGAAAAGAAAACATAACTACAGCTGGTATTTATATTTATTATAACACAGATATCTATTACACAAAATATAAAATAAACGCTTTTTTGCTATGACGACACTCCACAGAATATTGAAAAAGGAACATTTTAAATCACACAAAATTCACAGCTCGAAACTCATTTGATCAATCTGACATTTTAAAATTGTTTGGCGACAACCTTTACTCTATTCGACTATTATATGTTTGACATCGACAATATGAAGGTAAATTATTAATCTTTTATTGTTGAAACAATGAATCTTTTAATGTGTTTGTAATATATAATTTAATATATTTGTAATATATAATTTAATATATTTGTAATATATAATTTAATGTATTTGCAACACATATATATAAATTTTAGCTTTCTGTATTCCTTCTCCATACAAACTTTAATTATGCAAAAGTTCACACACCCCGTGCGCGTAATATGCTTAAAAAGAGGTACAAAGTTACTACATTAATATATAGATCTATATACGATTAAATGACTATTTATATTTTAACAGCGAAAAGTCAATAGTAGCATTCGCTGACTCCGCTGATTAGTGTTTTGTTCTCCGTTGAACTGAAGACGTTCCTGCGAATGGGCAACACTCGCCATTCTGATAATCGCAATATTGGGCGTGTTTATTCGTCGCAGCATCTCAAGTAATGTTAATAAATACGCGATGCTAATATACTCACGCGCATAATCTTCCATTGTTCATACATTGAAGTAGAGCATTTGGAGCGTTTATTCTATAACTAATAACAGTAGAGCAATAAAGGATACGCCATTACAAAAATTGTATAGCACAATTTATAATAAAAGAAAGTTTAAACCTCCTTTTTTTAATGGTTTTATTTAGCTTTACATACGTTGTTGGTTGAAATTTTTCAATTGATTATTCAGCTACTTCCACTTAACCGTTTTTCACGAAATTTTGCACACTTATTCAGTTCCTATAATAATACATCATTATAATTTCAACCTTTGATCCTAAAATTTTGATGTTGCAAGGATACTACCTGAATAACCGTGAGATTTGGCGATCTACAGGTTTTAAATTAGTATTATAGGTCTTAAGCAGAGACTTTGTCATTGAATTCAGTATTCCAACTTCTAAGTCCTGATACAGTAATGGTACAGCCTGTCTATATCACGAGACTTAACAGTCCGCTGGGTTCATACTGATAAAAGAAATGCAGTTATTGAATAAATGTCATAAAATCGCCAATGTCATAATTGGCCAAGAGAACAAAGCACACAAAACAGTTACAAATAAAGTAAAAATAAAAACTGTTTTCATTTAACGATTTTATTCTACAAACGACGTTGGTACATTTATTCCTATATTAGGTGTATAAACATTTTACTGTTATGTTATATTACTACAAAGATTTTCACAACAAAACGAGTTTTAAGATCGAAAAACACAGAGACAGTCTAAGGCTGGATTTTATTTCTAAGCTCCAAGAGTTTTTTTACAAAATGCACCCCAAAACTTTATTTTCTTCTGATCAAGATCCTAACCTAGTGATTCATAATTACTTTCTAGTTTTTTAGTACATAACCGCTTGCATGAAAAAACCGTTTAATTAAAAAATATCTTTATTTTATTATGTCTTGAGTTCAGTGGTATTATAAAGTTTCATACGATTTTGTTTGCTATATTTTCCTATAGCAAAAACAAACTTGGTAGTAAGAAATGTACAACATAGGTATATTCTATATTAAAAATGGAAAAATATTCCTTTGTAATTATCGCTTAATTTGGTATATGTTTCTTTCGATTGTTTCATATAAATGATATGCGTGTGGATGCGGTAGCAGTGTTGTTTTTCGTTGAAAGTTGCGGCATAATTGCTACTGTGATTTTATGTGCTGTTTTTAGCAGCTTCATAATTATTACAGACATCTCTCGAGCGGTATCTTGTTTCTGTACCAAGATACCGTTGGATATCCGCGTGGATAATATTGGTTACTTAGGATTATTAGTATTTTTAACATTTTCTCTGTGGTTAATTTATTTTTATTGTTATATTGGTATAGTTATAGTACTGAACTTAGTCATTTATGAGTGATTCCTTCCTCCTCGGAAAGAATTGGCTTTACCGTGAAAAGAAGATCGCAAAATATCACAATAGTTTAACAATTACACGAGTAATATATTAATACTGATTTGTGATGTTTCTGTCAATTTTGAATCATTTTCTTTTAATTTCAAGCGGATCAATTGATTCAGTAATTTTGATGTGTATGTGTAACAATAAATTTTAACACTGGGAAGGAGTAATGAGAACATGTGAATTTTTCTATAGCTTTAATTTTATTACGCTGTCACTTATGTTAATGAAAATAGCATTATATTAAACTATTTGTATCAAGTCACTGAAAAGTGAAAACGAAAAAAATATTCCTGACCAAACTTTATTAATGTCCATAACACTTAAATTCGTCAAAGGTAATAAACGAGCTAATGAATTAAGAAATATTAATGAGAGAAATCTAGTAATAAATTATAATAATGAACAATAAATAAAAAAACACAGAATCAATAAAAAAAAACTTTTTACACATATCGTAGAGAAAAATTCTCTCATGAGAGATGATCATTGAAAACAATCGATAAAAAATAACGTGTGAATATATTGTAGTTGGTTATAGGTCTTTTTGAGTTTGCTTTTAAGGAGATTGAAGGTGGAAAACTATGTGAATCAACGAGTACATACAGCTATCGGAAGGTATGACAATTCTTATGAAAGTAAAGAATAACGGAAGTACTCGAAGTATCTTCGGCTTAGCATCAAATTTTTATGGCACACCTCAAGAGATTTTCACCCTAACGTAAATTTATATAGATTTTTTCTGATTTAACCCATTTTTTTCCAAATCCAACTTATCTCTTAAGGGGTGGTACTGAATTAAATATAAATAAAAAACGAAAAATAGCAAACAAAAATATATTAGGGTACCAATATAAGTTTCAGAGTTGAGTCTTGTATTCTGAAACGAGGTTGAAGATTAATGGAATGCAGTTGAGATTAGATCATTGCGGAATTTATGCGGAAAAAGTTTAAGCGGCTGAATTAAAAATAAAAGTGATGAATTCCGAAACTGTTTTGCCATGTTGAACATATGGACAGAGAAAAATGTATAAGCTAGTTGCATAACAACATAGAATGATAGGGATGAATTAAATAAATGAATATCAAGGACACAGTGAAACATAGAACGACAAGGAAGAATTAAATAAGTGAATAACTAGAACACATTGAAACATGAAATGATAGGGATGAATTAAATAAGTGAATATAAAGAACACAGTGAAACATAGAATGATAGGGATGAATTAAATAAGTGAATATATAGAACACAGTGAAACATAGAATGATAGGGATGAATTGAATAAGTGGATATCTAAAACACAGTGATTAAAGGGGCCATAAAAGTAAAAAACGTGATGAAACCCTATCAATACCTTCATACACGTTTATATTAAAATGAGTTAAGTGAAATAAGTATAGTAGGAGAGAGGAGTTCCACTACCGCTGCTTAACATATAAATCTTTCACGACTTGAGAATAGTATAACACTTCCGTTTTTCAAGTCTATGTCTTTATTTTGTTAGCTTTTACGGGTTTATTTTTAATTTTCTATGGCTAGGCTAATTTCTATCTTCTGTGGGAGATCTAATTTTCTATCTTCTGTGGAAGATACAAAGTAGAAGCATAGCTGTAGTTTTTTATTGGCATTGTCCAATAGGTTTCAGTGAATAAAAAGACCGATCACATAATTCGAAAGTTACATTTTTGAGATTAAACTTGAACTCTTTTTATTTTATTTAAATAACCTCGGGCTAATTTCTAATTATTCTTTATGTTTGTCAGTAGTTTCAACAGCATAAGTGACAGTTTCAACAGCATAATGAGAGTAAAGAATGAATTGGTATTCGATAATTCAAGACATGTTAAGAGATGTTAAAAAAAGTGAGCAAAACTAAAAGAGATCGACCCCGATCGATCGATCGATTTTGGGGTTATTTCTTTAAAAAGTAAATATATTTATTTAACAATAACAGATTACTTCGGCCTTGGACATCTGTGTGCAGATTTTCCTATTATTGATTTGACAAAAATGAGATAATTAAATCTAATATAAAGCACAAATCACAAAGTCGGATAATTACCTAGCAAGAATTCGTCGTTCAATCTGCCTTATATCGTTGCCAATGTCTGTCACTCCTTAATGGCATAGTTTTATAGATTTGTTGAATTTACTATAAAACTACTTTTCACGAGAAGTCCCCCAATGACGTTGGAAATTAAGTATATTATTTATTTTAATGTTCTACTGTTCTGCCAACGTCTTATTAAAAAAATTAAGAGAAGCTACGTTATTAATTTGATCTTTGCTCGATTTTTGTTTAATAAATCGATCATGCATCACATGTCCCATTGGATTTAAAGATTATTAAGATTAATGCCATCATAGATGACGTAAGTGATCTCGTCCTATGAAAATCAAAAGTAACCGTCTTTAAAAAAATAACCAATAACTAATTGTATGTATGTGATGCCGACAAGGCATCTTGCCGGCCATTAAGTTCGACATCCATTTACTATATAATAATGGCAATACAGCGCTGTTGACATATGGCGTGCAGATGATTTTCATATGTTACTGGTGATAATAAATCTTTGGCTTAAATCAATTAACAAAGACGATGGCTGTGTCCACGCATGCGAGAGCCGCTAAACGGTACTTAATTAGGTCGGTGTAATCGTTAAATGCCGACTTTTCATATAGAAGCAGAATTTCAACGGTAACATTTAATTTGTACGAAAGTATTTTGGAAAAAATTTAGTATTATGTTCAACAAATATTTTATATTAAATAAATAAAAGCTCATTGCATTCATATTATTAATATAATAGCCACCATTTTAAAAATAAAATTGGGTAAAAAAAGAGGTTTTTGCATTGTATATTGACACAAGTTGGTGTTGTTAGCCAATATATTTCCGTCCATACACGGTTCTCCTTGTAATAACCATTGTCTGTAATAACCATTTGTAATAACACTAATTTTTGAAAGTTTGCGGAAAAGTAAAAAAATATTTATATTTATTTTTGAGATATAAATGATATATTTATTTCTACATTAAAAAACAGTCACCAGTTAACCATTGTAAAAAACGTATTTACATACACAAGTAACTATAATAATCGATATTTATGAAAAAAATTCCTAACTTTGACATGTCGGGAGAAAAAAGTAAAAGGGAACAGGCTACGAACAGAGAGAAAGCAGTGATAGTGAAGTTAGTCAAGGCAGGTTTTGTACATAATGACATGCAGTTCGATCTTTTACGGTAAAGAAACAGTTTACAGAAAAATCTTTATTTCTATTATTTTAATGAACTCACTTCAGGATATTTTAGGAATTTTTGACACATAGTTCTCAATTCAGGAAATTTTAAGAATTTTTGACACGTAGTTCAAGAGTTGTAAAAGGAGCGAATACGATGAGCGTTGAAAAGTGACTATTAGTCAAAATATTGTTGAATTTTTGGTTTTAAGTATGGTGCTATTGTATGTTAAGTATATATTTTTCAAATTAACTACATTATATAAAATTTATTTTAAAATAGTAGGAATTTTTGACGTCAAACCATAGATGTTAGAATATTATAAACGGGTGTAAAGATAAAATTACATTAAATATAATTGAATAAGCATTGCCTTTATCACAACTACATCATCGTATTCTTAAAAAATAACATTTTTTTGAGTCGTTCTTTCTAGACCGTGTGAGCGCAATCTGGGTCTATTTTTTTGTTGTTTTTATAAAAGTGTATCGTGTTTATTTAATATAACGACATTACATATATACTATAAGGTGTATCTGTACTAAACCAAAAACACGTTTTTAGAATTATCATCTTCTGTCAGATCGTTTGTACGAGTATTTCGTAGTAACTACTGGACCGATTTTGATGGACTTTTCATTGAAATAAATCAAGGGGTTCAAATTAAAATTGAATCTACTTTTGTTCCTTCCGTTCGAACAGAGGGCTCTGTGTGTATCTCTGTTTTGTCTATTTGTTTGAAGATCATGTACTGGACCGATTTGAATTGAACTTTCACTATGATAATGCTCGCGGTATAGGTTGAAAGCTATCTTTTTAAATATTCTGTAAGGAACTTAAAATTCAATTATTTGCACTCAGCCGATCGCACGGGTTTTCAAATGACGATTCTTACAGAAAGTTATGCGTAATTTTTATTCCAATGTTACATTATTACCGCAAAAGCAAAAAAATCTACGTTGATGAATTCGGGGCTAAAGCTAGTTAAGGAAAGTAAAAGGAAAATCTCAGAAAGCAAAACAGTGTGGTCGGTTTGTAAAATTTAATAGGATATTATTCACTCGTGGATATCTGATTAAGATCGTTTTCACGTCAACTTCGTCACATTTTTCACGTCAAATCGTCTTCTTACTGATATATGAAATTGGCTGGTAAATTTAAACTATCAAATTTAAATATATATATATATATATATATATATATATATATATGTATATATAAATATATATATATATATATATAAATATATATATATATATATATAAATATATATATATATATATATATATATATATATATATATATATATATTTAAATTTAAATATATGAAATTGGCTGGTAAAATTAAGTGTATCTTTTGAGGCGTTATTGAATCTATGTACTTAAGGCTCTTATGGCCGGTTTCTGAATACCTTCTATGAAGTAGATATCTATTTCACATCTCTTTTGTATGAATAATTTCAAACAAACTAGTTATGGAATAGATATCGGTTCCCCAAAAAGTACTCAGAATATTAGACAGATAACAGAAGTTATATATTACAAATTTCTAGATATCGTAAGCGACCATGTGATTGAGACGGTAGTAGGTCGGAATATCACAATGGCGATCTCGTGTTGGAAAAATTAATAGTAAATGTTTTCTCTCGAAGTAATCAAACAAGGTATATTTTTGTAAGTTTAATTAAAACTTCATTTTACAGAAAAAATAGAATTTAACAAAGAAAATATTGTATTATTTTAATTTTTTTTTCTCGAAAATTTCACTTATTTTCATTAATTTTTTATATAAATTTATTCTAAGGAAAATACTTTCCAAACAAAAAATATATACTAATCTATTTATCATATAAAAACACTAGTAAGGAAAATAATTGTGTATGTCAGCTCCGACGCGCGACTGTAGTTTACTCCTTAATTACTATTGCTTGGAATGTATAAAATAGGTAACACTGTATATAAATATAAATGTTAATATCATTAAATGTTAATAGAAAGTTCTTCAATAAAAAAATGGTGCCAATATACTTATTTTCAAGTAAAACATAAATGTACACGATCAAATTTATACAACGTCAGATTAAGAAGTTAAAGATACTTTTTAATTTTACGGGATAGAAGACACCAAATATTCACAATTAATGACATTTAATGATTAAATCTTCATATAAGCGAACAATAGTAAACTATGTGTGTCATATTCCGTCATTGCGATTACGCAATAAGAAAATGCCAATATATGAGTCACACTCCGCCATTGCGATTACGCCATAAGCCAATGCCAAGTATTGATAACTCACTCTAAAGATGCGCAGAAATGTTGCGCGAACAGACCACCTAACAGTCACACTTTTTTTAACGCTCTTATTTTACTCCTCATAAAACTTCATACCGGGCGCTATATACTTATATACTCGTATGAATACATACGAAAATCTTAAGAAGTAAACTCCAAAAACTTGTAACTTTAGATCTTTTTAAACTAAGTTTTTTCGAATTACAATATAATAACATTTTAATTAAAATTCCAAAAAAATATCTTATGTAACTATTTAGAAAACAATGAAGCGACAAAATATAGGATTCGAACCTGAGTGCAATGTGCTGAAATAATGGCCGGGCGTTTAATTTTTTTTATTTGTTATTACTTTAATAACAAATAAAAAAAATATATACTTATATAATAGAGAATATAAGTATACCATAATACAAGTATACCATATGTTCAACAGTTTCGAAATTCATCACTTTTATTTTTAACTCAACCGCTTAAACTTTTTGCGCATAAATTCCGCAATGATCTTACCGCAACTGCATTCCATTAATCTCCAACTTCGTTTCAGAATCCAAGACTCTCGAGGTGCGTCATGAAAATTTGATGCTAAGTCGAAGATACTTCGAGTACTTTCGTTATTCTTTACTTTCATAAGAATTGTCATACGTTCTGATAGCTGTATGTACTCGTTGATTCACATAGTTTTCCACCTTCAATCTCCTTAAAAGTAAACATATTCACACATCGTTTTTTATCGATTGTTTTCAATGATCATCACTCATGAGTGAATTTTTCTCTACGATATGCGTAAAAACTTTGTTTTTTATTTATTCTCTTAGATGTGTTTTTTTTATTTATTGTTCATTCATGTTTCATTAATTTTACTTGCTCGATTTCTGTGATTAATAATTTTTAATCCATTAGCTCGATTATTATCTTTGACGAATTTAAGTGTTGTGGACATTAATAAAGTTTCGTCAGGAATAATTTTTTCGTTTTCACTTTTCAGTGACCTGATACAAATAGTTTAATATAATGCTATTTTCATTAACATAAGTGACAGCGTAATAAAATTAAAGCTACAGAAAAATTCACATGTTCTCATTACTCCTTCCCAGTGTTAAAATTTATTGTTACACATACACATCAAAATTACTGAATCAATTGATCCGTTTGAAATTAAAAGAAAATGATTCAAAATTGACAGAAACATCACAAATCAGTATTAATATATTACTCGTGTAATTGTTAAACTATTGTGATATTTTGCGATCTTCTTTTCACGGTAAAGCCAATTCTTTCCGAGGAGGAAGGAATCACTCCTAAACGACTATGTTCAGTACTATAACTGGGAAGCTCTATAGCAGATACACTGCTAACGTGAACTAACAAAAGCATTCTGCTGCCTTCCCCTTTTCAGGGCGAGCCTTCCTTGTGTATCTCAATTTGGTGCGGTTTGCTTGAATAATTTTGCGTCGCCCGATTGAAATCGCATGCAACTGATTGATTTTCGATTGCTCGTGATTTATTTCAACGTTCTAATTAATATTTTACTTTGATTTTATTCTCTATTTATATTTGCCTTTCAAAACGAACTTGTCGAACGTTTTTATATTAGCTAAATGTGGAGAAATATTGCTTATATATATATATATATATATATATATATATATATATATATATAATGTGTGTTTGTGTGTGTGTGTGTGTGTGTATATATATATATATATATATATATATATATATATATATATATATATACACATAATGTTCTGTGAATTATTTTATCAAGAGTAACTACGATTTATGGCAAAAAAATTTGTTTCATGCCATATTTTTCCACGTCTTCCCCACTCATTAATTTATTTATGTGAATACCTTAAACCGTTCAAATTGTGTACACATGTAATACATAAGCACCTTTGACTGTTGTTTTACATCATTTATAAATTGAAAATGCGTTATTCTTTTTCATCAGTAATCACCAATATCTCATTAGTGTTTGGTAAACCCACAAAAATGCATTCATACAATAAAAACGTCATATCCATAACCAATGCCCAGCTTATGGTAGAATTATTAAAAAAATTCCTGAATCCTATTTTGAATTTAAATAATTTATTTAAATGTAGTTACTTTAATGTCCTTAACCAATAGTAGAATACAGAAGTTTTAAAAACGTCATTTATTAATGAGCTTAAAATGTAAATTTTACGTGACTTGAGATTAAACACCAAATTAAGTAAGTGTCATGAAACAGAATTTATTTACGACATCCTTTTGCTGTATATTTTATCTTGACTACTTGGGACTTTATGGATGTATTTAAACTACTTATGAAATAAAATTTAATTATAACATTTTCTGATCATCATTCCACTCTATTTTTTTATCTTAATTATGACATTTGTACTCAACTTTACGGAATAGTTGTATTCAACTGTATGGAACGCCAGTTGAACATCGCCACTTTAAACCGACCCAAAAGGATCGAACAAAAGACAAACGGATATCCGATAAATCGAATGAATTATTTTAAGCGTAAGAAGAAAACCGAGCAAATTGAATCTTACCGCTAGAATGGAGATTATAGCTCAACTGCGTTGTTCGTTTAAAACGACCGCACAATTGTGGATCGTGTTTGGACATTGAAAACAAATAGATGAAAACTTTATTTGTAACTAAATGCTTCCGACTGTACAATGCGAACGTCGCTCTGATGGTTACATATGGAATAGGTGCTGACGCGCGCTCTGATTGAGATGTTCAACATTGCGGCTAGTGGAAAATTTAGATTAACAAATAAGACCTGTATATACAATAGATATACTAAATGTCCGTATACACTATTTGTGCAGAAATCGTTTCAACAACAGCAATGAATGGGGTTATATGACTAAATATACATATCTATTTTGTTTAATCTCTATGAACCATATTGTGAACCGTAATTTTTAGAGTTCCGCAGCGAAAGTGTGTCTGTTTGACCGTCTTTTACAGGCTTCTAAAATCTAAACCGTGTAACATAGAAAACTGAGTTATAGAGTTTTATGATATAGAATTATTACGGAAACATTTATTTGTGAAATAAATTTAAAGGGCGATTGAGTATTATAACATTTTATTGTGAAATAAATTTAAAGGGCGATTACATTATTGAGTATTATAACATAATCCATCAGCACATACCGACTGTATCAATATTACAAAAAGTAAGATCAAAAATAATTATTTACCAAAAACTAAAAGAAGAAACATAAAATTGTTTCAAACGTTTGCGTTAACATTGAAGGAAAATTATAAGTAATCTCCAAAATGAAGGAAAATTATAAGTAATCTCCAAAATGAAGGAAAATTATAAGTAATCTCCAAAATGAAGGAAAATTATAAGTAATCTCCAAAATGAAGGAAAATTATAAGTAATCTCCAAAATTCCCCAAATTGTTTTTAACAAATTTAATGACAAATTTAAATTACAATGAAAATATTCATGGTAGCGAAAAATATGTTGATAGAAATTCCTCATATTAAATAATACAAAAATGTTTCAATGTTCTTTTTCCATATTTTAATTATTTATTGAGTTAATGCAATATTTAAATCTCATAGCGATATAGAAAGACCTACAAAATTAAAAAAAGCCCACGCGATTGTTTCGCATGTCACATGTGACTACAAGTCTGATTTTGAAACTAGATAACGCCATAGTTTTAGTACCACTTTAAACTTTCAAATTGTATACTTTGGTACAGTGACGCGGGTTCGATTAAGACTCACCTATTTTTTATATATACGCATATGTAAATTTCAATATCGTACATATCCTTGCCTGCTCTTCCTTTGTATGTTTTTCTTTAAATATCTTTCTACATTTGCTCTAAAATTTGCAAAATTTAATTCATATTTGTAGAACGCCGGTCCATCTTGAGACATCTGACGTATTTTACTTCTAAACCACATTTTACTCATGCAGATTTGTTATGCGTTATGCTATGCATATATTTTACGGCGAATATTTCGTGATTGCTCTACTTAAGAAAGAGATCCGGAAGAAATTATTTTATTACAAAAGAATATTTACATATTTATGTATTGCTCTTTCAGTTGTAAGATATCTAATCTAGCTCTTAGCCATAACTCCAATTTATATATATATATATATATATATATATATATATATATATATATATATATATATATATATATATGTACGCGAAGTAACTGTACATTATAAATATACATCCGTGAAGGAGACCAAACAAACGCAGACGCTTGTAATCTCCCAACCGTCTATGAAGTGGCCCTGCGTCGGGATGCTCCTTTTGTGCGTCAGACGAACAAAAGCCCTTCGGAGAAATCCGAACATAATACATGCTATTATGGCCCACGGCCCAGACTGCTCGACGCCGAACAAACTACACGGCCGTCCGAGTCAAAAGTAGGCCCAAGACGAACGTTTGACTTTTTTTGTTCTCTCACGTTCGTTTACTAGGGCGTTTTATTGTCCATACGAACTGGCAGATGTTCAAACCCTTTTGTGTTACGCAGGCCCGCGGTAGACCTGTTTAGTGCATCATCTATGCTCGATAGAAAACGCGATATAGACGCGATACTGTTACCGACTCACTACCGCACAGAGGCAGAGGCCGTACATCGCTGTAAAGATATAAATTCACTGCCTGTCCTGTTATCTGATTGTGTTTGTGTATGCAGGCAGACTTCAGAAGAGAAACGTTTATAGAAGAACTAGATGACGTTGTTTATTAACGGAAAAAAAAGCTAAACTCGATTTGAAAAGACGAATGCGAGTAGATATTCGCTTAGGTTGGGCACAAATGGTGTCGTTATACAGAGAGAGAATGAAAGAAGTATAACAAAAGGATTATATTTTTGTATAATGTTTTTTTTTGGTAACAGATATCTGTAATGTTGAATCGGCAAGTAAGTAAATATGGAAATGAAACAGGAGCGAATAGAAAGTAATAAGTGCTACAATGAATTAAGGCTAGGATTTAACGATTGGATCCGATACCTTCAAGTATTGATACAACATAATATGATAATTTGATATTTTAAACCGTTACACACAAATGGTAAACAGGCTTGGCTCGATACAACGTTCATTCTTTTTAACTTAATATTAAATAAATTGTTTCATATTTTCCAAAAGTCTTATTCAATAGACGATCGATCGATATGTCATTCAGATCGTGATTATTCAATAGGAACACGATATATTGTGTTATATAGTTACACAATATATCTAGTTGCAAAAATAGTTTGAGTCCTCCAATGTGACGGCCTTTCATAAAGAAGGTCGAAGACAGAAGAAGGTCGTTACGTGAATGTTGACTGTAAAAAATAAGTGGCCTATGTTATGTCTCTAGAAAAATAACTTGCACTCATTAAAATCGACGAACAATAAAACAAAATTGTTATACTCTTCGTATGAAAATTGTATTGTATTTTCGCTTATTCAGTTTTCCGGTGCTTATTGCATTGAATTTTATAGAAAGGAAACATTCTTTTGTTTGTTTTTTTAAGATTCGGCCCAAAAACGGTTCATGTAATCCACTTTCAATTACTTATAACTTATTGTGTCCATGGGGTCACAGGATGTATAATATATTTTCAGAACGTGTGAGGTCGATGTGTGCAGAATGCATTTCTGAATTAAACTTTTAAATAATTCTATTTCTGTTTCAAATAGCTTTCCCATCTGTTATAAATTACGAATATAATTGACATTTTATAAAAGTAAGTGTACTGGTAATTCTTAAATAAAAATGATAATTTTATTTCTATTTTTAAGTAGGTTTCCCATCTGCTTTAAAGTACGATTATAACTGACATTTTAAAAAAGGAAATGTTTTTGTAATTCTTAAAAAAAACGATAATTTCATTTCTGTTTTTAAATAGCTTTTCCATAAAGTACAAATGTAATTGACATTTTAATAAGTAGTATTTTGGTAATTGTTAGAAAACCGATAATTCTCTGATAATTTAAATTTAAAAAAGTAACCTTTTTGGTAATTATTAAAAAACCGATAATTTTATTTTTATTTTTAACTTGCTTTCCCATCTGATATAAAGTACGAATATAATAGACATTTTCAAAACGTAAGTGTTTTGGAAATTGTTACAAAACCGACAATTCTATTTCTGTTTTTAAATAGCTTTTCCATCTGGTGTAAGTACGAATATAATTGACATTTTAAAAATGTTACTGTTTTGGAAATTGTTATAAAACCGATAATTCTATTTCTTTTCTTAAATAGCTTTCCCCACTGGTATAAAGTTTGAATATAATTAACATTTCAAAAAAGTAAGTGTTTTGGTAATTCTTAAAAAAAAACGATAATTCTATTTCTGTTTTTAAACAGTTTTTCCATCTGGTATAAAGTACGAATATAACTAACATTTTTAAAGTGTTCTTAAAATTAAAAAAAAAATATAATTCTATTTCTGTTTTTAAATAGCTTTTCCATGTAACCGACCTTTTATAAAAGATAAGTATTTTGGAAATTGTCAGAAATCCGATAATGCTATTTCTGTTTTAAATAGCCTTCCCGTCTGGTATAAAGTACGAATATAATTGCCATTTCAAAAGTGTTTTTGAAATTGTTAAAAAATCGATAATTCTATATCTATTTTTGAATAGCTTTCCCATCTGGTATAAAGCACGAATATTATTGACATTTTAAAAAAGTGAGTGTTCTGGTAGTTCTTAAAAAATCAAGGAAGAGAGTGTCGGACACGCCCATGAAAGAGTTCCGCTCAGCAGAAGAGCAAAGGCTTATGCCTTATATTTGTAGGTACTAAATGTTATAAAAGCATGCAATTTTAAAATCGTGCCTATTTAAGACTATAATAATTGTATGAAATGGTTTTTTGAAAAAAAATCTTGAAAGTGTGAATACTACAGTATGCTTTATAATTTTAGTTGACAATACTCGATTAAGAGCTGCTGCTTCTTCAGGTTTTATAAAATTATATTTTAAAAGTTGAAATGAATTTAATTGATATATCTCGAAATCTAAGTATTCAAATAATTTAATTCCAAAATAAACTTTGTTGTTTTCTTTTAAATCCTATCCAGTTGCAGGTATATTTTTGTTTGCATTCCATCCTTTAAAAAAAAGTAAATTTCACTTGGCATTTTATTTCACGTTATTAACGTATATCCGTACAACAAATTTCATTAAATGCAAAAATGAGATAGTAATCAGGTAGTGATGTACAGATAGGCGGACGTGACGAAACTGTAAGTATCCCTAGCTGAGGCTACGGTGTCCTAAAAATATAAAGGAAAGATGCAGATTAAGCGCGGACAGGTGGTGTTATTGAAGCGCTAATAATGAGAGTACTGTCGTACATTTTTGTTTAACTTGCTGTATATTAAAATTTAATGCAATTTTAGTAATTGTTTCTCCTTTATGTGAAAAAACCTATCTTTTCTAGTAACCTATTTTTTAAGTTTAAATTTGATTTATTTTCAATGTTATATGTGTTTTTTTTAATATATGTGCTAATGTTTTTCTGATATATTTATGATTTAGTACTTATTTATCAATAAGTAATATTTTTTTGACCATTTACTACCCAATTTATCACTCTCGTCTAATTATTGTGGTTGACTTGGCAATGTTATTTCTGTAAAAATAAGTCACCGTGAATGCGTAATAGTCAAGTTTTAAAAAAATAAACAAATTATTGAAAGAAGAAAGCGTTTCACCCAGGGTAAAAATTATTTTACTTTTATGAAAATTACAATTTCTATTTCACAACAATTTTGAAGTTAAGAAATTAACCTATTTTTAATAATGACTGGGTTATGAACGTGGGTATTTGACCTTCAGATGTCATTGATTCAACGCGGTCTGAAAAAAATTCGCCTCATGCAGTCATCTGCCTTTCACCGTCGGTAAAAATCCGTACCTTTTTCTCTGGTGCAAATTTTTCACGGCTCCGAGGCTGCAGATCCAATCACAGCCAGTTAGATCCGGCGTAAGGCTTCCAAATAGTAACAGCCACTGTTAAAACTCTGGGTCCCTAAAATCAATTCTTGTTATTTATTAATTATCATGTAGAATTTGAATAGTTTTAAGAAGTAAGAATATATTAAAATGTTCATACTTTACAAAAATTCCGTATTTTCCATACTTTAACTATTATAGGATGGAATCCTATTTAAAAAGAAAAATGACAGAAATTAGCAAGAAATATGATGCCAATAAATTATATATAGGCGAAACAAACCAAATAAGCTTCAAAGTTTCTATGATGTAAGTAGATTACTTGGGGTACTTGTTAAGTACCCAAGTATTTACCTATAAATAAGGCTTCAAAGTGAAAACGTTTAAATATTTATTGTATTAAATGTTAATAATAAACTTAAAAGTATTTAAGGTTACAATGATTTAATAATGTTTCTTTACAAATTTTTGGTGATAGGTAAATATTTACTTTTATTTGCCATTTTCTACTTAGCTATCATATATACTTCATCTACAATAATATTTGATATCTCCTTATTATATAAGCACGCAATGCTTTTATCTCGTCCCCAACATGAACCCGAGCTATGTAAAACTTGGACTACAGTTTCGCTCGTGACTTTCTGCTTGTTTTAAGTTTTATACCAACTATTCCTTGCATTGCGTGAGGAACTGAAACTCTTCGCACCAGTCTGTGTCTCACCGTTCGCAGGGTATTCATTTTGCGTTGAATAATTTAATTCACCCTATTCCAAAAAGTAGTGGAATAATTCTCCTTCTCTTGGGCGTTATTATTATAGACTAATAAGGTATAAGTTGTAAATTTTTAATATAAAATTTCTCTGAAACGTTTCAAAGTATTTTTGGATTTTTTTCTGCTGTTAATATAATAATGGTTTCTATATTAAAATATAATGGTTTCTTTATAAGAATAAAATATTTATTCATCAATGCAAATTTCACTAATGATTTGTATACCGACTGTTAACATATTTTGAAACGATTATTTTTAGATTAAATAATGATTAAAGAAACAATACAAAGGGACGTTTGATTTTAATATCCCGTCACAAACCATTGTATAAATACATTTTGACAATACCAATAAAGTTTTTAGCTTTCTGTTTGGGCTTTTTGCGCGGCTCCTTTTTTGTTTTTTAATAATAATTTGTTTCATTTTTTTTAATTTTCAGTGTTATTTTTGCTGCAAATACAAAATATATACAAAATTTATCTACCCTTTAATTTTATTTCCATGCTACCATACTTGCCTGAAGTTACGGTTTTTTGGATTTTTAGCCGCCATATTGCGTTTTCTCGCACATAGAATTATACATTTTTACTTGCAATCTACTCGTTATAAAGTTACTTTCAACGTTGATACCTAAATAAAAATGTGCGTGTACTTACGAGAATGTACGAGCGTTAGAAGTTATACTTCTTTGGCATAATACAAGAATAACTTCATTTAGCACTCAAATAATTAATGGAAATAAAATTGTAAAAGGACTGGAGCGGGATTATAAATATGGTTGGTAAAATCTAAATTCCATCAAATCATTAAATTTTTAAATTGTTTCTCATACAGTGTAGTAAAAAATGTGATCTTTTTATCTACTCTTACAATAATTAACATTTAATAATTAAATAATAAAAGTTAATTAATATCATGAAAATTTATTGTAATTTATTAATTATAAGTATTTAATAAATGATAAAGTAATCATTTATAATGCAAACAAATACATACCGAAACTCAAAACTCACTTAGAGAAATACACTTAAAATAAATTTCAAAAAACTTATAAGCACTATTTTAGTCACAAATATTCACAATAAATAAATGTTTTTTTATTGTGTGGACCACTATTAAGTTTCAATCACTAAAAAATGTTATTTAAAAGCATAAATATAACTTAGATTTGCATGAATATAAAGCACATGTCGTGTATTTACAAATATCTCAGTAACTATCATGAAATAGTATAAGTCACTACAGGCATGTAAATATATGTTTAATGAGCAACTAAACCCAGTCGATTTTTGTTGTATTGCGCGCGCATTCTAAAATTTCACTCTCATCTTTATTACATAACGCGCCTAAAGAAGTATAACTTCAAGTCTGAAATACATTTTGAATACATAGTATTGAAATACATTCTGCATAGTATAAAATTAGGCCTCAAGTGATGGAATCATATTGATATCTCATTTATTCACACATTGTATTGATACATCATTTCTAAAAATCTGCTCTTTTTTTGGTTTCTACCATGATATAAAGGAACTCGCAAAGAAACATACAGGCTTTATACGTGAATCTTAAACACAATAAAAAGTAATTTTCCGAAGTTACGTAAAAATGAAGTCAATTTTTACGCATTCAATTGAGTTGCGCATACCTGTTTGGTTTGTTTCCGCGAATTTGGGCTGCTTAATCAGTTAAATCGAGCTGATATATCGAGAGTAATTATATTTCTATTTTATCGTTCCTTCTCTATCTTCTTAATTTATAATTGTTTTATGGCCATTAACATTTCTTTGGCCGTTGGCGCCGTGTCACCAATCATTACTGCCTCCTTTTTCATGTCGTCGCGACCCTTGCCTCCACGGCAACCTGTTTCAATTAAAATTTTATCCGTTACTATCTTCTGTTGCATCCCCATAAATCGACCCTACCAAAGCTATGTCTGCTTTGATAATTCCGGTTCCAACGCATAAGGTTGTGTTGGAAAGCGCGCGTGGTCTGCGTTATATCGAGCAGCAGGAAGACGAGGTACTGATTATTGTGTATTGTGGTATTATTTCCGATTTTGATGTTAAACGAAATAAGCGGAATTGCGTATAATTACTGTATGCGTTTGTATAGACAATACATATTACTTACAATGTCCGAAATACTTATCTTACATTAATGTGATTGGCGGTAAGAAGCTCATCACCAAAATGTCAACACGTGTTTGAAGCGAAGAATTTAGGATAAAAGTAAAAACTTTTTCGAATTATTTGTAATCACATTTCTTATGTTTTTAGCAACTCAAAGTTCAAAGATATTTAAAAATTATGACGTGTATAAAAATGTTGAAAAAACTTGTCCTAAATTTGTTTACCCGTATTACTTTTTATTTTACACTTGATGTTACGTTCAAAAAGGATATAGAAAGGTAATAAAATTTGGGCGTCATTTTAATTGTTTTTTAAACTTTCCTTTATATTTCTAAGCCTCTTAACATTTCCTGCTTACTGAAAAAAAGTGCAGTTCGATAACGTGTTTTAATACCTTGAGTTTTAGATTGAAAATATTTTTTTTAATGTTGCGCTTTCAGCTGACAGTTTAGTAATCAATTCAAGCTTCAATTCTACGTAAAAAGGATCATAATCTAACAAAATCTAAAAAAATTTAAACTTTTTATGAACTGTGAACTTTTATATAATTGGTGACTTTTCTATAGTATGTTTAAGTAGTAAGAATTGTCATAAAGTAGTTATTTAAAACACGAAAACATTTTATTTTAGTGTTTAATCCTCTTTTTAGCTAATTTTTTTAAATAAAATCGTCAAGAAAATAAAATATGTTTGATTTAATTTGTCTTTTTGGCCATTTGACATAAATTGGTTTACGAAGAAAAAAGTAACATTTGGATAGTATACGCGATGATAGATTTAATATAAATTTCGTCACGTTTTTTGTCACATTGAAATGTGATTTGTCGATTCCCGCGTTTTACAAAAAGTCGTTTTACAAAAAATGTGCCTCTAATCCACTACAAATTTGGTTTTTGAATATTTTTTCTATACAATACATATATTAGCATTACACATTTATGTATATTGTATTTCAAACTGGATCTTAGACTGTTAAGTCATATTGGAGATATGTCGCAGACCAGCAAACTGATTTTCTAACAGTATTTTCCTTTTTTAAAGGACTCCTGAAAACTTCAATACTGGCAAGAAGATTACAAAATAGTTTTATAAAAGCATTGACAACGTAATATTGTAAAAATGAAGTCAGAATCGAAATACTGAAAAAGTAAATATATTATTTATGTATACTTTTAAAAATGAGGACTCTTTAAGGAAGTCATGAGAAACGTATCGAGTGTCTTGTGCCCGGTGTTATTAAATGTGAATGGTCAATGTCATGAACTGTACGCGAGTGAATGGCATTGTATATTTGTCATTAATCTTCCCACGGTTACTACTTACGGCGGTTACGGCGGTGTATGTACTTTTAAAAAGTAAACGGTCTATAATATTTGAGGACTGACCGTTAAGTTGTTCCGGCAAAAGAGTAAAGTAATAATTTACCGTAAAAGTATATTTGCAAAAGAGTTAATTTACCATTAAATTAAATATACTGTAAGATTATACCGTATCGAGAAAAGTAAACAAAGCATGCACAGTACTATTATTTTTTTGTATTTAATCAATTGACTTAGTACACATTTTAATAGCTTTACCTACTTATGTATATTTTATATGTACTGACCACTTTATAGGAAGAGAAATTCTTAACTATCTTCGTAAATTTTCAAAATATAATTCTATAGAAATCATCGTGGCCGGCCTTCTATTTTAATTATTAAAAGTTTTTATTTGTAGTCTTTAATATCTGCACAAGATTATTTTATGGGTGCCGACAGATCCTACAGCCCTGTCCCCTGTGCCTTTCGAGAGACCGTAATATGTATATGCAAATCTCAATTGCTTTTTATCCCGCCTGGAATGTCCTAGAATTCCTGGAATATCTTTAATAAGTGTAAATAAATCTATAGTTATCACATAACACGCGGTTTCACCGAACGACGTAGTGCTCATAACACTCAATGTAACTACATATGTCAATGTATATAGTTAACTTACCTAAGAACATTCTTCAAAAATATTTATTATATTAAAACCTTTAAAAATAATAGTATTTGAAAGTGAATAACAAAAATTATCAGAGCTTAATATTTTTTTTACATTTCATCTTTTAGAAATTACTTGGAACAAATTCTTAAATGATCAAGTAGTTTTGTTATATTCATTTTAGCACAATGCACTTTTTTGCTGGTTTCAGGAAACTTCAGTAACTTGTATAAAACAAAATAAAAAAAGTAAATATATATTCATATCACAAGTCGAAAATCTAAGATATAGTAAGCGGAGGCACACCGGGTTTGAACTTAGTACAATTTTATCACTCAGCAGGTATTTTAGAATTGACAAAGAATAATAATAAGTTTTCAGCTTAATTATGTACAAACTTGCTAAATTCAAAATGTTCTCTTTTCCTTAATTTTTAAACGTTTCTACTTATTTTCAATCTTAAGGTTAATATATAATCGCTTACGGAAATTTTATTCCACTCCATATTTCCACCAGGTTACTCTAGCACCTCGCGTGCACTATTAATCTTTAACTTTTACATGTTTCAAATTAAATGTTTTCGCCTGTCGGCTCCTGAAAATCAAAGAATTGATAGTTTTTTAAATCAAAATAATACAACATTAAGTGAAATTTTTATGTTAACAATTTGTTTTTAAACAGTACACATATTCGATGCAAAAAAGTTAATTATTTTGCTCCATAACTTGTTTGATATTAATTAATATGCATAGCGTATAATGAAACTAATATGCTTTACGTAACTCAATGAAGCTGATATACTTTACGTAACTCAATGGTTAACTGTCTTTGATAATTCCAAAAATTTAATTATTTGCTGCAAACAAAATTTATTCCAATTCGAAAGGCGCCACGTAAATAAGATCGCAGAATGGGCGACGGCTAAGTTTGCACCGAGACATTTCCTAACAAACTTTTCGGGCAGGTGCAACTTCCGCTAACAGACATCATAACTCCTCGAGAGCCTGACGGCAATAAACTGCATCCGCGCATCAGCATCCGAAAACTCTAGTTGTCTATACCACGGGCGATGCTTCACCAAAACGCCGCGGGGCGCTATGGAGCGCATATATTCAAGCATAGTGGTAGTGGAGATGCATAAGTGGATGTAACTTCCACAGAGAATTTATATAGGCAATTCAAAGTATTTATAGCGCATGTGGTGCATCGGAGGCGGACTGATAATGCCTGCGCTGCGCAGCTGACGCATGTGCAATACCTAACCTAAGCTCATCTGGGCCGCCGTTTAGGGGGTATACAGGGAGACTCTTGGTCGACCCAGCCAAGAGCCTCCCTTTCTACCCCCAGCAGCCGCCCTGCGCGATGCATCCTGCGCTTTAGCTTGATTTATGTGCCTAGGGACCCAGATGTCGCTGCATTTCTGATGCTTTCGAACTTCAAGTCGCTGGCGCTTTTTGATTTATAAGGCAATTCAAACTTGTTCCATATTACCATAAACATGATGGGCGTCGTCTAAACATAAACTAAAACATCAATAGCGTTATTACTTATAATCTATCTCTAAACATTTTTTTAACCAAAATTGTAATTTTGTAAAAGAGATATTTAAAAAACGCTGAAAACTTAGAAAAGAATTATTTTTTTAACATTTATATTTTGTTATCTTCAAAATAGCAAAACTGTGATAAAGACTAATTCAGGTCTAGTTAAAAGATTATTTGAAGTTTTGAGATTTAAAAACTGCTTTTAAAAAGTTGTGGCAAGTTGGATAAAAAGTTAAGAAATTGACCGACGAATATTAAACTAGAAAATTTTATATAGCGCTATGAAACAGTTACTGCATTTCATAACAATCAGTTCTATGCCTAGCTTAAAAATTGGAATTTAGTATTTCGGCTTTAGTTATAATTACAACTACAAGTTACAACTATTCGGAGATAGGCCTTCTCCTATTCAATGGGCTGAAAAAAATACACAAACTCTACTTCTTTTAAAACCAGATTTTCGTATCGACTGTTTTTTTGCTCTTCTTTCAAATCATATTTTAATAGGCAAATAAAATTAATAAGTATGGAACTAAACCGAAAAATCCCCAAAATTATATAATTATTCCGCCCAAAACTGCGTCTTGCAATTTAGCGGCAGGGTTTCTTAATTCTACCATAATCTGTTGCCGTGGTGATGAGTGAACATTCATAATGAGATCGTTAGTTCATAATGAGATCATTAGAGAATTTCAAAAAGATCGAACTTCTTGTATATCAAACTTACTAAAATGCTCCGCGAAACAACGATCGAACTTCAAATTGATCATTAACTAGTAACTACAATTGTGTGAATCCTGTTGAAGCTTCGTATTTTCAAAAGGAAGAAAGAGTTTAAAGTGTTGACTCCTTTCTTTACCAAATTTACTTGATTAAGACCTGAGAAGGATACTATGGGAAATTGCACAGTCTTCCACCTTTTAAGGGATGAAAGAAAGCTTTAGTAGTTTAGCTTTTTCATTTGACAAATTTCCAGCAAAAAATTAAAATATTTATTCAGAAGTAAAATACATTACTACCTACTGTTTCCATCTATAACGATATGTAAATCAAACTTCAAGTTATGCATATTACCACTCATGATGCTATTAGTCTCAAATTTACGCGCAGAGATAAATTGCATTTTTGTTTCTTTGTTTCAGGTAAATCGAATACCCGTCGTCGGTCATCTGCTAGAGGACAGAGAAATAAAAAAGGTAAAGATTTATTTCACTGTGTGACAACCCTATTATTAAATTGTTCAAATGGAGTCAAGTCTATTTATATTGATATAAGCGAATATAATTATCAAGTCGGGGATCATTGAGGTGTTATGAATATGCGACTCAATATTAAAAACTAGTGTTTTCGGCGTTTAAAATTCTTAAATGAATTTTAACTTGACGCTAAATAATAAATTACGCAGTGATTAATACATAGTCGGGTAAAAAATAAAAGTTATCAAGTATTTCCTACCAAGTTTCGTGACATTTTTCGGAGAATATTAAAATATTATGGCAATAGAAATCCGAGTCAAATATGATTTGTAATGTTTTATGAATAACTATGTTATTCAGAAAACTTACTTAATTGCCTTGTTTTCATTACAACTATCTCTTTTATATACGTGCTTTCTTTGTCTCTTTATCTCTTTCTTTGTACTCCGTGTATAAGTGTTACGTAAACCATTTTATTTCTTCGTGTTATAAGTAATAATACACGTCTATTTAATATAATAATACGTCTATTTAATATAATCTCATTGTTAAAAACATGGACAATATTGGTTTTTTATCATTCATCTATTCAGCTCAAGCATCATTTGGATTGAAAGATATTTTTAGTATTTATATCCAAACAACACGTGATCTTGTCGTGTTTTATTGTGTTAAGCGTAAGCAATGTTCACATGAAGACAATTTGGCGCAAAATTGGGCAAATTATTTACCGAAGATGTTAGTTGATAACTCATAAAAACATTATGAGTTATCATAATGTTTTTAAAATTTTTACACGATGCGTCTCCGAGGACTAACGAGCGAATCAAAAGGGGATTTTAACGCCAAAATGACCGTGACATTTTTACTCGTCCGAATTATGTTTCCACTTCAAACATCAACCTTCATGTATTATTAATTATCTCCGAAATCGTTGGACACTGCGGACGGAGTTCTCCCTCTGGTACTAAGGTATTGAAGAGGGAGTGAGCGGGCGTTTTGTGGGGACATTACGGAGTATTTATGCAAAGCGCGTAAGAGGAGGATGCCAGTAACAAACCAGCCCTCCCTCGGTAGTTGTCTTGATTCATTAACACATACATATAGTGCAAGGGATCATTGCGTGGGCGAAGGTGTATTTCGTCACAGAACATCCTCAAAATAAAAACATAAATAAGAAAGTAGAGATATGCGCTCATAACATAACTCCGTCAATCGCTCGAAGTAACCTATCGTATTTAAGCTATTTATTGTAATAAAAGAAATAAAGGTACCTCGCTTCCGAAATAAAACAATGAAATTAATAATAATAGAAATATACGAATATATATAAAACTACATAATTGTCTTTATTATTTGAGCGACATCTTTGAAAGAGCACTCTTGACCATACTTCGCTTTTGCATCAGTAATCCATTCAATTTTTTTTTTAAATTGAAGTTTAAACTATCTAGAAAGTCAAAATAAAGACTGCCCGCAGAAGAAATTGGCTTAATTATGAAGGCGACCTCATTTTTTTATTATCTTTGCATAATTACTCCACGTCAATTTCGTCATCGTGTAACCAATAATTTTTTTTTACTTCTTAAGTTGGATATTCAACTATCAAGAACATTGTAATATGTATATGGGTGACCTTACTTTCTATGTCTATCATTACTCCACTTAAATACATATATGATTTAAAAATATATAGGCAATTTTGAAATATATAGGCGATTTAAAAATATATAGGCGACTACCAATTAAAAATATTTATAATGTCCAATACTTTGATTAATCAAAATTGAGGCGTTTATCATAATATTCCACTTATTAAAATATTTTTGAGGAATATAATTTGTGAGGAATGTTTGTGTAAGATAAACACATTCGCAATTTTACAGAGACAGACGTTACTTGGGGAAAATTTGTTCGTTACGATGATAATTGTAGTTTGCCTGCATGTGTGAATGGAACTTTAACATAAAAACAGACTAACATTCAACTTTCAGAAATTACCTTTCACCGAAGACATCACACGTGCATGAATGTTTTTACAAATTTGTAAAATGTTTTACTTTTATAAGTAAATTTACATTTATAACGTTTATCATGTGAATAAATAAATAAAACAAAGGATCACAAAAAACCCATTTGGTAGATTTTACATTACAAAGACCGACAGCATCACCCTTTCTAACAGTTCGCTGGAATAGTTAGCACGAGATAGGGTAAGGACAACCGATTTATTGTAAAAGTGAATATAATTCTCTGTATTCTGTGTTATTTGCAGTCAGGTCGAATCATTCATTACAATAATTTGTACCGGATAAAATTTGGTCCACTAATGGAATTACATTTTGGCTATGTCTACTTTTTAATTTATCTTCTGTTTCGAAGGTGTATTGTAATGGAGATCCCAAAGAGTGCACTCTTAGGCTAATAACTACAATATTTAAATAAACAGAGCTCAAGACACATTCTCTTTCAAGACACATTAACATGGTCATACTTTCTTCTTTTCCTCCAACGTCTATGATCATCATGGAATCAATGGACCTAATGTTAGATTTTCAAAAATTTTGCAAAATAATTCAAAAAATCAAAATATTAAAACTTTAGAATATAAACAGATATGAATAACACTTAAAGTGTCTGAGAGCCACTATATTAATCTATTATACAGTAATCTTAATTATTAAATATTATGAATAAGTACAATTTTGTTGATTGAAATAATTGATTTTTATCTCCGTATACGAAAGGGTTGGTGCTACTCACTGTCTGCAGGATTTTGATCAAGTGACCATAATCTGCCATTCAATGTACACATTACTATTAAGTTATTAACATTATGTATCCCCGACTAATAGAAAACCTTAATAATTCCAAATTATTTGTGGAGAATGTTTTGTTGTGCATACATAAAAAAAAGTGTATGTATAAACAAAAGCTCCAAGTGATAATGCATGGGTACAGAAAACATATTACATACAATTCCACTTTTCCAGGATGCAGCCGGGCTGACAAGACACAATTTAACTTAAATTTAATAAAAGAATTTTCATCAGAATATCATAGAGGTCGATCCAATCCACCAGCACAGGGTGAGGAAAAAAGTCGAATAGTCATCGAATGGAAATTTAATGAAATGGATAAGGATAAAAATGGAGTGTTGCAAAAACCCGAATATCGAGAATTGCGAAGATTAATTAGAAAGGTAAAAATATGTTAAAGTTATATTAAAAGCACAAATATACTAAAGAATTTTCTTCCATATGTGTTTTTTAAAGGTATAAATAAAGAAAATACTATATATGAAAAAAAATTAGTTTTTCAAATTCTTACATTACAGAATGATTTACCTAAGTATATAGTTTGATTTAGTATAACACATTATGTATAAAAATATTATATTGTATTTGTAACACATAGAATCAGTTAAACAAGAAAGTAAGGGCCATAAATAAAGGAGAAGGCAAAGCCTACTTTTCCTGATGAATGATCCTGACTAAACCTGCATCATTTGTGAGCAAGTGGGCTATCTATATTTTTCGAGAGTAACAGTGTGTTATAATGACCATCACACCAATAAAATTATTAATCGGGAAACACTTATATACAAGTGTAGCAAGCACAGAAGATACTAGCCAAAATTGTAGTGGCCATCAAAAAGCCAATTTTATGTAGATTATGAGTTCATAACTAAATTTATTATATTTAATTGATTGCCCATATGCTTTATATATGGTTTTAAGTATGTGTACATAGATAGAAATCGATCAATGCCATTTCAAAAATAGTTTAATAACTCTTCTCTTTTTAGGTAGTAAAACCGAAACGATGTGCTAAAACTTTTGCTCGAGTTTGTGATATTGATCATGATGAAATAATCAGTCGTCAAGAATGGTCAAATTGTATATCTTCTGACGGGATGAATTGTGAGTATTTTACAGTCAATACTTTCATTTTTTAATCAAGTTTTG
The DNA here is from genome assembly GCA_039881145.1 of Druceiella hillmani. NCBI lineage: Eukaryota > Metazoa > Arthropoda > Insecta > Lepidoptera > Hepialidae > Druceiella > Druceiella hillmani. The sequence continues at coordinate 26,437,163 of JAYKKI010000011.1, read as the reverse complement.
TCCCCAAATAAACAGACTTATATAAACTTTCATCATGCCAAATTAAATTTTTTTCTTCATATCAAAATTCTATTCAATTAACACTTTTACTTGCTGAGATACTAAGAAAACATATATGTCATGTTAAGTGTGTGTTATAATGATTTAACCCAAAATTTAATGCAATGTCTGAATAAATGGCCTTAGAAGTACAACTCGAGATGTTTTAGACACAAAGAATTCAAGAAAGATCATTTGCAACGGGAACCCTTGTTATGTGCATTTTATGTGCATATGATACGTAATAATGAGGTGAAGCAATTAGTATTAAATGTAATCACTTCAATTCAATCAAGCATTTTAAATATATATTTTTCAAAGTATTTTTTCAACTTTTTTCCTAAATAAATTAAAGATCCAAACTTTGAGATTTAAGGAAATTGTCTACATAAATCTCAATTTCATATTGATTGGAGTTATAATAACTAAAAATCTGTATTATTTCTTACAAATTACTTTTAACTACTTTTTGATGATATTATCCTTTAAACCATGAGGTTTAAAGGATATTAGAATAATAAATATCCTCAATGGATTTAATTATGTGGTGGTAATGTTTCAATAGATATTGGAGACTTGCTATTTTATTCTCTTCAGAACATTTGTACTTGTATTTCTATGGCTATGGCTTCTTATGTAAATTTCCATTAATACCTATTTACTTATTTTAGTTTTAGTTTATATTTAATATAATTCGTATTCCACACAATGACTCGTTTATAAACTAAAGCAAAATACTAAAGAAAAAGGCCGTACAAATAATACAATATTAGTATTACTTTTATTCATTAATAGGTTTTTTAAAAATTGTTTCCAAGTATCTCCGCTATTTAGTATGTGACCGATCTCTGCTAATTGATATTATATGAATTCTTATTATTTGAGGACTTACTTTACTACATTATGTAGTACAATTTATATTTATTATCATTAAGGATCCTCGCAGACTAACGGCTTATTATTTAGTTTCTTTTCGTTTGTTCTTGTCGCTGAACTCAGACGAAGAAGTCGGTGAACATGATGGAGAGCTTGGTACACCCGATGCAAGTGAATTTTATGATGATATGAGTTCTACAGTAGGTTAGTAGAATTGTGACAATATAGTGTGGTATTTCATGAAATAACATACATAAATATGTGTGGTTCAGAATCATAATATGCTACAATTATTGTCTATTAATCCAAGTGATTGATAGCAGTATCATGATCATCACATTTACCACCATCATTGTTCGGCCTTAGTTTCATAGCAACACTGCACAGATGTTTGACGAATTTAAATACACTGTTGCAAATAGAACTCATCTAAATTCTTCCATAATTTCTTCGTTAATTTCTGCGCCACGCATATATTAACAAATGTAATATATTCATCATATAAATAATTCTTGACCATTTGGCAGTGTTACCAGGGAGTTTGAGAAGAGTACAATTCCCCGATTTAGAAGATCCTATTGATCGGAAAGAAGATTCTGACTCTGTTGATTGTCTTTCTGATCGGAAGATAGTCTTGGATGAACAGGTATTTTACATCATATGTATGTAAATGAATGAAGCTTTTCCAAGTGTAGTCAAGTGTAGCTCCAATATTTAAAAAACTAAAAATAATAAAATGTTTGCCTATGCGAATCTCATTTCTACATTCACTATGTAATATATTTGTAATAATCATTTAATACATATCCGCAATTGCGATGTTTACAAAATTGCGATTACATTCTCTTAAGTATTAATAGCATAATGAAATGAGCGATGCGAAATGTAATTTTTATATTGCACTATAATATATGTAGTATATACTTTAGATGCAGCGTTAATAAATTTCTTTATTACCGACTCTTAAAGATGATGAATTTAATTACCTAAAAAAATATGGGAAAAGAATATAAAAGATATATTTAAGAGTGTATTTTTACGTAACAAAAATTTGGTTCCAGAAAAATGGTGATACTCTATATGTGCCAGAGTGTACATCGGATGGTCGCTATCAGAGAGTTCAATGTTATCATTCTACTGGTTACTGCTGGTGTGTTCATGAAGATACTGGCAAACCTATCCCTGGTTCTTCAGTGAAAGATCAGCATCCGACATGTGAAGCACTCACAGTCATAAATCGTCCTATGAAAGGTGAAGTAAATTCAGTTAATTTGATAAAATTATTTTGCTAAACGTAATGCCAAATAGTAATATTTAAAAAGTGTATGACATTTACATAGTACTCCTTTTTGAACCTCATGATTTGTTTGTATTTTGTTGAGAATATTTGATGTCGAAGATTCTGACTAAAGCAAAAATTTCTAAACAAAAATTTAGATATCATTTAAACCTTTATTTAGAAATACTTCTTTTTTATGGTTCGCCTCTCACTAAATTAATTATAGCAGAAATGTTTTATAGACCATTGGGTGGACAAATGTGTCTTATTAGAATTAGTTTTTATGCATATATTTTAGATAGAATTACATACATTATATATATTAATTACATATATTGTCAGACCAAAAAATATGGGATCGCTAACAATTTGAAACTATTAAGTAATTTAAATTCTTAATGCTTCTGTTCTTATACTTAAATTAAAATATGTAATAAACTGAAAAATAAAATAAACTAAAAGAGATATATATCTGTATACAAACACATTAACTATTTAATATACCAAATTGCATTTCCATCGAAAAATCAATTTCTCTACAAGTCTGTACTTTCGGGCTATGTGTTTTGATATTTGAAATATTATTTCAGCTATTCTGTTCCAAATACCCAATTTCTTTCATGAATATTTTGGTCGCTATATCATACCTTTCAGAATTTCCACTTACATACATTTTTGTATTGAATAACTTTAAAGGTACTGCTAAAGCACATTCGCATTTGTCTTTATTATGTAGAGTGACTAAAGTTAAATATGTTGAAGTGTTACAAAGCTCTTTGAAGACACCAAAGTGAACTGAAACAAGTTGATTTATCAAAATATGTCTAAGTATTATTAATCTTATAAAATAGAAATTATATGTAAATAATGAGACATAGTCAATTTTATTACTCATAGCAGGTGAGTCTTACACAAATTATATGGAAACAAAAATCAAAACAAATAACTCCCTTCAATTTGTTAACAAAAAATGAAGTATGAATGTTTGAAGAAACAGAAGATCCTAAAAACATAACAATGTGTCAAAACGACCATCATATTTAATAATTAGCTAACATAATAAATACATTTCATTAGTGGTCTGAAACTTTTGGCTGGCAGTTTATGTTACCAAAAAGAGGTGGTGCTACTTTGTAATATTTCAGATTACCAAAAATTGATACAAGCTAAAGTTTTACTGTGGGCTATTGTTCAATGGTTAGTGCAATACAATGCATGGTGAATGAAATTATTCCTTTTTTTTTATAAAAATAAAGGGACAAATAGTTTTAGATAAATGCTAGATGTGCATAGTCACCAAAATCAATGTTATTTTTACTCAATAATCTCACTCTGTGATTAGGTATGTTTAACTATTTGGTCAGTGCACAGACACTTTATTACAATATTATATGCTTAAGACAATTATATTTAGTACAGTTTTCTGCGTAGTACACTTTCTGACATAGAGTCCTTAAATTTGGCTTATAACATTGGTCACTGTGAACATGTTCAGTGGCGTAACTACAGGGTGGCAAGTCGGCAAAATGCCACCGGCCCCCAGCCGTAAGGGGATTCTCCTCTGACCGGGGGGGTCAGAGGAGAATCCCAACTCTCAACATTTATTATTACACATTTAGTAAAAAAAAAGTTTTGTCTTTAATTTATTTAAGTTACCTACTTACTACACAAGTAAAAAATGCATTAAATTTCAATGCATTTGTAAAAAAAAAGTTGTTACCAACTTTTAGAATGTATCCAATTGAGGCGATAGATAATAAAACGCTTGCCACCCACGCGTGTTGGTAATTCCCCGAGCATCAGCAGTAATACCATTGATATTACTGCTGATGCTCGGGGAATCCCCGATTCAAGTTTGTATAATGAAATGAAAGACTCCATTATTCTATTACGCAAGAACTCATGCAGTAAGCAGTTTATTGTTGTAAGAATTGGTTGTTTGTTGTAAGTGAGGAGTGAGGATATATTTAATTTTAATAGTTAAAATTTAATTAGTTAATTGTGAAAATAGGTTGACAATGTCTACTCGGTAAGAATTTTATTCTAATATTTAAAATAATTTATAAGATAAAATTGCACGCTTGAATTGAACATTGAACAATCGGTGGACTTTCGTTAGAAACATTTTTACGGTCGCTTTTTTGGCATTTGTTAGCAATCAGATTTTTCATTTAATGAAAACTATAGTATTATTATAAACTTTTTACAGTATTGTTCTAGAAAGTATCAGAGTGGAAGCGAAAAACGAAAGCGAAAGAAGGAGTCTGAAGAACAAAATAAAAAGTTACCTAAAATAAGTCAGTACTTTTAGAATCAAGATAATATAGAAGAATCAAATGAACAGCACGTCGTAAGGGCAAAAAATGATGTCGTCATAAGTGGCAATATCGCAGAGCCCAATAACAGTGAATATTTAGATTCAGAGCAATCACAACCAGGTACGAGCAAATCTTCAAATGAATCATTTTTGGATATAGAAAAATTAAAATCTTTACCGTATATTACTGATAAACGTAACTTTAAAGAACTTAATGATCAAGTAAAACGGTTTGTAATCGAAAACGGACACTGTAAACCAAAAGGCCCCTTTTTAAAGGACAGTAACAATAGATCTTTCTTGAATAGATATTATCACACATTTCTAAATCTGGCGTAAAGTTAGAACGTACATGGCTGTCCTATTCCCTATTCCTTCAAAAAGCATATTGTGAACCATGTTGGTTATTCACAAATAGGGCATCTAAAAATATTCAAAATATTTGGATGGAAGGCTATGATGATTGGAAACATATTGTGGAAGCCATAGAAAGACATGAAAGATCGAAAGAACATTTGCATTCATGTTTTGTACATCGACAGTGGCAGTTACATGGAACACTAGATGAAGAGCAAGAGTCCATTATCAAGAGAGAAAAAAAATGTTGGCGCCAGGTACTCACTAGACTCCTTGATGTTACTCTGACACTTTCAACATGTAACTTAGCTTTTCGTGGCCATAGAGAAACGGTATATGGCAACAATTCAGGTCCAAAAGGAAATTTTTTGAGTATTGTTGAGTTATTTGCCAAATACGATCCTATTTTACAAGAGTTGCTAAGTAAACCAAATGGCCAGATTAAATACTTGAGTCCAAGTATACAAAATGAGAAATTCTCATGAGCTGTTCTGGTTCAAAAAGTGGAAAATGCTCTGATAAATTAAATAATAACCGCAAACATTTTATTCCATTTTATTTGATACTACTCAAGATATTTCCAAAACAGGTCAATTATGTGAACTTTACCGTTACTGTGTAATAGAGAAAGATGAAAATGGAACTCCAAAGGCGCTCGTAATTAAAGAGTCATTTTTAGGATTTCATGAGGTTAAGGATCAAACTGCCTTAGCAATGTCCAAGCAGATAATAAAATCCATAAATGACAAAAATATTTCTCTGAATAAGTGCCGTGGACAAGGGTACGATGGAGCTAATACCATGAAAGAAACTTATGGCGGAGTTCAAAAACTCATAAGAGATATAGAGCCAAATGCGGTGTATGTCCATTGTGCTGCTCATAATTTAAATTTGGTGGTAAATGATGCAGTAAAACAGGTCATAGAAATACAAACATTCGAAACTGTGCAACAAATTTATAATTTTTTTGGCCATAGTATTAGACGATGGAATATATTATCTAGTTTTTTGTATCTGATAGCAAAGAAGGAGAGACCGGCGTATGCTCAAATTCAGTAACATTAAAAACAATTAATCCAACTAGATGGGCAGGACGCTTTGATGCCATGTTTGCTTTAAATGTTCGGTTTGTTGATGTTCAAAAAGCGCTTACAAAAACCATTTTATTAAGTTCCAAAGCAGATGAGAGAAATGAAGCTATCTTGCTGAAGAAGAAGGTAGAAAACTACAATTTTATTATGTTGCTGGTTTTCCATTGCAAAGTCTTACAAACCATAGACGCGGCTTCTAAAGCACTTCAATCTAAAGCCATCGATCTTTCAAATGCTTCAAAGCGTTTGCAAGTCTGTCTAGAAGAACTTAAAAAATATCGACATGAATTTGAAGATTTGAAAACGGAAGCAAATAGTATTGCAGTGAAATGGTCTATAAACCCTGAATTTCCCAAAACTCATCAGAGAAAAGTGAAACGTCATTTTGATGAAATTTGTGAGGATGAACGTCTCCAAGATCCTGAAAGCTTGTTTAAAGTGAACGTATTCTATCGTGTATTAGACATCATCATTAATCAACTTTGATCGCGTTTCCTTAGAATGAATGAAATTGTTTCCAATTTCAGTGTCTTGCAACCTGCCACTTTGCAAAATTTGAATGATACTGATTTATTGGAAAAGGCTTTAGCATTTGTCCATCTATATGAAAAAGATATATCCATCTCGTTTTCCAAGGAAATTCTCAGTTTTCGATCCTCTTTTAGACATGAAATAGAAAAGTCATCGTCTATAAGAGAACTTGCTGACTTATTAATAATAAAGAATCAATTTATGTCGTCAAGCTGTCCTGAAGTGTGCACTGCATTTCTGTTATTTCTTACCATTCCTGTGACTAGCGCTAGTGCCGAGCGATCATTTTCGAAACTGAAATTGATTAAAACTTATTTCAGAAATTCTATGGAACGAGAACGGTTAAGCGACTTGACTATTCTATCCCTCGAAAATTCTGTGGCTCGAAATTTGAACTTTGATGATGTCATTAACACTTTTGCTGAACAGAAAGTCCGAAGAAAGGAATTTTAATAATTGTAATTGTGTACTTAAACTACAATTGTGATTTCAGTTCGATATGTACTTTAAATAAGGTATCTTTAATTTAAAGTGAATTATTAGAAAATCAAATAAGTATAATTATAAAGATCGTATATACCTACATCACATAGTGATTTATTATTAAACTCTGACAAGTAAAAGTGTATACTTAAATAAGTTTTATAGAATAAAAAATACTATTAAGTATTGTTGGTTCAGCTTCTTTGTATTGGGGGCCCCATCCGATGAATTTGCCACGGGCCTCGAGCGGTATAGTTACGCCACTGAACATGTTATAGCTATGTAGTCACCTATTCGTGCTCAATACGGCTTTAAAAGTTTTAATTTTATTGAAAGTGTGATTACACCCATTCTTTAAATTATTGGATCAGAAAAACTCTTCGAATTTACAACATTTTTCTATTTAACACACTATCCTCGCACGGTCTTCTTCTCTCTTAAACAGTAATAGTTTAGTCACGATCACACACCACATTATAACAAAAGTCACATTTCTAAACTTAAGTTTATAATACAACTCACAGTAGAAGATTATGCTCTAATTAGTTTTTTCTTCAACACAATTTATTCCTGCTATATTTAAGAGATTATTTATTTTTGTAAAACCAGCAAAAGTGTGTTTTTTATGCAAATACCTGTCTTAAAAATTTTATTATATTGATACAAATTTCATATTCAACACGTAATTTGAAAACTATTCAAATATAATAAATTAGCCTTAGTGTACTAAAATTCTCAACCATTCTTCATTCCAGGATGTCCCGATCAAAAGAAAATAGTTTTCATAAAGGATCTAATGGACTTTTTCTGGCCAAAAATGGTGGCATCAACAAATGGATCAGTAGTATCTGGGTAAGGATATTTATATTTTTTTACAAAATATAGAACTTAATGACAGTGATAGAGTGAGTATTGCGTGCGAAATGTTATTATACAGTTAGATGCAGTTTCTTTGGTTTAAAAGATTTTAAAAGAATTTGCAGATTTGGCATGTTGTACTTATTTCTTTCAATTTAATAAGTGAAATAAATTTTTCATATTCGAAATACTTCTAAAGAGCAAACAATGAAACCGGTAAATTACTATGTGATTGTGAGTATCATTCTACATAATACTTTAAGATCCAGGTTTAAGTCAGCGTATGTGTAATGGCTTAGTTGCCTGAATGCACAATAACTTGTTAAATATGCTTGTTTTTCCAGGCAATTTTTGTTGTTATCATACAATACTTTGGCGAAATATATTATTATACAATATAATTATGCAAAAAAAAGCAACTTGGCGTTATTACCGTTTATGTCTTTTATAAGAATAATTTTTTGCTAGTGTTGTTTTTATGAAAATTATAATCAAAACTACATTTTATGAGCTACGACATCACAGCATATTAAATATGGAAGTACCTGAACAATCAATAATTTTAAAGAGTTAAATAATTTCAAAACAGAATTTTTTTTTTTATAAATTAATTAAATTTAAGAATTGATACCTTTTCTTGCTTCAAATACAAAGAGTTAATTGGCAAATGGTGCCTTTTAATGTAGTTTTTGTGAGAAACTTACTGCAATTACAAAATAATTTCAATAACTTTGAAACTGAATAAGTTTAGCAGTTATACTCAAATTACTGCTACCACACATACATTTATCACATAATAATGCATGTTAAAAATTTAATTAAGCTATGTTTCTCATTAACTTTCAGTTCATCTGACATCTTGAAATGGCCAGCATCAAAGGAGGAGCAAATCGCAACCTGGACCTTTGTCATGCTTGACAAGGACAAAAATAAAATTTTGGATCGTAGGGAATGGAAGATCTTTCATAATCTCATCACAGTCAATGCGCAACTGAAGCGTTGTGGCAAAAAATTACCAAGATATTGTGATGTTAATCATGACCGTAAAATAAGCATTACTGAATGGCTCAGTTGTCTGAATGCACAAAGAGGAGCTGCAGTTAACACAACAAGTATGTTCCGTTTTTGTTAACTTAGTAATTCAACCTTAAGTACAATCTGTTATGCTTTTCGTAGATCTTTTTAGACAAAGGTTAATCGAAAGGAGAAAAAGATAATTTTCAATTTGATAATAATTTATAGAAATGCTGAAAACACTGTCGATACAGTAACCAATGTCAAACCACCCATCTCAATATATTTTTATTTAGCTACATAAATTTTATTCAATGTATTTATTTCCAATTCTAAACTTTTTCAGTTTATAATAATCTTATTAATCAGCATTTTTTCTATGTTTAGTTTTAAATAAGGTATATTTGGAAGGAAGTGGTCTACCAAAATGTTAATAGAAGTTTGATAGACCCTTTTCTCACATCATTTGAAAGTTTTAAGAGTTAGTGGCTTGCCTAAATAAAATGTTAGTATCTTCATTTCTAGAATAGCCAATGAGTTTAAAACTCGCTTTACACGGCTTAGAACATAAGACAATATTCATTGTATAATACCAAATGTATCACTGAACAGTGATCCAAGGTTTAGAAAAGTAATTAAAACAAGAAAAAGTTTTAAATAATTAAGCAATTATAATTAAGCAAATTTATCATACCTTTTCAAATTTCTATTTATTGTTTTCTAACACTAGACACTTCCACTAGTAGTATCAAATCAAGCTTTTTAAAGGAGCAACTGTTTTCTTGTTTTCTTTTTTTTCACTATATTTAATATAATTTTATCAGGACAATATTTTGTTTTCTATTTGTCCTTATACATTCACATTATCTAGATTTGTCCTTATAACTGCATGTAGGATTATTTTAAAATATTAAAATTGTTTATTTTTGGACTAATGAAACGAAAGTGCAAATCACAAAATTCTAGCAGGTATTGTTTATATGAAAATACACAAGTACTGAATAAATGGCTTCTATAAAAAACTTCTTTATATTATATAAAAATACATATGTTTTGTAATTAGTATATTATGAGTATTTTATTCAATTTAACTTTCTAAAATAATTCTCAATAAAGAAATTATATATAAATACCATAAAGATATAAAATTTTTTACATTTTCAGCTCCAATTCCACAGTCAACTAGTACTTCGAAGCGAAAAGGCCCTAACCCATTGGAAGAGTATTTAGATTATGAATAAGTCGCACAGAATCATTTGAATTGAATATTTGATATTGTGATGTACAATTTTATTTTTAGTGCAAACAAATATAGAAAGCAAATATTAATTTAAATTTTAAACTTGTTTTGTTTATAGATCTCAATAAATGGTTATACAACTGTTGCTTCAGGAGTGTCCGAAGAAATCTAAATATAAGATGCATTTAATGTTTGAAGCTTTATTTATGTCGAACCTTCTCATTGTAATTGGACGAGTTAACCTTAACGCTATTCCTTGCAATATTGAGTGTAGATCTCGCTGGCTGCACATTTGCTAAAATATTTGTTACAACGTCAAACGTTGAGGCTTACTTTTACTTTTAATTAGTATTGTTTGTTTAATAATTTATACCTAGTGCAGTTGGCTAACCGGAAATTAAATTATTGTTACTATTAGTAACAAAAATTTCTCCCAAATATTATTTAATATTATATATCCCTACTTATATAACAAAATATTTATTATGTATGACGAAAGAAGTTTATCACCTCTACCTAACTCAGTTAATTAGATCTAACCAATTAGTAGTGAAAAATAATGTATTTTATGGAAGTATTAATGTATAAAGTGTAATTGTGTCAGTTTTTTAAAAGTTTATTAAAAAACTTAGTTAATATTTTTTATATTACTTGACAGCAATTTATTTGAATTCAGTTTATATTCATGTTTTTTTTCTATTTCATGTATAGGAAATAGAATATTCCTAAAATAAAAAAGGTAGTACATCTTCAAACGTTAGAAAACAAAAATTCAATTATGGAAATATCATAAGTATGCATTATTATTTGGCCACTAAATCAGCCTACGATTGTGATATTTTGTCAACAATATTTTAAAAATGTGTAACTATTTATTTAATTTGTATAATTAAAAGGTTATTTCGTATTTGCAGCATATTAATATTAGAAATAATGTAACTTGTGTATTCAAATTTAAATTTATATGAAAATCTAAGAATTCTATGAATTAATTCTATTATTATTACTATTTTATATTGTAATTGTCGTAATTATTTAAGATATAAGATAAATGTCAAAACTCAATAATAAATATAGGATTTTGAAGTGTGTTTATTGTGTTTTCAATGACTTTTTACCCTTATTATTAATAGTTGACCAGTGGAAATTAGTAATTAATATTGGTAAGGCAGAGATCCTGACAATATTAATAAAGGTAGAATAACTGCATTTGTTTGATTATGCCAATAACTGTGTAAGAAAATGACAACAACATGGACCATGGACTTAATGTCCACTGGATATGTAATAAAGCTAATACAATATGAAACCAATAGTGCCAATACGAGTGGGATAAGGGGGACAAAAATGCATTATAATTGGTGAGACCGCGTGCCAATCACAGATTGCCATTGAAAGGACCGTGATTATATGAATAAACATTTCTCAATAAAGTTTGCTCCGTAATATAAAATTTTTTTTTAAATATCACTCCAAATATAAAATTTTCTGTAAAGAAACAATCCTGAAAATTGCTGCTCTAAATAATTTCCATAATTAAATTGTAAAATATTGATGTACTATATTACAAAAAATTAACATACTCAATAAATGACAATTTTACAATGGGAAATTTGTAATTTGATTACATCAAAAGAATAGGTCTAAGAAAAGTTTTTATCTAGCACCGATAAATGAAAACGAACGTAATTGGCATATTGTAAAATATAAATTTTATATCAAATGTTTTAATTAATAAAAAAATTCTAAAATTTTTTAAACAACCTTTTAATTTTTTTTGAATGCAGACACTAATTATGACTTATTTTTCTCTATTATTAACGTTTACTCTTGTAGTGGCTAGAATTAAATTCATACTACTTATTATAACATTCAACCTTTATGCTTTATTTTGCAATTGTTTTATTTTAATTCCTAACTGCTTTATTTTATTATGCAATCTCTACTATGAAGTATGATGTAGTGTGGAAAGAAAAAATTGCAAACTAGTGACATGGTAAATCGCCAAAAATATCATATTTGTCGTTAGATGTACAAAATGAATTTAAAAGTGTTTTGGTGAACGACGTTGTGGGTGCAATTGAGAAATGATGTGATCAATAATAAAATTTAGGTACCAGAGGCGCTGCAGGAAACCTTATACCTGCTGTGTGTAATTTCACATTTCTTTGCTATCTTTTCTTTTGGAATGATGCACTAAGGGAAATAAATTGTACTTAGATTGCATTGCAAAGTAAAGGCTTGAATCTTCATAAGTTAGTTATAAAAATTGAGGCACTTCATCTTTATATTGAGGAAAAATATGGAGTAATATTGCTGCTAAAAAAATCGGTGCATTATGATATTCCGATTGAAAGACGAATTTGTTGTAAAAAATGAATGACCGGTGAGTTGGCCACCGATGCAGTACTCACAGTGAGAGCTGAAATTTAAAAAGATATGTTGGAATGTCTTGACCGGTTCAGTGTTGAACTCTGAACTTGATCAAAGTTTGTTCAAGATGCAGCTTCATTGTTCGAGGTTGTATAGAGAAATACTTTGCTTTTGGCAAACACGGAAGAGTTACAAGTAGCTGTATCAAAATTTATAGTTTTTTTATGATGAGATGTCAGAAGCTGAACTTCTCTTAAAGATATCAAGGTTGAGAAGAAGTTTAAAAGCGGTCAATATTATAGTTTCTGATTGGATATTTTCTGATTGGACTTTTTGAAATTCATTGTGAAATGGGATTGTACAGAAACTCTTCCAAATCTTATGTTTGCACTAAAGTTATTTATGGCAATTTTCATTTCAGTTGCTTCATGTGAGAAGAGTTTCAGTAAATTAAAATTAATAAAAAGTTACTTGCGTGGCAACAATGATCCAAAAGAGGCTTAAGAATCTTAGCATATTTTTAATTTTCATCAGTAAACCTTCTTTCAAACCAATCCGTATCCTTAGCATACTATTCTTTATCCTATCATTAAATTTTAAACCACACATGTTTCTCAGGGAATGCATTTCCATTGTGTTAATTTTACTCTTATTCGTTTTTTGCCATACCCAAATTTCCTTTCCATACATCAATGTGAAAGAATATATGTATAATAAAGAAATAGTATTATAATGTTTCAGTTTGATTATAAATCGCTTTCATTTGTATTATTTAAATAAAATCATAACTTGATGTTTATCGGATTTTTAATGATTTTAACAGTTTTCATTCTTGAGGTGACACCATCGCTATCCACACCGGGTGCCACCACCGCAGTAGCCAGGACTAACTTCATATCTTTATATTATAGGATAGGTTTTGGAATCATTATACTAAAAGCTGATGTAAAATGTAAAATTTTTATTTTTATTCTTTATGAAACTAAAGCCATAGAAAATAGTCATAAAATTAGGTTCAAATGAAATTACTCAATACCACTGAATTTTTTTTCTATAAAGTACACATTGCACTATGTATATAAGCTTATATATTGACTTATCTCAAAATTTCGGTATCTTGAGATATTAACTCCTGCCAATCAAGGATATAAAAGAAATAAGTGAGGAAAAAAAAATATTTCAAAGTATATATGATTTGATAAGAGAAGAATCTAGATAAATGGAAGAAAATTAAAAAGCATATAGGTAAATGGCTCAACAATTTGAAAAGTGTGAACGGAAAAGGAATGTAATGAAAGAAACCATTTCCAGAAGTAAACGACTCAAATTTTTCCTTTCTTGTGTAATCTTTTATCAAAAAAGATTAGACAAGTACTGAAAAAAGATTTGTAATGTTACTAACTTTTTTATTATTCATAAACTTAATATTAAATATTTTCTCATTCTTGGCCAACAATTTCTTGTTTATATAGAAATATGTCATGTTTTTTATGTAACTCTAATTTGCTACTTAATTTTTCTTTTAAATCTAAGCTAAGATTTACATTGATAGTGCAATCTATATTAGCTTCAAGTTTTTTAAATAGCTTCACTTAGGGCTCCATTTGAGTTTACTTTTATTTAGGTTGGTTTCAATTTGGGTTGAATTTGATTTACTTTACCCAATTTAATTTTAAATATAAATTACATTTAGATGTGGATCAATTTTGAATCGGGGTTGAAATTAAGTTTGGTTCTTTTATTATTTTTTCAATATTTGATTTAAACTGGTTTTAATTTCATTCATGTGGTTTAAAATTTTATTTGTATTGGATTAGGTTTAATTTGGATTAGGCAAAATTTAACTTTTTGAAATGAAAACTTCGAATGAATGAATATTACAACAATTATACTTAGGCAATGCTTTCTCCATAAGTATAGTGAAGCAATGGTCTCACTGTTACATAGGAATATGTGTGACGTTGGTTTCCTTTTAATCAATTTCACTTCTTGTGGGCATGCTGTTTTTCTTCTTCGTTCACAATTTAAATGAATTTCTGAGGTTCAGAAGGATTTAAAATCACATATTAGTTTTTGATTCCACACTACTGGTATTTGGAGGCAGCAACTGTCTGTGTAGCTGTCACCTCCAGATATATTTCTATGGAAGAGGTATGTTCTTTTAAAAAAAATTTCAAACATTTTTTTATGAGCCTTTTATCAAGATTTCAGCAGTTTTCTTTATTCTAAGTATAAATTATTTATTTTCGTTTGTTATGAAAATGTTAATGTGCTAACTTTGAAACCACAAGCTATAATTGAGTTAAGAAACCACATGGTATTAATTTATATCACTTACAATGATAATATCCACAATAACATTTTTCCTCTAAAATATCCACAGGATATCGTAGCCAACTAGGCTGTCACAATATGGTTTCAAAATATGCTAGTAATAATATAGAATTTATTGTCGTGCAAGGAATTTCCTTAGTTATAGTTTTTTAAAATATTTCAGAGTAAATATAAGTCCTAAAACAAAGAAAAAAATTATATGGCGATTTTATTAATCTTTGAAATATGTCAATTTGATGTATTAACCAAAGGTAGCAAGCAACTTATATCGTTTGTTTTTCAATAAAGTCTTTTAATAAAATGGCATTGTAAAATAAAACTCATTTTCATATTATTGTTACGCAAATTTCTAATAAAGTTTATTTTTGTCATTTTGTATGTTCATATGACATCGTAATAATAAGCTGCTCAATTAATATTATTGTTTGGGAGGTATATATAATTTTACTTTTGTAATTCTAATTTTCTGAGCTAAGTGATGAAAAAAGCATGGGGAAAAATGTAAATGTTACCATCAATCCAGTTATCTTAAAGCCAGTTAATAATATATGTATCAGTAAATCTATGTAAGTTAATCTATAATACTATCTGTAGATAATGGTCATATAAATAGAGGGTCAGTATGAAATAAACAGATGGTCTGTACTTCAAATTCATGGAAGTTTGGACTACAGACAACAAATGATGTTTAGAATATTCATGACTTGGTGTTAATTTTGTAGAAATTGATTATTCACAATTAAATCAAACTACGTGATGTAGTATTATTTTTACTTTCTTTAAGTTCTTTACCATGACCTAGTTTTCGTTGTATTACAACATCTTCAGGTGGGCCATTAATTGTACATCACATAGTTTCATTTAGTTGTGTTTAGTTAATATCACAAATTAATATTAATTCATGTTATTCATATATGTTCATTATGGAAAACTTTGTTATTTAATTATAAGACCATTAGTAATAAAGTAAAATTATTATTTAACATAGAGTTTTTAATGAATGTATTTTTAATGATAATCATCCTTAATAACGAAAAATAGGTTTCCACGCATCATATTTAGACAATATTCCTGGACACAGGTGTGCTTGGAGCTGTGTTTGAGAATAATTTAAAAAGGAAATTGTAAGGAAGTGATACTATAAAATGTACCACAGTTTGGCTTTGTGGCCAGATAAATTTTCTAATCTCCTTTCTCACAAAGAATCTTTAAAATATACCTGTAAATCTATTGATCTGCACCACAGAATTTCTTAAAGCTGTAATTTTATATTATAACATTCTAAAACATGCCTGTTCTATATAAATATGTAATTGTATGGAGTAATTATGCTTAAGTGTAAATTTTATATTTTTATTATTGTTTTAAGAATTTCAGAAGTGTTTGGTAGACTTGCATCGATATTTTCCGAATCTTTAATCATATTACTGTAGAAATCATCACTGATACTATTTATCATCTACAGCTAAAAAGATTAGCGAAAAAGACTGCATCGGTCTTGTACAAACAACTTTGTTGAATTTTTCATCAGTATACTGTACTTTTGCTCAAACGCATACGGATGTTTACAAAGTTTGGCATCCTCACCCATCTGGTAATCCCAAAAGGCAATGGTAGCTCTGACTGTGTATATAGTGCCATTGTCTTGTGATGTTTCTTCTTAATATTCTACTTCACTTGTATAAATGTTGCAAATATATTAGATTTTTTTACGTGTATACGTTTTTAAATTTGTTACCATACGGGGGCAATCCAAAAAACCTAATGATAACAAAATTGGGGGATACAGTTTGGCGTTGCAGTTTCGAATATCCTCTACATCAAAAATTAAATTATACCACTGGATAGCTAAAGGATAAAAGAATTCATTACGATAAGCAAGAACAGTGACGCATTGCGCGCGTTGGAGAGGGAAGCGCCGCCATTTTGAGGTTATTTTGCTGCGTATCGAGATTTGCAATTAGTTTAAGTTTTGATTCGGAAAAGCTACGATGTTCGTTTAAGTTTTAATCATCAACTGTCGTCAAAATTCATCGATTGTATATAAAACATTAGTTTAAAGTAGTGACAGTGAGTACAATAAGGTGTTAGAATAAAAAAATATTATCAAAAATATTTTATTAAAAAATATAACCCGTTACATAGACGTATTCACGTACAACACACGGCCGTTTCATGTGCAATGCATTGAAATAACACATCAATTATTGTAATAAAACATCCTTGAAATTTAATATTTCAAAAACTATTAATAATCTATATATACTATTAACATGAATATATTAATAATATATATAGATTATTAATAGTTATTGAAATCAAAGACAGGAATAGTGCATGACATTTTTCCATACAGTCAAAATATTAAATTTCAAGGTTCGAGGATTTAAAGATGATGTTGTCTTAACGTGTATTTGAATTCAAATCTGTGAACATTTTCACAGCATATTCAGAATTATGAACAAAAAGAATGTTCCAAATGTGCTGAGAAGGCCATCAATAATCCCATCATTATTGACGGCCTTCTGTCTATTCCTATTTTATGCTCACAGAAAAAATATTTACAGATTTGATGATGATGCTTGGCATAGATGAATAGCACACAGAAATAATCGAGATTTGGAAAATATGAGTCGTAAGGCTTTTCTTATTGCAGTGTGCATCGTACATTTAATCGACTGTCACAAAAACGTTTGGTTAAAAATTTATCCAACATCGTTATTTTCAAATGCTTGTTTTACGAATTTGAATACCAATGTGTAATTTGATTCTATTTGATTGAAAAATACTGGAAATTTCTGGAGAAAAGCATTGTCAAGTATAAGTATAAGTAACGAAGTTGCGTCAGTAACATTTATATGGTGTGAATGAAAAGTAGGTACCATTGAATAATCATGATTTCTGTTTGTATTTTTATTGCTTTTATAATAATACATACTTGTCCATGTGCAATTTTCGTATTTTTACAAATATAATATTGACAAATATAATATTTTTGACAAGCTATTTTTTTAATATTTGGAAATGTTCTTCTAACAATCCAATTGGTATTTGTATACAATGTTATTTTATACAGAAAAAGACCCTTAGGTATCAAAGTAATATGTGCAACAACAGAATTATGCAGCC
The DNA here is from genome assembly GCA_039881145.1 of Druceiella hillmani. Classification (NCBI taxonomy): domain Eukaryota; kingdom Metazoa; phylum Arthropoda; class Insecta; order Lepidoptera; family Hepialidae; genus Druceiella; species Druceiella hillmani. The sequence goes on along the minus strand of JAYKKI010000011.1, from coordinate 26,419,242 downwards.
TGCACGATCTGTGGTAGGGTATATTTTCTGAATAATAACTTAGCATAAGGCCGTAATGTATTAAAGCTGTGCATCATAATGTTTTCTAAAGTAGGATAACAATGAAAGAATTTTTTTAAAATATACCATTTTGATTTGAAATATAAAATGGAAATATATAATACAAGTTGTAGCTCTGTGCTACGATATCTTTTCTTGAATTTTATACTGTGAAGTGAATGACAATCAAAATTCACACGAAAAATCACAAGATTATCACAAGAAAAAGTGTAACGTCACTCATTCTCCACAGTGGAATATTTTCTAAATATAATTCCACACATGCAAAAATGTTTACGGAAAGATGTTTATTTCATACTAATTTATAAGTAATATTTTTCAGTCCCTATTCAAATTATTGAAACAAAATATGGTAAATAATAGAATTTGTGAGAAACATATTTAAAGTAGAACATTTCACACACTATAGCAATTACCTGAAGAAATATTTTTACACGACAATTCAAATCTTACATGAATTTTTATAATCAAAAGTGATTATTATTTTGGTAATACTCATATGTTATAAAATTGCTACTGTATCGAGGGGCCACTGTTACTTGTTGTTTTTACTGTCTGTAGCATTATATATCTTAGTTAGTAAATATGATAATGACGTATATTATTTTATCGCAAAACGCGGGAAGTGTTGGAACTAAGCGGTGAGCTCAAAGGGGATGGATGAGAACTTATAATAGAGTATTTTCTGTATTTCTGAATTTTTACATATTAACATTAGTTTACTTTAGATATAATAGACAGACTTCATTTACAAACATTCATTATTTTTACAAATGAGTATATATGATAATTATAACGATAATATTATAATAAGTTACTGAAATATAATAATGATTTCACTATTAAATTAAAAAGGAAAACGGTGCATGTAGTACTGCATATCCACAGTGCATACATTGGAAGTGTAACTTGTTTACCCTCGTATTTATGCGAACAAGTTACTCATTAGTGGAACCAACAGATAGCGTTTCTTTAGGGTTCGTTCATGTGAGGTATTTCTTTAGCTGCACCATCAGACGGTGTCAGGATCACATTAATAAGGAAATAAAATGAGTGTCATACGGTTGTTTTAGTTCCAACGTAATGGTCCACCTTCACTAAAGAAATTACACGTCAAACTAGGTATAACAAATGAGTTCCCTGATGGGACTCATAACCAAGCTAGTCGACCGACTTACAAAATAAATGCCTACAGAATAGCCACTTGGAACATTAACAGACTAGCCCCCAACAAACAAGAGGTTGAGCTCTTTATGACAGAACAGAAAATTGATATTCTCCTGGTCTCTGAGACACATTGTACCTGCAACTCAAGCATCAAATTTAAGGAACATTTATGTTACATGACTAATCACCCAGATGGCACTGGATATGGTGGAACGGCAGTCATAATTAACAAGAAAATCAAACATCACATAATGCCGGGTTATAAAACTGAGTATTTACAAGCACCAACAATTGCTGTGAACGATAGCACAGGCTATATTAATATCTCGGCGATATACTGCCCCCCAAAACATAAAATAAAAGAACATATGTTCACCCGATACTTCAATCAGCTTGGAAATCGTTTTATCGGCGGCGATTGGAACACTAAGCATATATGCTGGGGCTCCAGACTTACTACAACACGAGGCATGCAGCTGAAAATGACTGTAGACAAAAACAACTTACTGGTTTCATCGACCTGTGAACCTACGTATTGACCAACAGACGAGAAAAAAATCCCAGACCTCCTCGAGTTTTTTGTACTGAATCACTACATCAAACCAGAATCTTGCTATGGCAGTTCTTCTGACCATACTCCTGTCATATTATCAATAAGTTCTAGAATAATAGAGTCTAACTGTACTGAAACTCTCACCAACAAAGACACTGACTGGGAATTACTCAGAGAGTACATTGATAGCTGTATACGACTTAATGTCCCGTTAAAAACTCAGGACAACATAGAAGAGGCTACTTAGTATATTACAACACTTGTTCAGGAAGCTTGTTGGGTCCATACTCTGGTGCAAAAAACAAAAGAAAAGCATATCAATTACCCGCTGAATATCAAAAACGCCCTACTCAACAAACGAAGACTTTGGCATCAGAGTAGGCTCTCCGCGGACAAAACTGCATTTAACACAGCATCCAGAGACCTGAAAGACATTTTACACAAATGGAACAATAAAACCTTGGAAGATCAACTAGAATCCTTGACAGCCTCAGCTTCGACTAATTATTCACTGTGGAAATTTATTAAAAATTACAATAGACCCCATAAAGCCAAGCCCCCACTCAAAATAGCTGATGGATGGGCGCGAACACCACAGGAGAAGGTGGATGCTTTTGCTCAGCACTTAGAAAAAGTCTTTTCACCAAATCCTGGCATGGACGTACAAAATGAGACATTGATTAATAATGTGCTACAACAAGATTTCCAAATGTCACCACCTCCACACCCTATTACAGTACGGGAAGTCTGGAGAGTCATTTCTAATCTACATGACAAAAAAGCTCCCGGATATGACCTCATTACCAAAGAAATATTAAAGCAGCTACCTAGAAAAACTATAGTGTTTCTGACTTCACTATTTAACGCCATACTGAGAACCCAGTACTTCCCGACATTATGGAAAGTATCCCGTGTGATTATGGTATACAAGATGGGTAAACCACCCAATGAAGTATCCTCATATAGACCTATAAGGCTTTTGCCAATCCTTTCAAAGGTCTTTGAAAAACTCTCGATGTGCAGAATGCTACCAATCCTGGATAGTGCAAAAGTCATCCCGGACCATCAATTCGGCTTTAGACAAGACCACTCTACCACTGAACAAGTCCACAGAGTCTGTGGTAAAATAAGAAAATGCTTGGAAGAAAAACTGTACTGCTCCTCTGCATTCCTGGACATTCAACAGGCGTTCGATAGGGTCTGGCACAAGGGGTTACTATATAAGAAAAAAATCAACTTACCTCATCTGTACTTCTCTCTAATTCAATCCTATCTGTCGGGAAGAATCTTCCAAGTAAAGGACGCTGATGTGACGTCTGTGTTTTTCGAAGCAACTGCCGGAGTCCCGCAGGGATCAGTCCTGGGGCCTGTTTTGTATACAATATTTACTGCAGACTTACCTCGGTTGAAAGTATTACTAAAGCAACATTTGCTGATGACACAGCGATACTAGCAGGCCATGCTGACCCTGCCATGGCATCACACATGCTACAAGAGGGCTTTGATGAAATAACCACGTGGCTACAGAGACGGCGTATACAGGCGATGGCAAGCAAATCTGTCCATGTTACGTTCACACTATGTAAAGGTAACTGTCCTGAAGTTCATCTTGAGAATATCACACTACCTCACCAAGATCATGTAAGATACCTGGGGTTACATCTTAATCGCCGTCTGACGTGGAAACAACATATTAAGACAAAGAGAAATTAACTTAATATCCGTTATAAGAACCTACACTGGATCATGGGAAGAAACAGCAAACTGAGTATTGACAACAAACTTTTAATATATAAAGCTATTTGGTCTGGGGTAGCACTTGTAAATCAAACATAAGCATAATACAGAGGAGCTATCTTGCGCTCAATTAGTGGTGTTCCTTTGTTTGTCACGTACGCTGAAATACATAAAGGACTGAAAATGGATGGATGAACTGAAAAACCATCCTAACAAGCTGGCTACAGAGCTAAAAACTAGAAATTATACAAAGAGGTTAAAAAGGAAAGACATCTTATAGCCCTGTGGGGATCAGTAAAGACTACGGAGTAGATGACTCACTGCAGTCACGCTCGACCTGTCAATGGATTCACTCAAAACATCCGCTTATAGTATGACTACTGATTGCAGATTGTTAAAAAAAACTAGGTATCATTATAAATATAATTTAAAATTTTGTTAATTAAAATATTTGTTATTATTTGATTTTATTAAAATGAAGAAAAATCCAATTAAATTAACATGTTTTAATAGTAATCTATCTTAAATTTCAATTACTATAAAATAAAAATAAAAAATGGTTACTTACATCGTAAACAAAAACAAAATTAAGCGTTTTTCCTAAATCTTTCCTAACCTTCATAGTAGACCTTATTTTACTATAGTAGGGTAATAAGGCCTACGGCTTTAACATACTTAATAATCAAGTTATTTGCTGCACATTTGGTATTTGTGATCAATAATCATATGAACGTAATTGTCATATTACAAATTCATAATATTCTTTAAGTTGTTTCTTCTAACAGCATTCAAAATCGTCAGTGTCTTCTACTGACATACCTGCACACTCCTCATGATGCCATTTGTCACATTTAGTGCATTATCTCATATCTACTACCTTGTCCACTTCACAGCCATGACAGTACCAGGTCACATGCTTGAGTGAAGTATCACAGTTACCTTTGGAAGTAAATTATTTTACAGATACGGTCTTTTTCTTTCTTTCATTATTTTTGTCAAACCTTTTTTTTATTTTTGTTAGACGTTTTGTGACTGGGGTTCCTTGATAATTAATAGCTTTTTTCCTATTGATGTTTTTGTATTGATTTAAATGGCGTGGGCCTATGCTAATGAAATGCATTTGTTTTTAGCCTTGCAAGCAACACATTGTCTTCATCATCATCGGAACTGGAACTACCGTAAGCCATGCTGTGAAAATTTCCAATATTAGATCTGATTGGAGTTTGCACAATTTTTACTGCCGGTGTTGATGTTGACGATACTTCAACTAGCGACTTATTACAGGGTTCTGGAGTTGCTGGTCTTTGAGAATCAGGAAGTTGTAAATTGTCTTTATCAACAGCATCAGAACCAAGAGATGCTGTAATTTCTGTCACTATAGATGGAGCAAAAGCTGTTTCTGGAATAGCCTGTCGATTCAAGAGATGAAAACCAGTTGCTTTAAATCCACTTTTATTGCTGTAAATCATGCATTTGGACCAGATGTTCGAAATAATAATGTTAAATTGTGTCTTAGTGAGTTTCTTATCTCAATTTTGGTCCAAGGATGACAAGTCTTCACCATCTCAGTGGTGTTCAAATGATCGATAGACAGCTTTATCAAGTGGCTTGAGTTTGTGGGTGGTGTTCGACGGTAAACAGTATTAAGATATATCGAGTGAACCTGCAACTTTGACAATGGACAGATGTAAATGACAGGTTGCCCCATCAAATATCAAGAGCCACACTCCAGGACTTTCGTATTTGACTAGACGCTTTAAAAAGTTTTTAAAAAGTTCATTAGTCATATACTTTTGTTAAAAAGTTATAAAGTTCATTAGTCATATATTTTTGTATTTGACCAGATGCTTTAAAAAGTTCATTGGTCATATATTGCTTTTCAACAGTTCATTGGTCATGCATCAATCCTGAGACATCTCTTCTTGACTAATATTACAATCCCAACCTCTGTTAAAAATTTCTAAAGTGTGTATGTTTTTCCTCCTTTCACGTCGCATTTCACGGTTGGCGGGCCGTAAAAACACCTAGAATACTTTCCAAATTGGGAAATATTTTCTTATATTAAACTTATTCTATACGTTCTATACGTTTCATAAACCTATTTAAGTTATATTAAAAATTTAAAAGTAATCCTAAATAATATTAAAAATTCAAAAATCCGTTTGTTTGTCCTTCCTTCACGTCTCAATCGAGCAAAAGATTAACGTGTTTTCCTGCACATAAATGGTTGGCGGACAAGCTACTTTCCAACCCGAGAAATCTTATCGTAACTAATATTACAATCCTAACTAATATTAAAAAGGCAGAAGTGTGTTTCTTTGTCCTTTCCACGTGGTAAAGGAGTAATAGATCGATGTAACTTTCTGCACAAAATTAGATAGCGGATCATAAAATGAAATAGAAAGGCTAATTGCCAACCCGGGAAATCTCATCCTACCTAATACAACATTCCTAAATAACATTAAAAACTCGAAAGTATGTTTGGTTATCCTCTTTTCACGCTACATTGGAGCAACAGATCTACTTGACTTTCCGTGAAATAATAAGGACTTTGGAATTTGTAATATTTGTTGGGATTATTATATTTGTCAGGGCAAAAGCAATATTAATGCGGTAAATGTCATTAGTTAGGATGACATTTACCGCGTTATAATAAAAAAAAAATATATATATATATATATGTATAAATATATATATATATATATATATATATATATATATATATATATATATATATACATACTACATTATGTGTCACTTCTTTATTTCAGTATAAATACTTATTGCTCTCATTCAAAGTAAAATAATTTACGTCAAATTTTAAATAATTTACATTTATTTAAAAAATGACTTAACTCAATAATAGCTAGCTAATGTTTACCAGGTAGTACACGCAATATATGCATGCCATCTATTGTTTACCATGCAATACACGTTCGAATTTCAAGAAGGTTGAAATCTGTGGTTGAAACATAAAGATTGCTTAAAAAAATTTAAAGCGACACAACTTTGGTTTAGATGTTTGTCAACATCGGTGCTGATTTTTTCTTTTTAAGACAAGTAAAAATACGCCAATAATGAAGAAATTTACTATCATAATGTGATAGAATTTAATTCACAAATAGAAATTAATTAATATTGCATCTATATTTGTTAAGATTACTGATTAAACACCTTGTTGAAATTAAATGCTGAAAGACGACGTTAATAGTGACCGTACAGGAAATGTAGAGGTCGTTTGGAAACGAGAGAAATGGAAACTTGGGTAGCGTAATATTTTTTCGACAAACATTTGTTAATGTCATTGACCGTAAAAAGGTTAGGAACTTTTGATGAAACACACTAAATTATGTGTAATTTTGATTGATTATAATGGGAACTTCACGAAAAATTTTTTTTATCAATTAAAATTTTACTGTAATCGAGTGTTCATTTATTAACACCAGAGGGCATGATCCACGTTCTCTATAGTAAAAGTTGACTGAAATAAAATACGTAATGCTCTAAATATGTTTTACGTAAGTAGGATCGAATCGCAAACCACCGTACAAATTCAAAATACATTTTATGCGAAAGTAGATCTTATTCAACATAATAAAGATGGTTACAATATGGTGGCATCGGTCTTAATGTGATCGTTAAGTATTGGCCCAAAGTCAGACTTGCACAGACATTTCAAATTTGGCCACATTTTGTTCTCGAAACTATTGTAAAACTAGTCTTTGCGGTACATGTTTTCACTAAATTAAAGTCATTTAAAGTACTAATATATATTTATTTTTAATAATAATTTAAATAAAGAACGACTTCGCGTGCTACTGTTTCTTTTATTTTTGTTTGTAATCAAAATATACACACGTTCGTGTTTAAGATTATTTCGTATAAAGGTTAAGATCTGCATAGACGGCTGATATTAGAAAACAGTGTATGGATTGTAAATCTTATTTTTTTTTAAATCAAACTTTCTTACTCGTTAATATTAAGGTTAAAAGTTACGAATTTGAATTACTTCCAAGTTGCAAAATATTATCAATTTGAATTACTTATAGTCGCTGTAAAATTTAATCCATCTTCTCTGCCCCATTCATTTTTAATTGAGTTAGTTAATATGTACATAAAAATATTTGATTATTATAGCTTTATATAGATTATTAAATATTTGATTATTGTAGCTTTATATATCTCAGCTTTATAAAAAAATTACAATAATCATAAATATGTTCGAATATATTGAAACTAAGTAAAAGATGCACTCGAGCCGTCAAAAATCAAAACAGGAGCATCAGAAAGTTTGAATCGACAGGAAAATCGACGTAGATAGTTCTAAAATTAGAGAAATTACAATATGAAATGAAAAATAACAAGTTCTAGCTGACTGGCGGATGCAAGCTGCAAAGTGGGGTTTCCCAAGAAAACGGAGCGATTTAATAAACATGGTTGCAAAGATAGTAACAGACCATGGCAGACCAAACAATTATAGTTGACAGACCGGGCTTTATATGGTACAACTTGTTTATGAAACATTCGACACAACAAAAATCATTCGGCCGTAAGCGAAAGAGCTCCTGATGCTATGAGACAAGCTAGAGCTATAGTTATTGAGTCCAATAAAAATGGTTGCAAGAGTAGCAATCGTACTTAGTTGAATGAAATAATTGGAAACGAGGGTAAATCAAAAACCCCGTCGAGTTTTAATAACTGTGACGTCGGCTTCATTATATGTCTTAATTAGGGAAAAGTTATTGGACTAAAAGGCAGGAAAACTATTGGAATAAATGGAAATGAAAAAGAAATTATAATAGTTCTGCGTTCGTAGAATCAACACCCTCCATGATGGCGTTTAGTCATGTTCGATGACCACCCAGAGAAATTGTAGTTAGTGTACAATCATTTTGATTTATCGGAATATTAGAAAGATGATGGACGCGAAGTGGTCTGTTTTTTTATTACGTAGCATGCGACGTGACCACTTGGGGTAATAGAAATATAACATTTAGAAGCCCTTTTTCTGCTTATCGACGGCCACAATTCTCAAAATTGACGTGTATGAAGCACATCATCTTTAACATCATATGCCGAAATTAGGCAAAAATATTGTCGTCTTCAAAACAAAAACGGTCAATTTTAGGAAAACTGTATAACATGATGAAAAAATCTTCAATAATTCCTAAAACTATTTTCAGTTCATCATATTTTAACACGAAGTTGCGATGTAAATAAATTATGTACTTACAGGCAAATTTACCGTAAACCCTAAATTAGCAGATTTTAAAATTATGTAAAGTCGAAAATATAAAAATGCTGAGGGGCCGATATTTAGTGAATTCACCCTATCTCCTAAGCAGAACAGTGATAAGCGTTTGGTAATATGATATTCGCAAGTCCAGATATTTGTTTTGTTAGTATGGTTCAATCTATAGATATTTAATTTCCGTGAGTGTTTAATAATTTAATCTGATTTAATCTGACTTGTATTGCTGTTTGCACACATTGTTTATAATTCCTTCTCTTAAACACATACAAAAGGTGTCTTAACTGTTCTTAAAAAATATAATAACAAATCGATACCATTTTAACGATTAAATAAAAAATCTATAACTGTATCGTTTAAAGTAAAAAATACTTGAAATAAGGTAGTTTAGGATTTTTGATTTGTTATTGAAATTGGTATTCTCGTGTGGTAACTGGTCAGGAAAAAGGCCAACAAAACATTTTATGTGACGGCTAAAGGCCTCAATAATGAGTGTAAAACTGAGAGTTCGGAATATATCGAGTAAATATCAAAAATGTGCGGAAATATTTTGGAGACGTTATAACATATTTATTTTAAACTGACTGACTTCCTTCAAATAGACCATAATGGACAAAATAACCGTATGATGACGTGGGTATTTGGAAGATATTGATGTGAAATATTTCATAAACGCATTTGGATGGGAGTTAAAACGTTCTGATAGTGCGTCGCGTTTTATCATTCGACGAGCTCCGTGTCTTGTCGACTCTTTCCGACTTAATTCGGTCAGCTTCATGTCTTGTCGATCCGTTCGGACTTATTTTCACCAGCTTCGTGTATTGTAGGCTCTTTCCGACTTAACGCTTTCCTTTCTATGACACTACACATATGCTATTTTACGTGTGTGTTAGTGTGTCAGCATTATTTCTTTTTTACTAATATTTGCTCGTTTATATCGGTGTTTTGCATTAAACTGTCTTAAAACGTCAAAAGTGTTTATTAATTTTAAATATGAGTTACAGTGATAGTAAAAGTGATAATGAAAAAAAGTTCGATGTTTCACTGCTCCCAGTGCCCCATGATGGCTCGATTTTTTTAATAAATTGGCAGTTAAATTGCAGGTTAACACTTAACACCATCTACAATCATTATAATATAAACTTTTTCTTTCAAGAGTGAAATTATGATATTTTTTTAGTAGATTGATTGATTACAATGACACAACCTTTTTGTTAATCTTCTATTCAACAGAATTCAGAAATTAAATCCCCATTCGAATCATTTAATGGTTCTAGCGTGATGCGCGAAAAATTCCAGAAACAATATTTTTATGTTCTGTTATTTTATTATGTCCCATTAAATCATTTTTTGGTAAGTATTTCCAATGTACATGCATTTATTATATGTCTAGATTACACCAAGGAAATTTATCCAGACCTTTTTGTAAAGCATTTCATTATCAATAATTTAATAACTAATTTTTTTAGTACGTTTGTTTATATGGATTTTAAGGTGTCGCACATATAGATAAATCATAGTTAAGTAATATACATTTGTCATAAAAATTGTTAATATATGTAATATATATATATATATATATATATATATATATATATATATATATATATATATATATATGATATTATTGTTTAATAAGAACTTTTTTCCATAGGTACCACCGGTGAGGCGAAGAGTCTGGATGCGATTTCTTTATACCTGGAATTCCTTAATATTTAGTTAGGTATGTGCTATTCATAGTGTTCAAGTACAGTCTACCAATTTTCATTACATAAATATTTGAAAAATACTCAATATCTACAAAATCGCTGTTTCGTGATTTGTGTTACTTTAATGTCATAATTTCTTTTTCAAAGAAAATATGTAAGTTCGAAATAATAAACACGAATATTATATTATCATCATATTTAATCAAAAACATTACTTCTATGTCGTTTGTATATCTGTCACTATAAATTAATTTCCTACACAAAATATATTTATTTATTACATAATAATTGTTAACAGGTATATCTTAATATATTTGGGTATGTATATCATACAAGAAAATAACAATGTGACTTTGATGCGCTTACAAAAAAACTACACATCAATGAGTATTAATATATCAAAACGACTAACAGTTGTTGATAATAAAAAATATAAACACTGTTTTACTACATTATTTATTCATAATGTACATATGAATATTTGGCTTGTCTATAAAATAATATATAATTTTTCCTCAACGTAATTCTTAAATTATTTACTTATAGTAATACAAGTAGGTAATATCCTATGAACCTTCTATAAAATTTTTACGAAGACGATGAACTTTATGATTGCACAGATTTTATTGATAAAGAATTTTTTATTTTTATCGATAAATGCATAAAAATACAATTAATTAATGTTAATCTTATCCTTATCTTTAAAAGAGTGAACGCATTTAAACAAAATATAAAGAGTTGTTGCTATTTTTATTTGTTGTATGTTACTATTATTTACTCATAAAAAATGAAGGAGGTTGAAACATCTTTTATTCTAATTTTTTGTATCTTCCACCCATTAATGAAACCCTGGCTACGCCCATGTGTTAGGGTATGATTAAATCATAATATTTTTAGACTGAATTATCCACTAAATTATTGGACTAGGTAAACGGGTCATACTAGTCGTTAAAAAGACAGCTCAAGCTCATCAAAAAGGTGATTTTAAAAAGTCTTATTTCCTTTTTAAATATGTTCTGCTCAATTTTAATTGACTTATTGGGGAAAACCCAATTCATTGTTAATTTAGGAAGTCAAGTACTTCGTGAATAACTCGAGATGTTTGACATTTGACACTGTTGGATCTATTATATGATAATTTCTTTGTAATTATGGTCATTGATAAAACAGACTTATCTAGGGGATGATGTAACAAATATTCACCATGCCTGCACGTTTTGCAGCAAACATATTGTATATACAGCTGTAGTAGATGTTTGACATTTGACACTGTTGGATCTAATTTCTTTGTAATTATGGTCATTGATAAAACAGACTTATCTAGGGGATGATGTAACAAATATTCACCATGCCTGCACGTTTTGCAGCAAACATATTGTATATACAGCTGTAGTAGATGTTTGACATTTGACACTGTTGGATCTAATTTCTTTGTAATTATGGTCATTGATAAAACAGACTTATCTAGGGGATGATGTAACAAATATTCACCATGCCTGCACGTTTTGCAGCAAACATATTGTATATACAGCTGTAGTAAAATATTTTGTATGCTTCAATATTACCTTTTTAATTTTTTCAAAAAGCTTTGTCGGAATTTAGATTAGACACGAGTGGGAACAAAACTCCAGAGAATTTTTAAACGATATTGCTATCCCCACAGGGGCAAGATGAAAAAAATATTTTTATGATTTAATCTCGCTATAATCGGACCAAACTATGTTATCTTTTTTATAACACTATGGTTTTACTTAAGTGTAAATAAGAAGATTATAGTTTATAGAGAAACGTATAATATATTGGTATAAAAGCATAAATAAATACAAGATACTTTGTTTATTATGTTCTTCATTTTATATCTTTCCTTTATATCAATTAGCTTTATTTTATGGTATGAACCATTACTGTCAACATCATAAATTCAACCAAATTCAGACACAAAAATTTTTTGTATTTTAAAAATTAAACGACCCAATACATAAATAATTAACACTTTGAATGGAGTTAAAATAATAATATTATCAAAAGGCAAATAAGTCTCTAAATATAAAGTTTATTTTAATGTAATTTAACATACATAATACATAATAAGCACAGAAACTACCTGAACATTGAATTAATTCAAAACAAATACATAGATCCTAACTGGACGATCGCACGCTTAAATAGCAAAATTAACCTCAAACTGAATGAATAAATCCTCGTTACGTGCAACTTTTTTGCAATATCACATCGATATTGTTCGTGTACGCTTTATGGTTTATGGTAATCAAACCACAGTGACGTGGTTGATTTCAATCTCTGTCACATAAACTTGACGTAATATTTAGTCCGTCCTAAACGAAAAACTCTAATTCGAGTTACAATTGAAACTCATTGCAAAAGTATTGTGTATACCTACGTGATTATATATGCTAGCTGTGATCGGCATAAAATGAAAAGAAATTAAGATTACGAGGTAAGATAAATATTTTATTTAAGTAGTACAGATCCAAAAATAATGCTAATGCGTCCCACTAGAATTGAATTTTGGTTAGATCAATAAATTTTTAACTCATCGTGTAGTAAAAGTGGTATTAGGTAGATAAATATTGAAAGTAACAGTTTCAGTCTGTGTCTGTTTATCAATAGCATTTATATGTAACCGGCGAAATGTTTTGAGAAGAACTTGTTATTACTTTTCTTTACAGAAAAAGTAATTGTAAAATGGGATGTTTCGACCTATAAAAATTATTAGCGTGGAAGATTAAAAAAAACTGATATTATTAGTAAGCAACTACATATGATGGCAAGAGTGACAAGAAACAAGTGAAATGTTAAAAAAATATCTAACATAGGATAACGTAGGAAACACAGCAAAAGAACGAGACGCTTGTGGGTAATTGAGGTCCAACAATTTAGTCAAAATTAAAGCGTATGAGATTTTGTCATATAAAAGCTTGATGTGAGGTCGATAAAAAGTACTTGTATGTATAAAAGGATGGATGAGTTTTGAAACACTCCGCGCAATAAAAAAAACTTATATTTACTATCGTTTTCTCAATAATAATAAAATGAATTCATCTAGTACAAATTATACAGCGATAACTAATATTTATACACGCAATTAAGGAGTGTATGTAACTTAACAGCAAAATAATTATTTAGTCGGTTGATTTTTTGACACGCATAGATTGACTTCTAGGTTCCAATACAGACATCGTGCGCTTCGGACTTCTTTCTAAATAAAATGAGTTAACACGAAGCCTCGGTTGAAAATCGCTCTTTGAGGGCCCAGGGTCGGTTTGTTCTATAATTATTTTGGTCTCCGTCGGTTCATTGGCGAAAGCTTCATCACTGGAAGATGTATCGTCATCAGAAGGTTCAGTAGGTACGCTGTAACGTTAAATAGTTAACATTCGTATCATTAACTTGTTAATAAGTAATGGATTTGCATGTCACTCAAACATCCGAGGTCAAATAAAAATTGCTAAACGTTTAAATATTATTTTAACACATCCACATTCGCTACAAAGTACCTACATAAATTTTATATTATATACAGTCGCGGTAAATTGTCATTGAAAATATCGCGTAATCGCAATAGAAGTACAGCGCAAGAGTGAATAAAGTAAATCAGTCCAAACAGTATTTCGTCAAATATAAACGTGGGTATTTGACACCTACCGTGATTCCACTTTAGAGAGTCGCTTTTTAAGTTGAGCATGTTCTTCTCCAACGTCTGCAAGTAACCCGTTCAGCCGTTTAGCCAGTACGTCTATAGTTGACTCCAAATTTGCCACCGTTTCTTCGAGACTATGTTGAGTCTTTTGTGCTCCTTGAAAAACGACTTCGTCAAGAAGACCGTCCTATAAATATCAAAAATAAATTAATCACATTAAAAGTTCATGAGCTATAAATAGGAAATAAGTAACCTCTTAAAATTTTATTCAAATGTGTCTACAGTGCTTTTTAGTCTTTTAAACAACTTTAACATGTATATTGCATTTTTTGATTGTTATTAGAAACCGAATCAGGTTTTAATAATAATTAATTTATAATTATTGTCGTATATCGAAAGTTGTTCTCATCAAAGGGAAAATTGTTAGAATTGTCATTTTTATTTTTGTGGTCATTTGTACCTATATAAGTAAATTTAATAATTCGTTAGCATAATTTTATTTTTAATTAAAGCTAATTACAGTTCCAAGCATATGGTTCAAATGGATGAATATTCATGACCAGCGAAATCTAATCTTTTCTTCTTTGCAATATCTTAAACAATCCTAACAAATTACTAAACTATAACTTCAGATGTACCACCCGTTCTCGGCCCCGGATTGCATTTTTAAAGCTCCTGCACTCTCCTCATTGCACACACTCTCACTACTTTTGATTCCTTTACTTTCCTTTTATTTTCTATTCCGTTCTTTCCTCCCCTCCAATATTACAATGTTTATTTCCTTCTTATAGATTATAAGAAGAAAATATATTCTCTCAGTTTCGATTGACAGAAAAAAAATACTAACGAGTAATAAGTTTGTTTTATATATTTTATTTGCGTTAAAATTTATAAATAAATGAATTAACAAAATTAATAAATACCTTACGAAGAAGTTGACATCCCCGTTCAGTAAGGGATGCTCTTGCTTCCGGATAATCAGCTAAAGCCTCCCATAAATCTCTCTTAGCTAGACAAAACAGGTCAGAATATCCGAGAGCTCGCACATTAGCTGTTCTTCTGTTGCCTGTACGATTGCCGGCTATTTCCAGTACGCTCACTTCACCGAAAACCGATCCAGCACTTAGTGTCGCCAACACCGTCTTCCCATCATCAGCTACTACTTGAAGCCGACCCCTTTTTACGATGTACATCTCTTTACCAACATCACCCTTGCGACATATGTAGTCTCCCGGACTAAATACTTGCAATCTGAGTTTAAGGACCAGTGCCTCCAGTAACCCCGGCTCACAATCTTGGAAGATTCTCACTTGCCTTAGTGTGTCAAGATGAACTCTAATGGCAATTTCCGCTTTCAATTTGTCAGGAAGTGCCGAGAGCACATTTTCTTCGTCTAGCGCCCCGCTTTGTGCCCATGTGTAAGCAAACCATCTGATTACCCTGGCTTCTAGTTCTCCGCCCACTTTTCTGAACGCCATATACTGCTTTACTCCATCCATTCTATTCTGAAAGTCAACTCTAGCAACATTCATGTTGGAGATCATTGAGCCGATGTTTCCGACAATCGTAGCGAATATCAAAACTCCTGCCAAAAAATTGGCGACGACGAAGAGATATTCGGTATCATTTTCTGGTTGAGGAGTTTCTCCTATCGTTGTTAATGTTAAGGTTGACCAATAGAAGCTGTATATGTACTGGCGTGCAAGGGACGCATTACGAGTACCATTCAGATTATATACCCAGTTGTCTGTACCAAATCCAATAGCATAACTTATCGCGAAATAAAAACATCCATTCCAATGAATGAGCACCAGTATTGCCATAACCACCTGAAACATTCAAAATATATATTAAATAATTTAACCAATTTACATTATAACCAACATTAATTTATTTAGTGGCAAGACGTAATGTTGTGAGAGTTAAAAGTTAATTCTGCGATCGTTAGATGAAGTAAATATTGTGAGTTGCCATGAAAAAGTACAGCCAAACACATCGACTTCTTACCTTACAAATCCTGAATGCGTTTGGATAACCAGTCGCGGTTTCCGTTCGATCAAACCATTCCCACATACGCGGGAGTCTCAACAAACGATTAGCGCGTACAATGACCGGACACGGAACGACCACCTGAAATTCAAATTGGTATAGGATAAAACCATTTTAACTCTTGTGTTGTAACACAGTAGGGTATTAGACTATATTTTTTCATTACTAAAATAGAATTAGTAATAACATTAAAAACGGTTAAAATAAACATAACGTACATAGTACTTTTCATTACAAAGTTATAACAACTTAAAAACTGGCGAACTTCGATTCGCGCGAAAACGCCCCATACAAAAATATGACGTGATTGATCAGCATTTAGCATTCATTATATGCATTTAGCAATCAACTGGTTTATGACGTCACTGGTAAGCATTTAGCATTTATTATAAAGGAATTTATTAAATATCTTTAGTATCTCGTTAAACATTGCGTATAGTTATATATAGCTTATCATACATTTTTAATTTTTTTCGTGTCCAAACTAAATTCATAATAACTTTTGCAATTTAATGAACATACAAATTGGCACTTTTTTCTATTTAGAAGTTTCGATTAATTGTTTGTTATATGCACTATTTTTTTCATCCCAAAGTTTTTTTTAAACATACTCTACAACTTTAAAAATATTTTTACAAAAAATATCGCCATCAGTCAAATACCCCATTATAATTAGACATTGTTTGAAATGTCTCCTCTTTGCAAATAACACCTCAGTGATTACAAATGGATTATATAATTAAATTTAGCATTTTTGTTTTATTGCATTTTGAGAAAAGTAAAGCTGTAAAATTGCTCCAAATGCAGTACGCAGGTCGTTTGTTTTTAACATTGCAAAATTATTCTATTCTCTGAAAGTTTTAAATAACATTTTTAGAATTTTCCTTAATAAAGTCTGGATAAAGTTCTGGAATGCTTATAGCTAGCCCGTACATACATGTATACACACGATTGAAACCCAAGAAATATGTTTTTAATTAAAAATTGGTTCCTCTAAAATATTCAGACATTTTTTTTTAATTTTCTTGCTACTACGATACACCAAGCAATAACTATGCTAAATTTAAAGTTTTTATATCGAACGGTTTCTAATAAAAACGTTTGTGACAGATAGACAGGCCGATGGTTACGTATGGTTTTGTAAAGATTCAGTTCATTTTGAGACACGAAACGTGTTGATAAATTGTTCCTTTTAATATATTTTAGGTAGAGTTTGTACATACCTGACACTGGTTAGGCGGCCACCATATGTAGGCAATGTCTGTCGGTATCAAAGATACGATATCAAAGCGCCAAGCACCGCTTTTCAAGTAATGTAGCCGCAACTTCTTGGACTCCTTTACCATGAGGCCTTGCTCTAAATATCCTAGTAGAGTAAAGGCCATTTATACAACTTAAAACTTTTTTGAAAATCATTCATTACATGTTAAATTATACAGCGCACAGCATTATAAATCAAACATTGCGTTTTATGAGGCGTTAGTAGAATAAAACATTCGCCGCTGCTAATATAATCCGCATCTGTTATTTATATACAAACGTACAAAAGTATCTTAAAATAATTTATGATACATTTAATTTAATTCATATTAATATTTTAAAGATTATATATAACTTAAACTGCCATATATTGTAGTTATTTCAATATTATTATTTATTTATTTATTATTAAATTTTATGTATAGTACATATGGCGGACTTATTGCTACATGAGCAATCTCTTCCAGTCAACCATAACAATTAGTATTGAAATTTATTTGGTAGACTGTAAGAGATTTTACAATGAAAATTCTTAATAGCACATTAGACAAAAAAATGCAAAAGTAAATTAAAAAAGAAAACAAAATATTGACATGATTTGGGATGGGAAAGACAGGAAAGGGCGAGGACACAAAGGAAAAGGTTTCAGGAGATGCAGGATTTCTTCACTCGATCTTTGAAAATATTTATAGACGTAATTTTCCTGATGTCAGGATCCAGATGATTCCAAATTTTTGCTGCTTGGACAGTGAAGGATTGTTTATAAGAGGTAGAGGTATTTTTAGCAATAAGTAGGGCAAGTAAACTTTCAGATCGTAATACAAGGCCGTGAACAGACAAATCTTTAAATTAGCCAGTAAGAAAATTTGGGCTATGAGGATTTTGTAATATGTTAAAAAGAAGTGTAAGTATGTGAAGTTGGCGTCGATCACGGATCTTCAGCCATTTGAGAAGTGACCTGTATTCAGAAATGTGATCATATTTTCTGAGGCCGAAGATATACCGAATGCATAAATTTTGAAGACGTTCCAACTTGCACAAATATTCTTCATTAAGATAAGGATAGCAGACGTCTCCATAATCGATTAATGGTAATAAAAGTATTTGACAAAGCTAGATTTTCGTTTTAGTCGGTAGAAAATTTTGAAGACGTTTCAAAGAGTGTATCCTGTTGAAAACACGACGATTAACATCATTTACTTGAGGCCGCCAATTAAGATTTTGATCGATCAGTAGGCCCAGGTTTTTAACAGTTAACGTGTATGGTATTATTGTACTATTTAGCACTAATTTCGGTAAACTAAGTAGGTTTACTTTAGAAGTCAGTCTTTGACTACCGATGATGATAGCTTGTGACTTACTTGGGTTAACCAAAAGACCCATTTCATGAGCCCACTGACCAATTGAAGCGAGATCTCGATTAAGGATGTCGATGGTTTTTGATAAGGAATGGAGGTTCGAGTGCGCATAGATTTGTAGGTCATCAGCATAGAGATGATAATTGCTAGAAATGTTTTTAACAACATCATCAATAAACACTGAGAAGAGGAGAGGAGATAGAACTCCACCTTGAGGTACACCAGTCCACTCAGAATACGTATCTGACAACTTAACACATTGCCTGCGTCCATGAAGATATGAACTAAACCAATCAAGTGAATGTTGGGATATATTAAGATATTTCAAGCGAGCAAGAAGTATATCAAAGTCAACAGAATTGAACGCACTGCTGAAATCAAGAAGCACAAGGACAGTGACTTGTGTATTATCCATAGCCACGCGGATATCATCAGTAACCTTAACAAGGGCTGTTGAGGTACTGTGGTCAGCTTTAAAGCCAGATTGAAGTGGATTTAGAGACTTATGGACATTGAAGAAAGTAACAAGTTGACCATGAACAATACATTCAAAGACTTTAGATAGAAGCGGTAGGATAGATATGGGCCGAAAATCCTTGGGTTGCGTGGGTAATAAAATTTTAGATACGGGCACAATATAGGCTTTTTTCCATTCCAAAGGGAAGACAGCAGTTTTCAAAGAGGTATTATAAATAGCTACGATATCTATTATTGGTTTAAGAGCACTAATATTTAAGCCATCAAATCCCATGGATTTCGATTTTATCGCAAGAAGATTAGCTTTAACTTCCGACTCACAGGTATCCCTTAGCGTAAATTGATGTTTATTAGAAACGGATGAAGACGAGATACCGTTCATAGTTGCAGACTTAACAGCTGGTTCAAGTACCGTGGGTGGCGTAGAAAAATGTGAATTTAATTGGTCGATATCCAATCGCCAGCTCTCCGAAGTGGTAGAAGATTTTTCAATGCCTAGAGTACCCAAAAACTTCCAAATATTATTAGGAGTACAATCACGTATTGATGCAGAAATATAGTGTTTTTTGGCATTTGGAACATTGATTTCTAAGCACTCTAAAATTCTCCCAGTGATTTGGGCTGGGATCAGTCTTATACTTAGTTTTAACGTGATCACGTTTGGCCATCATTTTTCTAATAGAATCGTTTAGCCAAGGTGCAGCTCTCCGCTTAATTTTAACGAGTTTTAGGGGAGCATGTTTATCGAGCAGTTTAGTGATACAACTATTGAAAACAGTGAGTTTTTCATCAACAGAGTGATTCATCGCAATTGTATCCCAGTTAATGGATCTGGCATCCTCAAGAAAAGATGATAGGTCAATACGACTAAAGTCACGGAGGAATTTGCTCTTTGAAGATGCTTTAGGGCTACTTAATTTATAGGAAATATGGAGGAGATCATGATATATCATGATACAATATTATCTGTACATATTGGTAAACTAAAATTAGAATTGAACGTACGAGGTTATTCTAACAGCTAAGTTAATTGAGTAAATATTTAAAATATTACTAAAAGACAAGGTGCGAAAAAGACAACTTTTAAAGTCTTACTTTAAAAGTTGTCTATGGCATAGATCATTTTACTCCAATAACACTACTTACTTAAGTATAAAAACTACTATTACTTATACATAGAAAATTTGTGTTTCTACTAAAAGTATTGTTGCTTTCAAGTTTAACATTTCTCTCAATGAAATTTCATCTTATATTCCAAGGAAAAACTCCCAACAAGTTCATATTTTATTTGTATATATTTAATTTCTATTTAAATACTTAAAGTGTATCCGTTATATATGCATGAGAGTTCAATTTTACTTAGATTTAGGAATGATGCATTTATTATTGCGACGTTAAAATCAAAAGTAAAGTTATCTTGCCATAATTTCTCATAAAATTGTTACCCAGTCTGACGTATTGTATTTTTTTCGAATCTGTTCATAATTTTATTTAAATATATTATACTAGTATGTTTACTAAAATGAAATAGGTTTTATTTATTTGTAAGATATGATATCGATATTCACTAAAAGGATTTGGAAATCGTTTAGATGGCCATAATCAAATATACCCAAATACTTAGAGTTCAAATAGGCCGCTAAAGGGGGTCCAGCAATAATAAGCACCGAGGAAGGACCCCTAAGTGGGTACACCGCCTAAAGCAGGTGACCTCTTGCATACTAAGTGTGAAACCTGAGTACAAACTTGTGAGTACGCCCGAACTCATACAGGAGAGCTCCACCGTCTTCCGGTTCCGGTCAGCCCGCCCAGGCGCTTAAGTCACGTAATGGTGTAACAAGTGGCAAACAAATTTTCTTATCGGTTTTAATAAAAAATGCAAAGAGAAATTAATGAGAATTAGTCAAAAATCGCATAAGTTGACCTATTAAAAATATTAAGTTCTAGCAATAATTTAACGTTATTTATTTATAATAATATTGATGTCTTTTGTTGGGTTTTTAAGAATTTTAATTATATTAATAGAATATTGTGTGCTTTTGGTATGTGTTAATTTAAATATATGTAAATTTTTCAAATGATGAACAAATGAGAAATTGATCAAGCACCGGGGAATGATTAGACAATGGAACTCGGTATGGAGTAAAAAAGACTTTTAACTAGACGTTGGTAGATATACATATCATACTTAATATATTCTCTTTTACGTTTTATTGTTTATTTTTAAGTTTTAGAAACAAAATTGTAACATATTGTGTCCGTGAGAAATATATTTTTTTTATAGCGATTGACACTATTTTATCCAAAAGCTATATCGATATGTGTCTATAGTAAACATACATGTAGATAGCGATAGAAATGTTTGGTAGATGAAATGAAACGAAAAAATTATTAATATAATTTACAATGTGATACAGTGACATATGTGAACGACAAAGGCGTGGGTTCAAATTACGCACAAGTCAGAAATATATTTTCAAACTTAAAACAAATAAATGTATATAAGTCATTTAGCACTTAAAATCAAAGCAGACCTCACATGATGTTTGTATTATAATTTAAAACAAGCTGGAAATCATTAAAAAAGTGAAATTTTCATTTGATTTTTTAATAATAGTTTAGATAAATTATTATTCGAAATATCACTGAACTAAATGTAATTAAGGTTTTCAACGAATTTTCTTCTAAGAGAAAAATGGACAAAAATTCTTAATAAATAGGTACAACTGGACTCCCCTTAAAAGTGCTATGATATGTAGTAAATATTTTGATGGAAAATGTTTTGCACGAAGAGCACATCGCCGTATTTTGAAAGAGTTTGTACCGGTGTGTTTACGAACATCCTAATTGATATGTTACCATTTAATGTTAGGCTTTTTTTAAACGTTTAGTGTTTTCTCTGTGACTGTTCTATTGCTATCAAAACTTATGACCCGTAATCATTTAAATTTATGTTTGTGCGTGAAAATCACAATGCACATCGCAAAGATTGAACGAGTTACACATTGCTTAGTAAGCATGCGTTTACAAAAAAAATTGAAAATTATTGTCATGTATACTTATATATTTTTAGTAAAGACAAGAAAAGTTTTCTTGTTATTTAATTTTAAATATTATTGTAAATATTTACTTATTTTGCATGGTTAGACCGATGAAGCATTTGTAGTAAAGTTGGAAGCAGTCTTAGCCTGGTCTTCACATCAGAATAATTTTTGGTTTCAGATAAAGCTATTGTCAAAAACTAGTGTCTTATTATTTATACAGAGATATTTCATGTGAGTCATCAATGTCGCAGCCGCCTTTGTTACCAAGGAAAACTAAAAACATCCAGGTTTTCACGATCAATTAAATGAGCTTTTCACATCGTGTAGTAATGAAACGTTGCAGTTTTAAGTAGATAGGATAAATGAAAAAAATGGTAAAATAGCCCATTATATCGTATATACTGTAGAGCTTAGAAAATTTGTACTAACATTCCATTTCTATAATCCAAGGTGTTGTAATTATATCCGTAAAAACTAACCATGTAAACATACTTGGCGCTAATGTAATTTCCAGAATTACCTCAGTGTCAATTGTGAACCGGATTTTACAGTCGAGTCATTCGATATAATAAAGGAAATTGCTATAAAAAAATATTTGTTGGCGTTACTTTGAATGAAACGAGCATTAGGGAATTTACTAAATTTGTCGGTAACAAACATTATGGATACGTTAACATGTACAATGATCTTCACGCATATGACTGGATGAATTGCAAGTTTTTATATTTATTGTTTCGGTTTCGAATAGCTTTTGGAATCTTCTAGTTGGTTACACTCCAGGAAGTAATTTTACGGCTTTACAAAAGGAAAATTTATTGAAAATTTGCCTTGATTTACTTAATGCAACTGCATCTGTAGTATCTTCAATTAGGTTTGATGTAATCGTTTCAAATCTTAACATGTTCAGTTTACTTGGTGCGAAATTACTCCATATGTATGCGATACACAGCGAAAAAAGCGTTTTATTCTTTACTCTAAATTTAAGCGCTTCTTCGGTATTTCTAGCCGTTATATTCTATCTCCTATATAAATACGCTCAGATTTATATTTTTTTACAGTGCTAATAACGCACCCAAAATATTTAAGTCGAACAAAGAAAAATGGCTCATACGGGGTATTGCATAATAAATTTTGAGAGATGTGTTACTCTTATGGAATTTAACCATTCTTAAAAATATATTAAATTAGGGGTGAGTACATAATTGCGAACTCTTGGAAATAAATCGTTAACGAAATTTGGTCATGTAAGTGTTCTTTTCTTCTTGTATTATCGATATAACATAGTTAATGGAAGGCCATCACTTAAAGTCACTCACACATGTGTACAATTACGCACACAAAGGCAATTCAATTTGCAAGGTGATGCGAGAAATTTAGAGTATATTCGTCTATTCGTAGTATATTAAGTATATAATTTAGGCCCTGTTTAGGACAAAACAATTATAACAGGTGTTGTACTTTGCGTTTTTTTAGTATAATTACCCCAAAAACTTACTATGTGTTTTTATTTTATAGTTCAGTAAATATACCATAAATTAAAAAAGAATAGTAATTATTTTAATAAAGGAATGATATTTCTGGTCCTCAACTTTAACTTACTCGATTTTAGCTTTATTACTTGCAGGCTTATCACCTATTATTTGCAAGCTTATATCACCTATTATTTCATGATAAACATGCATTTCGAAGTATATATTAGCGACATCAGTATGACTAAGGATTCATACTCAGCGACATCAGTATGACTAAGGATTCTACATCACCTTTTAAAATCATTTACTATATTACCTTATCCAATTGAAAAGTGGATAAGGTAATATAGTAAATGATTTAAAAAGGTGATAATACGAGAGAGTATTCGAGAGTTTTAGTTTTTCTGACTTGAATTAAAAATCATAATATGCGACAGATATTTAGATATGCAATGAACTCGTTAGATTAGTGGTGTTGAGTTGCAGGATATTCAACTAGTGTGTACAGAGTTTATTTACAATATAAAAAGAACTATTAATTTATTCTGTAAGACGAAAAATGTTGTAGAATCTACTATTCAAAGTTTCAAAATATCTTATTTCTATAAAATAATTATATTTACTTATGCAGATATCAGTATTTATCACTATCTAGTATCTTGTATCACATAGACTCTGAGTAATACTACACCATTATACATTATATAACTGTATTAATAGATATGCCATAAGAATAAAAAACGAAGTATACATTTTTCAACAGAACCAAACATTTTAATGCAAATATTAAAATAATGCACTTAGGAACATTATATCGATCACCATCCACATCGATTTAGTCCGACAAATTGTGTGGAAACGATGACATTCTACCACGTTCAGCGCGGCGTAATCCGTAGTCGCACGCCGCAACCGCGTCCCCGGGGGATTAACCCGGTCACTTAAAGCGGAGTTCTATTAAAACAATTCCACGTTTTATTGACAGTAAACTTAACAGTGATCTAGGGTAACGCGTAGACGAATGGTGTCAGCGGAGGCATTATGAAATGTTGCGAAATGCATGCAACAGAGCAAAAAAAGGAAATATTCGTTTCTGAATTTATTAAAACAGCACGCAAAGGTACTGGACTGATATAAATGGGACTTTTTTGGGTTGGTGTTTAGGATTTAGATCCAAATCTAAGCTTCTTTAATTATTACAGAAAATATGTTTATTATAAATAAATATGAATTTTGTTTAATGTCGGTCTGTTTATCTGTGCAATAGTTTAATAGAGCATCACGTGAAAGTTATTGTGCCGCTACGAACGAGTATTTTAGTGTGATAATGGTTAGGATTCAGATAAAAACCTAACCTCCTCTAGTCGTCATTTGTTGTTCATTAAAGAATAAACATAAGTTCAAAATAAGAACAAATAACAGTGAATAGATAATAGAATAATATAATTAATTGATTACGTTTTCAATTTTCGAGATAAAAAAATAGATTAATTAAAAAGAAACAAAAAGCCCAGTAGTTCGAAAAAGGAAAAAGCAAGAAAGTTAAAGCATAAATGCACTAAATAGATTCGAATGTTTTTTGCTGGTAAACACCCACACACACACAACATACAAACGCGCACACAAAAACACACACACACACATACACACACACACATATATATATATATATATATATATATAGAAATACAAAAAAAGTAAAAGTTATTATCAAACAAATTAGATGAATGTAAAAGAGCGTGTCTGGGAAAAAAGCGTAGGGGAACGTGGGGTAGTAGGGTGGAACGGGATATCTATATAACTGAACATTATTGAACGGGAGAGGGACGGAGTTACATTAGATGTCTTAAAATAATCAGTTAGTTGCAGCGAAGCAAGTCAAACCATCAATCAGTTGCAGCGAAGCAAGTAAACCCGTCGTTTATTTATCGAAGAACGTTCGAGAAATATTTGCGAGCGCGTATACAAATTTCTCTTCAAATTGATTTATATCAAACTTATTTAATTATTTTATTATTATAGATCGTTGGCTCATACAAGAAGGAATTTGGCCTGTAAATTTAAGTGTCTTTAAGGATTTAAATTTTCTACCTTCAATAATTACAGACTAAGAATCCATACAAATTGAAATTACTGAGAAAGATATGACAAATACCAAGACTGGAGAACAATCGCTTATTAATCAGTTGAACCAGCTCCGATAGAAGATAACTATCAAGAAAATAAACTACCATTGCCTCTAACAGAAACCAATCAATAAGACAGTTCAAAGTTTCTGTGCCTTGGAACCATTGCCTACCTGCTTATAGATGCCCGATAATCTAACTATAAAAACCACTAAAACTGTAATTTTATGCATTTCGCCAAAAGATGTCATGCTATTACTCAATATGTCAGCGGAAAAGATAATAGTTGAAAGAAAAACAGGGAAAACTGCAATTTTGATGGAGTAATCGTATGAATAGAGTTGAAGGAAGTTATTGAAAAGGATAATAAAAAAGCAAAACTTGAGAAAATTACAAAAGACCTATTTTCCACGCAAATAAAAATAAAGTAGGACAGACGAAAAATTCAAAAGAAAAAAAAAGGAAATGGGGAAAGTAAAAGAGAAATGGAAACAGTAGGATGAATGAGAAATATAATAATTAAGACTCTAATAAATGAGAAGATACAAATTGTTTCTATTGTTTTTAATTTTACTTAAACCTTTTGAGAGATGGTTTTCTTATTTATTTATTTATTATTAACTTTTATGTACAGTACATATGGCGGACTTATTGCTACATGAGCAATCTCTTCCAGTCAACGATAACAATTTGTATTGAAATTTAGTTGGTAGACTGTAAGAGATTTTACAATGAAATTTTTTGTTTTAGTGTAAAAGATGGACTCACTCATAATGTGCCGACTGTGATGATCATGTTTTTGTCCTTATTTGTGAATTATGCTCGTAATAAAATATCAGTAATTACTTAGATATAAGGGTATATCCTACTTTGCCTCATGGTATGGGGGTGTTTTTTATTGCTTTTTTATCGTCATTGCGTTCTTAAAAAATCAAATAATATATCTCCATGTAAATAAAAGACCCCATTATGTTCCGGTTTCGCCTATATATTATTTCAGGGAGTTTTTGAGCGTAGTTTATGACAATAGACTCAGCATGTTTGTGTGACTATTTATTAGAATGAAACCCAAAAAAACTGAGCCGGTTTGAATGGAACTTAATTAGGGTGATACTGGAGATTTATCTAAAAATATAGACTATGAGTATCATAGTGCCGGTCGATTACTCCCTGGAGGTTTTTTGTATCTATCTGTTTTTATATTTGCGTTTGTTTGCTAGACAGAAAATTACTCAAAATCTACTAAAAATTAGCTTTTATTGGAAACATACTTGCATTTCAAATTAGTTTTGATTACCTTTTGACTTGATCGAATATTGATTGTTTAAAAGATGTGAAATTTCTTCATTAGCGCTCACCAGTCAAACCCGAATGTGCCGGCTTAAAAACTGATAAATGGACACTGTCAGAACGATTCATTTTAAAGTATGTTCAAGCTAAGATGTAATTTATAATTACGATGAAAAATAGTTATAAATTATATCTTTGCTTGAATTTACTTTTTTAGCTCTTATCCCGTTCAAGAGTCACAATTTTAAACTGACTCTCAAACCACATTTCAATATAGGGTCCGTAAAAATTTAGCTTTAAGGCAAAGGAATCATCAGAAGATAATTATTAAACACAGAATGTAAGAAGTTTGACTCATAAGAAGAAAAACATAATATAAAAAATATTTTATTTAGATGTATCCAACAATTCTACTAATCTTTAGTCGCTTCTTTAAATAAAATATATTCCGGCTCCGTAGACATTCTTATAGAAGAGCTTTCCTTTTTTTTAATAGCGCTTAAACTTTGATTCAACTGGATCAGCTTAAAGGCGATTAAATAGGTCAAACATGCTGGTTAAAATAATCTGCACTATGTCATAAATATATTCATGAATGTTGGTATTCTGCGCGTGGAACATTACAAATTAAAATTCATGACTTGTCGACAAATTTTGTCATTAGTTAAAAGCTACCAGAGCATTTAATGGTGCATAAAATTGAAGGTCTGCTGTACAACACTGTCTGGGGGGGGTCTGTGATCGATCTTTCCATCGACATATATATATATATATATATATATATATATATATATATATATATACACACATACATATATGTGTATTTGTAATCTATATTTTTGCATCTACTACCGATTTAGGGTGTAAGTATACACACACACACACACAGGCCCCTATGCATATTCAGCGATTTTTAATTGTTTCTGACTTATAATTTTTTTGTGAATTTTATCTAAACTCGTAGATTGAATAAGATAACAACTTTATTTTTTTAAATTAACTAATTGACTAATTGGCTTATTCGGGATAAAAACATATATTTATACACTTCTTAACGTGGCGGATATACACTTCTTAACTGTCAGAAATGTATTTATTTTAAAAAATTACACAAGTTTTTCAATGGTATGACCGTCTTGTTCAATACAAATCCGTTATATAATGTCAAACCCGTTGTATGACTTTTAATTATAAAAAGGCTCTGATTTAAGAAAACGGGTTTCTTTTCAGTATTTTCAAAACTACAACTTTCTTTGAGTAAATTAACTTCTTTTGGTATCTCCGTATGGAAAAGTCTACTGGATTTAAGTCGGGAGACCACGGAAGCCAAGCTATGATTTCGCTAGAACGTTTCCACTTCCCTGTGAATCTTGCTTTACTCGTAAATAATTTCTTACATTTAAGATATAGTTTCAGGATACGCCATCATTTTATAATATTATAGCTCTGTACGACTGTAAATATACACCCTCTAGAACAATTTTTAAAATGTTATGTCTCTTAAAAATGTTATATAAGACTCCTCGTTCAAGAAATGTGAGATTCGAAAGAGATCAGTTAGCCACTAGTTTAGTAACTGAAACCAAATATTGACAATATATTATTATTTGAAATTGTGTCCAAATATACCAAAAAAGTTTTCATTTTTCTCTTGGCTTCTCGAAGTTTTCTGAAAACATCGTTCTCTTTAGTCGTAATCCAGGCAGTCTTACTTTCAAAATCCGGAGAAAAACTGAAAAATCATTAAAGAAGGAAACCATAAAACAAGTGTTGCCTAACTGGATAGTGTTGCCTAAAGAATGGGCAGACGAGCGAATAACTACTTCGGCTATTTTGGCTGGCCCAAGTAATAATACTCGAAAAAGGAGTTACGATTATATCATGGAGCTACTCTTTATGATAAATACCACTGAATTTTTTTACATTCTTCCTCAATTTTCGAACGAAGTTCTTTTACGCGGCTTACAGTAGAGCGAACTGGCAGAAATCGCCAGGTAAGGAAAAAGCGTTATGCCCCCTCCAGGCGACCTTTCACTCTCTTTCTCTTTCTATTATATACAGTTGTACGTAAGTGTGTTCGTGCGAGTATCGACATCGACGAGCAGCAAGCATTGTGCCCGGTCAACTGTATAACCTCAATTCTAAACACGTGTAAATATTATTTATACTTATTTTTTTTATTCTACTGGCTTTCTATTGTAAGCCAATCGTCTGCCAGATCGTTTCCAATTCGGTATGTATTTACTTGCATTAAAATTATAAATTATTGCTATATCATTTACTAAATATTAAAAATTTATAACATACAAACAATTTTCGGTAAATTAATTTATTTTCATGATTACTTTATTTATTAAAATTAATAAATTACAATAATTTGTTAGCATATTCATTCATTTACATTGATTAATTAAATTTTATTTAGATTTTTCCCGTAAATATAACAATACATTGTTAAATTTATTGAAAAAATCACTTAAATTTTTTAAATATTTAAATTTAAAATAAAATAATAAAAATAAAAATAAATAAGTTTTATTTTTTTAAATAATTTAAATTTAATTCTAAAAGTAATTTTAAATTTGATTAATTTATTAAAAAAATTAAAATAACTAACCTTAAAAAATATAAGTAAGGAAATTTTAATTTATTTATTTATTCATTCATTTTATTCATTCATTTTCATTGATTAATTAAATTTTATTTAGATTTTTTCCCGTAAATATAACAATACATTGTTAAATTTACTGGAAAAATCACTTAAATTTTTTAAATATTTAAATTTAAAATAAAATAATAAAAATAAAAATAAATAAGTTTTATTTTTTTAAATAATTTAAATTTAATTCTAAAAGTAATTTTAAATTTGATTAATTTATTAAAAAAATTAGAATAACTAACCTTAAAAAATATAAGTAAGGAAATTTTAATTTTACGGATAATTAAATCTAAACTTAAATTTAACTTTAAATTTGATTTATTTAATAAATAAATTTTAAAATAATAAAATGAGAAAACATTAAATTGTAAAATAATAAAATTTAATGCTAAAATTAACCTTAAATTTAATTTATTTTTGAAAAAATTAAATATAAACTTAAAATTAACTTTCAATTTAATTTGATTGATTTAATAAAAAAATTATAAATAATAGGATAAGAAAAAAATAATTGGTAGAATAATAAAATTTAATGTTAAAATTAATATTAAATTTAATTCAATTTAGAAATAATTAAAATAAAAATATTTCAATTTTAAAGTGCTTCAATTTTAATTTTAAAATGAATTAAATTGAATTTTAATTTTAACATGAAATTTTATTATTTATGATATTTTTTATTTTATTTTAAATAAAATTTAATTAGGAATGAAAATAAATGAATATGTTGGCAATTTCTCTAATTTTTTATTTTAAGTATTTTGTTATTTTTTTTCTAATTTAGAATTTTTTTATATGTAATTTATAATACACTATTTTATATTTGATTTTTTTAACAAATGTTTTTTTTAAATATTCATATTTTTCCTAAAATATTACATGAAATTTATTGATTTAAATTCTTATTTTACATTTTTGCTTTCAAAAAAAAAATAAAATATACAAATTAGAGAGAGAGAGTTGAATAAAAGAGTGATACGCTTTTTGGCATGACAAAAATTCACTAATATAATCAATAGAAATCTACATATTAAATCACATTTAGAGTTGAAAAAATAATGTAAGGAACTTCGTTCCTGACGGGTGTCACACCTTCTCTATCAGTTCGGCCTATTTGGGTTTGTGGGGTTCTCACCTTCAGTCCTTGTATAAAATTTTCTGATCTGTCAGATTTGTTTAGAATTTCATAAACTTTAAACCTGAAAACTTTTAGTGCAACAGGTTCATCGGAGGTAAGTTTACCGCAGTCTCGACTGTGTAATGGCCATGCATTATTAGTGAATATATCTTACCCTTTGGTAAAAGGTACCCATATACCAGAACCAGGTTTTCAATGAGAGTTTAATAAATAGAAATGGGAATATCGACCAGGCCAAAGCCTCCTAGGAGTACGCTTGTATTATTTGAGGACATATAATTTTATTTGAGGACATTTGAGGTACATATAATTTACTTTTGGTTCCTTTATAATATCTTTTAATTTTTTCCAAAGGAGCCACTTTTATACATGTACCTTAATATATCACTGCTGCCGTTCCAGTATACTAATGCGAACTGATTCTTATTCCAAGTTACTTCCGCGTAATTACCACGTATTTTCTCCTTCATATTTTTTATGTTGTTAAATAGGCTTTGCTTCTTTCAGTCTATTAGTTTTTATAATACTTAAGCCGAATATGCTATAGTTTTCTCATAAAATGAATAGTAATTCCGGAGATGAAAATAAATTTTCATAGAAACGTTGACTGGTTTCGCTTTGATTGTATGGCTCAGTGCATTTACCACTTGACCCCCAAAACCTAAAGTAGATCTATTTTTTATAAATGGGAAAAAAGCTTAATTAATAATTTAATGGATAGGCCATTACTTGAGTATTCCTGTATTAAGTATTATCTTTTCTTACAGTACTTTGTTTGAACGTAGCTTTCCGTCGTTGATAGGGTAAAGTTCGTAACGTTTCGATCCCGTTTTGCCGGAACTATATGGAGACATCTAGATTTCGTTTTTCTAGCAGCAAGTATAGAGTTTTCTAGCAGCAAGTATAGGTATGGAAACAAGTGATGTAGTATTAATGTGAAGATAGCTCAGAAGCAGAAGCAGATGAAGGCAATGAAGGGAGCACAGATAATATGAAATATTATTAAAATTACTTGTTTGTGTAACACTAGGACCAATGTCTTGAATGATAGTTGTAAAAAAGATATTGTTGGACCCAATATCGTCACTATCGGAATCTAAAATATTCAATCTTTCAAAAGAGATATTAGTATAGCGGGCTGGAGATGTAGAAAGGACAGAAGCACGTGGTATTAGCTCTTTTTCAGCATCAGAATAGTCACTGCATAGCACAAGTGCAATTATTCTAACACCACGTGTTAGCAGCTCTTGTTGTTGCCAAAGAAAACCATAATACCTAAGTAAACCCATACACACCACATAAAAAATACCCCGTCATAAACAAAATGTAATGTCCCTTTTGCGAAGAATGTTAAGTCGTAGTTAAATAGTAGAAAAATCAAGTTCTATCACAGAAAACATTTTGTCTTCAATCTATAAGTTTGGTTAAAATAAAACAAACACACTTTGACTTAATTTCCTATGTTCCTATTCTATGTCCAAAGGGCATGCCCTGTCAGGCCGGAAATTCTTAACCTCTGATATCATAGTCCGTTGTGAACTACAACGGACTATGATATCAGAGGTAGAAGTACCATCTTTACTGTGATCAGGCTTATTTCGGACAGCTACACTCCCTTTTTCAGTTTTGAGTATTCCAGGCTAAAGCCAATTTAGTAAACAATTAGTTACCTTCCGGATATATGGTTCAGTTCTATTCAGAGCATTTTATTCGATGCAATAATGGAACTTGACTGTACTGTTTTAATAAATTTTCACTAGACATTTTTTCAGAAGATTCTAGAAAATTCGGAGTATAAATCTAAGGCAACGTTTGACGAAGATTTGGATTTGCTTTATAAGGCCTTTCATTGCCTTCTATAGATTATATTAATTGAGCAGTGGGATTTTAATGAGAGAATAGAGTTATTCATATTTAATTCCCATTGAAGATTAAATAGCCGCCACATGGCTTCGTCGCAATGTTCTTTTCTCTTCCTCTTGTCTCTGATACGACACTTCTGGAACACGCAAATTAGTGAATGCGTTCCACTTGTTCTGACCTTAGCAATAATTGTGCCACGTTGTTCACATCATATCAAATCTGTTGGATATTCCATGTATTAATTTTAAACTTAATGTGCGCTGCCCCTCTCAGAAACGTCTTCTATATGCTTGCATCATCTACATGCAAAATAAAGCTAATATTAGGCACAGTTCAAGTCTTAAAATCTCAGACAATCTCCACTCTATTTCGTATTACTTGCATAATTCCTACGATTTATTATAACACCAATACCATCAACAAGTAAAGCATCGAAATACTTCATCGAATAAGTCAGGAACGGAATTCCTTCCATTATTTTTTCAACTTTAAACGTTATTTAATATGTAGATTTCTATTGATTATATTAGTGTATTTTTGTCACGCCAAAAAGCGTAGCACTCTTTTAATCAACTCTCTCTCTCTAATTTGTATATTTTATGTTCTTTTTTATCATTTTTTCAAAGCAAAAATGTAAAGTAAGGATTTAAATCAATAAATTTCATTTAACATTTTAGGAAAAATTGTCATTTATTAAAAATAATTAAATATTAAATAGTGAATTATAAATTACATACAATAAAATTCTAAATAAGAAAAAAAAACAAAATACTTAAAATTCATAAATTACAATACATTGCCAGTATATTCCTTTATTTTCATTGTTAATTAAACTATATTTAGATTGATGAAATAAAAATAAATAAATTTTTAGAATAATAAAATGTCATGTCAAAATTAATTTTAAATTAAATTCAATGAAAAATTAAAATTAAAGCGTTTTAAAATTAAAATATTTTTATTTTAATTATTTATAAATCGAATTAAATTTTATATTAAATTTTATCACCATAACAATTAATTGTTTTCTTATTTTATTGTTTTAAATTTTTTTATTAAATCAATCAAATTAAATTTTAAGTTTATACTTAATTATTTCTATTTTAATTTTTCAAAAATAAATTATATTTAAGATTACTTTTAACATTAAATTTTATTATTCTAAAAATTTAATGCTTTCTCATTTTATTATTTTAAAATTTATTTATTAAATCCATCAAATTTAAATTTAATTTTATGTTCAAATTTAATTATCTTAAAAATTAACATTTAATTATTTATATTTTTTTAGATTAGTTATTCTATTTTTTTAATAAATTAACCAAATGTAAAATTACTTTTATAATTAAATTTAGTTATATTAAAAAAACTGTTTTATTTTAAATATCAAATATTTCAAAAATTTAAATGAATATAATGAATTGTTAAATTTACTGAAACAATCGAAATAAAGTTGAATTAATTAATGAAAATATTTATAATTATAATTTGCCGAAATATTTTTTAATTTATAAATTTTTAATATTTGACAAATAGTGATACAATAGAAAGCCAGTAGAATAAAAAAATAAATTTATATAATATTTACTCGTGTTTAGAATTCAAGTTATACAGCTAACCGCGCACAATGCATGCTGCTGGAATGTCGATACTCTCACGAACTCACACACATAACAACCGTATTTAATAGAAAGAAAAAGAGACAGAGAGAGGGAAAAGTCGTCTGGAGGGGACATAACGCTTTTTCCTTACTTGACGATTTCTGCCAGATCGCTCTGCTGTAAGCCGCGTAAAATTATTTCGTTCCAATAACATTTTAGAACTAATTGTATACCTGTCTCTATCTTCGCATTATTTGCTATTATGCTTTAGAATACAAAGTATTCATTATATTCTAAGTCGTACTGGTAATTCTGTCAGGATGATCATACTCCTGGGAAATCGGACCAAGTATCGAATGTTGTTACAATTTTTTTTCAAAGTTATGAGACTACGCATAGATAACACACAATACGTAGGTAAATTGTATTTTTCAAAATAATGTCACGGTCGTGATCACAGAATAAGTGGGTACCGTGCCTTGAGCGCGGAATTGGGAGTGTGGGCGGCATACCGTGCCACGCCACTGATTCGGTGGGGTGGTGTACAACGAATCGACATTCGCTCGAGGATAGGTGATGCTGCAAGTATGCGCTTCCGATCCAGGACGATTTGTTTTAGTCAGTCCAATACATTTGATAATTTAAAATGTTGTTTGTTTTGATTGCAGAAACTATATGGGTCGCGTTATTTTCGTCAATAATATTTATCACATTTTGTAAAGAGTATATTAGTACATTTAATATAAGACGCAAAATATATTCGTGTCGATAATTATCTATGTTTCTTTTATTTAGGGAAATGTCTTAATTTATCTAAAAGTTGGTTTATTATTGTTAGAGCGTTGTAGCGTAGAGGTTAGAAAACATAATATTTTAGACATTTTATTCTTTATGATATTGTGCAAGTATATCCTAAATTTTATAGTTATTGAGATAATATTGTTTTTTTGTAACATTTCTGTCATAAAAGTCATTTTTGTGAGTTTCTATATAGTTTGTATATTATTTCAGGGTATCGCCTGGGATCAAAGATATGTCAAAACTTTTTTAGAATTTTTATCTTTCTGTTTTTTGTTTGCTAAATCATCACTCGGGAACTACTCGACCGGTTTGGATCTGATTCTTCTTATAACAATGCTTAAGATTAAATTTATAATTTAGCCTGTTTTTCTTCTCTCTTCATTGTATTTTAAGGTATCTGAAAGAACCGAGTTTGCGAGTTAAGGAATGGCCAAAAAGCTATCTAAACCATCTAATCTATCTAAACTATCTAATGTTAAAGTTAATAATTATTGTTTAATATTTATTTTTATTAATTTTGACGTGTGTGAAAACAGGTTTAGAAAAATAAATGTGTATATATAGGGAGTACGGTTTGCGTAAGGAACGACTTACGAAAAATAAAATGCGAGCGTTACATGGCAGACAGGGCCCAACGTAGAATTTAATTTGCTTTTCTTAACTATAAAAATCTGTAATTACCGCGCTAATAAGCATATTTTGTGGCGCGACAAAAATAACAGGTCATTTCAAAATAATCGTTAAAATTATACACGAGGGTCAAGTTTGTACAGAGCATTAATTCAAGCTGGATATTCTAATTTTAATAAATGATATGCCAATCGACTCCTTTAACGATATGTTCCATAAAGCTTCTTTTTCCTACTTTATTACAAACTCTCAAGTCAATAAACAAGAAATCACATTTTTTTTTCTTGAGATTGATATTTTGATGTAATTGAGCCGAATATCGATTTAAGATGGATAGTTATATAAAATAGTTCGGGAGGATGATTTCGTAGAGAGAATAAAAAAGATAGACGTCACAACTTTTTACTAGACAGTTTTGAATGGAATTTTCGCTAGATGATACCTGACATTTATATTAAAACCTTGTGCTTATTGAATATTTGGAAAGAAACTTTTTGAGTGTTTCTTTTTCTATTTATCTGTTGTTACATAATAAGTTAGAACATCATATAATCATTTCTGGGTGAGCTTGAATGAGGTTTTCACTAAGTTGCTGCCTGAGATTTAGATTAAAATTTACATTATCTATTACTTCCATCAAGAATTCCTTAAGGGAATTGAATTTCGGATATCGGCGCCCACGCAGCAAGAATCGAGTTTGCGGGCTTAATAATTGAAATTGCTTAAAATCTAATTGAGATATAAGGGATTTTTAAGTAGGGGATGAAGTATAAATATATATATATATATATATATATATATATATATATATATATATAAACCAGTATTATATAATATGTAATACTAATTTTGCCCACGGATTCACCAGCATGACATCAGAAAAATAAACAAAAACAAAATTTTCGTTTAAAAAAAAGGTGTAAGTTTCAATCTGCCCAATTACGTATTTATGAGGTATCAATTTTCCAGACCTGACCTTAATATTTGTTGTGGTGCAGTGCGGCGCGCCGTGTGTGCTATATAATGGAAGTTTGGGCTAAAACGTCGGGAAAGAATTAACCCGTGAATTTAGTATGTTAAATGGAAAGTATTTCAATACTTCTAAAACTATTTTAATAGTGGTGCTTTCAGTTTGACACAATTTGATTTAGTATTTACGTTCACTGTTCTATCAGGAACACTGTTCTGTCTCAACATAGTTTTGTATATCATCTTTTCATCAAGGATATACATTATTTATACACAAAATTTTAAAAGCAAAGCAGTCTGTTTCACTTCCATTGTACTAATGGGGATATAAGGTTTATATTAACTATTTGACTAAAACCCCCGTGGTTTAAAGTTATTCAGATTTTGTGAATCGTATATTTTTTTCCCTTGTAAGCATCATTACGGTTTATCACTCACAAAGATGCCATGAACTCATTATTACCTGAACTTATTGGCATTAAAATTCCTGTTAAAGTAAGCTGTTTAAAACTTCTTTTCATAAATCAGCAAATTCTTAAGCACAGAATATTTGAAATTTTGTATAATTTCGTTTTAACCTACCTATAGCAATCAAGGAAAACTTCAAAAGTAATATGTCGATATTATGTTACAAAAGGTGGCGTATCGCCCGTATACTGCCTATTAAATGATAATAATGACTGAACTGCTTTATTAACTATTTCGTTACTAAATTTATAGTAATATTTTCGTCTTTTAACGCCTTTCAATTTCTTACTAAAATATTGTACGAATACCACGATACTCGTTTAAAGCTAGTAGATGATATTTGAAAGTTATCAGTGGGAGTCCTACCATGTTTGACCTGTTCGCTTAAGCATCGATAGTAACAGGTCAAACGTGTTAGGCCTCCCACTACCCGGATGATGCGTCCTAGTTATAGCTTTATTACTAGGCTGCAGTACAATCGAGACGTCCCCTACAAATCGATAATTGTCTTTAGCTTGTGTCACAATTCTCCTTTAGGCATCTTAACTGAGTGTATAAGGTCTATGGATACTGCCCGCTCTTACGGCCGCAGCGTAATTTTAATAAATCCTAAGTTAACTCCTAGAGTGCAAAGGTGTATGTCTTCCCCTATTTTTTTGGTTCCATTATATACCGTTATTGTTTGTGAAAGTTATGAAACGGAATGATGAGCAACATTGCTAAGTTTCTTAACGTATATTTTTTGCGAATATTGTTATGGTGCAGAAGTAATTACCCGAAGCTTATTAAGGGCAATTTTTTTTTTTTATAAATGGAGTCATTTCAGTGCTGTAGACATCATCATTATATATATTATAAAGAACCTGTTAAGTGCTAGTGGAATTTGCACCACGAGAGTTCGATACACGCTTATTTCAAATGAAACATTGAAAGTTACGTTGTATTTCTATTACAAACTTTAATATTAATTTGCAGTTGTAAAACATGTTGCCTAGTGAAAAAAAAATTAAGTAAATATTTTGTCACAGGTCAGTGTCAAAGAATGCGATATTTGAAAGACAGTATTTTGTATTACAATATATATGAAGATAGAATTTTTTAATAAAAAAGAATAAGCAAATGTGTACGGCTGCCGTGAGTGTTAAACCCCCATTAATTAAACAGTGCGGTTGAGCATCTTGCTGCACAGCACGTATTCGGGGTTCTCCATACACTACTAAGCAGATGGAAGAACATTATTTTTACTTTGGTTGTGAATGTGAGTGCACGTCTTCTATGCTATCAGTTTTATTGAAAAATCAGAGATTCGGAATGACATTACTTTCGCTTTCGCTAGTTCAAAAGAAAAGAAAAAGAGCCTGGTGTGAAAGAATTATTCAAGAAACATAAGTCTTTAATTCATGTTGACATGATATGTGCGCCAGAAAGTAATAATTTTCTAAATTATTTAAGAATGGTTATATTTACATTTAATTCGTTAGGAGAAAAAGTGGCACCACATACAATGCTGAATTTTTCATACGCGTACGAAAATTAACTTGCCTACATCTCTTTAATTTATTAATACATCTTGAATGAAAAAGTTTTGCATTGAACTAATGCCGAAATTCCGATTTTCTTTACAAATTGTTTATATATGCGGTTAAAAAATTAGCGGGTAGGGGGCGTGGAGTCATTACAAAACTCTTCGGAGTTTATCGGAAGGAGACGCCATAATTAAAAATATTATTAAAGACTATCGATTGCATTTAAAAAAATCTCTTCAACGACTTCCCACTCGATGGGGTTTATGACAAAATGAATATTCATACACAAGTTTTATTAATCGGACGCGAGTTCTGCAAGTTTGTTAGATACTTTAAAAAAAATAAGAATTTTCTTTATTTCTATATGTGCATATAATTCAAATACATGTCTGTAAAATTTCAGCACAATTGGTCTTAAACTTAAAGAGCTATGGAAATTAAAATTTAAAGAGTTATAAAAGGAAATTTAAAGTAAGAAATGTGAAGGGGTTAAAAGAAAAGGCGATATGATTAAGATAATTTAGAAATCTAAAGAGCTATATAATGTTGCTAATGATATCGCGACTTACGCATGGCTGGAGGACATGACGAAATTATAAGGGTTCTGTTTTTGTTATTGTGTTATAGAACTCTATTTGAGTTTCACTATGCGTTGCTTAATTCATCCTATTTCTATTGATATATTATCCATTCATTATCTATAAATATCTATATGTTAATAAATTACCTATACCTTATTTACAAACGTGTCTGAGCTGCTGTGCTTTGTTAAATTTTATTTAGTTCCCCCATTTATAGATACTTCTATTTTGTGTTTGTGTATATTGTTACGTTATTCAGCTCCATTATTTTTTTATACCGCATGTCCTTAAATAATAACAGGTGCAGGTGAAAACTGTGACTAAACAATTGTTTATCGCCTTTGTAACAAGCTTAAATGTTAAGAGAAATCGATATGAATATGGGTACTGTAATTCATTCCCTTATTTATTACTCGCTGTGCCTACGATTTCGTTCGCATGAAATTTGTAACAAGAACAGTTGTCAGAATGTTTTTCTCTCATATGTCGCTCTTGAGTATAAACCATTACCATACCAAATTGTATCTAAATCCGTTCAATAGATTTCGCATGACTGACGGACAAAATAACATACATACAGACAAAAATTCTAAAAACAGTTTTTTTGGCTTCTATTATTATTCTTTACGCTAAATCACGCTTTATAAAATATTTTCCATGTACCGAATTCGCCCTGTTATAATGTTGCTGTATTGTATTTATTTTATGTACTACTTCGTTCACTTAGACAATCATTATCCAACTAAAATATAAATGTGAAAAGTGAAGCAATTTCTCTTTAAATCTTACCCTTACACCTTAGCTGAAAGAGAATTGAATCCGTCAAGTTACAAGTAGACATTAGATTGGAATTGGGCTGAAATTTACAATGTTTATAATGTTTATAAATTTACAATGTTATCATTTTAAATACCTAACATAACTTTTATATTTGAACTCGGATAAGTTTTTAAAATTAAATGGAATTTATTGGACTTAAGGAATATAAACTTTAATACATCCGAGTTATATTGACTTCAACTCTATTTTCAGTTAATGTGATATTCTAAAGAGTCGATCAGAGATCGATTTAGCTCGAAAAATCGAAAAACGCTAAGTAAAATTAATAACCCTTATAAAGTAATTATTTTTACATACACGTATAGTCAATATCAAAATGTCGTAAATTCACAGAGTAACACGCGGTGCTGTGTTTTATGCTTTTTAAATAAGATTAGTGATGAGTCGAAATGATCAACATTATGTCTAGGACGCCAAACTTTTCTTTTCCTAGAAGATCTGGATTTGTCGGAAGATGTCTTGTACCCCTCTTATCCAATACGCCGTCACTTGTCTGTGCATGAAGCCGCCGAGTTTCTGTCTAAACAAGACAATTTTGTAATTAAGTAAAAGCGTGGACCGAAAGTCACTACTATTCTGTCAATAAAAATCTGTGTATGCTGTACGACTAAAGTTCAAAATTTTTCTTACTATGTTAAACAAATAATAACTAACTATTTACATATTTTTGTCGAAACATCTACAAAAGAAGTTTCGGAGCGCGCATAGCTAAAAGTAATACAGACCCATCATCGACAAAGGCCATCAATCGCCTGAATGAGTACGAGGCGTATTTACCTGCTTGATAGTCGGCATTAAGCGCAGGGAAGTAAGATCGTGTATACTTTGAGCTCGCTTCGCAGAAAGGTGTTTAAAAAAACGGAAAAAATATAATGTTAAATAAAATATCCCAATATGGAAAATATCATCTTAACCATTTTTAAATATTATTAAAATGCCAAAAGACAATAATTCAAATTTGATTGAACAAATTTTATATAAAATGTTGAGTACTACTGACTTTGTAAAATCTCTTTCACCCTTGACCAATTGGTCAAGGGTGAAATAGTATTTTTTTCATATAATACGCAAATCCCCACCTATATACCAAATTTAAAATTTCTAACCCGACTAGAATATATTGATAGTGAGTCAGTCAGTATATATATATATATGTATATATATATATATATATATATATATATATATATATATATATATATCCGTTATACCGTGAAAAGAAGTTTCACTTCGAAAATAAGTTATGAACACTACATTTTTTCCACATGTGCTATTTGAACTCTACCACACCAATCGAAAGCTTCAATGACTGTCATTTGACTACCATCTTCGATCCATGCTGCTTCTATAAACTTAATTTGATATGCTACAAAGTACGTCGGTACTTGCAGTCACCCCCGTTCCAAAAATAACCTCCCCGAGTCAACTGGGGCTTTGGCAAATATTTGCCGTCGACAGGCGCGCCAATCGGGCACAGATGTTCGTCGCAGCAAACATGTAATTGGCTACCTACCATCTCGTGTCGAGTCCTTTGCTCGTTATAATGTTTAGTTCCTATAATGCATATTTTTGAGTTATTTTTTTTCTTTATTTCAAGGTAACAGAGATAAAGCTTCTTTACTCTTTCTTTCAATTCATATAGATGAGTAAGCACTAACATTAGAATTTAATTTTTTTTAAAGAAAGAATGTTAAAAATAGTTGCAGAAAACTGACCACTAACTTTACAAATTGTATTTATTTTGACAATTAGAGCGTACTTGTTCCTTACTACTTAAGTTTTCACAGTCGCATAAGAATATCGTTTTAATTAATTTTTTACGTATATGAAATTTTTTGTATCTACAAAATTCGCTAGATCTCTTATTTGTCCCCTAAAGTTTTGATCTTTATTATTGCTGCCAAAACTAGCTAGATATCTAGGTTTATTAAGCGTGACAAAATTATGATTTAATACGAGAGTGTGGCCTATTTAAATCAATCTTAAATGAAAATTTGCTGACCTAATCTGAAGTAGACGGAAATTTCGGGGGGAGAGGGAGGGTGAGTTGTCTATCCCTTTAATAAAAAATGAAAGCTACGCTTTTACTGTGGGTAAGGCCGTAAAAGGTAAAGGGTCGAATCACTACGATTGGACACCTCCCTCCCCCCGAAATTTATGTTGCTTTAAGAATGAACACATTATAGG
The DNA here is from genome assembly GCA_039881145.1 of Druceiella hillmani. Taxonomy (NCBI): domain Eukaryota; kingdom Metazoa; phylum Arthropoda; class Insecta; order Lepidoptera; family Hepialidae; genus Druceiella; species Druceiella hillmani. The sequence goes on along the minus strand of JAYKKI010000011.1, from coordinate 26,376,765 downwards.
TAAGTACACGCTTATCACATTACTAAAGAAAATTAATTTAGAAAACTGAGTTTTTTTATTCCTGTACATATTTCTTTTACAATAAAATATAAAGAAAATTCTTCTCTGAGAGACATCCTTTCCCCTTTACAAAAAAAATATTTCTGGCTTTGCTCTTAAGGGTACTTTATTTCTTTTACAATTTCTGTTATTCTTATTTCGTTTTCAGTCTGTATACGTTTTATAATATATTACACACTAGATGAAAACGTATACTTTCAGAACTAAGCAGACTTTCCCTTGTTGTTTTTAAACTCACGTCAATGGTTTTCCTTTATCTTGATGAGCTTATTGAAATAAAAATCAGGGTTTTTTATTTTATTTATTATATTTTGAAGGTATCCCACAAACAGTAAATTGAAAACCCGGTAGGCATTTCTAAGTTTTAAAATCTTGTCTCCAGTACTCTAAACGACCTTGTCTCAACGGCAAGATAATAGCTACTGTGTCAGTAAACGGGACGTAATTTGATTACGGTTTTTATTTCGTTTTCTCGTCGCGTGGACGGTGCGCGTGGATTTATCGATTAGTAATTACAAGCTGTGTTATCAGATGAGGGCAGGATGCTGGAAACGACGAAATGACTTTTCAAATATTTACGTCCTTATATAGATACCATATAGATTATTCTAAATCGTAACATTGACAGTTTTCATTTTAAGGTAATATATATATATATATATATATATATATATATATATATATATATATATATATATATATATATATATATATATATATATATTTATATATATATATATATATATATATATATATATATATATCGAATTGACTTGGAGAGGATGATAAATATATTCATTATTTATGTAGTTACAATCATAATCGATAAACCATTTTATACAACCATTAAAACACTTGCTAGCTACTCAAAAATAAATCGTTCAATTTTCAATAAAAAAATTATTACAATATGTCAATAGATGGCGCAATTTGAATAGAAAATGTATTGCTCACGTGTCCCAAATAATATACACAAAATAAATATTAAATTCCATGTCTGTATATAAAATTTTTCGAAAATCCGAGAATATGAAGTCGCAGGTAAAAGTTATTGTCTGATAATATGGTAGCTCAATGATTGTTCTCTAAAAAAAAATAAAATGATTTTAAAAAGTAATCATCAATGAAAATATGTCTTAATTTTTTCCGGATAAGTTTTAATTTTAGGGCTGAATTCTTAGATACTAGGGTAAGGTAGATCGTTATTCTATTTCACTAAGAAAAAAATAATCGATAATTCGTTACCTATTTTTCACATTGCTCAGATCATGTAATTCAGATCAACTGGTGAGAAATACAAAGTTACTTGTAAATACAGACAGTTTATTTTATTATCTTCACTTCTGCGCGAGAATATCTTTACAAAATTGTCTCAAACATAGACTATAAAAAATTACTATATATTATAAAAATACTACGTGATGTAGTATTATTTCTACTTTCTTTAAGTTCTTTACCACGACCTAGGCTTCGTTGTATTACATCTTCAGGGGGTGAATTTCTACAAAATTAACGTCAAATATATTAAATATTCAAAATTATTTTAGCTTTAAATTGTAGGAGTTTTACCATTACGAACTGGAAATATTTCTCAAAAAGTGATTTGATTTATGCCTTGAGTCGTACCTTGGAACATAATGTAATAATGTTGGTGAAAACACTGGCGCTAACTTTCAGATCTAGATATCTTGCAGCAGTTTTTATATGTAATTTCTTTCGTCTTTAAACTCAGTGCAGTTATATAAGGAAAATTTATTCTAAAAGAATTATGTAAAACATTTAGTTTGTTTGTATTGTTATTCTTATTAATATAATAACAGAATAAAATAGTCTGTTCATTTATTTGTTTTTATTTCATTCATGCTTAAACGGCTTAAAGGATTTCAATAATTTTTTTTATTTAGATAGCAAATATCCTAAATTAGAAAATAGGATATCTACACAATTACACTTTCAGTTATAAGAGCAGAGCAGTGAATATAAGCAATAAAAAGTTATCCCCAAGTACGTGAAACAGAATGAGTTGCTATTAATTTTTAAAAGTCGTATTATATGATCCATTTAAAATGTCAAATTCGTGGCCTAATTAGTATACGGCATTTTAGTTCAGACTACCGCCGCATAACTCTTACGGCGCGACCCATTGCACCATAACATGTTAAAAGACGGGTCTGGCATATTATGTTGTAATTAATGCTTAACTTGTAACTACATGGTCTGATTGAAATCTATATCCATTTCTGAAAAAAAATTGCATTCTCATAATAATTCGCGGGCCAAGCCGGGGGCAAAAGCTCGTCTTGAATGAAATTAAAGTGAAATTTGTATAAAACTTCGTAACTTGGAATATCACATTCGAATACTGTTTGCTAAGTAAATTTGTTAAGAGAACCTAAGTTGATTTAGCGATCAAAGATTCACACACGGCTTGATGTTATTATTTGAACGTTATTGGCATCTTCTGCGTAATTCTGGCAACTATCGTTTAATTTGTCTAATGGCATTTGTCTGGTACATATAACGCGTATCGTAGTTAAATATTAAAAAAATCGAGATTATTTTGTTTAAATTATAAAATGTCATTCCAATTTCCTTAAAAATATATTCTCAAAATATCGTTTATGATGTTATGTGAATGGAAAGAAATGTTTCGAGATAGATAAGCTTACACTGTATATCGTCGCCGCTTATATTGCTACACTATTATGCCGTCTCTTCGAAAGAATACTTCTTACGTATAATCATTAAATGAAGATGTCAACAACATGGATAGTTCAGAATTTTCGGTAAAAATTAACATTATGATCGATTGAGTAAAGAACTTTTGGTATATTCGTTTCACAATCTGTGGCAAAATTGCCACTGACTGCGAAGACCTAGAATTATCGAAAATATTGGTAATTTAATGATCTTTTCTGCGTAATCGATGCGAATAAATCCGAGGTTTTCTTAATGGAAAAGAATTCAGCAAATCAAGGTATAATTTATACAACTTATAAAAAGTATAAATGAAATTTTTAATTCTACAATTTCTGTTGTTCACAATTTCGTTATTTTAATTTGCTGACATTTTTGTTTTAATAATGTTTTCATATTAAACTATTAGCGACTAATTTAATATAGGTAATAAAGAAATAATATGATTATCAATACAGTTTACGCATGCATCCATAAAAATTCTTTTGTCGGTTTTAACGGAATTAACGAAAATGTGGATAGAAAGTTAAAAATGCAAGTCAACACAATCTTTCTTACATTTAGATTAACTCGATTATATTCTAATTGTCTACCGCTGAAAGTAAGTTAAGAACAATTAAAATTAAATGAATGCGTCTGTATTTACTCACAAGTTTTAACTCACATGAATTCACAAGAGTTAACAAAATACAATGTTAAATTATGTAGTCATGTGTGGGTTACCATATGTGCAGGCACCGTGCTTGTCTCTACTCTCGCGTAATAATATCTTAATGACGAGGCGCGGTTTTTCAATTAGTTGATTACTTCCAGTCTTAGAAACGGGGAACTCGCGAAACTCGATATAAACTTGCCTCCTATATTGTTGCGAATGTAAAAGTTTACTGTTTGTATAGGAAGTAATATGGAGTTGTCGGTTTAAACAAATCGGTCTAAAGTCTATGAACTTGTTATTAGTGTATTTAAGGAACTAAATTAAAACCACGTGAAAAAGTTACTATCTTCGAAGGAACGAAATAGATAAATGAAGTTTTTACAGGTTTTTGTTTGTGTTTTCCCATATATGTATATATATATATATATATATATATATATATATATATATATATATATATAAACTTGATGTATCTCATATACTTAAAATAATTCAGATTAATTGTTATGTAGGAAGTTAGAATATTAAAATAACTACATAAAGACGTACGTACTATATTATTGCATAATTATTAAAATTTTTGAAGTTTTTTATCATTAGGACGAGATGGTTTTTAATTTTGTTTGTTGCTTTCTTGAAACAATTAGTTATTAAGTTAATTCAAATTGAAGACATCTTTAGTCTTTCGGATTTAAAGAGAAATGATGAATATAACTTACAAATAACAAGATAATGAAATGTTATGGGATCGCAAAAATACTTTCAGTGTGTTTTTTTGGCATTTTCTTACTAAAAATGATATTGAAAACTCAACTTTCTCCGATAGTGTTGTAGTAAGTTATTACCATTTACGATATACGTAACAAATAAATAGATAACGGTTTTCAATATTAGCTATTGCATACAAACAAATTAAATTATTATGCCCACATAAAGATATATCTCCGCGTTTATCGATCTACATATAATAAAATCGTAACAGCGTGAATTCTGTACAGTGAAAATATTAAAAAAAAGCGATTGATTTAGCGTACATAATGATAATAGAAACCGGGAAAACTTTTTTAGAATTTTTGTCTGTTTGGCTGTATGTTAATTTCATCAAAATCAACTGAACGGATTTTTATGCAATTTCGTGTGGTAAAAGTATACACCCGGAAGTAACATATATTTAAAAAAAAACAAATATTTTTTTTTCCAAATTACATGCGACGAAATCTCAGGCACAGATAGTTCTATATAATTTTATGATAAGTTTAAATGTAAGTAGTTATAATTAGAAGGAAAAAAATATGTATCTTTCGACATTATTAACCTAAGTACTTTTTATTTATATTCACACAAAATATGGAAAATTTACATATACGTAGACTAAGGTGTGAAATTGATTTAATAGAATGAAATATACTAATTTGCCAATTATTTTCATCTATTGCATAGTTTGTAACTGCTGTTCCAATTATTTCTGAACGTAAATAGATAAATACTGAACGAGTGACTCAGAATAATCGATGAATATAATAAACTGATAGGACCATACCCATTCAGTCTCTATTACGCAAAACGGATTTCAATGAAACTTTGCAGTTTTATACTTTGGTGGTTTGGACATACTGACCAAAATGCTGCAAAATTGTCATTATATTCCTAATTGGGAGTAGTGTTTTTAATAGATTACCACTTTATGACATATTACCACTTAATTAATTAAGAGTCAAATAAATCTGTTGCTTTTAGAAGCATTTATCATAATCACAGTTATATAATTCTTCGCCTTCATCAAGGTAGAGCTTTATTTTATGTATTTATATTTAGATATTAATAAGAACAGTGTCTTTATTTTCCTTACTTTTTTGGATACACTTCGGAGAGAAAAGTTTAAAAATACGCAATATACGTAATATTTATTACTCAAAAAATTGTGAGCCGTCATCGGACCCCTGGCAGATGTGAAATGTCTGATTTTGTTTATATTGAAGTATTTTTATTTGAACGAACTGAAAACGAAAAAAACAAATGTTCAGATAGTTGTTAATAATAAAATTTAATTTAAATTTATTATTTTACTTCCATCAGAACGTTTTAATCTCCCATCCAAACGCGCCAGTAGATATTTCACATCAACAAAATAATTTATCAGATTTAGATAACAGTACCAACATTATGAATAAGTTATTAAAGAAATAATAAGACTAATCAAGCATAAGAAGAACGAGGATTCCGTACACAATTAGCACTTATAGGCGTTCAAAGAAATACTACCTATATTTCTAATAAACTATTTACAATTTTCCACAATGTAAATATATTGCCTACTTACTAAATATAATAATAACTATATATAATGTCTTTCATGCATATTTTAAAAATTATAAGATCTAGGATAATCCCTACAGTTTTCCTACAACCTTTATGTAAGCTTATAAAAACACTATTTTTTCCTAATTTTAGGTAGAGCAGTTTCAGAAGTATGGGTAGTTTTATTATAGTTTAAATTTTTCAGGATACTTCTGAAGATATTTTACTTAAAAATATTTTTCAGAACTTTATTATTACCTTTATTTTATTTATTATTTTACCCAATTCAGGCGATCCCACACTACATTTAGAATTTAAAAAAAAATCGTGTACTTAATTTGCTCTACCTAATATTTCCTTAAAAATATTTTTCATTGTTGACTATTGAGATATATGCGGGTTAATATATTTTATTACTATGCCAAATTTAATATTTCCACGTTAAGTGGTTTTTGGGAACGCTTGAGCTTTATTATATAGGTTCCGTTTTTCCTTCTGTGGTACTGATTGAAGCGAATGCAAATAGCAATATATAAAAATGTATTGCACATAACAAATGTGCTGAATACTATGCAAAGATCCGGCGACCGCAATTTCAAAGAGGCGAATTGAGCCAAAAACCGTATAAAGGGTGGATCCCTAATTTCAAAACTGTAGACCAAAAACTTTCGAAGAGTCAGGTATAAGCAAGATATACGAATTACGTTAGTAAATTACAATTAACAAGATTTTAAAAACTTTTTCTAAGACTTCACTTTACTTCATTTCTAGGAATAAAAGAGATACACAAAAAATCGCTTGCAAACTTCTTTGCCGATTTAAACCTTGACTTGTAAGATTATAGTAAATGTAAAATAGCAGAGAGAAGAGAGAGAGAGAGAAAGAGAAAGAATATACTAAGTAACGTAAATTTGTGTAAGCAGACTTAAATACTATACATTCAAAAAAATTAGTAAAATGTCAAATCAACGTAAACATCTAATAAAATCTTCATATAAATTTACATAGAAAAATGTCAATTAAAATAATCACAAAACACAATGATAAATATTAATAACACTACTTATGCGTAGTGCCGTAGCTGTTTATATGTAGCGTCCGAGGCGTACACATCAATATCTATCTAATTCAGTCGCTTTATATCGTTGTGTATAATACTTCGCTCTCTTTTGCTCCACTTCCATGACGTCGGAATATATAACTCTCTTTCTCTTTTCCTCTACGTTATATCTTTCTTCGCTCTCATGTAACGAAATGTGTCTAAACGTGACGCGACCTTAAAATTTTGCTCTCTATTCTCGCTTACTTATCGATTATCGAGCCGCGGCCCAAGAAGTGTCACTTCAAAAATAGTTTCTTGTAGTAATGCACAATTTTAAGAGACTACGTGGTAAAATTTTGTCATTTTATTTCAGAAGGTGCTCTTGAATTGTATTAACCCTGTTATTATCACTAAATTTGCCATGATTAAAGTAGTATTTAACGACACAGTTATACACAGGTTCTCTTAAAAATTACTTTGAGAAAAATGTCACAAAATGGTGCTCGTAAGACCGTAACAATAGAATAGTTGAGGATTATTTTCAGCATATCATGTTATATGGCTTGTAAGATTAAAAGATTTAATCTTAGTTGCAAAAAAATAAAAGCATGAAGTCATATTTACATAACACGATGTTTATTTTGAGACATAGTGACCTTATTCAGCCACAAACGCCGACATTTAAATATTGTAATTTTTCTAAATCTCAACACCTAAAAAGCTGTTATAATGATTAATAAAAATATCAGCATGCATCAGCACGCGCTGATGACAAGGTTAACGATACCAAAGGCAAGGGCAGCATTAAAGAAACTAATGATCTCGCTACAATGATATCTGCCAACAATATGTCATTACGTATACTCTAAATGGCTTCCTGAATCAATTTCGTTGATCGTAAATATGCAATTAACTACACTATTACTTCAGAGGCGAATAGACTATGCGTGTCAAGCTAAACAATACTATTAGTCGTAGGATACAATTCCCTGTTGAAAACAACGAAAGTTTTATTGTTTATCTGTAGCCAATTTTAAGTTTACAAAAATGGACGCTATGATAAGTTAATTACTTAGAGCCTATTGGGCTATTTGGGAGTTGAAGGTAACTATGTAAAATAAATATCTCTCAAGTTAGATATACTGATCTCCATGCTAAATAAATAAATGTATGTTTAAATTTTTAGGTTTGAGAATGATAAAAAATTGCTATTTCAGTGAAAAACAAAAATAAGTTTTAAACCTTTTCTAACAATAGCACATTAGAAAAAAAAAATAAAGCGCAGTCGATATATGATATTAGTTTTGAAACAAATAACATTTTTCTGAAAATAGAAGAAATATTTTCATGAAATTTCCATAATTATTAAAAACAAATCATTCCATTATTTCAATTTATATACTATGCGTCATAATTAAAAAATGTAATTATTTTATTATCTGTTTTAATTTTATAAAAACATAATAAATGCATTTTTGAGATGGAATTTTTCTCTTAAACAGTCATACGACTCCATTAGAAAAATCCGCTAGCTTGAAAAATCACTGTACGATTGACATGAAAAATATAGGACCGTAAACTGAAAAGTCTGAAATAGAGTGCTAAAATTAATTCAAACAACGCTGATTTCTTTTAGCGAGCTTCAAGAATTCTTGCATAAACGTGAGATAATTGCATAGTTCCAAGATCAGCCAGCTGAATATAACACTAGTAAAAGAATAACAAGCAATACAATAACTTAAAGTGGTCATATTTGCAAAAGTTACGTGTCTCATCCCTCAAACGGTTCATAAACGGCAATTTTCTGAAAAGTATTTGGAATAACGAAATTAAAAGAAAAATTATCACGGCTAGACAGGCTCTACTAGTTTAGAAATAGCTTATAGTGCGAATAAAATTCTTTTTATGTTTTATATACACATCTTTAAGAAGCATAAAAAACATTTGCTTGTATTATTCATTACTCAGAAACCATTTTACAAACAAAATGTTTTAGTTTTTCTTATTCGAGTTTCGGATTTTTGTAATATTGAACGTGTTGCTATTTTTGAGAAAATGCTCTTAAACAATATGTCTAAAATAGACCTTTTTGATGATTTCACACATCATTATGTTGTTTCAAAAATACCACAAGCCTAGTTAGATTTTTATAGATGATCTTCGACAAATACTTCGCTAGCATTTTTTTATTTCACATTAACAAGTAAATACTCCCGGGTTTTGCGTCGCATATTCAAATGTCGTCAGTTTTTATTTATAAGATATTGGTTTGAGAAACAGTCTAATCAAAAACCCGTAATGTAACATTAGGTATTCCAAAGCATTACACTTTGTATATGCACACAGAGAAAGGATATTTTTTTCTAAATGCATCATTAGAAACTCAACCAGACTCAATTAAGCTTACTAGTCGCCCTGTCAGATCCACGAGGAAGAACATAGTAAATCATTTTTTGGCGATTCCAAGTTACAATCATATTCTGGTGGCTCATATAATAATGTCAACGTACGTAAAGGAATGCGCTGTACATGAGAGGACATATCAGCTACAAACTCGCACCCAAATATACGTGGTTTTACGGTTCCGTACCTCAAAAACAAAGACGGATTCCTTATAAGATCAAGAAAATTAATATCTGCAAATAGTTTAATAGAGATACTATGTACTCTTAAATATTCGTAAGTGCCTAAACGTGTACGAAACCTGCGAGTTCTATCCGTGCTTGGAGGTTCTTACAATATTTAAACTTTTCGTTAAGACAAGGTATATCGTTTTATACCAATTTACGAGTGGCGTTGTAATTTGTACTCCAACAAATTATTGTTATATTCAAATTGTAATCTATTATACGACTACATTACGAGTGAAATGTAGGTATCTTATTTTTATAATATTTGTTTTCGACGTTACCTCCGTCCTGTATAATCGATAAGCGTCTCCTATAACGATAAGTAGTCCCCGAATGTAGTATTGTTTTGAGACTGTCTTTTACATACACAGCTTATTTTTAAACTTTTCTGAAAAAACCTGATTTTTTAGATTCGGGAATACAGAATATGATGATTATAATGAATGTAATTTTCTTGTTTTTCATGCTATTCTACAGCTACTATTTTAACGTCAACTAAATATCATTGGAGTGTTCTTTTAATTTTTGGACTTCAATGTGTAATAAAACAAGTCATTTCTGTGATTTTCTGAACATCTCATCCCGTTTTCGAGTTACACTATTCAAAAGGGTTAAATGTCGTGTACAGTATGCATAGCTCGCCATCATCGAAGCGATAGGACGCGATATGGCGATTTGCAAATGATCACTTTATTCGGATTTGAATATAAAGAAAAAACAATATTATTTCACAGAAAAAAAAATATCGATTATCCTGATAAATCCGTGTTTTCCTTGAGTTTTTTTTTCAGGGCTCCGTAGGCAAATGGCGGAAAACGGAAATAATTATAACTTCTTCACGTCTGTCCGTCGGTCTGACGTATATATATACTTTCCTTTTAAGTTCGATCGCAATGAAGTTTTATAGTAAAAGATATATTAATTACGTTAATGTCTAAAATAAAGACACTAAAACTTTTACTTTATATGGGCATGGCGATTAAAAATATTTTTTTTGTTAATGTCATAGAGAGGAGCTTGATAGGAAAGGTTTTTTTTAAATGCAATCGATAATGTCGCATACGTGTTTTTGTTACGCTGTATCTTTCGCGAGTGATCCTCCGAAGTCTGGTAACTCTAGTAACTCCAAATTTTCAGAATTTCAAATAATATGTCTCTCTTCAACTCAACTCTAAATTTTTGTGAAAAATTTAAAAAAATCAAGATAGCGGCATTTGGTAAACATTGAAAAGAAAAATTGTTTAATTAATTTGGATTAACAAAAGGAAGTCGAGTTATGTTTCTTATGTCTGTAAAACATAAGGCTCGGTAATGCTTTGCTTGGCACTATGTGTATTTATGGAGTGAAAAATATTATTACTATGTCCAATAGGTTAAACAAATATATTACATACGGATACAATAACTATGTAGGTAGAAACGGATATCTATAGTGTGTGTACTACTCATATTTATAAAGTTAATCTTATTCGATATTTTGTTTATGATGGTGAATCTTTTAAAATGAATTATGATGGAGGAAATGAGATGTTATTATTTTTTTATTGAAAATTCAATTATCTCTTCGTAATTAAGGTTTACGTAAAAAAGGTTCTAAAATAAAAAGTCTCATGGAATAATTTCATCTTATATTTTGGTGAGAAATCCAAAAATATATTCTTGTTATATCCGTTCATAATTAATTGGTGTAAAACAATATATTTCACAGATATAACTGATATTCGTGTGCTATGTACAAAACATCACTTTTTAAAAGATTATTGCAAAGTCAATTCCAATTTAAATAGTTGAAAGATTTATTGGATATGAAAATGAAATAGCCCTGCACATCTGCATAGAGCACCCGTTTGTGCCCGAAATTTTCAAATCACGCAGCAATTGATTAAAAAAGTCGAGCCGGTCGGTCAAAGATATCAAGTTAGAATTATTGAATACTAAAGTCTAGATCTCCTTTGTTCTTTAAAAAGCTTCTAACTGAACGCTATAAAATATGTCGCAATTTAAATATCATTATTGTGATACTAAATTATTTTCTAAGCTACTGAGGGTATTTCAGTTGAATTAGAATCTTCAAATTTGTTACGATGGGAGGTCTCATAGCGTAAGTAAAGGGTTAATCAATGAATAGGGAGGTCTCATAGCGTAAGCAAAGGGTCTAATCCGTAAATCATTTATTTATTATTTTACGGCAATTTATAACGTGATAATCCAAATTTTTCTGGTTTTTCGATTTTAGTTTTGTTATATATTTGTAAAATACTTATTTTACTCGGTATGACGGTATGTCCAATCAGGACGAGAGTTCCACTCGTCGTCTTTTTGTAATTATTGTAGTTATCCTATTGATCAGGCAATCCAAAAATTCAATAATTACACATAAGGTACCTTTGTTGTTTCCGTATATGTAAAGATTTACTGTTATGTGGCAAACAGTGAAACAACAACACAAATCCAATCTTCAAAAATAAATAGTTTCAGTGAAACAGAAATTAGGGAATTTGAAAACTTTTATAATATTCAGGAAAATCTTAATAAAACAGCAAATATTGAAATGGTTTTATTTTGACCCATTTATATTTGTAGTGAAAATCTTTCATGCAATTCGGTTGTTGAATTAAAACTTTAGTTCCTTCAATTTATTAACACGTAAATCGCTCGTGTTATCAATTATAATAATAGGGGCAATAGCAATGAATAATCAAAACAATTCTCTTCATCCGAACGCTTTATAATTGTTAGCTTTGAACTTTATTTAGTAACTAGCCACCTGCCGAGTTGTCGCCGGGCAAGAAGAGCCATGATGCCAAGGTTAATGCAAAATATTTATTTACGAGTAATTAATTAACAGAACTCTCAACGGTTTAGCTATTTATTTAGTGTTGTCGTTGAGTACGTAATTTTTCAGCATAATATTGTAATATAACCACGATTACGACAAACAATATCTTATAGTCAGCCATAGATATGCTGATACTTTTTTGTTGGTTTCATTATCATATCTTACTACATTAAAGTGTTATTTTAATATAATATAATTGCTTAATTTATTTATTATAACTTTGCAAGAGAACACGAGACTTAACGGAGTAGATTGTTAATTATTATAGATTACCTAATCTGTAATGATTAGCAATCTACGTCGTTAAACTTGTTTATAGATTATATACTGCCTACAAAATATCTATATGTTATTTTAAAGTGACTAAAAAACTTTAAGTCCAAAAACTCTTACGTTTCAAAAATATACCATGAACTTTGTGCACACCCAGGCACTACGAACTGTACGATGGTGAAAGTTTTACATCAAGTGACCCTCGCCGGTTTGATATGAGACAATTATGAACATAACACGAAAGTAATTGACAAAAGTAATTATTACCGGAATCAACAGTGCGTATCCTGCCGAACGTTTCATTCCAGTAATTGAGAGAATACATAACTAAGGATGTTCTCTAGCAAATAATATCTTTTTAGCAAACCCAAAGTGGCTATAAGAAAATATGTGCGTGTTCTCCTATTGTTATAAGTTTAAATATCTGTATTTTTGCGTAAATATACCATTTATTTTTTTTCATTTCGGTATTCATCTCTTAATTTTTGTTTAATATTTATCATTTACTATATTTAAAAATATTTATCATGTCAAACTCAAATAAAAAAAAATATCTGTAAACCACGAGTAGAACTCACGACAGGAGGGTTCCGTACATATTTAGGCCCTTATAAACATTTAAAGTTGCAACGTATGTCCATTAGACTGTTTACAAATATTAATTTTTCACAACATAAATATACTGTCTAATATATCTTTCACCGGCGTTAAAGTATCGTGCATATTTCGAAAATTATAACTAGGATAATCGCTACAGTTTTCAAGGAAACTTTGCGGCGAAAAATTGTATTTTTTATAATTTTAAGATGAGTAGATGGGGGGGAGAGCACCTAGAGAAAATATAAACCATATTTTTCAATGTTTACATTAATTAAAATTTTAAAAAAATTATTTAAAAATTATTCGTTTCCAAAAATATCCCACACTACATTCAGAATTTTAAAAAAGTTAGAATATTTTATTAACCCCTCCCCCCAAATTTCTATCTAAATATTTTTGGGTGTTTGCTATTGAAATTTGTGCTTGTTAGTATATTTTATCGCCACACTAAATTTCAAGTTTCTACGTCAAGTGGTTTCTGTTAAAAACGACTGTGACGGACTGACAGACACGTGAGTGATCTTATAAGGGTTTCGTTTTGTCCTTTTGAGGGATGAAACTCTAAATATTTGATTTTATTTGTCTACTTGTCACTTATTAAGTAATTTTGGGACGCCATTTTTGTTAAATAATGAAATGCATATATTTTTTTACTTTTAATTGTATCTAAACGTTAACTAAGTGTAGTAAAATATTCGTCTCCATTTTTTTGTACGTATTTTGTAAAATTTAAATTTAAATTGAAGTCCATAAAGTTACAAGTTGATTTAGGCGATTTATGCCTTTTTCAAATTTTGCCAAATGTATGCAAAATTAGACGATCGCTCTAATTAACATGTACTTTTTAACAAGTGTAAACCTTTTTTAACGATACCTGTCAATTTTGTCAAATATATTATATCTTTTGATAATGTTGTCATCAAGTATTTGTGAAAACGTAGTTTACTTATTACATACGTGTCAATTAAATTAGTGAGATCTTTATAACTCACTTCCTTCTCTTCGGTCTACACAACAGATTGAAATAAAAGTTAGCCTTAACTAGGAAAAAAAAATAATAAACGTGTACTAAGTGAGGAAAAACATGAACAGAGATTGATGCAGGTGTAAATCAATTTGTAACCAGAAAGAATGTGAAAAATATTCACAGAAAAACAAGTCGGGGTTCGATTTCACTTAGAAAGCTTCATAGTCATTAAACTAAATAATAACATAGAAAAAAGATTGTTTTTGAAAAATGACTATGGTTTTACACGGATTTCTTCAGCTATTCCAGTTGGTAACAAGCATTTAGCCAGATAGTTCATTTAATGAAAATAACGCCACCGCAAACAAAATAATCAATTACCTAACCGCCCTACTTACTGTCCGTGCAAGTAATAAAATCACGATTAGGTATTTTAATTACACACCACCGCCGCGTGTGCGTTGACGGGCCTTAAATCTAATAACAGTGATGGCAAAACAAATACGACCAAGTGGCTAAAGAAGGGGGCGAGAGGCAATAACAATTATGATTCCCGATATAAAATGGGCGGCGAACCCTGGGCGGAAGTCTGCTCCAATTAATTACCTCCGCTGCGCGGAATGGGGGTGGGGGTAAAACTTGCAATACTTTCAGAATAATTTTATATCAGAGACTAAACTACCAACGTGAACTCATGAATAATGTTGCTGGCGGGTACGTGTGATTGACAAAGTGGACGGGTTTCCAAAAAAAGGTTTATTTGTTGAAACGTAGGTATTAACTAGGACGATCGATTAATTTTGCAAAAATGTGACTAGTAGAATAAAGACAGTTTAAAAATCAGAAGAAAAAAATGGGTATCATTATACCTTATAATGATGCTCATTTTTCCAATTTTCCAAATAGATCAGTATCATTATTATGTCAAAATATCAAAGGAAGGAGAAATTTACAAATTTTGGCGCATGCGGATAGAAAGTTACAAAAACTAGTGTTTTGAGCAATTGTAACCTAGCATAAAAATAACCTCACTAATTCTGTAACCTTTCAGTTGGTAATGAACGGGACTGGAGAAGTTTAGTTTCAAATTTCGTAGCGACGGTCGAAAATATTTGTCATTGAAACCATCGGAAACAATAAATTTGCGTATCCAATCAGTTTAAATCTCCGCACATACATATACACTACGCAGCTGTATTGGAGTGTATCGCTAAAGATATGTGAACAATACTACATCAATACCTGTAAGCATCAAGCCATATTGTTTTGCTCAAAAAAGCCATCAAGTAAGCGATCTCTCCCACATAATTAATAACAGTTAGCTGTGTTTTCAACTTAGTAAATCTACGGGACTAATAGCTTCCACTGATCTCAGATTGTTACAAACGAGTTAACAAAAGTTTTGTTAAATCGTGGCATTAACTAAGTTTTAAACTATGGTAGATCTAGCTCCCTGATGTGACTCAATATACCTCCAGTGAATGCTGCTTAGCTACATAACACCGACCTTATCGCACTTTTGTTAAAATATTGCATATTAAAATAGCTAATTATTCTCTTGGTCCGGATTTAAATACTAATATTATAATAATTAATAATATAATACAATGGGTCTGTTATTTTGATGACGAATTTACATTTCTACATCTTACTCTTTTTTATGATCCTCACTGGAAGGATTGAAAATATATTAATTTCGCTTTTCTTTCAGTCTGTATGTCTGTTCTGAATGCTGCACGTCCGAATCATTGAAAATATATGTTTCCTGACAAAACTTAGATAAAGGGTTTAATTACGTCAATAAATGCAGAAATGGAATGAAATTTTAACGTAATTTCTTAATTCAAAGATTAAGTAACTTTTAAGTCTATAGTTTTAATAATGGAATTGCATAAGATGAAGTGTTAATAAAGTTTAACTCTGATATTGCACTAACCGATTTATATCTACCTAACTTGCTTCTAAAAACTACCTATGAACCATCCCAATTAGTTGGTAATTTTTTGATAAGAACTTCGATAATGATGACGTGAAAAGTCATTTTACGCATTAGGTTTAAAGCAAAGTTGATTAAATCTATGCTAGATTACTGAGAAGCTGTTTCTTTTTTATTTTTATATTAAAATTATTGATTTAATCGTGATAGGCTTCTACTGTCGGACAGGTAATTAATTGATCAGGGCAGGTTTAAACATAAAGTGTAACAGTGTTTTTGAAAATGGCCATGCTGTTAAAGTACTTTTAACTTTTCATCGAAATAAATGGAATAATTTAGAGTATAAGGAAGTTTTAATGTATCATACATTATGCATTACAGGGTAACAAATATTTGAAACCTTCAATTTAACATTAAACTCTCCTTTAGGTCTTATTGAATGTAAATACAACTTTGGTTATGTTTTTATATGGCGTATTATGAAATGTTAATCCTGATTGTAATCGAATTATGAACCTTAGTATAAAACAAGGAACAAAATAGTCTAGCTTGTAACGAGCGATGCTTTGCTAATTTCTAAATTATGTACACACCCAATGACGGGTGAGTATTTTTATAATTCAGATTTTTTTAATAAATATGCTTTGTGTTCTCATTTCGTATTTTTTATCTATTACAATTTAATTAAGTATTGTTTACTCGTGGTATACTCACATAGTCATCTTGTGGTTAGAGCTCGTCTCAACAAACACAAAAATACGAAACCGAATTAAATACTGGAATGTTCTTTAATTTAGCGTACAGCGTGGGGTATCGTTTGATCGTGGGCTAATAAATATGGGTCTTAAAAATATTCTTTCCTAATTATAGGTAGTCCAGACAAAAGTTGGAGGAAAGCTGGAGCGATTATTTATAATTTTTTAAATATGCAATATGTTTTTACGCCCGTGGGTGATGTAGTATGTGATAGGAAATATATTTGCGTTGTGAAAAATTTACATTTGTAAATATTTTAATAGAAATACTACTTACCTTTAAATATTTAGAAGTGCCTATATATATATATAAATATATATTTATATATATATATATATATATATATATATATATATATTAATGTTCACGAAACCTTTGTAGTGTTCTACTCATACTTGATAGTTCTACTCGTCTTTTTTATAAATGACGGATGATACATCGGTTACAAAATTGACAACTGAATGTAATTTACTGTAAGCTATTATTGTCCATGATATTTGGATACGTCAAGATGAACCAGTAGAATTTTAGCAAATGCGTACTATTTGCAATAATTGAAGCTTCCTTGAGGATCCATTAATTTAATGAAATCATATAAATACTTAAAACCTGCATAAGACCTTTATAAAGGCCCATAAACTATGTTTGAAATTTCACGTATTTCGCTCGTACTTGATTTTCTGGTAGTTTCTTGTAAGAAAATATGCGTTATTTTATATCATAGAAGTTATTAATTTTTTTCATTTAGGCGGTTTTTGAACGAAATTAATTTCCATAATAAAGAAAATTTATAGATGGCACCAACATCCAGTTCAACTCATGGTGCCAATCTTGCTTCCAAGAATATTGAGGTAAGACAAATAACGATGAGTCCTATTATTTTGAACACATTCATCCCTTCATATATCAGTCTCAAATGTTAAAATAATATTTGATAGACTGGCCATCCTTTAATCAATGTACTGCAATACATTGTATTAAAATTAGCTTGTATGCGTTTCACATAAAGTCAGATTTTACGATGCGTTTCATGTGAATCGAATATACTGGCTTAGCGACAGAAACTTTGTATCTTTGTAATTGCATTCTGACAATTTTCTGTTATTTAATTTTAATCGCGTCTTCTTATGTTTCTAGACTACTAAACCTGCGATCAGTTGTGTACCTATCGTTTGATGCATACTTTATGGTTCGCGATTAGAGAATATTACTGTCCATAAAAACGACCATGATATTAAACATGTCTTATAAAATAAAAAACTATATCAAGAATCGATGATGGGACATTAAGACAAGTTATAATATTGAAATGCCGCGAGCACAATTATAAATGTGAACAATAGTAGCACATGTAATAATGTTCTAACGGCGATTAGACAGCGACGACAATATAACATGCTGTCACCATTCTAATACAGATAATTCATAGATAACTGGTTTTATCTAATAGGTCTAAATTGCATTAATCCATCCTCTTTCACGACTTCCATTTATTCTAAGTGACTGAAATCTTAAGAACACAAACTGGTCTAAGTTCAAATAATTATACAGCTATCAGGTCACGGAATCCCTGAGGAATGCTGTTGCGGGGCAGTTTATACCAGGTGCTTTTAAACAAAAGCTTTTTCTACCACTTTTCTTTTTACTGACACTAATGACTGAGAGATCAGAGATGTCGTCGCTAATAAAGCTGAAACTTTTATTTCTTATTAAGTAAAATGGGTGGAATAATACTTTTCCTACTTTATAATCCTTTTCAAATAAAATCTGAATTTATGGTTTCATGTTGAAATTAATGATTCTTGAAAATGAGTTAAAGAATTACATTAACATTTTTAAATACCTTTCAGACCTTTCATTTAGTGACAGTTAAGCTTAACACATAAAAAACAGATTAAGCGCGTGTCAAGCCGTAAATAATTTTCTATACTGATTATTTTGTTACATTTATTTAAGTTAAATGGATATTGCAGTATGTGCGCATGTGTTTAGTGAAATAAAATTATTTGAGAAATATCTTTTAGAATAAACTATTTTCGTCAACTGTGCAAATTATTATCAATAATCTTTTAGGTTACAGATAATTTATTTTGTGTATATTATAAATAATATTATGGAAATAAGCAACAGACGTCTAGCTTAAACCATTAGAGGTGCAATAAAATTAAATGCCTGACAGAATCGATTAAATAAATTTAAATAACGTTTTAAAGAAGATTGTTCTATACAATTTGATAGTTTATGGAAGTTTGATGAAAAATTAGTTTATTTAGTTTACAATTTATTTTAGTAAAGTGTATTTATTTAAGTACGTTGTTAATGTACAAATCAGAAAGGTGGTATCATAAAAAGTATTTTTTGGTTTTGCAAAATTATTAATCGAGGTATGTACCAGATTTTATTGTTTTAGAAAGCATAGCGGTTTTCATAATAATATTAGATATCTGTAATTTTTGTTAAGTAAATGTAAACTCGATTCAAATATACGATTTGAATATAATCCTCTACATTGATAAATGATACCGTGAGATAAAATTAAATTAAGAAAATGAAATTAACGTAGTCAACGTTAAAAGCAAAACTTTCGTTTACGAAAACTATTGTCTCCTTTGCTTTTATCTGGTTCATACTGCAAAAGTTACTCAGTTATTTTGCCAGTCCTTCGACAGACTAACCTTAAACTAAGTTTCAGTACAGAATTATATTTGTTATAATATTATTCATATCTTTTATATTATTTGAATTCCGTGGGACAAGGTAACGTTTATAATTTTTTATATCCATATGTTATCTGTATACTGTATATTTATGATTTGGTATTCTCTCAACTTTTGTTATGGAAATTTGCATGTGTATAATTAACCCACAAATTAAAATTTTAAAAAAATCTTTGATTTAATGTGAGCTGAAGTGTTTTCCTTACACCCCATTTAGTGTTATTTCGTGCAAAGAGCGTTCCAAAAATAAGTAAAGTATATTCCACGATATCTTTATTTAGTTACGATTCCATGATATCTATATTCGTCACTATTCATCAGATATAAGTTTCCAAAAGCCGTTTGCAATTTATTTCCATATCCTCAATGATCTAACAAAACGTTCAAAGGTCTGAAAAATTGTAATAAAATATAACAAAATAATTGATAATATTTTGGGTAAAAAAATAAGATAATATCTTTATAGATATAACAGCAGTTTTCAAAGCATACCATATCGGTAGTTGCATTAGCATTGTTTTGTTACCTTCATCCAATATGGTCAGTTTTCACATGTCAGTACATACTTCAACTCATACATGTGTAATGATTTTTTGGTGCATTAACATTGGAATAACTTAATATATAATTAAAAAAGGAGAAAAAAACTACTGAAGCTTTTTATATATATGTTAATTTAAGGAATTTAAATCAATTATTATTGTTTGACCATTAGACTTTTTGTTTGGATGTTGCTGTTATAAATACACTCACACTTTTTTCACACTTTTCCGTTTGATTATTTTAGATAGAAGATTTTAAACATCATATTTTTTATAGTTATTTTTTCACATAAAACTGCGTTATATATAATATCAGAATTAATTTGGTAGGTCGAACGGCGGTTTAAAAATTACATTTTTCGTTACTTTATTATGTATATTTTCTCTTCCTTCTTCTCCCACTTTTAAACAGGTTAGCAATTAAATCCTATAATTACTTTCCCAAAATGATTTTACACCATTTCACTCTACAATTCAGCTTTCTTGTTTACATGGTTTGATTTTAGACGGCTTTTAACAGACAGCTGGATGAACGGCTTCCGAAGTGAAACTAAGATCGATTGCTACCTTTTATTCCGTATTAAACTCTAAAAATATTAGTTTATAAGAACTTACCATTTACAGAAACATTATTATAACTAATAAAATATTATTGAAATACAGTAAATATATATGGGGACTCAAAAATTAGCCAAATACAATTTACATAAAGAGGAACTATATAAATTAACTGAAGGTATAAACGTCGAAACGCAATTACATAATGTAAAATAACTATGAGTTACGAGTAGCCTAACCTATTTTTAATATCTATTTTTAATCCCTAAGTGTACTGTGGATTATATAGCATAAGTCCACTATAGCCTAATCCCTTAAAAATAGAGTGATCACTTTATTGCAGTCTAAGGTATATACCGAGTCCTTTTTACTGCTATATACATGTATATATAAATATATTTATATATATATATATATATATATATCAATATATATATAAATATATATATATATATATATATATTTGTATATATATATATATATATATATATATATATATATATATATATATATATATATAAACTTACATATATCTAGTTTTTTCTTTTTCTGCAACTATTAGCTTCGACGCAGTTTAATTAGACTTTCCATATGTCTAAGCTTTTTATATAATCGGAATAAAAATAAATAATACTATTTTCAACAAAGTCAACTTCGTTGACGTAAAGCAATTTGCCAGCACTACTTTTATGACATCACAACTTAGCAGCACGAATCACACCACAGCAAAATTTCCGGTCAAAAAAAGTACATTAAATCATACTTAAAAGTGATTAAAACTGCTAAATAGTTTCAGTATAAAACGTGATGTTCTTACTCTTTATCCGACATACATAGTTATTGATGGTACTACGCGTTAATTTAACTTAATTTTAAAAATTCTTAAAATTAACAACTTAAAATCTATATTTATATTAAACATATTGTGTTATACCAATTATCTATCGATGGCCATATAAAAGAAATGGCGAAAAGAACTTGTAATCTTTAAATAAATGTTGCATGTGAAAGGTTTTACGTCACACTTATGGAATAGTATTGTTACTGTATTTTCAAAATAGACTTTAAGCTTTGAATTTGGTTCGTAATCTCGCTCTTTGGGTTGTATTAAGATGTGACACCTATTATCTCTGAAAAAAAAATCTGTTAATGTCGCACTTACTAGGGATGTTCAAAAATTACCAATATTTGTATGTTAAAGGTAATTAAGGTAAACAATGGTAAATGGAAACAGGATACACTATTATTAATTAAATGAAATTACACATGAATTATTATGTAATTTCAAACACAGCCTCCATTTAACTTGTCAATTTATTTTAAACGTAAAAAAGTTCGGATAAAGTTTGGATGGTGCAGGAAAAAAATGTTAGATATGTAAATATTTACGTAATCAAATGTAATCCACATAACTTTTAATTTACATTTTTATAAAACAGTTAACTATGTATTCATATACATAGTTTACTATGTGCACACATACTCTTTCCCAAAAATTCATAATTATTTTAAACGGTTAAATAACAATCGCCCTCTTACTTTTAATATTTTGTTTTATCAAATTCATTGCATGGTATTTTACTAACTAGAAAAAAAATTGGTGATATCATGCAAAAGTTATTTTAACTTACTCCCGAGTGCTCCACCTTTTTCCACCCAATATTCAGCTTCTCCCCCTCACTGCCCACGCGCCGCCCTCCCACGGTCGGCGTCTGTCCCGAAGGCTCTAGCGCTTCGCCCCTGTCTCCATTAACCTATTGCTATGCCCAGACAGTAAATCATGTTGACGCGATCAAACACAGCCGACTAGGGCGTGTTGTTTGTATCTGGGCTATAAAAAACAAGAGCCCCACAATTTGTTTGAGCAATTATGAAGTATACTTTCTTTGTGGCCTGTTTGCTTGTGTTCTATGTTAGGTTTTGGGTTGGGAGATCATCTGACGGTCTAGAAGCTGATTTTTAAACTACAGCAAACGAGTATTGACATGTATAGCAACCCTCACGGTTATGTTAAAGGTGACCTTTGTATTAATACGAGTAACAAATACGCATACAGAATTTTTTTGACTACGTTATATTGACATTATTTTACTACAATACTGTACATGTTTATATTCACTTTGCATAGAGTATTATGCCGTACACTTTTGTGATATTTGCCATGAATCCCATAAAAGTTCAATTCGACAATTAATGTCGGAAGGTTGGAAAACAATATTACATTACACAGTTTCTGACGGTATTTACAAATTATTTGTGAAGAAAGAGATTCTTCTTTAAAGAAAACAATTATAAATTAATGGCACAATATACTAAATTATAATTATTATAATAATTATTGAATATATTTGGCGTTAATTTTGTAGAAATTCATTATTCACAATTAAATGAAACTACGTGATGTACTATTATTTCTACTTTCTTTAAGTTCTATACCACGACCTAGGTTTCGTTGTAGGAATCTTTTTACAAATAGCCCACCTGAAGATGTAAAACAACGAAACCTGGGTCGTGGTAAAGAACTTAAAGAAAGTAGAAATAATATCACATCACGTAGTTTCATTTAACTTTAATTATTATTAAATTTGGTCCCAATGAAATTAAGTAAAGAAGCTTTAAATAATAAAAAGGCATAGGTTTTAATGTGTATGCAAATCGTTTTAATGTTATTTTCCCCATAGAGTGTTACAACGATTTATTTAGCCAGCTTTTAGGATCATGTTGGTTGGACATATGTAAAACAGCGTGTATGTTTATTACATATGTTTGTAATTCTTTTCGACAAAATATTTTGTGACGTATATTATTTTATTGAAATTAACAAAATGGGAAAATTTATGTTAGGGTAGCGTATGTTTAGAAGACTAGTAACGTAAATACTGTGTTTCATATTCCAAGTGGACTGGGGGTTGTGTTCGACCTTGGACGTGAAACAACACATAAAATAATGCAGGTTCGACTACTTTTTCCTCCTGTTTTCAGGTTGTAAGGGTTGTTTATGATTAAATAATTGTAAAGCAAAAATAAATGCGGCACGGATTGTTGACGCAAAACGTCTTTCATTTCGGTCGGAGGGGGGGGGGGGGGTCACTTACAAAAACCATATATAACGAAATATGTTACGGCAAGATCGCTTATAACTTTGTAAGTATAACACCCACCGGAATTAATTTAGTACCATAATTTAGAGTGCATATGTTGCTGACGTAAATGGTGCTACAGTCGCTTGATTCGGAACTAAATTTACCATCGCGCGCTGTGTTTAGTGATTACTCAGCAGTACATTGATCGATTCGAGGGACAGTGGTCGCGTTTAACAGAGCTCACGACGTTATAATAAGTGTGATACATAAAACTTATACCATTACAAGTAGAATTAAAAAAAAATTTTTTTTGCAAATTCTCGACGACTGCTCTACTATGGTGCCAACGCGTGCGGTACGTAAGGTACAAAACTGGCGTGCAAGAACTCGGTTGGATAGAGAGATTCCGGCTATCGACGACTCGCTTTGACCTCGGCGGAATATGTTTTTCTCTATAGGGAACGTGTTAGACTTTTTCTATTACACACTCTCTAGAGAGGTGTTTCACGTATTCCATTGCGGCTGTGTCCCTGACACAGCATACCCGTTTTTTTATTAAACAAGCTATATTTGTATAATTCTGAAATGATAAAAACTATACTTCCCCTATAAACTTCGTATAAGTAGTGCTGTCATTTACAGCCTTTAAAATTATGTTCACCGATCAAAATGTAGGTTTACAATTCATTCAGTTGACACTGAATGAATTGTAAACCTACAAAAAAAAAATTTAGAGGAAATATAATTTTAATTTATTTTAAGGACAGTATGTACATAATTAAGTTTTTAGTATACTACATACGTTTTAATTATTATGGAAACTTATTTAAGTTACTAATAAATCGTTATGTATCAAATATTTCGTTAATCTTACGTTCTCGTAAAGCAGATAAATCACAATTAGGATTACGTGGTAATCATTTCAGCTTCATTTTTTAATTATTTTTTGAAATAATATCAACTGCAGTACCATTTAAATAGCGCTATATTATAAGAATACTAATGTAACTAATAAATAAATGAAAATATTTACACGATACTTTTATTTTTCATCTATCGATGCGTATTCAATACAATTCATTCATGAATCTGCGATCCGAGAAGCCCCGAAATTTTCATCTAATATTGAAGAACGATCGTCTGTAGGCCCAGCAATATCCATTTCCGCATCGACGACGATAAAATAAATACAAGAAATCCAGGCGTAAAACGGCGAGTGCTACCTTTTTTATGATGTATTCTTCTAAGTAGACAAGAAATGTAATTAGTAATATCCTTAGCGTAAATTGGACTTCGTTAGATACTTATGTAAAGTAGTAAAGGAGATAACGATAACGAAAGCAATAGCTAAGTTATGCGAGAAATAACTTACCCCTAACAGATCTCTTTATTAAGCGACCTTACTTATTCTTTTAAATATTTAGCCATTGGGAGTGTCATTGGTAATGTTCTTGGCGTAAGCTGCATTTCTTTAGACATTTTAAGAAAAAAAAGCAGTAACAGTGATAACAATAACGAAGGCATTACATAATAAACGAAAAAATAACTTTTTAATAATAGTGCTTATTATTCACAATTAAATGAAACTACGTGATGTAGTATTATTTCTACTTTCTTTAAATTTATTTAACCACGACCTAGGTTTCGTTGTATTACAACATCTTCAGGTGGGATATTGGCAAAGATTAACTCTTAGGAACAACCAACAGTATTTATATGTTGCAAACACAATAGCGGAAGCCTGCTTTGTGCGGATTTTTCATTGTTTATGTTAGTAAGTTTATTGCAGGGGCGTAGAGTAGGTTTTATTATATTACCGAGACTTATACAATATACCAGTATTTTAGTGAGGGTAATAAATTCAATTGTTGTTATTATGTGAGGTTATACAATGCAAACTTTACGGTGTATGTAATAAAATTAAATGGAAGTTATTATCGGTAATATATTTATATAAAAAGTATTTGAAAGTAAGGCCAAGGTAATACACTAATTCTACATATCTCCGGTTTTGTATATTCATATATTTATTTATTTATTTGTTTT
Source organism: Druceiella hillmani (assembly GCA_039881145.1). Taxonomy (NCBI): domain Eukaryota; kingdom Metazoa; phylum Arthropoda; class Insecta; order Lepidoptera; family Hepialidae; genus Druceiella; species Druceiella hillmani. The sequence continues at coordinate 26,351,066 of JAYKKI010000011.1, read as the reverse complement.
AATTTTTTTTTTGTTTTTTTTTTGTTTTTATTATATATACTTATATTTATATGTGTATTAGTGCTGAAACAATTTTCAGGGTACTGTAGTATCAATATTATATATTTATATTATATCTAGAAGATATTAAGAATGGGTGATGATATTATATTCAGTTGTTCATTTAATATATTGACCTTGATATCTTTTTTATGTCTGTTTATTTCTAATGTTTCTAGGATATTAAGCTTATTACCTTTTGTATTTATTTGTAATATGTAGGGGGGAATTATCAGTATGGGGGTGATGGTTATTAGACACATCTCACTTTGCTAAACATCTCATTGAAAATAACCATCACCCCCATACTGATAATTCCCCCTACATATTACAAATAAATACAAAAGGTAATAAGCTTAATATCCTAGAAACACTAGAAATAAACAGACATAAAAAAGATATCAAGGTCAATATATTAAATGAACAACTAAATATAATATCATCACCCATTCTTAATATCTTCTAGATATAATGTAAATATACAATATTGATACTACAGTACCCTGAAAATTGTTTCAGCACTAATACACATATAAATATAAGTATATATGATAAAAACAAAAACAAAAAAAAAGAAATTAAAAGAAATAAATAAATAAATATATGAATACACAAAACCGGAGATATGTAGAATTAGTGTATTACCTTGGCCTTACTTTCAAATACCCTTGCTTTTGTATAAATATATTACCGATAATAACTTCCATTTAATTTTATTACATACACCGTAAAGTTTGCATTGTATAACCTCATATAATAACAACAATTGAATTTATTACCTTCACTAAAATACTGGTATATTGTATAAGTCTCGGTAATATAATAAAACCTACTCTGCGCCCCTGCAATAAACTTACTAACATAAACAATGAAAAATCCGCACAAAGCAGGCTTCCGCTATTGTATTTGTAACATATAAATACTGTTGGTTGTTCCTAAGAGTTAATCTTTGCCAATATCCCACCTGAAGATGTTGTAATTCAACGAAACCTAGGTCATGGTAAAGAAATTAAAGAAAGTAGAAATAATACTATATCACGTAGTTCCATTTAATTGTGAATAATGAATTTCTACAAAATTAACGCCAAAGATATTCAATAATCAGTGCTTATTATATAAAACCATAGAAATGCATTACCTAGTTTCTTAGGCTTTTACCCCAAGAAACATAGATTTTTCTTTACGGTTACTTTCAGTATTAATGTACAAAATTTAAATTTTAAGAAATTTGGAGATTTTGTGAAAAAATAAAATCAAAATTTGGAAAAAATTACCTTACTCTTAAAGAACTCGTTTCGACGTAATTGGTCCACTATTTGAATTGGTCCACTATATTTCATTTCTGTCCATATTAGCAAATAAAGATAAAATTGGACAGATAATTTATGTTTGTACATTCGCCTTTTCTCCGTTAAAATTTGAAATAACAAAAATTAACAGCAAAAACAGGTGAAAGGAAGGGAAAAAACGAACCTTAGACGATCGATCATACGAGTACAATGAAATTGTATGAAATGCGACGAAAGAAATTATATTGATAAATTATGCATTTTGCGTTTATTCTTTGTTACGTTTGCATCATTGAAACCAATTAACAAATTGCTTTCATTTTCTCCATGTTTGCTAATACGAAGTATGAACGTCATTTCTAACCGAAAGCGCAAGAGTCAGAAGCGAGTTACATCTCGCCGTGACCTGCCATCTGGGTTTATGTCGCCTAGTTTTGTCCTTCAAATATTTTATTTTATATTTATAGTCGTATTCTTACGATGCGCATTGATTTTGAAAACGACTTTGATCATTGCAATTATTAAATATTTATGATTTTTTTTGTTTCATAAATTTATTTTCACCAATATTTATAAGTTTAGCATTGAATTAATCTTGTATTATTTCTATCCATGGTGCAACACTTGGTTTATAACCTTGGTTCGTACCTACTGTTGGCAAACCAAACTTCGTATTGTACACATTATTGAAATATATCGACGATCACGATATATTGCTAGAATAAAAATCCGGTTATGATGGCACAAAATAAATTATGTAAATTTGGTCAGCATTAGTGCAGGGTTATCCCTACACTAATGCTGATGTTTGTATAGAAAGTTGTTATCGTAAATAAGTATTACTAGCGTGACCCGTGCGAAGTCTTCGCATTATAAATGATTCAACTCAATTTAATAAATCAAAATTGATTGCAGGTATTCAATTCATTTCTAATTTTGCACACTGCTTATTACGTTTTTATTCCATTATGAAGCTCAGATGACAGATCAAACAAATATTTTACTAAAATTGACATATAGAGGCGCAAGTATCAAAAGCATTGAGCTAAAGCGCCACTTTATTTATACGTGAGTGGATTTGAAATTAAACAAAAATTTTACCGACCGTCAATCATATTAACGTTGAGCCGTTAGATGGCAGCATTGCTGTTTTGTGTATATAATTTTAATAATTAATTAATTTGCAAAAACAATAGCAATAATACATTTTTTAGTTGTGGATGCCGCTAGAGCAAGCAATTATCTATAAAATGATATATAATTTATGTGGATTAGTTGTGAGGTTTTTTCTAAAAAGGGAGAGTAACATCTTAACCTTAGCGTATTAATATATATGATGATGATGATGATGATATGATGATGATATTTAAATAAAATGAATGTAATGATTATACCTTTAAATGTATCATAGGTACGTTGCAAAGATCGTATGCTGGTGTGTTTTTATAAAGCAAATAGAGTTATATATCCAATTGGTTCATTATCTATATTATAAAAACTATATAGTAAGTTCCTTCATATTAATCATATAAATGTATTATTTAATGAAATAATTTCACTATACCATATTTCGACTCAGTAAACCGATTTTCATTTTTTTATTTGCATACGTATTGAAATTTTAACAACACTCATAAAAATATGAGCAATGGTAGAATATTTAGACTCATACACCGAAATAAAATAAGGTAAAATTAAATTTGTTTAAAGGGAAAGCAATGTTAAAAGTTAAAAAAATTATTGTACATTATATAAACCAAAATTTACTTGAACTGTTTAATAATTTGAGCCTAAAATTTTATACGAATTCAATAACAAATAATAATTGCAAAAATCTTAGACAATGAAAAAATGCTTAGTGATTACATGAAACACAAACTAAACCTAATAAAAAATAATTGGCTTAGAGAGAAAATGTAAGCTGACATCAATATATAAAAGGAAACTTACTTAATTTAATGTTATTTTAATTATATGAGATATAACAAATTCAATGTTGTTTTTATTTAATATACATAAGATAAAAAGCTTCATGATTGAATAAAATATTAAGTAAATTGGATATAAACATTATGTTACAAAATAACCCATAAATTTAAGAAATCCCACAATTTATTTATTTTTTATTATTGGCCTTTAAATAATATCAATAGGGTATTTGACTGATGTCGATATTTTTTATAAAAATGTTTTAAAACTGTAGAGTGGGTTTAAAAAAACCTTGGGGTGAAAAAAAGTAATGCAAATAACAAACGATTAATCGAAATTTCTAAATAGGAAAAGTGTAAATTTTTAGTTCATTATATTGAAGAAAGTTATGAATGAATTTAGTTTCCACACAAAAAAAATGAGAAAATTATATTGCAATCTATAACTTAAACGCAATATTTAAAGAGATACTAAAAATATTTAATAAACTGTAAATTAAAAAAGTGTAAATTTTTAGTTCATTATATTGAAGAAAGTTATGAATGAATTTAGTTTCCACACAAAAAAAATGAGAAAATTATATTGCAATCTATAACTTAAACGTAATATTTAAAGAGATACTAAAAATATTTAATAAACTCCTACTATAAGGGTATAATGAATGCTAAATAAATGGCCAGTGACGTCATAAGCCAGTCGTGTTTCGTATGGGGCGTTTTCGCGCGACTCGTGGTTCATCAGTTTTTAAGTCGTTATAACTTTGTAATGAAAAGACCTAGGTACGATATATTTATTTTAACCTTTAAGTTTTTAATGTTATTACTTATTCTATTTTAGTAATAAAATATATTTAGTTAAATACCCTGTTTATTGATATTTTGCTTGTTTGAATCTGGTCATGTAGTTCGCTTAAAAAGTAAGCGTAATTTAACATTAATATATTTTTCAATCGCCGAACCTGTTAGACGAACAACGTGATAAGTAAATTGTTATAAATATATAAATATTGAAGAAAAAAAGTTAACTCCGATGAACTCTTTCAGTTTTTTAAAAATTAAATCAAACTTTGCCAATTTTTCCCCAAAAATGTTTAAATCATTGATAATGGATATAAGTGAGTGTTATGTTTCTTGTAATATTTATAAAGTAAAATAGCCGTTTAAATATTTCGGATCAAATGACAAAAAAACCTATGAATAGGGTTTTCTATTGAAACGTATCGTTGTTAGAAGTGAAGGAGAATCGTTTTGGATCATTTAGTGCAAATAATGCATAGCCGCCTAAACTTGTACGAAGTATGAAGGAAAGTTTTTAATATCACAAATAGTGTCGTTTGTGTAAAGACACACAGCTGGAAGTTGGTAAGTAATAAGCGAAAAATATTGAATACTTTACGTCAAGTGGTTTACTTTGGTGATTTACAAGGTTTACTTTCCACCGAACACCATTTACGCGTGTCACGTTAATTAGTTAATTATTTGTTTTAGTTTAACACCGAGAGGATATAACCCTATTTATGTAAGATTTTTTTCATAAATCTGACAATAAATTTTCCAGCTTACTATTTTGTATCTTAATTTTATTCCTTTTGCAACTTGTATTTTTAAATCTAGTCTTTGCTCAGCGAATAATTTCCTCGAACAAAGAAGATTTACTTTTCGAATATTTTCGTTGGCATAATTTTTGGAACAAACAACGCCTACCGGTTTGGGAGTTATTGGAACAGTTTTCAGTAAAGTGCAATAAACATTTAAGAAAATTCACGCTTAAATCCATTTTTCTCTTATATTTGAATTTTGCGAAATTTAAATCTCAATAAGAACAAGTATGCTTTTATTTCTGAGCTATAGTATTTAAAATAAGAATTGAAATATTTTATTAATATATACAGTGGCGGATTTACCCTAAGGCCCAGTAGGCCCGGGCCTAGGGTGGCCAGATATTAAGGGTTGCCAGATATATTGATAACGACATTAACAAGAAATAACTCAAATGCAAAGTATCGTATCTTAATATATTAATGGCTCGCGTACCATATGATTATAATCTTCCTAAATCACTATTTTTGGGTACCATAGTATAAATATTTTCGTACATATAAAATAGTTCGTACGTTTAGTTTAATAAAAGTTTTCTAGGAAGAATAGGTAAGTATTTACTCGTATTGTTATAACGTCGCGTGGTGCGCCGCTGCTACCCTGCGCCCACCCCCGCCCGCTCCTTAACTCGCTTGCCCGCTCGGGCCGCTCACGCACGACGGTGATAGGTGTCAACAGTAGTGTGCGTATAGCAATTGCAGTGAGCGGATTAAGTTTTTTACTAATTTGGTAACGACATTCGCGACGCGATGTGTATATGTACTGCTATATTAACATAAATATTTTTTATTGTCTATTACACGTAAAAACTTTGTGTTGCATAATTAATATGGACGGAAAGAAAAGGGTAAGGTTAAGTGGGACTGAGTATCGCAAGCTAGCTAAAGAAAAAGATGATAAACAAAAGGATACGATTAAAAAAACGCGAAAATTAGACTATTTCTTTGCAAAACCGTCAACCTCAACAGATATTAAAGATCCTATCATTGATCCAAAACTCGACATTCCAAGTAGTAGTGGCGCTCCGTCAACGTCAACTGATGATTCTGCAGTGTTTTGCAGTGCAGTGTGTGATTCAAGTGAAAATACTTTGACGATTGTGGCAAGTACATCAAAAGAACAAGCCGAAGAAGTCCCACTTGGAATGCAGCTCAATCCTCCGGACCAGGAGGTCAACGAAATCAGCGACGATCCAGCTAAATGGACAATCGACGAGTTCACGCGTGATCACATTTGTAAGAACGGAGCCAATAAAAACATCCAAAATCATTTCCCTATGAGTGAGCGCATTTACAAAGATAAAGCGCGACAGTTGTCCAGACATTTATTGGAACGTCAGCTTCTAAATGGTAAAAAAGTTCCGCGAAAGTGGCTAATTTATTCTAAAAGTACTGGATGTGTTTTTTGTGGTCCTTGTCTGCTTTTTAATGGCGGGGAGAGTCAGTTCGACAAAAAGGAAGGTTTCAATGACTGGAAAAATTCATATTATCGAGTATCAACTCATGAGAAATCGCCTACTCACAAATTATCTATTCTGCATATGAAAGAACGAAGCAACGCGTTAGGCATTGATTGCGCATTAACAATGCAATTAGACGAAGAAATAAATTAGTGGAAAAACATTCTGAAAAGAGTAGTTGCATGTGTAAAAGCGCTTGCATCGTGGTTTGCCTTTTAGAGGATGCAACGAAAAATTTGGTTCAATCCACAATGGAAATTATTTGATGTCCTTAGAGCAAACACATTACACGTTATGGAAGTCCAGGCTCAAGATTTACGAGTTATCTTTCTTCAACAACATGAGAAGAATTCATTCGGCTTATGGGAAACAAAGTTTTGAAGACAATTGTAATGGAAATATTAACAGCAAAATATTTTTCTCTGATCATTGACTCGACTCCGGATATATCTCACGTAGACCAGCTCACTTATGTAATCAGAAATGTCCTGCCTAATGGATCACCCGTAGAACGATTCCTCAAGTTTATTCCAAACAGAGGCTACAAATCACAACAAATGACAGATGCTGTCACCTCAACTTTAACTGAATTGGGAATTGACATTTTAAACTGCCGCTGGCAATCATATGACAACGCAGCTAACATGTCTGGTATATACAACGGCCTGCAAGCTAAAATAAAGGAAATTTCACAGCGTCAACTCAGCGTTAGGAACACCTTCAAGCCCATTTCACAGTCAAAAGTCTATCAACGACTCGTTGGTTAGCTCGTGCATACGCATGCAAAAGTTTACGCGAATCCTGGAATGAAATCCATAAAGCGCTAGTCACTATCGAAAATGACACACAACAGAAGAGAAGCGTTATATGCGAAGCAAGAGGTATTGGTTTGAAACTAGAGCGTTTTTTGGGGATGTTTAATGGAACGCATTAACGCCACAAGTAAAAAACTTCAGAGTGTAGAAATGAACATTACCATTGTCATAGAACTGTACGAGGCTTTAATACATTTTGTTGGCGAAACAAGAGAGAATGTCGATGATTTCGACAAAAAAGCCACAAAAATATCCTTCGTACAGGAATATGAAAAAGATTTCCCGCGTAATCGAAAACGTAAGCTGCTTACTGGCGAGACAAATACAGGTGAAGAGATGCAACAAAAGAATGGTCGTGAACATTTTAGAATAAATACTTTATTTGTAGTAATTGATACATTGTCAGAAGAACTGAAAAGACGCCGGGATGCTTATAAATTACTCTACAATAAATTTATCTTTATTACTAACCTGACGAATCTAAGCATCTCAGAAGTCGAAGATAAGGCCAAGGCATTACAAATTATTTATTCTACTGACTAAGAAGACAATTTTACATAAGAATGTCTTCATTTTTATTCTCACTGCAGCATAAAAAATGAGGAGCGAAAGAGTGCAGTCAGCTTGTTGAAATGGTTACGAACCGAAGGTCTTCAAACCATTTACCCAAACGTGGATATTGCTCTTTGTATGTGTGTGTCACACCCGCCAGTAACTGTACAAGTGAAAGATCGTTTTCTTGTTTGCGCAGAGTTAAAAACTATTTACGCACAACAATGACGAAGCAGAGCTTAAACGATCTTGCTCTGCTTAACATAGAAGCTGATTTTTTAAGTAAATTGGATTGCGAAGATTTAATAAATGATTTTCCTGCGCTTAAGTGCAGACGAGTTTTGTAACACATCTATTAATGAACAACCTAAAATCATTTTAAATGTTTTATTTAAATGTCCAATCATCCCCGTAAAATATTATAATCTAGCAATCTAGTTAACGTTAACCAATTTTCTGAATCAATTAAAAACGGGCAATAAAGTAAATTAATTAATTATGTATCTAGTCTATATGATGGGTGCTGAGAAAGGGGCGGCACATTGCTTGGGGCCTAGAGCGGCTAGGACTGCAAATCCGTCACTGTATATATATATATATATATATATATATATATATATGTATATCTATATATATATATATATATATATATATATATATATATATATATATATGTATATCTATATATATATATATATATATATAAATATATATATATATATATATATAATAAATTATATAATAACTATTTTTTGACCAAATATTATTCCAATAAACAAAAAAAGACTGCAAAATATATTCCAAAATTAAATCTAAAATATAAAGTACCTATCTGTATAACTTTATAAATAATTTAATTTGTATATTATACCGTTCAACTCAAATAAAAATTTAATGAAATTATCGAAGTTCGTTTATCGATATCGTCACAGGGGCACTAAGTTAGGGAATAAATGCGACCGATCAGTCAAAAACTCATAGACCCGGACGAGGAAACATAACATTTGAAAAAAAAATTAACACTTGTGATATGTGAGTTTTCTCTTTAATTGATATCTTGCTAGAACAGTTTATGTAACATTTTAATGCACAACTAACTATTTTAACATCCTTACACGTGAATGTATGTAGCCTGGGTGAAAGACAGCTTGTATGAGCAGCTTGTATGTATGCATATAACAAAATTTATTATACTCCGGTCGTCCTTCTACGAGGCAATGCTTCTTCTATTGGAATTCAGTTCGGTGGTTTAAGAACATCTGCGTTAATATTATTACAGCCAAACGATTTTCATTGAATTGCGGAATGATTCGATTTGGCGTTAAATTAAAAACGCTCTATTGTATTATTACCTCAAGCGTTTATATAATATGAGCATGACAGTATCTTAGTAACATGACTCTGTTTAATTCCCTAAGTTGTTAAGGTCTTGTACTATAACAGTATCTTAGTAATAATATTAAAATGGTGGTTCATTAAAATCACTCTATTTGATTAGTCCGTGAAAAATTGAGAGTGTTGGGAGCATCTTAATATAACGAGGAAAGTGGAGGTCTCACGAATCTTCACGTGCCTTACTTATGCCTAGAACTATAAGCTATAAGTTATATTATTATACAGTGGCCAAAGATTTAATAGTGGCGCTATAAAGTGGCATCTTTGAATGTATAATGAATAGAAGAAACCCTCTGTGCCCTTCATGCCAGAAAACTTTTCACGTTTCAGCGACGGTTAGCGTATATAACAAGCAATTGTCCGGGGATTATGAAAGTGTTATTAATTTTGGTGTAAGACGTTGGTATACTCTAGGCGTCGATCAGGCATAACATTAAATTAGGAAAGTAATATTAAATTCAGAGTAACAAATTGGAATACCCTAGACATCGATTACACATAGCATGAAAGTAAGAAATGATTATTAATTTTGGAGTAACAAGTTGGAGTATTCTACGCATTAGTTAGACATAGCATTAAATTACGAAAATATTATTAATTTCAGAGTAACAAGTTGGGATATTCTAGGCATCGATTAGACATAGCATTAGAGTAAGAAAGTATTATTGATTCGGAGATACAATTTGGGATACTCGAGATAAATATTAGACATAGCGTGCGATTTTGAGAGTATTATTAATTTCGGAATAACAAGTGGGAATACTCTATGCATTCCAGCCTGTTACGTAGGCAAAAATAACATCAGTAAAATGATCTCAAGATTTAGCATCAATAAATCTTTAAAACGGTTAAAAAGAACTAAAGTTTCCGAGACCTTTCCATTTCAGTTTTTTTTATAAGCTCGTTTCTCCTTAACGCAAATTGTAATTGAACGAGATGTATGTAAGCTCTGGCATGTAATTACGTAATTTTATTAGTCAAGAGGCATATCCTTATGTGTATTAAATTCGTGTGTTTGTTAGTAAGTAATTTCATAATCAAGTATTACGCCATTCAGAGCTGACAACTAAGCGGAGTAAACTATGAGGATAAAGTCTTCCGTTACATGGCGGAGTTCGTCCAATAATTCATCACCTTCAATTCGTGACAGATGGTGTAGAGAACATCCAACCATTTTTTTATTATCGCATCGTATTATCGTACGTACGCCTTCGAAATAAATTATTTGACTACTCCTATTCATTTAAAAAGATAATAACCTCATTATGAGAGCTTCTTAAGTTTTTGGTATGTGATTGAAATACTAACGAAATCAGCTCTGTTAATCATATTTTCTATCACATATAACGCCTATTGTACGATAAGCGAATTTAATTGCGATTTCAGCGTAAACAAAATTCCATTACATAAGTGCAGTTTAAATCGAAATACCTATTTCAAAATGTCAGTTTGTATCCGAGAAAATAAAAGGTTGTGTTCAAACAAGAAAATAGCTTCACACTTTGGGTGACATGTGTTATTTCGCGTTACAATGCATGCACTCGAAACAGATAATATTACATGTCTCGAGTGTCTACAAATTTTCCTTTATCCTTACTAGCAAAGAAAAATAACAAACGTATTCCGATAAAAAGACTAAGGAGACTAATTAAATGGTTCGATTTAATTCGGTACTTCTGAATTCGAATCCCTTGAATTCCGTCTGATTACCCATTTGAGATAGCAATTTAAAAATATGGCTGATCGTAACTTTTTTTTTCTTTTGGCTTTATAAGAAAATCAATAAGGCAGTGGGGCCGAAACGTCTCTACGTTCCTAACATCGCCCAGTGTGGTTGCTTTTTGATGAGTGTTGTTACCTGGTGGCCACTACCAGTGTCTGCATTCAGTAATGTGCACTGTTCAGTAGTGTGTGTTACAGTAGTCTGCCTTCAGTGTGTCAGAGGTACCTGGGTTGTTTTCTTTTTTTCTTTGGATTTGTTATCTTCATGTACGGTGAGTTATTAAGGCGTGTAATTTTTTAATTGTAATAAATAAGATTGAAGTGATTATGTTATGTTGTTTGAGGCAGTCATAGTAACTTTAATAGGCTACATTTGGGTACAGTTCGTTTCTTCGTTTGCGTTTCGATTCTGAGGGTGGAAGCCGCCATCTTGTCATTTGATATCACGTCACTCGAGTATTATTATTACCGCGTTAGGCGCTATACGACTTACACTTCCTAAATGAGTTGTATTTTTCACAAAAGAAACAAAAGAGGCGGTAATAACTGTAAAAAATGGGACTACTGAAATCGTCAAAAGCTTTTCATGCTTTTTATGTACTTCCACATTAAAAGATTACGTAAAAAAAGAGGAAATACAAAAATTATTTGATATACCACTAGGGCGAGACCTGTTTCACTCCTCACGTAGTAGATTAATTGGTTGAGTATAGTTTAAAAATGGCTATAAATTATAACGGAATTGTGGCAAAATATGTACACTGATCTGAACAAACAAAAAGTGGTGGCAGAAAATGATTTAATGTTTTTTTCAAGAGACACCCTGCTTTATTCCTAAGGAAACCTCGACCACTTTCTTTGGCATGAATCAGGTGATTCAAGCCTGAAAATGTAAAAAAATCTTTCAATACGAATTTTTAACCTTGACGAGATGTGCAATAAGAGTTTGAAAGTTGTTACCCTGAAAGGAAAACGTGAAGTCCATAAATTATCTTCAGCAGAATACTTTTTACATCGCCTTGCAATTGTCCTGAACTGCATATCAACTTCTTGTAACTTTGTGCCACCAATGTTAGTGTTGCACTCATGGACGGACGAATTCGTGGATGGAGCTCCTCCTAAATGTATTTCAGGATGCCATCACTTCGGGTGGATTCAATGAGATCTCTTTAGCAAGTGGATGAATCATTTTATTTTAATGAGATCTCTTTAACCCACAAAGGAGCATCCTGTAGTCCTTATTTTATGTCGTCATACCACAAACGTTGATGTATCTCTTTGGTTTCTGCCTCGTCATTTTTGAAATTACATGCAGGAGCTAGACAAAACATTCACGAAGATTTTTGCTCAAGACATTGAAAATTAGCTGGTTATGCATCCTTTCCGGGCTCTGACAGTTTATAAAATAGCAGAGCTAGTAGGAAAGGCCTACATAAGAACTGCTAGAATAGAAGTCGCTATGCATGGTTTTAAGGTAACTGGAATTCTGCCTTTTAATCCTAAGATTTTTATAGATGTATATTTTCACAACATCAGTAATCTGTGGCTTAAGAGGAGCAGCAACAAATGAACACCTGAAGAGCCCAATTCTCCTGGGGAGCAATTTCACAATCTAACATCTGTAATGTCTCTAAAAATGAATGTCTTTTGGCCAATACCCACACTCCCACTTCCGTCTACATCAAGCGTTTGAACTGGATTTGCTGCTCTTGTGAGTGGTTCTCGATCCGAAACCGCCCTTATAGAAAAGGAAAAAAGTACTATCATTTGAAAACCCGTTAACTTCTGGCAAAACTGTAAAATGGAAGAAAGTTTCTTCCTCTTCGGAAGATGATTAAGAACCTATTCAAACGGTTGTCTTGAAGAAGAAGAAACACGGCTAAAATGTGTAATATGTTACGAATGATTTCACGAAAAATGCGATATGAGGAAAGTAAAAAAAACAAACAGATAGTTTCTGTAGAACGCTCCCAAGTTGTTTTCTTAAAGCGAGTTTTATTTAGGAATATGGTTAATCAATTATGTTATTAAAATTACAAAAAAGCTGCCTTATATTATTTTAAATTGTGTTGTCTTAATTTTCACGTCTAAGAAAAAAGTATTTGTACTTTAATTGTACCCATTTTAGACATAGGATTATTATTGATATATTAGGAAAACTTTTTCTTGAATGGAAAAAATGCAACCGTGCGCAAAAAAAATTGAATATGTTAAAATTATTTGTTAGAGTTATAATTCAGTTTACTTTTAATAGATAATAGTTTAATAATATTTTTAGATTGGCACATGGATCAGTCCTCTAATTGATTAAAACCACATCGACCTACTTGGTAGTATCGAAATGATGCCTGTGTGAGCAAAAACATTCTTCCATCTTACCTATTACAATGTCCTAGCGACCGACAAATATTCTTGAAACCATTGCATTCTATTTATTCTCTATCTTATTTATATTCTAATGATCTGTTTGGTTTTTTTTAAAGAAATGAAATCCGACATAATTGCTTTTACTCTTTCATTGTTTGCATATATTCTCACAGCAGCGTGACATGAATTCATGAAGAACTGTGATTTTTAGAGGACAACCTTTCCGTTGTCCGTGACTTCACACGCGTGGAACTGTTTTTTCGATACAAAATATTTTCTATGCTTATTTCTATATACGTGCTAAATTGTACAAAATTTCAATTCACTAATTGAGCTGTGAAAATGGACTTAAAAAAACCTTAGTTAGAATTTTCGTACCCTCACAAGCGCGTACATACTTATTTTTAACAGACTAAAACATATCAATAGACAAAGACCAAGCTGTACTTTAAAATCGTACTAATTTAATAAATGGGAAATGTTTCTTTATTCCTTTGCTTTTTTTAGTGTTTCACACAAAAACGGCTTATTGACGTGAAACTTTCATCGTCGTATAACTGTCCCAATGTATATGGAGCATATAATATATTTTTAGAACATTTTAAGGTAAGGAAGTCAAAGTTTATCTGCTGTATAAGTGACATAAACGGTTAAATTATTATAGTTACATTAAAATAATGTAAAAAGATATTGTAAACTACACGAGAATCTACAAAAATATTTGCTAATTATTATTGATTCCTATTTATAATCCGTTGTCTGTCACATAGTCAGATTGTAGAAGTATCTTTATTTTAAACCACCAAAGCTATGTCAAAGCAATATATGAGGGTATTATACATAAAAATAAAATTCACAAGTGTCTCAATATACGTATGTGTAATTGTTTATATATGGTTTTTATAAGTGTCTTATGTTACAAGATTTGTTTATAAAGTTCTATACTTGACAAGAGCCTAGAATAAATAATTACGCTGTTAAGAATATCGCTAATAAATTTACCGCAAATAAATATTACCCAAATACAAATTGTGGTCTCCTGAATAGAACAATAATTAATATTATCACATGAGAGACCCTCTATTAATATTCAGAAACGACACGAAACCTGTAAAATATATGAATAAGCAGGAAAGCTCGTTTATTTTCTATAATAATATTTACGTACAATGAAATAACAGTTTCTTTTTTAATTCCCGAAAAGAAACGTTTGAATTTACAAAAAGCTATAAATTTAAACGATTTTAAAGTCGCTTAGCTCTCTTGTTTAGAGCTAAATAAAATAAAGCACGTGCTAAAGAAAAAAAAATGACATTTTGACTATTGAAATATATTTATTTGTGCTTTTAAACAACTTTAAAGTTTTTACACCGCACCCACTAGGGTTAGAAGAGACACCGATGAAGTAAGTAAAGTAAGAAAGGTTAACCTCGACCTTTTCTATACATAGTCAGTTTTACAAACTCAATGTATGTAATAATTTATAGTTAAATTGGTTATAATTAAAATAAATAGATGCTATTAAATACGGCCATAAAAGCGTCCCCAATTGCTCTCTCCCAATTAATCCCTGTCAGCCAAATTAATTTATGTCCAGTCCGATATTTAGTTAAGATCTATGTAATCTTAACTCAACGTTTATCGAGATGATGAAACTTCCTAATCCACTGGAATATAACAGCTATTGAACATTATGATAACTTCAGCCGAGTTAGGCTTACTTTACATTTTCGGTAGTAATACTTTCCGTTTCCGGCTACGCTCAGGCAGGCAAAAATTGACACTTTATTTAAAATGCTGTAAGGAGGAAAATTGAATATTTTTTTGTGTACAAAAAGTGTCTTATATTTTACCCAGGTTTAATGGAAAAAATTGTTACAGTGTTAAATGTGGAAATTAACGCATTCACAGAATTTGAAAAGAAACGCCGTCATTTCATCATAAAAAGAAATTATCATACATCAAAAGAAAGAAAAAATCTCGATCTAAGAATTTTCGACGCATTTGACGTTAACATCGTTCAATTTAAAACATAAAATTTTCGGTACCCTAATAATAACGTGATACTTGAAAAATTTGGATGATAAAAGAAGTTTAATTCATATACATATATTTTCGTCCATATAATATTTGAAATTCATATAATATTCTACGAACATATTCTTTGTTAATCATTTTTAAAATGAAAAATAATGCACAAACTAAGTTCCATGCTGGGTGAATCAAAGACTTTCAAAAATACTGGCATGTATTATATGTAATCTTCTCAATATCTTTTGATTTCGAAAGACGTTTAAAAAATGAGGAAAACATTTACAACTTTGCCTTTACTCAATTGACTCTATTAATTTATTATATATTGAAGTTCTAACTACAAAATGTATCATTACTTTATCCAACTCTAGGAGAACCAAGTCAAAAGTTATTTTACGCCACTAATTTTACGTACCTATATAATCTCATAATACTGTTATAATCACAAAAATAAAAATCATAGAATGTTTGGAGTAATAAATTGTACAAATTTACAATACTGAAAATAAAAAAGAGAGATTTTTTAACGTGCACTCTGTTACATAATTACTTTAGGAAGTTACTTTGATTTCACTCAGTCAGACGCATTGTGGATATTCAACGTAAATATTTACTTTCCCGTTCACACTCATATAAATCCAAGATCCATTTTGAATTCAGGAACCATTTTCTAATTATAGTTACATTTATCTGCTACAATTAACTAGATCAGAATTTGTTGCACAATTTTGTGATTTTCAAACGAAATCATATTTTTACATTCATACTTAGTGCATTTTTTCTCTATATACCGACGTACAACCCATTAACACTATATAGAGTTCTGTTGTAAAACAAGAAACTCTCACAATTTTTTCATGCCGTCTATCATAGATTCATACTTTCTACAATTTTCCATCTACATGTATGATATTTCACAAGTAGATGCTTTAGATGGAGATCTACATTAATATAGTCGTTCGTTTGAAAATCTAAATTAATATAGTTTCGTATGGTGATCTAAATTAATACAATTTCGTATGAGAATCGAAATTAATATAGTTTCGTATGGGGTTTTAATTTAATAAAATTCCGTATGGGGATCAAATTTAATATAGTTTTCGTATGGGGTTCTAAATTAACATAACTTCGTATGAGATCTGAATTACCAATAAATTAATACAGTTCTTAATTAGTACACAAAATGTTCAAAAAGAAAACGAAACGCAACTCCAATGTTCTTTGTAAAGTGTGTTAAAAGATTTTTCTGAATTGTTTCGCATTAATTATCGCGCATCCCACCCACTCAATGTAATGCACGATCATTGGATAGGCCTTTCAAAATGAAAATGAGATTCCATTTACCATTTTTCTGAAGTAAAGTATTTTCCCTACACCCATCTAATTTCATTTAAATGGGGCGGGTCAAAACCCCTTTATTTAGCTAATTTATTTACTAACCTGTAAGCGATCTGCGATATACCAAAACACACGAAGTAGAAAACTACTAAATTAAAACATACTAACATAATTTATTTACAAAATATATTGTTTCCTAAACACAGAATCGTTTACGAGTCCTGTCAAAATAACTAAAGACCGCTAGGTTAAAACGTGACTACTAATAACGCGTCCCCGTGGAGCAATATTGCTACTTAATTATCGCTTACAATACGCCTTACTGCGTAGTCAGGGTTATAGTGGGCACAGTCTCGTGTAGGGGTAACAATGCGATGTATAAAACAGGCTTCAAGTAATAACTACTATATTTCATTACAAGCATTTGGCCTACGAACATTTATCATAGATATAATTTCATTTGGTACGCGTGAATTTGTATGTGTATAAAAATAGGATGATACTAAGCTATAGATCGTCATATTGACGTAGAAAGTACGTGCCCATTTATGTATCAAATTTCGCTGTACAAATTTACGTTATCGGAGAAGATTAACGGTTCACGTTACTTTCATATTACGCTACGTGTTTCTGATTTTGGATAGCGCTCGAGTGAGGTGCACTCGAAAATTGTTTGTTTATTTCTACGTTATAAGTTTGAATTCTGTTGTAATATATATTTAGAATAATATTTATTAAAAGATTATTTTATATCGGCTTATGATATAAAATTTCTATTAAGCACTTTATAGTAACCCGTTATTGTTAAAAATGTTGCGAAGAATATATTAGCGGTAGACAGAATGATGTGGAATATGAAAATATACAATGTACGTAGTATTCTTATTAAGTTCTTTACAAATATTAATTTTTCACAAGGTAAATTGATTGCTAAATATGTTTTATAGGCGGTAAATAGTGATGCATATATGGAAAATAATAAAATCTAAGATAATCACTGTAGTTTTCATAAAACCATTGCGTAGATTTCAAAAACCCTATTTCTTGAAGTTATACTTCTTAAGGTTAGATGCAGTATAAAAAAATGTAGAGAGTGAAATTTTATGATGCGCACATGCGCACGCACAATGCAACAAAAATCGATAGGACAACAAAAATCGACAGATTGAAGTTGCACACTAAACAAATATTTACATGCACGTAGTGACTGATCTCATATTTATGATAGTTATTAAGGTATTTCTAAATACGCAACACGTGTTTTATATTGATACAAATCTGAATTATATCTGTGCTTTTATATATTTTTAATAATTGAAATTTAATAGTGATCTATATAATAAGAACATATATTCATAACTTTATGTTGAGTAGTTTTGGAATAAGGGGGGAGGGGAGGAATTTATTTTTTTCTATATTTTGAAGTATATCTCTGAATATATACTACCTAAAAATATTTTTGGGGACTTTTCAAATGATACCCCACTCTAAATGAAGAAATAAAAAAAATCGGGTACTTAATTTACCCCATTCTAAAATTTCTTTATAAAAATGTTTGAGTGTCAGCTATTGGGATATGAGCACGTTAATATAATTTATTACCGTGCCAATTTTCAGGTTTCATCATCAAGTGATTTCTGAGAAAAAAGGCTATGACAGACACGTAAGAGATCTTATAAAGATTACGTTTTTAGAGGGTACGAAACCCTAAAAAAATATTAGTACGATTTAAACTCGAACTACGAGGATTCAGTACGCTCTAATGTACATACTTACAATTGTAATAAATATAATAAATATGTTTAGTAGATATATCTTTCAAAGGCATTGTTATAAAATAACTTAGTTGTCTATATATATTTAATTTATTAATGAAAGTCGACTGATGTAATTTTACATTGATGTGTTTATTTTTTAAAATGTGGTCATGAAGTGGAGTGTGGAAGCGGTGTACATACTTTGGGTACTCATAAGAATCTCATGAAGAAGGCAACTTATCAGAAAATATTACAGAACATATATTGCATTCGGCGGGAGTGTTACGGGCAATCTGTATAATCAGATATTCTATTTAATACCTAGGCAATGTATTTAATTCTTAAAACGTTTAAGTAATGTATAAAATATTATTTATTTCATACCCTGCCTAGGCATTCTATACAATACCAAATGCCTAGCCGGTAATGTGCATAAAAGACGAGAACATGGAAGGAGGAGACGTGCGGGCGGGCAGTAAACGTGCTGCGATATGTTTGCTTAATTTTATTTTGATTTTACTGTAGGTGTAGAAAAGTACCTTTTTTAAAGATTATTTTAATAAGTAATTATTGATTATAAAAAAGTTTATTATGAGTAAAAAGTGTTCACGTCTTAAAAGTAAGTTCAAAATGTCTAATAGTTGTGTACCCAAGAATAAATAAATATTTTTGAGTCTAATTTAAAGTTAACTCTTAATTCTACTGTAAAAAAGGTATTAGATACCTACCTTTATTACCTACTATTAGGTATTAGATAATGATTACTTTTAATGAGTACCATAATTGTCAATTTTAATAAAGTTTATTTTGAGCATATATAAGGTGTTTAATTTGCCCCTCATTTTATAGATAGGTGTAAAATTGATAAATACAGACCCAAACTAATTGACTTTACACATTACTGGTGGACCTGCAGTTACTGTATGCAATCTCTAGCAATTGTATACATTGCCTAGGTAAAGTATATAATGGACAATAATATTCATAATTATTAGTCCTAGGTATTAGTTATATTGCCTAGGAATTTTTTTTAATTTAGAATTATGTAGATTACCGGTAACAGGATCAATATGAAAAAAAACAAATTTCGTAAAATTAAAATCTATTGATTAGTTAGTTAACCATTCAGTGCGTTAATTTGCAAATCCGTTATGACGCGTATAAGTTTTAAGCTGTATATCTCGCAAGTAACACTAGATGCAGAAATAAACAGCACAATAAACATTTCGACTATTGTAGTTTCGAGTAATGTTAATTTAATAAGGAACGAAAACTATTTTCATAAAACAAATTCAGGAGGATAGGGGAATGTTAGGCAATGAATATTTTTCATTTTTATTACTTTGAAACTGGCAATATTGTTATAACGGTTCACTTCTTCACTATGGGACTAAGTGTGTGTACTGTTTCAGAGTAAAAAATGTATTTTTAATAATTTCTGAATAGAAGCCATTCAAAAACGTTTGACGCAGTTGGTAATTTTTATAATTATGTCTGTTTTACAGAAAAACAGAATCTTTATAGAATAACCTTACGTGTCTGTTTGTCTGTCTACCTGCAATCATTTTTCCCAGAAATAGCCAAAAAAACTTGGCAGTTGGTATAGATATGGTGTTAATAACATTGTCTTTATTAACTTTTTGTAATAGTAACCTACAAAATATTTATCTGAGAATATTGGCAGAAACAATATTGGTATATTTTTTTGTCCTTGCTTTGTTTTCGGTCGTATTGTATCAATCAGAAAGGCGAGTTATAAGGATTACAGCATATTTTTTCTAAAATTATATCTGAGACATTTATAGAAATATTGTTGAAAATGTTATTCAATAAATATGATTCCTCCAAATTATCATAAAGTTTACTTAAAATTGTATTGTAAGTTGCAGATTTTATAGCTACTGAGAAATTCACGATACATTGCGAAATAAAAAAGCGTTAAATTTACGTGGTTAAAAGTAATATTAACATTTATGATTTAATTCAAATACTATGGATCCATAAATATTTAAACTCTCAATGTGTATCGAAATAGACTCTGAACCCTGTTAGGGAAAGTTTTATTTCCATTTAACAGGTTTAATTTTTCAAATTTGCCCCTAGGTTTTGATGTTATTTTGGGAAATGTTTTTGTGTCACGTTGCCCTAACCTGAAGATTGGCTACGGTTTTATTAAATTTTATATGCTTTTAATTTTATCTTTAATATTCAATTTTACGTGTGTACTAAATATAAAAGTGAAACCAAAACCAAATAAACAATTTAAGCATCTTCTAAATAGAGTTTCCACTGAACAAAATGAAATACATAAGTCAAAAATTATTTTTAATTATTTAGCGTTTGCGGCAAATTAATTTGCCACAAAGGTATGCTTAACACTATTAAAAAAATAAAACCGCTTGAATAAACTTTTTACATTTATTGATCTTTAAATATTTGAAAACGTTTTCTTCCAATTCAAACTTGTGAAGCAACAGTAACACGGTATGTACTTACGTACATGCATGAAGAAAACACACTTATCAGCAGATATATAGTTTTGAAAATATTTTACGACAAAGAGCCCCAAAAATATTAGACTAGTTGTATAGTACCACTCATTGTCCAGCTTATTCCGAAGCTTGACTGGGCTTAAAGCTCTCAATTGTATCTACTTAACGCCCTCCTTCTGATATAAGGTAAACATAGCTATTAGAGCAAAGCAAGTGAAGCTATCATGCATATGTAACTTATCTAATTCTAGCTATAGCTTGGTTTAGCGTAAATATATATGTGAAACAATGCTGTACGAGTTTAGTCCGGCTAGTAAAAGTGGTGATGTCATTTAAGTTTATAGTGGTGGTGCTTAAAATTAAGTTTATGGGCTGTTCAAGTATAGCGAGGATAAAGATATAAACTAACTTGAATGGAAATTATGGGCGTTAATTTATGGAGATACCTACGCAATGTTGAAAATGAGGTTTCGTTACCGGAGGTGTGTATAACCTAGCTTCCACTTTAAAATATATGTGTTGTATTAAGTATGAATGCGGATTGTATATCACTTATACTTTATAATTCTTGGTGTATTTCGTCTTAGTGATTTATTTTTTTAGATTGACAAAAAAGCAGTTATATATTTTAATACATTTTTATTCATTTTCTTTACTCACAATTAAATGAAACTACGTGATGTAGTATTATTTCTACTTTCTTTAATTTCACGTAGGTTTCACGTAGGTTTCGTTGTATTACAACATTTTCAGGTGGGCTATTAGCAAAGATTAACTCTTACGAATATCCAACAGCATTTATATGTTTCAAAAACAATGGCGGAAGCCGGGTTTGTGTGGGTTTTCCCACTACTTATGTTAATGAGTTTATTGTAGGGGAGCGGTATAGGTTTTTAAAGGTTTCCGAGAGTTATACAATATACAAGTATTTTAGTGAGGGTAACAAAATTAAATTAATGTTATTCTATGAGGTTATACAATGCAAATGTTCCGGTGTTTGATAAAATTAAATGGAAGTTATTCTCAGTAATATCTTTATATAATAGCAAGACTATCTGAAAGTTAGAACAAGGTTACACCACTAATTCAACATATCTCCCGTTTTCTTTATTCATTTATTTCTTTTTTCCTTTTTTTAATTTTATTATATTATTATATATATATACATTTATATTTAGATGTGTAGTTGGGCTGAAACAATTTGAAGAGTACTGTAGTACAAATGTGATCTAACTATATTATGTCTAGAAGATATTAAGTATGGGTGACGATATTATATTTACTTGTTCATTTAATATATTAACCTTGGTGTCTCTTTTATGTCTGATTATTTCTAGTGTTTCTAGGATATTAAGTTTATTGCCTTTTGTATTTATTTGTAATATATAAGGGGCATTATCAGTATAAGGATGATGGTTATTTTCGATGAGGTGTTTAGCAAAGTGAAATGTGTCTGGTTTGTTATTTCACAAGCTGGCAATGTATTCTTTATATCTTGTGGTAAAATCTCTTCCTGTTTGACTTATGTATACACTATTACAGTCGTTACATTTAAGTTTATAGACACCACTCTTTTTATGTTTATCTATTTTTTTCTTTATTATTAATAAGGGTTTTACCCAAGTTATTTAAAATACTATTAGCACATGTATTATTTACAGTTTGATTATTAGTTAGGAGTAATTTGAGTGATATATCACCTATGTATGGAATAGATTTATAGTAAATTTTATTATTATTTGGTATGACCGGGTATATTTCTTGTATTAGTAATTTTCTTAATTTATTATGGTACAGTTTTATGACAATTGATGGGTTATAATTATTATTCACTGCGATTTGTTTTATAGTTTTTATTTTTTAAGTAAATTAGGTTTTTCTAGAGGGATGGTTAACGCTCTGTGAATCATCGAATGGAACGCTGCTAACTTATGGGACCAAGGGTGTTGTGAAGGACCATTAATTATGGAGTCTGCAAATGTGTCTTTTCTAAATATACTAAATTCATATTTATTATTTTTTCGTTCTATTGTGATATCTAAAAAGTTTAGTTTGTTATTGGATTCTACTTCTAAAGTGAATTTGATATTATTGTTTGGGAGTTGGCAAAGTTAACAAACTGGTCTAACTGTCGCTGCGTACCTTTCCAGCAGACAAGGATGCCATCAACATGTCTATAATGGTATACTATATTGGTCGCTAATTTACTGTTTAAGAGGCTGGTTTTTAGATTGTTCATAAATAACTAGGCTAAAAGAGGACTGGGGGGGGGGGGGTCATTGCAAGACCATTGACTTGTTGAAAAAAAATTTTATCGAATAAGAAATAATTTTGGTCCATGCATAATTTAAAGAGGTCTCTAATTTCCGATGGTTTAATAGGGTTGAAATGTTTCTTTTCTAAGTTATCTGAAATAATATTTAGGCAATCTTTTGGTGGTATATTAGAAAATAAGTTTACTACGTCGAGTGATACTAATATACAATTGGGTGTTAGGTGTATATTTTTAATTTTATTACAGAGATCATGAGAGTTTTTAATGGTATATTTAGGCGCAAATCCGGTTTTATTTCGAAAGATCTTATTAAGGTGAAAAGCTAATTTTTTTGAGGGTGCGTTTGTGTATGTGACAACAGGTCGTATGGGTATATTTGGTTTATGAATTTTAGGTTGTCCATAGAGTATTGGGGGTCTAGGGTTCATTTCTGTAACTTTACGTTTAGCGAATTCGTTAGGAAATATGATATTACTGGTTTTAATTGTTTTACGTTATCTGCAAATGTCGTCGTGCCCTTATAGAAAAAGGAACCCTTGTATATTTATGAAGTCTTCTGGTTTAAGGAAATCATACACTTTTATATTCACTTTGATCTAGAATAACTATAGTGTTGCCTTTATCTGCTTTGGATATGATGAGTTTATCTTTATTAATTTTAATTTGTAAATTACGTTGTGCCAAAATTTCGTCATTAATTTGTGTTTTGGTTTTAGAGTATTCTTTACCTATCATATCAGCAGCTTTGTGATTAGTAAGTGCGTTCTGGTTACTGAATGCAATCGTGGTATCTACTACTAGTGATCCTATGTTTTTTGTGAGGATGCGGGGGGAATATTATATTTATATCCTTTATTTGAAAGTTCTAGTTCTTTATTATTAAATGTTGACTTTGAAAGGTTTACTGTTCTAGGATAAAACGTTTGTTTGGGTGTGACTTTTGGTTTCTGGGTTTTGGTTTTTAGTTTTTTAATTTGGTTTTATTGTTTTTGTGTTATGTTTTTTATTATGGCACTGACATAATTTCTAATTTTATAGTCAAATTCTATAGGGTATAATATAGTTAGACAGAGAGAAATTGTTTCAGCCCAACTACACATCGAAATATAAATAATATAATAAAATAAAAAAAAATGAAAAAAGATATTAAAATAAATGAATAAAGAAAACGGGAGATATGTTGAATTAGT
The DNA here is from genome assembly GCA_039881145.1 of Druceiella hillmani. Lineage (NCBI taxonomy): Eukaryota > Metazoa > Arthropoda > Insecta > Lepidoptera > Hepialidae > Druceiella > Druceiella hillmani. The sequence goes on along the minus strand of JAYKKI010000011.1, from coordinate 26,326,815 downwards.
GGTATAACCTTGTTCTAACTTTCAGCTACCCTTGCTATTATATAAAGATATTACTGAGAATAACTTCCATTTAATTTTATTACACACTGTGTAGCCTCATAGAATAACATCAATTGAATTTATTACCCTCACTAAAATACTTGTATATTGTATAACTCTCGGAAACATAATAAAACCTACACCGCTCCCCTACAATAAACTCATTAACATAAGTAGTGTGAAAACCCACACAAACCCGTCTTCCGCCATTGTTTTTGAAACATAAATGTTGTTGGATATTCTTAAGAGTTAATATTTGCTAATATGTTGTAATACAAAGAAACGTAGGTCGTGGTAAAGAAATTAAAGAAAGTAGAAATAATACTACATCACGTAGTTTCATTTAATTGTGAATAATGAATTTCTACAAAATTAACGCCAAAGATATTCAACATTTTCTTCACGTTGCCATTTTTGTAGTTTACGCAAATCTTATATTTTCAGCTATAACTTTTGTAAATAAACGTTTCAAGTATGATTAGATCTCGCACTACGAGGTTCCCATGAATACTCACATAGGTCACATTACAGGTTAAATTTTTAAGGACTTTCTCAAAAACTATGGGTTTAGAATAATTTCTTATACAGTTTATGTAAATTACTAGAAACGTTGTTTTTCATCATTTTAGATTCAGCGGTTTCGGAAACAGAAAATTTAGGGTGAATATTTTTTCCCATGTTTTTTTCGTAGGTTTGGCTAACATTTTTCTCGACATTTTTTTAAATGGAAGAGTTGCATTATATTGTAATTCGAAATAAAAAAAATAGTTAAGGATACTAGGGGAGCGAGAAATTTTGGTAAGTTATTCAGGTCCTTTGCTTGAATTTGTGATTTGGTTTTGTTGAAAATTTGCCAAGATTAATTTAACAAGAGAAAATTATCGTTCGATGATTTTTATGACTTTCGTTGTGGTCTCAATAAGTAACAACGTTAGCGTCGATTTCGATTGATGATGAAGCTCCACACTTCGCTACTATTCACAACTAATTTAACAAGTTTAAGCGTAGTCGTATTACGTTTGACAGTGACAACCGCAGATAACATCAATGCTGTGCAGCTCATAATAAATACTAATAAAAGCCTATCAGCAGATTCGGGCAAATTTATGCATTGATATGAGCCAAGTGTAGAAAATTCTACATTAAAATTTAGGCGTCACACATAAGGCTTTTATGCTAGGTGCCACATGATTTCACCGAAGTTTAAGAACAGCGTCACGTTGATTGGTGTCGCGAAATGTTAAAAAAGGACGAAAGTGTTGAAAATTGACGGTCGTCTTGTTCTTCAGACGGATGCATTATCATGCAAACATCATTACCATGCATGACTACAGGTGTGGAATTATAAGTCATACGCCAGGCAGCTTCTCTATTCTTATGGTATAAGACTAGTCTACCCCAGCTTCTGCGATGGAAGCTTTAAACTAATATTGCATAATAGTATTAAACATAATAGTCGTTTTTGTAATTCTACCAATTTATCTAGTCTGATCATGAGAAGAATTTTAAAAATAAAAAGTCGCTACAATATTTAGAAATTAGCATAAAAAATTTAATGTTGAAAAAATTAATAAATGATTAATTAACTTATGCATTATAGAAACTCATGAGGTAGCATTAAATAACACGAGTAAGTATCTATTTTGTACATAGTTTATTTACGGGAATAATTTTGCACTGAACACTCGTTTAATATTAGTCGTTTAACACCCCATATATTTTCAGCTATAACTTTTGTAAATAAACGTTTCAAGTATGATTAGATCTCGCACTACGAGGTTCCCATGAATACTCACAAATACAGATGTAATAATATATGAATTTAAAAAAAATGCGCAGAACTTTCGAAGATTCCAGGCATAAAAAAAGGAAGAAGCAGTTACCAAAAACTGGAAAGGATAACATTATATATATATATATATATATATATATATATATGTACATATATATATATATATATATATATGTATATATATATATATATATATATGTACATATATATATACACATATATATATATATATATATATATATATATATATATATATATATATACATACATACGTATATTCCGGTCTCAAGCTTAGATTTAGGAGAAGAAAAATAATAATCAGGGGATTGAGAACAGCTTAAAGTGAAAAAGCAAGATTGATTAGTGCAATCAAATTTATTTTCAACTCATTCAACATACCGTCAAAAATTTACAAATAAAAATATATCGTGATATACAAAAAAATAAATACAAAATCCTGTATGCTCACCATTGAAAAAAATGTACGTAGTATTTTAACGTACGTAGTATTTTAACAGAATTCAGTTGAATAATTAATATTTCCATTTGCAGTAAAAACTAATGAAACGAAAGTATAGAAAAAATAAACGTCATCGAAAATAATTTACATACATTTATAATGCAGGTACGCCTTTAAAAGATTCTATTCCTGGTTTTATAGTTCAAAAAAAGATAATTTTTGTAGGGAAAGTCATAAAAAAATTTCCGAAATAACGAATCTAAAAGCATTAAAATAAAATATTACACAGATTCTCAGTTATCCATGTTTTTTTTCGACGAATTCGCAAAACTCGTAATGACGAGAACAATATACCCTGAAGTTTTGCTGGATGCAGCTATGGGACAAATAAATAAATATATTGAGGGAAACAATTAGTGCCATTAATAATTTTTCTATTCATAATTATTAAAATATCATGATGTTTTTTAATGATAACTTCAAATTTCGGCGAGCAAGTGATTTAATTTAAACCGGATGGCACACCAAGGGCATTTTCATCTACATATCGAGTCGACATGCCACCACGCTCAAATTGAATTGGGAATTAAAGTCAAGTCAAGATATAATTTCCGATATACGGAGAATAGCCAACTACAGCTAGGCGTCAGTACGAAAAATTATCAAGTGGCAATATTTAACAAATATTATACGAAATATGTTGGTATGACAATCAAAATGATTGAAAAAGAGTCAAAGATTAGTCATATTACTAATATTACGTGATATTATATGTAGTACAGTTAGAACAATTACTGTTGACGATAATACGCTAATCCAGATCAGAGAAAAAAGAAGGGCACATACATATTTTTATCGACATACATCATATTTCACTTAAATGCTTTCTTTAGTCACAATTAAATGAAACTATGGGATGTAGTATTATTTCTACTTTCTTTAAGCTCTTTACCACGAGCTAGGTTTCATTGTATTACGATAGGTGGGTTATTAGCTTTCTTTAGTATTTTAAGCCCATAACCAATAATTGATTATAACCAATAAAAACCTTTCGTTTTTTTACGTTTCATGAATACTATAAAACAGTCGATAGCTCTCGGGCTCATTGTAAATAAGATCAAGTTACTGTGTGCACTAACGTGATAAATGTTATAAGTTTAAATATATTCACGTTTTTATTTATCCATACACTATCCCAGATAAAAGATATATGAAAACCTACTTATTATCTTAAGTGTTTATTATACTAACTCTACGATACACTCATTAATATATACCCATTTTAGGGCATTTCAACATATAAATTTTTTGAAGTTATACTTCTTTAGGCGCGTTATGAAAAAAATGATGAGAGTGAAATTTTAAGATTCGTCACACAAAAGTTACAGTATGAAGTTGCAGCGGTTGCAGTCTCGAAACAATAGCTATTCGCTCGTCGCCTCTGTTCACTGTTTTCATATTCATAGTATTTATCCACATGTTTCTAGTGTCTACATTCACACACGTGTCTTAGTTTCATATAAGTGCGATTTATATATGTGCTGATAAATTATATTCAGTAGTGATTTAAATTCAATATTTTGATTAATATATTTACTATTAGCAAATATTAGTGAAAAATTGTGTTTATAGACTTTTTCAAGTGGTCCAATATAATTGAGGTTATCTATCCGTATGTATTATTTAATGATGCCAAAGAAGTATAACTTCTCACGCGCGTACTAAGTACACGCACCCTTTTTTTTAATTAATCTATATATTACAGATAAAAGACATTTGAAAACCTACTCATTATGTTAAGTGTTTATTATACTAACTCTACGATACACTCATTAATATGTACCCATTTTAGGGCATTTCAACATACAATTTTTTTTTTAATTAATCCATGTATTACAGATAAAAGACATTTGAAAACCTACTCATTATCTTAAGTGTTTATTATACTAACTCTATGATACACTCATTAATATATACCCATTTTAGGGCATTTCAACATAACAATTTTTTTTTATTATTCCATGTATTACACATAAAAGACATTTGAAAACCTACTCATTATCTGAAGTGTTTATTATACTAACTCTACTATACACTCTAAAATAATTAAAAAAAATGTTAATTATACTAACTCTACTATACACTAAAAATATAGAGACCATGCGAGCAAAGGAGCGAAACATAAATATTTTCTTAGTAATAATAAACAGTAACATTAAAAACACAAGTTTCACCTTGTATTTTAATTCGACGTTAAATTAACGCTAAGTGATTAAACGTTATGTACTTATTTCAAATCTAATCTAATAAATACGTTCACAATAAGAAGGAATTCTACAAAGAGAACTAAAGAATTCCAAGAGACTAGTATTCCGAATAAAACTTATGAGTACTTGTGATACAATAAGGGTAAAAGCTACCCTGTAACTGTAACTTAATTTAGAGAAAAACTTTTTAACATCAATCAGATTATTATAGCGACGGACTAAAATGTTCTTTATTGAAGATACTTTGTCTCAAATACATCATTAAAAACGCTTTCTTAATGGTTCATATCATTATGTGCTATGGAAGTTAATAGCTAGCAAGAGTCATATATTAAAAAAGACATACAATATTGCATGAAATATTTGGCATCATTTTCAATGTACTTTAAACTACACAAAAGCAAATATTTTTAACTGAATTACCTTATAAATCAAAGATATGTACAATTACTGAAATGTTGAAAAAAATATATATTACATCAATTATAAATGTCTAAAGCTTTATGGACGACTTGTCTACAATCCTATTCTTTTTTAATACAAGCTTATAAATTAATCCTTAAATGAACATGTGAGAAAAGGTTTTTTTGAACTTTTTTTATAAGACTCAAAGCGAACAACACAGTATAAAAAAAAAAAATATATATATATATTTTTTGTATATATGTAAATATGGTGAATATTTGATTAAATGTGCGTAGAAGTTTTAAATGGCAAAATTTAAAATAAGAATGCAATAATAAAATAAGAGGCTAAAAGGTGCACTTAAAACAAATTAGGAAGATGTGAAAAATTGAAAAATAAAGAAAATATATTCTGGTAGGTAATAATAAATAAAATAAAAGTAAACATCTAATGTAAGAAATAACTCACAACAGGAAGAAGTTGGAAGTAACTGAATTAGGTAAAGTATTTTCGGAAAACACTACATGTAATATAATTTTGCTTCATTAAAAGTTATTGCAAACACTATATTTAATAAAAAAGGGAAAGTAACTGAAAGTCAAAGAAGGTCAAATAAATTACTGGTTTATTAATTTGTTATAAAAAATTACCACTTATGATTTTTAATTATGGGGCGAAGCAGAAGATATCCCAACTAACATGTGCAATAACTGATGTCACACAACAAATATCATCCGTGGCTAACTACCCAGGTCCAAATTTGAACAAGTTTTCAGATCTAATCTAGTCTCACACAAAGCTACAAATGAATTTACAACGCTCCTTAATAAGTTCTACTTCAAAAATACGTTTAAAGTAAATGATACCAATTGTCGCAAATTTATTAATATTTTAAAATCGTTACGTGATTGTAGCTCCTGAAATATATTTAATAATCATAGGTTTCATAACCCATTTTGGTTTTTGATAGGATTTGGAACTCCATTAAAGATATTGGTATAAAAGTGCTAGCGTTTGTATTTCTGTAATTATTAAAGACAATCTTATAACTACTTTAAAACCTTTGAACGATAAAGTATTATCGGACATACTCAAAAATAACATCTTCAAAGGATGTAAAAGTCACTATAAAAATACTACGTAATTCACGCATATGCGTACTTGACTTAAATATATGACTTAAAACATTCTATGAATTTACACGAATGATATTGAATAGCGTTAAATTTAAAAATAATTTTTCCCGTCTGAATCGTGATCGCAATCAGTGAATGGCGAAAATATAAACGCGTAACGTTTTCAAATTTATCAATATTTATGAACTGACACATGAAATTTTGTTTTTCGTTAAATTGTAATTCATAAAATGTGAAGTCAAGTTTCCATTATGGACTTTTCTATGTCTAAAGCTCTTCAATAATTATAATATAATATATTAAGACTTAAGAAAATATTTATGAATTTAGTAAAATTTGTGAGGAGCATCTAAGTAGTAAACCTTTGAATATTTTTAAACATTTCAAATATATCGTTATTATTGCATCCCAACGTAATAGAAAAAAACGAATCAATTTTATCAATTTAACTTTTCGCGATCTTAAATATGATCTTATCAAACACAAATCTAAATTATCTGAACAAAAATATTATATCTTTTCAAAAGAATAATATTGAATTTATTACAATCTATATATTCTGTAATTCTAATAGTATAAATTGTACTAAATTTAATTATAGATGGTATTTAAACTGCGAACAATATTATACGATGTGCAAAATGACTTATTTTTTTTGTTAAAAGCATAATAAAAGAAATTGTGGTAATGCATATTTTCATGCATATAAAACTGACAAATATTGTATAATAATGAATTTTATACTCAGTAAACAGTCGAAACAAATAAGCTTTTTATGGAAATATCTAGAATAATATGACTGTATACAAATAAGCGTAATGTTTTGTGTATACGCCACGATATTTATATCAATTTACGCTGTGCTATCAAACATTTGTTCATGTTATTTTCCCTAGTAGCCCAAGATGGCTTTGAAAGTTATTAGTTTTTTTTAGGGCAAGATAAATTAAATCAAAAGAAAATAAACAATACACTTCTAGTAATAAACCATTTGTCTTTACTAATATTAAAATAAATACATAAAAAAATTAAATTACTACAAATAAACTCCGCTTTAAATACCGAAAGTTAATAGCGAATTAAAATTAACGTCAACTTACCTTCGTGGGCGTGGACGATGGTATCAACGAAGTAAATCGCGTCACAGAGATAATCCAACACAAGCCACAGAGTGGGCGTTATGTTATTGAGCTCCCAGAAAACGGCCCGGCCAATTACGAATATCACATTGTACAAAATAGCCAAAGACACCAGAGCCAGCCACTGTGGATATAAAAATTGATTGATTAGCACGTTATTGCATAATAGCAAGTTAATGATATAGGAATTTGATACTGGAGCATCGTCATTTAATGTTGTGTTACATCTGCCGTTAAACATATTACTATCAGAACGAAGCGGGTAGATGTTTGGTTAATTTATTGAAATTCAAGCCTTAATAATTATTCCATTAATGTAATTTGTCGCTTATTTATTTCGAGTCCTCAGACCGTTATTTAATTGTTACTTAATGTTTCTTATCTTTTACCTTATTTTACAATTTTAGCAAAATACTAGACAACATTCCTATACTATATTAAGTTATGATTATGTGATCCTTATATTATGAAAGATGTTTGATCATTGCAATAACATATAAGGTTTGCACTTAACGTATATTTCGCACGAAGTTAAACAAATGTAGATCAAAATTCCTAATCGACAGCGGTAATGGCAACTTGATTACATAAAATTGCTCACTCTGTGTCTATTCTGGGAAAAAGTCGTTCACTGAGCCGCGATCAGTTGCGAAACCCTACATTCACTACCCTATAAAAAAAGACATCACTTAAGATGAGTGTCTATCTTTTTCCTGTATATATTATTATTCAGGTTCTCTATTTGCAGCCAGACCTTCGAATTCTTATCTCAAGAATTTTTCAATCGACCTTCGCCGGCGAGACTACAAATGTATTGCATATTTTGCATACGACATAGAATCGACTATTGCAATGACGCATTATCATTAGTTGTCGGCGCGTGACAATATCAACCTCTGATCTTATCTTCAATAGGATAACATTTACATTACATAAATGGTTAGGAGGTGGAAGATGTATCACAAAACGAATGGCTTTAATCGAATGTGGAATTTTGTTAACAAATGTAATTTGTACCAAATGTCTTCACACACGCGACAACCCCACCTGGCAATATGAAGGTGACTTCAACAGGTGAGTCATTATGAGAGCTTACGACGAATCCAACACTGTACTACAATGTATTTAACGTAACTTTATTACTTACAAGTACACGCGACTTTATATAACCTGTTTTACGCAAGCTGATTACAACACTTAAATGACTTATTTATTTCTGCTTGTCTTACATTTCAAACCTTCTTTTAACTTTAAAAAGTTTATTTTCTTTTTCTTTTCCTTAAGAGTCGTTTGTCTAAGATAAATGTGTGTAAAGCGTAAAATATAAAGAATTGCGTATTAAATTGGCGTTCTACAAGTAGTTTAACCATGTTTTGTTGTAGATATGAGTTGGATCATTTTTAAGTCCCTTTTCTAAATTATTAGATAGGAAAAATTTCAAAGCCTAACAAATTTTGTTTATCAAAATAATTTATGATTGTTTTTTATAAATATTTTCGTATTCTCTAATACAACATTATTTTTATTTTCCTCTGTCTTAATTTATACCCTGGAAAATAGTATCTTTAAAGATTTTATTACTTTGTTTGAGGATTAAGGCGATAATTTCCCTATATATTCATAACTGAATTATTCTTTTAAATCCCTAAAACATATTTCTGATTTTCAGCTGTTAACGATCGCATATTTGAGAGGTAAAAAAATAAATACAAATTTTGAAAGCAGATTAATTTTTACTGAATGCATTTCATCTGTTGAAATAATCCTATGTCAAGGTGAATCTGACAAAAGAATAAAAATTAGAAAATTACTAATCCTCAGATTGTACTAATTAGGAAATAAACGTTAGACGTAACGAGGAATAATTATAGTGATAAAAGTGGGATCCGGTTAACCAATTACACACGATAGGTATGATTAACCTTTTCATTAAATTACTGGTGTAATAAATCGAGGTTAAGGTAGGTAATTTTAACATTGTAAAGTAATTAAAAGGCAAATGTTACCTTTCAATGGCGTAATTATAAGATTGTCTTTAATATTTGAATGTTATGAATATTTCCATTTATATTTATATACCTAAATACAAACTTGTTACGCAATGAAACGTGGATAGTGAAACCTTGTAACTAAGATGAAAACAGCGAAACCCGGTACCGTAATATGGCTTGCTATCCCTTCCCGCACATGCAATTAGATACGTCTACGTTTCTGTAATAGGAGAGATAATGTAGACGGTAAGATGTCGTTTCAAATTCAAATTAGTCGCCTGTCTCCATTCCGCATTATGGTAATATCCAACGCTTGCGGCGTGTTTTTCAATTTGTACATCTGTCATACAATTTTTTAGGCAATATTTCCCTCGTCGTACTAACTCTCCCGTAACAAATTTTCTTCTAGTATTGTACAAAACAACCACACTTAATGCTTATTTGAGATCACAGACGCAGAAAATCTAAATCTAAGTATAGTACATGTATATTGGATCACTCGTAAGTCTTCTTAACAACTTTACCTTTATAAACATTTTAGGTTTGTCGTTTGTTATGCATTTCGTATACTGAAACCGAGCCGAATCATTTTCTCCTTTGTCTATATCATAATTTTTTTGCACGTCTTCATTTTTACGTTTCCTATACTATCACGTTTCCTCTCATTCTTACAATCCATGATTCACCTGCGTAAATATTATTAATTCAAACGTCGTTATTTGTAAAACGTCCTCTGTTTTATTCCTCAAGAATATTCGAAATGGAATGGCTACACAACATTTTAAACAATTCGGAAGCATTTTACATCTAATAATAATTGCGCTTGAATTAGGATTTTCCTCTGTCAACAATTGGTGGTTTTCAAAAGAAAATAACGTAAAATATTTACGCAAATTGGACTGACTAGTTTATCGTTGCTAAGTGAGTTTAACAACAATTCTTAAATAACGTCAGCTACGGTCGATTATCGACTGAATATATAATGAATATTTGTGGAGTAACTTAAAGACGTTTGTTTGAAAATGGAGCAATACGATATTCGGACTGATTTATTTTTGATAATTTTGTTCCAACTTCATTTTATTTGACATCGTTGAAAGCAAAGTTACTATGGTGACGTGATTATTATCCAAAGAAATGAAATGTCCCTGGCTTATCGCAACATACATTATAACTTTTGAATATATTGTTGATATGTTAGTAAAAAAAGTGATTTTACAGACTTAGATATCTTTATATAGTTACGTGCTATTATAAGCAAACAGCGATGCTGTATTATAGTAGAAAGCGAGATAAAATTACGTTCTTGGTGTTTTTAGTTATTGGTCAGAAAAGTAACTATTAAAAAACGGAAGGAAAACTAAAATTTTGGAAACGAAGTAAGTTTTTGTTTGTTTTTAAAGTATATCCGCAATTAAATGAAACTACGTGATGTAGTATTATTTCTACTATCTTTAATTTCTTTACCACGACCTAGGTTTCGTTGTATTACAACATCTTCAGGTGGGATATTAGCAAAGATTCTTTGCTAATATCTTTGCTAATATCCCACCTGAAGATGTTGTAATACAACGAAACCTAGGTCGTGGTAAAGAAATTAAAGATAGTAGAAATAATACTACATCACGTAGTTTCATTTAATTGCGAATAATGAATTTCTACAAAATTAACGCCAAATATATTCAATATTTAAAGTATATGTCAAATGTTATTAAATGTAAACTACCCATAAGACATTGTTTTGCCATTAACAAAATATCTTACTTTACTACTAAAATTCTACGAATGTTTTTAAAACTAATTAATAGCTTTTGCTTTAAATATTAGGGAACAATTTCTACCCCCAAATATCACGCAAAAAACTTATTTCTTTAGGTATTTTGGATATGTGGATAAAACTAAATTTAAAACAATTAATGAAATAGTATCAAAAATGCAAACTTGTCTTGCCCAGTTTTTGGTATATTTCAAAATATCTCTCAAAAACTCTACTTACGATTTTCTTTGACTTATTTCATATTATAATATTAACTTATCTTTCTTTAATATATTATAATTTTTACTAAAAAAAAAATTAAATACTTTTATGATTTTTTTATTTGATTCAAATTGCTTTCGAAGTTTTTATTACATAGGTTTTTTATATAAAAAACATTGTCAATAATATTTCGTTATTTTAACTAATTTTTTCTAGTTAATAAAAATTGAAACTTAAAGTAATAAATAAGGATAGCAATATGGTATTTTAACCTATTACTTATTGTATTCCACAACAGGAAGAGAGACAGGGGCATCTTCTCAGATTTGATTAACTCTTGTTTTCGTGACATTTTCTAAAATGGCAAATTAAATAATTGTAAATATATGAATGTATATATATATGTATATATATATATATATATATATATATATATACAGGTATGTACATAATGTCATGATAATACAATACTCTTCATTACTCACTCGATAGTGCGACGAAAGAGTTGGATCAAAGGCTAGCCGTGCCCCGCATAGTAGCTTTGAAGGTGTGCCGATAATCTGATCATCATTGGCGACGGGATCAGTAAAGGACTGGGCGGCGAATTTGTCCAAGAAACGGTCAGGAGGTCGAGTACGGCCGTCGCGGCTCAGCCTCATTCGCACCCAGCGCAGGAGCCTATGGAGGGTCCTCCTCGCCCATTCCACGCATCCCGTCTTTTCTGGTACTTCCTGTGAAAGAAGAGTAGTGTTAATAATTTTTTTTAGTTTCTTCGGATGTAATAACACTATACGTGATAAAATAAACCAAAAAATTGTTTTATCGTTTTTATAGAAGATACCTTTTATAAAACATCTTCTTAAATCTCTTCATAAATATTGAAGATACAATTCTTAGTCATACGTAATCAGAATGATACGTCTTTTTAATTCCTTATTTTAGAACTGACTAGAAAAAAAGGGTCCGCATAGGATTAAAAACAAAAAAATACGTATGTAAATAAATAGTTTACTACGAAAACGTCCGCAATCTACCCTTATTTAAAAATATCGCGAAGTCTTCGAATGATATTGTTTGCATTTCATATATTAACAGTCTACTGCTAACCTATCAAACATCTTTCCGCTGTAATAGTTTCTCTAGTAGCTAATGGGCGACGTATAAATGCAGCGAAATGAATAAGTGAATCTAATGAATGAAATATTAAGATAATATAATGAGTCTGAAAAATTGGGCAGGCGAGTGTCTGGAGTGTATTAATTTGTGTCGAAAAAGCAGGGTTCCGTTACACATATCTTCGTAGATGAATAGCACAAAACGCACACAATCCGCGTAAATTGTCTTAATTATTTGCTACAAAGTTTCTTAGGAGTCAACTATTATCAAATTTCAATGGAGCTCTCTATTTTATTAATTTAAATTGACCGAAATATATTATAAATCTTAAACAAATAACGAGAAATTAGGGGAGGGGGTTTTATGTTACACGTTACTTTTAAGTTTAAGACAATATTCAGCAAACGGGGCACAAAAGCGAAAAATTTTAAATATATCCTGAAATTCATTTTGGAAGACAGGTTTTCTAATAACATTCCGATCCGTCGAAAGAAACCCGTGTGAGTGATGGAGCAAGTTACAAGTATTCTAAACTATTTTCTCCAGAATTTTGTATAAAATAGTTCTACAAACATTGCCGAAAATATTCAACACACGTGTGCTTTCCGAGTCCTAAATCGCTAGTGAAAATAATACAAAAAAAACAATTTCGTGGTGAAAGGGAAAAAAGGAAAATGTTGGAGACAAAGTAACGTCTTTGTTTTTAAAGTATATGTAAGATGTTATTAAATGTACATTACCCACATTGCATTGCTTTGATTATCGAAATATCTTACTTTAATATTATACTCAATAACACAAGTTCAATAACTTATCTTACTCTTTTAACTGGAACAATTTATTTTATACTCGCTTATTATTAAGTATGTGTGGAAGAGCATAGTGGTGGGCGGGTTATGAGTTCTTGAGATCCTGGATGCCTCTTATGTGCAAGACATATCGTACAGTTCCAGTCTAATGCACAAGACCTTTCGTACAGTTCCACCTGCACATATAATATACTAGTTTCGCCTGTTGTGGTATATGCACGGCAGTTTTGGGGAAGTCGTGAGACCGTGGGTGGTAACGAGCAAGAACCGACGGTAATAACTTTTGAGTAAGTCTATTAATTTTACCATTATTTTGCAAAGCTGGGAAGTAAAAGAATTGTGCATTTTTCAGTATAAAATCAGACACAACACGATTTTGATCATATTAAATAGCGACTTAGAACTACCCAAAACAATTTTTCGATCTAGATTGAAAGTGGTACAGTAAAAAATGTAATCTCTGTCGTCCGGAGAAATTTTAAATGTATATATATATATATATATATATATATATATATATATATATATATATGTGTGTTTGTGTGTGTGTGTGTGTATACATGTGTAAATTAATTTTTCAAGTTATAGTATACATGATCTTATTGAATACATAGTGAAATTTTCGACGCCATATTGGGGACAATACATCATTTCTTTAAGGCGAATTCGCTATAACTTGAAATAACCCTCGTAACGCTGATTATTCTAATCCCAATAAGGGATTCGCTGCATAAATTTTCTGGTGCCGCGCAATGTCAATATTGAATGATGAAGCCGGAAAAAAATACTTTTACCTGTCTGTACATTATTTGTGAATGAATTTTAAAGAAATTAGGCGTGGTAATTGTTTATAACCAAGAGCAACATATGACAGAAAAAAACCCGTGGGGCGCAGCTAATATGTATATAAAAATATACACATATACACAAGAAAACAGATAATAGTTTTTCAGGCTTCATCTTAACAGAATAAAGTAGTATTAAGCTGTAAGAAACCTTTTAAGACATAAGACATTAAGTAAAAATATGATCCTTTTAATCGATTCTTGAGTTCTACTCTTCGGCAAGCTACATTCACACATCTTATCGCTATCCTTAATACATTTAATGTAATTTGTTAAACTTAATAAGTTATAACCAATGATTTGTGGGTATTTTGGGATTAAGCGTCTTTCGACGGGTTGTATGTCAGGTACATTTTCGCCACCTTTAATATATTTAATATAATGTATATTTATTAAGTGACCACCGTTCATTTGTGGGTATTTAGGAATTAAGCATATTTCAATATACTCTTCGAATCATTAGCACTTGGTATATACTAGGTATATCACCGCAATCCTTAATTTATTTAATATAATTTATATATAATCAGTTACGACCGTTGATTCGTGAGTATTTTGGGATTAAGCATCTTTATACTCTTCGCATCATTAGAACTGGGTATACCATCACAACCCTTAATATATTTAGTATAATTTATATTTAATAAGTCATAACCGTTAATTTGTGGGCATTTGGAGATTGAGTATTTTTAATATATTCTTCGAAATTGAAAGGGGGTGAAAAACATTTGTGGCATTTTAAAAGAGTGATGACATGCCGCGCCCACCTTCTACAAATCAAACATCGATATATTTTCCACGTATGAAATTGAGAAACTTGAAACAATATATTTACAAGATATAGAATGAACTTCGCAGAAATACACCAAATATGGAGATATCGACTTTTGAATTTTGAGGTGATTTGACCATATCTTTATTGAACATGGCCCCAAATACCCAGATAAATTTAAAAAATAGGCAAAATTTCGGAAGCTAAAAATTCGCTAAAAATGCATCCATAACCGGAGTATACAAATATTTAAAAGAATTTTTAAAATATTCCACAACTTTTGTCTATTACTTATTGGTAAAAATAAAAACGCTCTGAAATCTATTTGCGCCTATGGGCCCTTGATAATAACGATATTTCCGTATGAATGTTTTTTTTTCAGAAATATAATATTTGATTCTAAATACTAGTACACGCATTAAACATTTTCGCTAATAAATTAATTAATATTAATTTTTTTCCCATTTAGTTAAATGTCACTTAATCTAGACACAAATAATATCGTACAACCCTTCATCATGTTTCTTCCAGAAGAAAGCGTTATATTATTATAATAAAATAAAACTGAAATTTGATTAAAAAACTGATTAAGTTTCTCTTAGAATTGCAAATTATATTTCCTTCATAAGTCTTGTGATTAACAATATAAATGATTAAAAATCAACAAACGTCTCCATACTGACACTTCGGCTTTATTTTTAATTGATGTTATAACCCGTATTGAACGGGTTTAAGTTAAAAGTTGATTATATCTGTTACAAAATAACAAATATGTTTTCTTTATCAATTATAAAAAAATATTACATACTTTTGCATAATGTAAATATTGCAATTGTTTATTACAATAAATTACGGTGACTACAAAAATGCATATCATTAGCTAAAAAAATAACCTCGCACCGAAAGAGAAAATCAAAACATCAAAGTAATCTGGAAAAACTACGCAGAATCTAAATTTTTCAATCGATAATTCGATTGTCATTCGATCATTCGATATGCTACACATGGTATTAATACGAACAAAAATAAATGATAAATATTTGATTGAAAACTAATAAACCCGCCAATACGATTTACGAAACTACTGTGTTATGAATCTTATTAAAATGCTACAAATGATTTACACCCTTTTCTAAACTCATCGCAAAAAATTAAATCAATATTAAATTATAATAAGACAAACCTTATGTAATATAGATGGCGCTTTTATCATTTAACATTGAGGTAAAAATCCCTCCCTGCAGCATTCATGGAGCATTTGTTTGAATAATTGGGTAAATTAAAGGCTATTTGTCTATTTATCTAATTTTATAATCGTGTAAATAATTAAAGAGCGATTGAAAGTGTAAATAATTAAAGAGCGATTGAGTAGTGATACTACTCCGGACAAGATTTGTAAAAAAACCGTTGATAATAAATTACCTAATCATTGGTACAATGGGAACTTAGGATCTCCACGCATCCTTATCTTCTTAACTTGGTGGTTAGCTTATAATAGTCGCTAAACAGAATATTCCCATCCCTTTACACAAGTCACAAAGTTTTTCTATTAAATTATGGGGGCTTGAATATACCTTTGCTAGATATCGCGAACCCAACCTGGGGTCTATTTCAATACGATCTTTTAATTTTTTTTAAATCTAACGTACAAGGTCGCCTGGGATGTGTATTGTGAAAGATATCAAAATTCACTTGTTTAAATCTTTGGAACCAATACTTTATCATCTTATAGCAGAGTAATCTTCACCCATCGATATATGTATTGCGCGTTGCTTCGCTCCCTTTTAGCTCAAAACGGAATTCATAAAGTGAGACGCACACGAAGCTATTTTCGTTAAATTTCCTTGTTTCGTTTATTCTTTACTCGCCAAAGCTCATTTAGTAACTGAACAAATGATCGAATACCTCGATTTTATGTACTTTAGTACAGATGTTTGATAAGTTTTTATAACATTCCATAATTCCATAAAAAAGACTTACCAGTTTATTTGTTGTCAACGTAATATATGGCCTATGAAATTAATATGAGATGTAAAGTCGAAAAAAATCCCACTGTAGCAAAGGAAAGAAAGAAGATTGGGAAATAATTATATCACATGAATTTAAATGCAATAGGTTACTATGATCGTCAGTTTTAGTAATGTATTTTCAGTATTTTTATTAGGCGCTGACACTAAGGGATTCAAATATATTTGTTTCCTAATTTTAGATTTATTATGTAACTATACAAAGAGTATATATTCCCCCAAACGTCTTTTTTTCGAAGTTATTTAACCTAAAACTGTGAAAAATTGGCTTTTTAAAAGCTTACCCAAAATATGGAGGAAAACTATAGCAATTTTATAGATCTTACAATTTTTGAAACAAACATTATGTTTTTACCCTTGTGAAACACATAGTAGACAATATATTTACCTTGTGAAAAATAATGTTTATAAGTATTATACGTGTACGGAACAACAACTTATGTTATACTGGAGCTTGACAAGTTTTTGAACTTTCAATTTAATTTATTTTTATTATATTTCAATGACCAGTTCAATTTAGAACATTCGATTTTTATATACTAAATCGGTGATTGATATATACGATAAATAAAAACTAATTTAAAAACAAATTATAGCGACTTTAAAACAAAAGACAAGTTTTTCGTTTTTTTTGTAGTATGTACGTTTGCCATACCTTAGCTGGCACCAATCTCAAAAAATATTTATAAACATAGTTATTTTTTTAATATTATAAACATAGGTTAGTACTTTTTATTTGGATTTTGAATTGATTTTGTGCATACTTAATATTTATTATTACTTCCTTTTAAGTTAATCGTATTTTTATTTATTTCATCATTTTGAGTGCTTTAGGCACCTATGTACGTTTTGAAGTCGGTTTAATATTTTTTTATATTAGTTTTTATTTCGACGTTTTTAGTTATAAGTATGGTAGTAAGTAATACTAGTAGAACTTATAATATTAGTTAATTTTGTATTATTAATAAATCGATAGCTATAGTTATATCATGTCAACCATTGAATATGTAATAATATTATTTAAAAACGTCAATTAATAAATTCCTTTTTTTTTATAATTATAATCTAACTAATACCGTAATTTCTATTACACTGTTGTATTATATCCCCACGTGTTTTATAATTATTGAGAATTGTAACAATTGCACCATAAATAGAGAATGCGCATATCAAATAATGTTGGTAACACACTTGACAGTTTATATCTTATATACTACTGAACCGATTTGGATGAAAGTTTCATTGTACCTTTATTGAAAGTTACTAAAGCCAATAAATTTTTTTCAATATACTTTCAGTTTCTAAAAAATACGTGTACAAACATACATACATACATACATACAATCATACATACATACAATTATGAAAATGTATACCTTTGCTTAGAAGGCCTAGTAGAATGGCATATATGAATATTTCGTAGTTCCGATAATATTAATATTATTATATTAATATTATTATACCTTCTTTTTTGAAGTCGGTTAAAAATAGTTTCAAGCAGCACAAACAGGACGCTCATGCATGGTAGTATTTTAAAAAATTCGGCTAATCTAATGAAGTAATGAAATAACCACGAAAACAGTATTTCGTCAATGCCTAATTCACTTAATTCAATTTTTATATAATTTCACAAACTTCGGAAAATAACGAAATTAATAAAGGTACATACCTACCTATACATACCTAGACGCCAAATTAAATATTTATCTACTTTTTTATTAAGTAGTAAACATGAAAGACTGTAAAATTAATTAACTTCATTTCTTGGGCAATATACGTACTCGCACGGATATCAAAACAACACACCCATGAACAGGACCGAGGACTATTTGCGTATATCCTAGAAGTATATAGATGTAAATGCTATACAAAAGTTATGTGTATTTCTATATTTGTAATATATAAATAAAAAATGGTAAATAACGAAATACTGTATAGTTACTCCGTCAGTAAAAAAAACGCTTTCAATAAAAAAAACCCATTCATCAATCACCAAAGGTGGATCGAGTGGATCGATCGATCGCGGTCGGATACTTATGTATTATCCAAAAAATCCTAAAACTAGTTAAGGCCCAATAAATGTTTTTTACTCAAAGTTTGGTTAGCACTGAGTGTCATGCTGGTTATTTCCCGTAAGTAACTCTAACCGCCTAAAGTGAAAGGACGGTGTGGTAACTTTTCCGTGTAACTAGAGCTATTATTTGCACTGCTCGACGTAGTAAGCCACAAATACACTAGTGGTCTTGTAAGCTTAATTCGGATCCTCTAAATACACATAAGACGAACATGCTAAATGATAGTAGACAAACAAATTGGATAAGGCTAATATGATTTCTTTATTATTATATTTTTTATTACAATTTAACTTGAAAAGAAGGAATAAATTATCTAATTATTTTTTATTAGATTAAGTTATATAACATCCATATTTACTAAAACCGTATTTTATTTAATTTTCCAAGAATGATACATAATTCGATTTGTATCTTTGTTTCCCATAACTGGTCAACAAAGTCAAAAAAATCAAATAAACCTTCTTAAGACGATCATGTTTTCCGCATAATACGCTCTCTAACGTCGAATCATTAAGTCTGGTATTTTTAAAGCTTTTATTTAAGGTGTATTCAGTATGTCTACCACAAATGTCGTTACTGATATTCTTTCAATTCTCAATGGACTATAGACTTGAAAGTTAGCACAAATACTACTTCCCTTAGAACCCATGATGGATGATTTAATAAAAATAAGTATGTGTCCAATTTTCAAATCTCTAGCCCATTGGGATGATGAAATCAGGATCTGTTGATGGAGATGGAAGGTAGACAAAGGATCGCCTTAGCGGTGCATAGTAAACCCATTTAGTTTGGACTCGTTTCACTTGGCTTGATAATTTTTTTTACTTGCTGTTAAGTATTTCTTACTTGTCAATATATTTAAAACATTTTTTTTTTTTAAATAATTTTATATCAAGTACTTTTCGCTTAATACGTTTCATCATCCTTCAAGTACTGACATAACGAAGCAATGCAGAAACTCATTCAATAACGTTATTCACTGTTCGTTGTTGATGGCGTTTCGTTCTTGTGACCAGAGTAACTCGGATGCAGACAGACAGAGCGCATTCAACGTAATGAGACTATACGAGTACATACTTCGTAACTTTATTATTTTCAAATTTGTCCCCAGTATAAAAACATAATTATATCTCATTCTTCAAAATTTGTGTAGCGTAAGAAAATATAAGTGTTCTTTGTTTTAAGTACATTATTTTCTGAAAATACAGACTAACTAGCTTTGGTTTACCGATGTTTTGTTACTTAATACGCTTACTTTTCACGGTACCTTGAAAATTATATAAAATAAATTCCACTACATACGTTAAACAGCTTTTCGACCGTGATTTGTTCATAGTTTGTAACGAAACTTCAAATATAATTAAAATACAGAAATATTAATCTTTATCAATAAAATTTCGTAAAATGTTTAACTCTACGCAAATATTGAGTTGAAATAAAGTTATAAGTCAATATTGAGTAAGATAAACATGAGTTATACTCATGTTGCGTTTAGTATTTCCAAAATCAAACCGTTTAAGCAGAGTTTGTAAAATCAACGATAATTTTTTTAATTTATTAATTTCAATGGAATGGAATTTATTTCAGATTTACGTAATAATTAATTGATAAATATGAGGAATATTGTCTAAAAGTAAAACAAATTGAAACGAAAAGGAACAAAAATATAAATCTTCACTGTTATTTAACCTTATCGGGCAGAGTCTGTATAAAATTTTAACACGATACATTTTTAAAGAACTAAAGATGATTTTTAAAAAATTGAACAGCTTTCGTATGTCCTTTTATATTAATGCCTTTTACATTAATTGCGCTCACGTGTTGGGGTCAGTATATCTCATCAGTGTCAGAGGAAACGATGCTCTGACTCAAAACAGACGCCACACTTGAAATTGCAATCGTCGGCTTCAATCGTGTTTGTATGCGTCTCGCTCGCCGCCCGTATGGAAACGGCGACGTGTTGGAAATACAACTGGCGCATTAGCATGCGCCAACGATGATGTACGTATGAAATTAAAAAATAACGTTTCAGTAAGTATAACTAAACAAGTGCGTATAGCGAAATGTATGTCCTTCGTTTAACATTTCTTTATATAACTTAAAATATTTCGAGAAAAGAGTGTTCTGCTACTGCTCCCTCAATTGTCCCGTTACGATAAGTACGCACATATATTTTTAAATGTTTAAATTTCTTCCACTAACATAATAAATTGGAAGTGAAAAAGTTTGTAGGATATCCTAAATTCCGGAAACAGGACTGGGTGAAACTTATGGATTCACTGGACCTATGAGGTCATTTACTAGGTTTTTGCATTTTGTTGTACAATTCAATTATTCTTGTTGTTTGCTTCATTATGTTTATTTTTTTTCGTTTACCTTACTTATTTATTTTTGCCCGTGAAAGATAAGTTAGGAGGGTTGAGGGTTAATCTATATTTCTGTTAAGTTGTCACTCCGTGATGCACTCATTGTTTTGATTCGATGTCGTGAACTAAATATATTGTTTCTTAAAATGGCAACAAGATTAAAACAAGGCAAAAATAAATGATTTATCTTTTTCAGGGAGTTCCGCTTACTAAGAAATAAGTAGAAAATGGTTGCTTTTTGTCTAGGGTGTTGTTAGAAAAGTCTTTAAAAATAACATTTAGGTTCAATTTAACACTTTTCATTTTACAAAATATTCACTTAAAAAGGAATTTTCAATGAAAATCGCTTTTCATAAGTACTTTCAAATTATATTATTTCGAGTAATCCAACTTCATTAATTTTGGAAAAATGGCTAGTGTAAGTAAGATAAATTAATATGAACTACTAAAATATATTTTGTAATTTTGAAAAATAAGAAGGCGAATGGCAATTACAGGTCCAATTGTCGGGGTATTAGAATCCTTCATCAGGTATCATATACCTTTACGGACGTGCGTGAGCTCGACATATAACTCGATATACAGATCGTGATTATAAGTTAGAAATTGGTATTAAAGAATTGAATTTCACTTTGAGATCCTCATACTAATCAATCGGTTGATTTATTAGTATTACATATTATGAAAGTATTCTAGAACAATAAGAGTATATGTAATAAAAAATTGCTTGCCTGTTCGTTGTGAACTTAGCTTTAATTAAATCACATTTCAGAAATAATTTAAAACAAATTAAATAAGTTGGTTAAAAGTAGAGTACATTAATGATTCCAAATTCGATTTATTCAAGTCATTAATGGTTTCAAATTTGATTATTCAGTTATATCAAGATTTAACTTATTGAAACAAAACGCGTATAAAAGTATAACTTACAATTTGGTTAGAAATCTTAAGGGCGTAGATTAGTTGTCTGTTATATGATTTAGAATTCTTTATTTAATACTTCAGATTACTTTATATATATTATTCGAAACACGTATTTTTATTTTCCCTTGTAATTTCACGAGGAGAGAATTAAGAATGAATAAACCCACGCTAATGTTGTGCTTGATCATTTGATCACGTTCGTTTCTCAGTAAGCTGGCAACCAACACAGCAAAGTAAATAACTCGAGAGACAGTACGGACACTACGAGTAGAATGATCCAGCGGAGGTTGGAGGTTAAAAAGAAGAAAAGATATCGAGACAATTATTTAACAAGGGCATAGAGGGACCTCTACGTTCTTGTTAAATCCACTGTTGTTTGTTGTGTTTTGTAGTAGTGGGATCGGTAAAATGGTCCATAGCTGCCTCGAAACCACTCGAGACACAAATAGATGCCTAACTATTTGCGCATTTTGTTGTCGTTACTCTGTATCCAATATCAGTTATCTTATTTTTTTGTAAGTGATTCATAATATATTTGTTTTATTATTTCAATTCCAATATTTTTATTTTCAAGTTAATATATATATGTATATATATATATATATATATATATGTATATATATATATATATATATATATATATATATATATATATATAATCTTGAATATATCCAGAGAACCTAAATACAAACGAAATTATTTCTTACGACAACAGGACATTACAGTGTAAATGAAACGAAGAGCTCTTATAGCATTGAACAAACTGAACTACTCGTAAGTATGTCGAGGCAGAGCGCAATGGTATATTATGCATTGCTGCATCTTTACTGATGTGGAAAGCGTTTTATTCTAATCTTAAGTTCCCATTCCTTTGATAACATAAAACTATAAATATCAGCCTAATTACATGTACGATATACTTTGTTATAAAAAGTTGTGTGTTTAAATGTTTGAGTCTTTTTATTATATTTATATGCTTAAGGTTAACTCGAAACTTCCTTAATAATATTTCGCAACAGCCATTTTATATAAGGCAGATTTATTAAATAATTAAAAAAAAAAGAATATATATATATATATATATATATATATATATATATATATATATATATATATATATATATATATATATTAGGTTGGCAACTTATAAACCCGCATATTTTTCGACCGATCTCTAGAATGTTATATAAGCTACAAAAATATTTCTTGTAGGGTATAAAAGGCATTCGAACTTCTGTTCTATTTGCAATTGAGGAATCGGCGAGTAAAGAATAAATTTAAAAAATGGAAGTATTTCGAAGTGAACTTAGAGGATTCTTTCTTCATGAACGTCGTTTAGGGCGAGAAACCAACGAAGTAGCATAATGCAATATACACATGTGTACACAACGATGGGTGAAAGTGTGCCCTCTTGCGACACAGCCAGCACAGATTCCAAAGATTCAAAGAAGAGAATTTTACATGTCCAATAAACCTTATCCAAAGCAACCTCTTAAAATTAATTTAGAAAATGTTTAAAACCTTATTCAAACAAATCCTAGATTAAGTTCGCGCTGTTCGACAGAGCTATTTTCATGCTCTTATACTGCAGTGGAAAAATAACTTCATGCCTTGAGAAAGTAGTGGAAATATATCGTTTGGCTACCACATGAGCTAACATCCTTTCGACTTCAAAAGAAAGCTAATGTGAGTTTGGGGTTGCTGAGCTCCCATAGTACCAACGAGAGGCTAAAGTATCTGGTTACAGGAGATGAAAACTCAATGGAAACACGTCAATGGCTAGGGGTTGGAGGAAAAGGTGTATTTGGACCAAAATATAATACTGGACAAAAGATACTTTTAAATGCTGGGGTATAATTTGAGTTATTAATTGGGAACTCGTTCAAGCTGACAGTACAATTAAAGCTACGATTTATTATAAATAGCCAAGGTCAGCGCTAAACTTCTTTCAAATCGAAGCAAAGTTTATTTTTTACATTACAATGCTCCCCCCACGTAGTAACGCGTGAAAAACTACTTTCACTTGGATGGAGTATGCTACTTCACCCACCGTACTCTCCACATCTTTCGCTAATTAATTAGTATCTATTTCACTCTCTATCTAGTAATTTACGTGATAGAAAGTTTAAAGACGAAAGTCATGTCAAAATCGAACTTCACCGGTTTTTTGGTCAAAGGCCTAAAGATTTCTATAACGACTTAACTTTAGCTCTGCCTATAGTTGGTAAGCTGATATATATATATATATATATATATATATACATATATATATATATATATGTATATATATATATATATATTGACAATAATAATTGATTATATAAGCGACTTCGTTATCTGTCGCTTTTTGCCATTGTATATGCAAACATAAATTTTCTTGCTTGTAGAATTCTTTGGGCTTTTGACTGAAAAATTAGGAAATTTCAACATAGAGATGATCTATATCTTTCTTTTTTATCGCATAAATAGTTAGACAGCGAACGAAACAGGTGATAGTCGAAAATTGAGAGAAACTCCTACAATAAGATACTTCAGTCAATCATTGGTGCAATGGGAACTAAGCAGGTTAATTCACGCGTTGGCTTTCTTATTAAGTTCTTCAACTTCTTTGCATATGTGACAGCCAACATTCCATTTCATCCTCAATGTATAAACTCGTTTTTCAATAGAGTTTGATAGCACAAGAGTAGCTACGTCAGATAAAGTAAATTTAATCTGAGATCTATCTAAATTCAATATGGAGGATCACCCTGAATCAGTATTATCGGGAGATGCAAATTACTTTCTTCTTTATCGGGAGATGGAAATTACTTCCATTATTGAAGAATGTTGCTTGTCTAGCTTTTCAGCCTAAGTGGAACTCATGAAAAAGAATTTTAATTTTTTACTTTATGTGTTTATATTTATATAAAATACATCCTTATATATTTATATGTGTGGAATTTTACGTTCGATAAAATTAGTATCAACAATATAACCCAGTAATGGAAACTATTGGGATTTGTTTGTTATAAACATCAGATATCTTTCATATTACATAATAATTGTACTCCGACAGTATATAATTTGGCTAATTCGGCAATGTGTGCAAGACAATGCAAAAATGAAACTTACGATAAAAGATATTACTAGGATACATATACTACAGATTCCAATGATAATGTTGAATCGTTATGTAATAACGTTTGTAATAAATACTTGATAAAAACGTGTAACGATGAATTTTAGTGATGTGATATCGTTACAAAAAAGTATTTGTAATAATGAAAATCCATTTATTGAAGGTAAATCCTACTTATGACTTAAGCTTGTAAAAAGTAAATATCTTACTAGTTTGTATAGTTTTAGAGCAAAGCACACAGCTACTCTTGTTATTTCATACCAAAATTTAAACTAGTTATCTCGTCTATATTTACCATCTTAATCTGTCAAAATTTCCGAGGCAACAAGACATTCTACTGTCTTTATTACGCGATCAAAGTACCCAGCAAGTACGTGAGTGAAATACGATGTCGTATTTAATAATGTTATCCGAATCGTGGATTTGAAATTTATTAGTTCTCAAGTTCAAGGACTTGGTGTAATTTTTTACTCCATTTTCTTTGAAATCCCTTTTATGTCGGGGTAATATTCCTTATAAAGTCAAATAATATCAAATATGCCCTTTAAGATTATAAATTATCAAGTTGTTGGTTCCAAAATTGATTTCTAAAATTGTCGTCAAATCTTAATTCAAGAAACGTTAAACGTAATAGTATTAAGAGATGATAAAACATTTATCCTCAGATTTCCTTGTAAATTCTAAATTACGCATTATAATTATTAAAAATATGTGATACCTTTATAAATAAATATTTGAAAAATGTATATATTTTTTGAAAATAATTATTTAAAACGACTTTCAAAATATATCGTTGTTTTTTTAAGTAGTTTATTCCCTTATCCCTGTTACGAATTAAATAAATAATCGAATCATAACCACGATTATAATAATATAATTTACGAAAATAATGGATCTATATATATATATATATATATATATATATATATATATATATAGTATACAGTAGTCATGTGGAGAAATTAGTATGTTCCGAGATTCCGAAGAAAGTCTATACTGTCGTCAAATATGGTACTCGATGCATAAGAAACAGCAGGGTATCATTGAGTTATAATGCAAATCGATGGAAGTTCTAAGCAATTCTTTATTTTGATTCATGTATTATATTCCAAAATTAATTATTGGATTATATAATCCAATATTTGATTTTAAATTAATATTAAATATAAATTTTGCAATCACCCCTTCTAACCTTCAGTAAAACATAACATCGTTTTAAATGTCCCTTCAAAACATCGACTTCATTTTAATCAGACGTAATTACAGCAAAATTGTTATGACTTAGTACTTTATTTATAAAAAAAAATATTGTGTTCTTCATCAAGAATTCTTCCCATCAATAATTCTATTAATCATTTGAAACTAAATTTCAAACTTGATTACATCGCCTGCGAACTTGATTGCACTAATGGCGCATATAATATTTACTATAAAATAATGTCATCGTTAATGTCGAACTAACATCTGTAATAATGGAATATTGAGAGAATTTATTTTATTCTAACCATAATCTACCATAGATACTGGTAAAAGTAATAAAGGCAAATATTAACGAATCCGGGAAAACATGACATTGAAGTATATTAAGTAATCTATTTTTCTCATATTTTTGATCTATACGGTTAAAAAGTTGTAGAAGGGTGGAGACATTGATAGTATAAATCGTTTTAGAAATTCATGTCTCTTGGAGAAGATGCTATAAAAATATGACTAGACATTTTTGATTGTGTTTTGAAAGACTTTTCAATTACATCTCATTTGACACATAAAATGTATCTTCAAGGAAGAGTTATTAAGAAAATCTAAATAATTTTTCTAGTTCAAATAAGTCTTTCTGTAAATGGTAACGCTTCATCGCAGACGATCTTAAATTAGAAGAGCTATGATGATGTAGCATGCGAACGATCAGACGGACATTTCAAAGTTTCTGTCTATGTACTTTTATTAACATCAGATTTGTAAAAATATTTTCAATAACGTTTCGTGCATATGTACTGTTTCCCGTATTTAATAATTATTATAAATATTAGTAGACACATATTTTTTCATAAAGCCAGCTTCAGTAATGCATTTTCTGAAAATTGCGCTATACAAGATCAGTCGAAGTACGTACAATCATTGCTTTTCTAAAACCAGTGTAACTACTTGATTTTTTAAGATACGACTGATTAACTTTTTAACGCAGCTTAAATTTTGCGGCAACATAATTGCTTAAATTACTTTTCAGACAAAATCCAATTGTAATCATCAGCTTAGCAAAAGTGTTATCTAAAAGTTAATAAGAGTTTGCTAAAAATACTTTATAGTTGTATTGCGAACTAAATAATTCCATTATGAATTTTGGTTGGTTCAATATACACTAGCATTTATAATAAAAAATGCTAGTGTATATTGAACAATTAATTTTGAATCAATTTATGATGAATTTTTAATTAAATTCTCAATAAACTTGAATATTTTACTTAGAATTCTTTAGATCTTTAACTATATTATAGTGCTGAAATAAATAAAAAGAAAAAAATAATTAGAATTATCCATATAATTTAATACGGTGAATTCAGATGAACTGTAAATATAATTTTTACTGCACTTCAAAATAGATGTATTTGGTTTTCCCATCCAATTGTTAACAACTTCTAACTGTGATTTTATAACAGTGACATATTGTTAATTTTCCTTGTCATAAAACTAAGCTAATGTTATTACCGAATTTACTTCCTAAGAAACAAATGTCTGCACTACACAGAGAAAGATATAGGCAGCATCCTTACACAAACATTTTCTCCATTATTCCTAAGCTGCTTTTTCTTTCTACTTTTCCAAGCCGATTAGCGTGATATTTGGTAGCTTTGTAGATTACGAATAAAATCTTATATTTCGTCCGTAATTTTCCTATCGAATAGTGTTTTATTACATACGTATGTGACGTAAAGACCAAACTCTTAAATGATTGTTTACACGACTAGATAATGATCATAAAAGAATTTGAACGATTGTTTTAGACAAAAGCTAAATTTGATCTGCTCTAGAACAGTAATTAAAAAATTATTGTAATCTGAAATGAAAAATATTTATACTGATTAAGGTGTTTTTTCGATTACTTTGCAATTTCCGAAATATGTTAATTAATAATATGTTAATTAATAATAAATAATATTTAAAAAATAAATCAAAAGTTATGGAAACCAAAAATTATACTAACTGTTTCCCTTAAAAAATGATTTATTTGATTTATGTATTATTCTAACCATACTTGACATTTTAAACCACAATTATGAATCAAGCAGCAGAAAATGCAGTTTTTTATATACACATAATATATATTATTTAATCAAACTTACATGACAATTATTAGCTTGGCGCCGTTTACTTTTATGTATTACAAATACGGAGGTCATGCTTAATGGCCACTTCGTGAACAAACACTTGTAGTTGTAACTTACTACTAGCAAAACTCAAAATAACCGAAATTGTTGACAGAAAGTTGATTTATAAATTACACTAAGACATATCATATTACCTATAATAAATTAAATATTAATGTACACTTAACTTTCAGACGTTTTACTCTCTTTTAGCTAAGATTGAAATTATTTTAATAAATTAACTTTTAAAACGTTAATACACTCGTAACAACTTTCACTGTGAGTGTGTGTGTAGTGAATATTTATTCTTTAATTTAATATTTGGAACTGATTTAAGGCGAAAACTAATTTCTTTATATTTATTAACAGCGCCTTTCATAAAAATACTAAATTTTTTTAAGCAAACACACCGTCGATTTAAATCATTTCACCCGAATATTGACGCCCAAAATTGAATTTACGAGTATACGGGAGGTTGTGGCACGAGCGCGTTCATAACGAAATTTGAAGATAAGTGGTCACTAATTAATTAAGCCCGGTGGCTCATAAAACATAACCTCCGCTGTCTGTTCGCTGCGCCGTACTAAGTACTAACACTAATGACAATTCGTAACCGAAGGTATGCCTGAATGACCACTCAATATTGAATTAACTACGGGGGAACAATGGGTTCTGAACGTGTACTGTTATGGCTCGGTCAATGTTTAAAGTTGCTGCGGTGACGTTTGGCTCGCTGTGGGATGGGTTTCATGGTGAATATTAATTTGGGACTTAGACCAGCGAAGACGCGAGCACGGCGGTGGTCGACGCGACAGTGTTGGTATACTTAAAACGTGAGTTTTATTGCCGTGGTCCGTGGGCGGCGACGCGCTTTTCTTGCCCCTGCAGTTATATTTTCATATAGCTCTTTTAATTATAATATGTTTTCATTAATCAGATTAAATTTCAATTATGTCACGGGTAACGTTTTGATAAGGACGTAGAGGGGATAAGAAATAAAGAGAAAAATTAAGTATTGATAACTAAAGTCTTACGGAATTGTCGTAGCGATACTGAGTTTTAAAGTGAAGTTTTGGAAGAGACTTGGAATTATATTTTATGTTTCATTTTCGACAGCAGCTATTAAGGTTAAAAGTTAGGTTTATTTTGTGGCAAAAAGAATAACTTCGAAATTTTAAAATTGATATCTTATTATAAGAAAAACATGAAATTTTAGTTCTAAAACTTTAGAAATTATTTCATTAGATATCGTTTATTCATAAGATTTAGAAAAAATGCAGGTTAGGATAAATGAAAGTTTCATATTTTACTATTCATAAAATGATATAATATAATATTAAGATAGAAATTTAAAAAATTTAGTCGGTCGCTATCATAAAAAACTAATTTGAAAAATATTTCCCAAGCAAACTGCATTTTTACGATAACATGCTTATTATAATTTTTAGATTTAATTGCCATTGTTTGTGACACTTGTACAAATACAAATTTATATAAAAAATTTAATAAGCAAAAAGTATTACCTAAAGATAGCAGATAATACTTTTGTGAAATACACTTACTTCCTTAAAAAAAGAGTAAAATTTCCATTTGTACTGAACTATAATTACACGTATTAAAGTATAAAATTACATGAAAATTTACGTTAGTGGGTTCCAGCTGCTAAGTTATGGTTTCGATATTAATGAAAACAGTTTTAAAAAATAAAAATTATAGTGTGTCTAGAAAACGTATTACGAAGATAGCCCGCAATACTATACGAAACTTGTATCTATAATATGTAAACTAGTAAAATCGAATTGTTAATGTTTTATGCATTTTACAAACTTCGTGTTTTGGAAATATTAAAAATGAGGGCAACGTCTACATATCTTACGTGTTAGCCGACATACTTTAATTATTTGGCCACTGTCATATGCTTATAAAGAGATTATTGCAACATACGAGAGATAATACTAAAATTTTACGATATCAAAAAGCTAGGAAATTAATTTCTCAAAATAATTTGCGTTTCGTTTTTCAAAATAATCTCCGTAGTAGTCAATTTTGGGAATTGTTTTTTGTAACACTTTATCTTCTTGGGAATAAATCTCACGGTGCTAGGTAAGGGTTTTATGACAGATGACCCATAATTTCTACACCCGACGTAGTCAATTATTTGGTCGTTGACCTGGATGAGTGTGCAGAGGCGAATGGTCGTGATAAAGGGGATTCTATTGCGAGAGAGGTGATCTTTATTTTTTCCAATACTACGTCAAACAATTGGTGATAAATCAGACCGCAGTAATTGTTCTTTTATTTTCCCAAACAATATTTGCGTAACATCCTGTATGTTCAAATAATGAAGCGATAATTTTTTTTTCAGCAAAAAGGAGTAATCCTGTTTGCGAATTTTTGGGCTTCGTTGAAATCATGAGGTGTCCTCCTAACACAAAGTTATCTGAAGTCTAAGTGTTCATGTAGAAATTCACTTGGCTCATTCAATGTCTAATTCGCCTAATTCTGCTGATTTTTGAAGTTGCTCTTTTCTTACAATTTTAAAATGAGCCGCAAAGCGTTGTCTTTATATGCAGTTATTGGTTGTCAGTGCAGTTGTGCAGTTATTGGTGGTGTTATAGTCGATGTTGAGGGACATTCTTCTTGCAGATGATCACTGTGATAGACCGCGGATATAATCAAGTATGGACTTGTTAAATCGGTTGTAAATAGTAGTACGAGATGGAGCTTAATCATAAAATACCAATCGAAATCTATCGTAACTTTGTTGTTGGTTAAAATCACAACGAAAGTCATAAAAAATCAGTGAACTGTGAGAAAAAAATTTCGCGTATAAAATTCACTTGACGTGATACAATTTAAAAAATGCTGCCAATTTGTAAAAACAAATAACAATTCAACGAATTAAAGAAGAATTTCACTTTCTAAATTTTAATTAACTTTTTATCATTATTTTAAATGTCCAGTTCTAAAAACTTTCAGTAGTATCCTTATACTTTCATAAAAACATACATTAGCCCATTTTTAACTAATTTATGAATATGAAAGTAAATTTGTTTATTTGTTTGTCTCGCTTTCACTCCATAAAATGTTGCAAACGTACAATCTATATCGTGGAGATAAATGTAGGATTTTTGTAATTTTGCTGTTAAGTACATAAAAAAATGCAATTTTCATTTCAAGTAATTTTTTTTGGAAAATCGAACATATCATCTCATTACGAATGCCAATAATTTGGTACATGCATACATAAATACTTCACATATGTGAGCATATACCAAATTACTTAACTATTTCCAATGGTAAATTCTAATATTTCACAAGGACGTTTATACTCAAAATACATCACCACATTTTCTCTTTCTGTGAGAGCTAAGCAACGACTCGAAGCTAATATATCTTCATCGAGCGGAGTCAATATATCAATATATTTATTTCAATATCATGGCGTCATTTGGAAATAAATATAAATCAGTTTTGAAAACCGAGTATTATAAAAACGATATAATGGACATAATTTCGTATTGTTTCTTAACATAGTACGAAAATAATACTTTTAGAATATTTGAATCCCACTCATTAATATTACATGCAACTTTAACGTGACAAAAAAAATATTACTGATATATTTATTCCTATAAATTTATTCCTGATATATTAATTCGAAGAAATACGAATATATTGGATTTTGTTTATTTGTTCCTACAAATAAACAAAATCCAATATACTCGTATTTCTTCGAATGTAGAACTAATCAAAATCGTATGTATTATTAACAAATCCTGAAAAAAAAACTAACGAAAGTCTACATTATAAAAAGTACAAATAAAAAACATTTTATTCCTTAAAATATTATTCAAGGAAATATCTTTTATTATTATTATGACTACGTTATTAAATTATATTTAATTATCAAATTCAAAATTCAGAAAATAATCATTATTTTTGAACAGTTTTATTTTGATTCTTGATTAATTTTTATATTTGTGTTCTGGATTTTACGCATTTCTAAAAAAAATATTTATCAAATAATGATTAATCTTTCAATTCATATGATATAATAATCTACTAATTATATTTCAGCCCTAGAGCAAACAAAATAATGGTTAATCAATCAATCATTAAGTTTTTCATTCTTACAGTCTGCGAGATCTGCTTATTCTGAGAGATCTGCTTATTATATAGCAGAACTATACCGGAAGCCACAGCGCTCGCGTTAACAATATTTTTTATAATCTTTTTAAAATTGCATTTCGACTTCTGCATAGAACCATCATAGAAACTTAGTACACCTAGTTCATGGAACACGATTATTTTGTAGACTTAAAAGCTACATTCTATGTAATTATGAAAACGTTTCTCTATGCACCACGTAATCCATAATCCTTTGTAAAATTGTATTAACATTTATTTATATTTTATACTTTGATTTCTTCAAATTCGTAACAAATACATCTTCTGAAAAGTGAATCAACAAACAACCCAAAGTCACACCAACCTCGCCTTTACGGAAAACACTGAAGAAAAACTTGCTAAGTGCGAGTAGAGCACAAACTACAACGAACATGCCGTACACATTTAATACTTACAAACATTTAAGATTATATAATAGTTCTATTAAGATATTAACAAAAATTAATTTTTCGTAACCTAAATATATTGCCTACTACATCTTTTACAAGCGTAAAACCATAGTGCATATTTAAATAGTATTTTTCTTACTATGTAAATATATTAATATATTACCTAGTGTATCTTTCACAGATATAATAAACATAAATTTTAAAACTCAAAGCTATTTTTCATGTTGATATAAGTCACTCGTATGGATTTTCTATGAACTTATTAGAGACCCAACTATATTCACAAGTTGGTCGACTATTCCTCGAAAGTGAGTAGAGCCTACTTACACTTACTTACTACTACTCATTTCATTTTAATTCAATTATTTATGTTACTATTTTAATATTTTTCAGATTTTCAATTATAAGCGTATAGCTAGTAGGGGGTGGGGACGTGTAACCCTAACAAAAATGATCCCTTTAAAGATTAATGTTTCGAAAACGGATCGCTGTGTCGAGAAAAGTTTATAACAAATTCCCAATATCTTTGAAAGACTATTCATCTATGCATACAAAGCAAAAACACCAACTCAATATGAGAATACCGAGACAATCGCTATTAGATATTTATACGTAAGTTTACAAGTAATCTGTAGCCCGTAATATCCACTAGTCTACACACGTAAAGCGAACTAGGCGCCTATAAAAAGATCCTCCGTCCTTGTGGGGAGAAAAAGTCACATCTCATGGAGGAGGACGGCGTTGCTTGTATCAGTAAACGTCCCAGGCTGACCGTGACCTCCCTTCCATTAAAGGAATGGCCGTCTGCCGACCGGTGACAGAGTCGCACGCAATCTCGCATTAGTAGGCAGGAAACACGTTCAATTGTTCTTGATTCTCTAGGGGAAGGAAGGCTATTGAAGCGAAGGGGAGTGCCTCGAGATTAACTATCTATATACATTATTTTGATATACTTAGTAGCTAAATAAACGTGGATAATCTATATATTAACACATGAAGAGAAAATGTTGTATGGGTGGGAGAGTATGAGATTTGGTATAGTTAAAATTTATATGGAGAAGGAGTACAGAAAGCAAAAATTTATATATAATATATGATACAAATACATTAAATTATATTTGTTTACATTTATATTGTCAATGTCAAACACATAATAGTCTGTGGTCAAACAGTTGCACAGAATAGATATTGTCTCCAAAGAATTTTAAATTGACTGAGTTTCGAGCTGTAAATTTTGTGTAATTTCAAATGTTCCTTTTTCAATAGTCTGTAGAGTGTACGTCAAGGAAAAAAGCGTTTATTTTAAATGAAATTGTAAGGCAAACAACACACTCTAATGACGAATTTGTACACGCTCGCAGCTGACGTAATAGAACAAAATTTGTGAACAAACCAAACAAAATTGTGTAACAATGATTATAGAGATATACTATTTAACAAAATAACCTCAATAACTTTCAAACTTAAAAAAAATAATAAATTACGGTTGAATGACCACTGGGTGATCACTAGTATAATAAAAAAATAAAATAGTTTATGACTTTTAAGAAAATTCACGTGCCAGCAACATCTTCCCTATATCAGATAATATGTATTATGCCTACAGATATTGATTAATTAAATTATATTTGAACTTAATGGCTGGTAATTTAAAAAATATATGTATAAAAATTAAGTGATGTTAAAGATTAATTTTGGGTAATAGATGTTATATCTTGGTAATGTTTATTTCTAACATATTAAATATGAAATTTTGCCTCACGATTTTTCTTATATTTAGGAATAGAACCTTTTAGCTTATATTGCAAACTTATAAACTATATATAGTCTAATACACATAATTATCATTAAACTTGAGTTCTTTAATGAAAAATCATTATGTCAACTTTTGCCATTAAGGCTATGCGCTGGTATTTTTTTTTCGTTTTCAAGAACGTAACAACTATCTATATAGGCAAAAGGTGACGTTAGAAACATTAACTTTGCCGTTTTGCATTTTGTATTGCCAGTGCAATATTTATTGTTCCGCAATTTTCTTCGAGGCGTTATATTTGCGTTGTGAAAAATTAATATTTGTAAATAGTTTAATAGAAATACTACGCATAATTAAATATTTAAAAGTACCTAAATGTATGTAGAAAGTAGAGTTCTAAGTAATAACTAGTGCGAGTAGTTTAATTACGTATTTTACAGACATTATAATGAGGAAATACCAGTGGGGCCAAAATGTTAATCAATGTACTTTTCGAAAATTGAAAACCATACAAAAACTAAGACATTAATTCTAGTAGAATAACGGGATTAAATATACATGAGTAGAATATTGGAATTGAACGAACCGTTTTTAACCGGTATCCGCTAATAAAAAATCCCATTTTATGTTCACCGGCTATATTATTTATTAATGTCAAATAAATAATTTAATGCAAGATTTATATTATATATGAATAGAAAGAATAAAATACATACTAATGAAACTAAACCATATGGTAACGAACATATTTTCCACTCATTTATAGAGTTGTCTCGGAATAAAATTGATATTTCGAACTTTTGACTTTCAGTCATAGGCCAAATTTTCAATTAAGTTTCTGGGGAAAATCAAAATTGATGGAGTAGTTTGTAAGAACTATTTTTTAGTTAATACATGGCAAGTAGCGATATCCTAATACCTAGTAGGTGATGATGCGCTCACAGTTCAGATACACCTAGCTCCCTCCACTGAAATGAAGACCTTGACATATATTCGTTTATTATTTCAATCCCTGATATTTCTTTCTTTCAAAGAATGCCAAATGTTTTCTAAACAAAAAAATATTGTTTCAAATTTTTTTAACACCCTTGTATTAACTTCACTTGTATGTAACAATGTAACGAAATCTATGAATTAATTTTTCACCCACAACCAGGCGTCCGACTCATTTAAAATTTTGCACACGTATCAAGAACCGATGACAATATAATAATTTAAATAAAATTATAACAAAAAAGAAAAACTTAAAAAAATGTAAGTCTTTAAATGAAAATTTTAAATATAAAGATTTTGGCCAGGAGAAAACAATTTTTTTGAATATGCGTATAATAATAATAAAGTGATTTACAAAAAAATTAACTTTAGTGTAAAAAGTAAAAAAGCTTGGAATGCTCTCGACTTATATTTTCATAATGAGTCCACCTTTACAAATAGTTAGCGATTAATAAAATTACTTAAAACTGATATCAGTTTACGACAACTGATATCAATCGTGATACGTGTGCGAAATTTTAATTACTACCACGTCTGCGAATGGGTGAAAATTAAATGGAAAATTTTGTTACATTCATACATATATAATATATATTTATACATTCATACATATATACATACATAAAAACGAGTGAAGCTAATAAAAGCGTGTTAAAAAAGTGTGGTGTGCTTGATATCAATTGTCATAATTTTTTTATCGCTAGCTATTTGTAAAGGTGTCATTATGAACATGAAAGTCGAGAGCACTCCATGTTTTTTTATATATTAAAGTTAATTTTGTTGTCATCAAGGACATCATTTTGCTCTTGACCAAAATCTTTATATTTAACGATTATTCACAATTAAATGAAACTACGTGATGTAGTATTATTTCTACTTTATTTAAATTCTTTACCACGGCCTAGGTTTCGTTGTATTACAACATCTTTTTTTATTTCAACTTCTTCTTTATTATTTACCCATGAAGTAGAAATAACACTACATCACTTAGTTTCATTTAATTGTGAATAATGAATTTCTACAAAATTAACACCAAATATATTCAATATTTAACGATTATATTTTACTTTTAAGTTCATATTGCTACAAAAAGTATTATTTCTTAGTTTTATTTAAACTATAAATAATTAAACTTTTTATAGTAAAAGTTTTAAACCGGAAACTTTAAGCTTTTTAGTTTATAAGTATTGTTTATAAGCATAAAAACGTAGTTGCAAGTAAAATTAAATTCACCCATTTTTTATGTGTCTTTATTTGTTGTCTGACACTTCCTTATGATGTTCTTGTATCATGAGGCAAACAATTGGAAGATATTAATCTTATTCCACAATATCTCCCGGGGTTTCGCATGAATTTTCTTATCAACCACTTTGTATATTTTTGTTAGCCCTTCATTTTTGTTTCTTCCTATGTATTCAAATCGTTTGAGAAAATCTCGATTTAGTATACGCGGAATACTTTCTTAACGCTTTCTTGTATGAACGATGCATAAGAGGAAATAATTTTATTAAATAAAAATAATTTTAAATATAATGTAAATATTAATTATATTTGCTCATATATTTAACATTACGTTTTATTCGCAAACAAGGGCATGACGGTGAAGCATCTCATCACCCAGTACTTACCTGCGTTATTCTATTTCTTTTGTAATTCTCACATATCACAGTCTGTTAGAAAAATAAACTTGAGGAAAATGTTCACTACGCTTATGACAGGTTACAATTGAATTAGTGTGCTAGTCGTATTTAAATATTACGCGATTTCAGCCGGTCTCTCAATATTGACAAAAATCGTGATGATTTATTATAAAACAGCTTTCTAAAATTATGCTTCGTAATTAACGATATTTGTATATTTTGGTGTACTGTATATTTTGATAGACTTTCAAGTATCACTGAACATTTTGAAGATAATGCGGATGATATACCATAAGATGAAGTAATTGAGTTATCGGGATCTAAAAACAACCTTCGGAAATGTTTCATTAGCGCCATGAAATTGTAATGCTATCGAAATTATTATAGACGAGGAATATACTACGATTGTGCCATTATTTGTCTACAGTCTTGAAAGTTCAAAATAGCCAAATATATTATAATAAATGAAGCATCAAAATACACCTTAGGTATATCCAAGGGACTTGTATGAAAATAATTAAAATAAAATTAAAAAAAGCCCTAAACCTACTAAATAAAATTAACAGGTTCCAAGGAGTGGAACGATGTTTTCCTATATAAATATATGTATTGCTTTTATGTGAAAGTGACGAGTGAACGCGGGAAACTTATATATGCGTAATTGAGTTTGATTACGACGAAAAAGGTAAAATTATAAGGCGGCAATTAGATTTGTGAAGTGTGTGTTTAAATAATCTCGTTAAAATTTTTAAGAATTTCTCTGAACGGTCTTTTGTTTCTGTCTTTACGTGGTCTTACGAATGAACTTTTTCAAACTAATTGAACTGAAAATCTTAAAATAGCGTTATTTGTAGCATTGAGTACACTATCGTATGTTATTAAATTAAAATTGACTTATTTCTTTCACAATTTTAATTGACGGGCCATTTTCTAAAAATTCATTTTCACGTTGCTATATATATTCTAAGATATAATTCGAATATGAACAATTATTTTTTTAATTAATCCTCGTGTATCAATTTCAGATAACTATTTCATTTAAAGTGCATAGTCTTAAGGTTTTAAGGCGCTGGCAAGATCAGATTGAGCTAATTAAAATTTTTTTTAGTAAAATATACTAAATTTATGGCCATGAAAAAATATGTTATTCCTGATAATATTTCTAAAGTCTTGGTTGTTTCCAAAACTCGATACTTTATGAATAGAATTAAGAAGACTGCCTGTTCACGTCCTATTTAAAACCTTGGTTGATTTTTATTTTCAATAAAGTAAATAGAATTCCAATAAAAAAATAAAACACATTATTTCTTTCGAATACAAAGACGCGTTTTGGCGATGTCTATTGCATCCCTTTTACTCGCATGCAAACCGACAGTGCGTGTTGAGACGCGGTGCTGGTCGGATTTATGTCGCTTGTTTTCCCACCCACTCAAAAAGAAATAAAAATAAAAAACGATATAATTAAATTAATTTTAATCTTATATTTGGATCTGTGTTTTAATATCGTACGAATCATTTTAATTTAACACCAATGATAGTTTGACATTTTTTTGATAGGACATGGAAGAATATGCATTATATATTGAATGCAATATATGTTTTGAAATACGTCGTGTATTTCAGAATATAAATTGTAACTCATGATTATTTATTACAAAAAATTGATTTGAAAATTTTCATACATTTGTTTGCGCGGGAACATGTTTTAACCTTTTTTCTTTCACGTAATTGATCTTTTTTTCAATACTTTTTGCTTACTCACTTTCGAATATTTTTGGTTTGTCTTTTTTATATTAATTCCTTTTTGTATTTATAAATTTTTTCACGTGATACTTTTTGCTTATTCATTTTTTAGACATTTTGAGTTAGGATTTTTTTAATATCAATTCGTGTTTGTATTCATAATTTTTATATACTCCTTTTTACTTACTCAGTTTTGAATATTTTGGGTTCATTTGTGTTTTTATTTATAAACTTTTTTAAGCGACCCTTTTTGCTTATTAAATTTTTGGATACCTTGGTTGTTTTTGTTGTATATCAATTCGTGTGTGTATTTATATATATTTTAGATAATCCTTTCTATCCACAATATTTTGGACGTTTTAGGTTTTATTTTAATTAGCAATTCGTGTTTTGTATTTATAACCTTTCTTTAAGAGATGCTTTCCGCTTATTAAATTTTTGGATATTTTTTTTTTATATCAATTCGTGTTTGTATTTAATTTTTTTTACCTTCCTTTTTATTGCTGAATTTTGGATGTCCTGGCTTTGTTTTTTTTAATTATCCTTTCGTGTTTTTATTTATAAACTTTTTTCCACGACCTACTTGCTTATTCAATTTTTGAATATTTTGCTTTCTTTTTTTAATTAAGTATTTGGACTTGTATCTATATAATTTTTTATGCGACCCTTTCTGCCTGTTACATTTTTTACATTTTGGTTTGTTGTTTTATATCAATTCGTGTTTGTGACTTTAAATTTTACACAGTGGAAGTTGGTGCATCGGGAAAAAGACCTAAATTCCATTTCTCTCAAGAAATATCATTCTAAATAATATTATAATCCTAATTAATATCATGAATGCAAAAGTGTGTTCATTTGTACTTCTTACAAGTCATAATGGAGCAAAATATCAACGTGACGTTCTGCACAGAGATACGAGTAGTTGGCGAGCCAGAAAATAACGTAGGCTAATTGTAAACGCGAAGAAGCTCATTCTACCTAATATCGGCAGTCCCGACTAATGTTAAAAATTCAAATGTATATTTGTTTGTCCTTTTTTAACATCACAATGGAGCTACAGTTCGACGTGGTTTTCAGCATAGAAATAATGCCAGAAAGACCAGTCTGGCATAGGCTTCTTTCCAGTTAGGGAAACCATATCCTAACTAAAACAATAAATGACCAATATTAAAAATTGGAAAGTGTGTTTGTTTATCCTTCTTTCACGTCGTAATGGAGCAAAAGATCGACGTGGCTTTCTGCATAGAGATAATTGGCGGACCAGGAAGTTACAGAGCCTGCTTTCATACCCGGGAAATTTCAATTTTATTAAAACAACAATAAAAACCTATATTAAAAATTCGAAACTCTGTTTATCCTTCGTTCACGACGCAGTGGAGCAAAAGATCGACATTACTTTCTGCATAGAAATAGTTGGTGGACGTATTTTTGTTTAGACTTCTGTCACCTCACAATGGAGCAACACATCAACGTGATTTCCTTTATAGAAATAGTTAACGAACCGGGAAATGACAATAAACTACTTTTTAATCCAGGAAATTTCATCTTAACTAATAGATATAACAATCCCAACAAATATTACGTATTGCAAAGTGTGTTAATTTGTCCTCCTTTCACGTCGCAATAACCAACAGATCGATGTGGTTTTCTGCAGAAAGATAGTTGGCTAGAAAATTATATAGGCTACTTTCCAACTTGAGAAATCTCATCGTAACTAATATGACACTTTAAAATTTATTATTACATTCACATAAAATACATAAAAAGAAGTAAAAAAAAGACAACTCATAATTTTGTCTATTATGCATTTATTCTGACCACGGTGAAATCCGTTAAATGTCCAATTTGACGAGACACCTAAAAGAAACAGTAATAACATTTTACAATTAAGTTCACCATACTGTAGATTTGTAGACTCAATTGTTTACTATCTTAATTGTTTAAATAATCATATGTCTCTGAATTCATACATATCTATTATAAATGCAGGTTTGATCTATTTCTTCACATTAAAATAAGTATACTACATATTCCTAGAGTTCATAATAAAGTTTCCAAAAATAGGGGTTTTTCATCAAAGATGTAAATACACCTTCGAGTAACATTTAAAACCCATATTAACATTTCAAAGGGTGTAATAAGTCACAAATTATAATCATTCAGAGTAATTAACGCCTTTAATTTAGTTTGTTACTATCGGAGCTCCTGGCATAACGCTAGTTTATCGGAAACAGAAAGGGGCGGAGCTTGAAAATCAAATTCTTCAAGGTCGTCGAGTGATCTCATCGCCTTAAACAATTATATTTAAAAGTGAAAACACAGTCGTCGCACTGTTAATTGTAAAAAAGCACGCAATATTATTTACACTCAACGTGTAAATAATATTGCATGCTTATAATTTAACTTCTGTCCTTCTATTTAGAGTGTAAAATGTTATATATGTATACGCTGGGACACGGAGAAAGTTAATAAGAAACCAGTTGGCGACTCCTGCATACAGAAAGCGTGGATATTAAATTATTTACAGCTGTAATGTGAAATTCGTATGAAAGCAAATAATAATAAGACAAAATGCAACAGTCGCTCTGAAAATATTATATGCCCATTTGCAGAAAAAAGTACGGTTGTAGAAAATGTGATGTTTCGAAAGTAGTTTAATAACAGTTTTGGCTTATGTATATAATGTTGTTCAGAACACATCAGTTATTACGCGTTTCTGTTATGTAGGGTAGAAGAACGGCAATACTGAATTATGAGATCATTTATAATAATGTTCATTGTATTCTCTATTTTATCCTCACCAGTCAAATTTAGAGCTCTTAACTTGCTTAGTTTTTAATAAATTTTTTTCCTCATGTTTTTAATCACCTGTATTTTCATGAAATTTTACTGAGAAAGTCAAATATAGGATAAGTCATCAAAACTTTGAATACAGATTCTAAAATAGTTTAAATTTAAATATCATGTTTTAACATTTTCAATCGGAAAGTTTCGTATTGTTACTATAGTCTTTATTTTTTTGGATTTTTTTGTCTTTTTTATTGTCATTATAATCATGATGAGTAAATATTTAAAA
Source organism: Druceiella hillmani (assembly GCA_039881145.1). Lineage (NCBI taxonomy): Eukaryota > Metazoa > Arthropoda > Insecta > Lepidoptera > Hepialidae > Druceiella > Druceiella hillmani. The sequence continues at coordinate 26,284,403 of JAYKKI010000011.1, read as the reverse complement.
AACTTACATTATTTGTCATAAAAAAGCTTAAATCTAATCAAAATTTAGTTAGAAGCAGTATTCTAGCTGGAATTATTTGGATGTTTTTAATACTGTTTAGAATCGCCGAGACTTTTCATATGTCATCATATAATAGATTGCCCCATCAATAAAAGTTCAAAGGAAGCCGGGCGACAGTGGAGTTTGGAGACTGCCAAAATCTCCCATATTTATTCTAAAATTTTTAACAATTTCGAAGATTTCTTTTTTTTACTGTGATCTAGACAACCAATTATTCCACATTAATATTCGATGCAATAATTAGTATTTTTACAAAAGAAATTTTTTGGAATGATTAGTGTATATAACTTTTTTGTAATAATAATAACATAGTAAGTTTTATTTGGATAAAACTAAGCTTGACATTTGACCCTTTCCATCTTTCCCTGACGATCAAAAATCAGATCGAAAGCTGATTAATTTCGATCATATTTTCAAAACTTTCATACTATTTTAACTGTCGATAATGCAAATTTCATGCAATTGTTATCAAAATTTCACAAAAAAATGGCATTAAAATCAATTTACAGTAAATTGTCGAATTGATTTTTTTGAGTTTGGATACTTCCATAAGCGATACTTTAAAAAGTGTCGTTTAAATAGCTAATATTTTTATTTTTTCTTTTACTATTTTTCCATTTATGTTGTTTTTTTAAAGTATAACTATTCTAAATGTGAATTTAAATATTATTAATGAAAATATATTACTATATTAAACTAGCTGGCCCGGCAGACGTTGTTCTGCACTTTGAAACTCAGCGCCACTTATCGCGTCCCAATTTTGTGGTTTTATTTTTTGGCGTAAACCAACATATATTGTGGATATTAGTCACTTTGATCCATTAATTAAGAATTCGTTAATAATTTGATCTTATTCTTAACTGATTGAGTTCATATTCACACACACACTATATATATATATATATATATATATATATATATATATTCTTCAAGGTCGTATATATATAAATATGGTAGCTACAAAGTAATATTACATACACAATTAAATGAAACTACGTGACGTAGTATTATTTCTACTTTCTTTAATTTCTTTAACCACGACCTAGGTTTCGTTGTATTACAACATCTTCAGGTGGGATATTAGATATTAAATAAATATATGAATACACAAAACCGGAGATATGTAGAATTACCTTGTCCTTACTTTCAAATACCCTTGCTTTTGTATAAATATATTACCGATAATAACTTCCATTTAATTTTATTACATACACCGTAAAGTTTGCATTGTATAACCTCACATAATAACAACAATTGAATTTATTACCCTCACTAAAATACTGGTATATTGTATAACTCTCGGTAATATAATAAAACCTACTCTGCGCCCCTGCAATAAACTTACTAACATAAACAATGGAAAAATCCGCACAAAGCAGGCTTCCGCTATTGTGTTTGTAACATATAAACGCTGTTGGTTGTTCCTAAGAGTTAATCTTTACTAATATCCCACCTGAAGATGTTATAATACAACGAAACCTAGGTCGTGGTTAAAGAAAGTAGAAATAATACTACATCACGTAGTTTCATTTAATTGTGAATAATGAATTTCTACAAAATTAACGCCAAATATATTCAATAATATTACATAATAAAATCACAAGATGAATACAGCAGAAAAAGTATTTTCGATCAATAGTTGAGAGACAAAAAAGGAGAAAATATCTAACCCCGAGGTTATCATAAATCGTAGAACGTAAGTAGTACGTAAGTGCAAGGGGAAATTGTGGCAGCAAATACACTTATCATGCTGCTTTGGTATATTCGTTGTTAACGAGACTCGAGAAAACCAATCTCCATATTTCAGACTTTTAAAACTCCACTTCACTTGAAGTTTTAAGATTTAATTTTTTAAATGTAGTCATAGCCCCGTGGGCTGTTTATGTTTCTAGGCTAGTTTTATGTTTCTCAGTCTATTTTGAAATAGTTTAATGATCTCTTAGTCAATGTTATAATACACACTTCAATATTATATATATATATATATGTGTGTGTGTGTATATATGTATATATATATATATGTATATATATATATATATATATATATATATATATATATATATATATATATATACATATATATATGCCCAATGGCATCGTCGCCAAGCCCTCCCCAAGGCAAAGGGCTTAATTGTCTCAGAAGATTGATAAGTGTGTGCGTTATGGAGTAATCGTGTCTTGATTCCAACCGGTTCGATACCATCCTGTTTCTTATAAATTAATGTATTTAATCAACTCACTTCTCGGTTTGAACCTTAACTAATGAAGAAATTAATGAATATAATGAATTGATTTGCAAAGACTTCTTAAAATATGTTGAACGGAAATTGGTAAAACCTATTTTTCATTCAGGTAATAGTATCACAAACGAGACTGGCAAAAGTTCATGGCGCAAGTGTTACAAGAATAAAAATGACATTCATGAATAGAGAAAATGGAAAAAAGAATCCTTTTAAAAGTTTTATTTCAATCATCAATAAATAAACGAGAAATCTGTATTTTTCATAAAAAACCTGGTCATATTCCATAGTATTTTGTATATGTTTTTTAGGGAACTCTTTGAACATGCAAGATGACACATAGCGCAGGTTGTGTTTCGTTATATCCTCCATATACTTATTCATGAAACTCGACAGGGTCGTCTAAAAAACTATGTAGAACTGGAAAAGGGCTAAAAAATCATTGAATAACATTGAACGAATGCATACGTTCTGTCGGTTAGCAGTTTGTTTTATTAATTTAAGCAATTACTAAGCACGATTAAATGAAACTACATGATGTAGTATTATTTCTAATTTGTTTAAGTTCTTTACCACGACCTAGGTTTCGTTGTATTACAACATATTCAGGTGGGCTATTAGCAAAGATTAATTCTTAGGAACATCCAACAGCATTTATATGTTACAAACACAATAGCGGAAGCCTGCTTTGTGCGGATTTTTCCATTGTTTATGTTAGTAAGTTTATTGCAGGGGAGCGGTGTAGGTTTTATTATATTACCGAGAGTTATACGATATACCAGTATTTTAGTGAAGGTAATAAATTCAATTGTTGTTATTATATGAGGTTGTACAATGCAAATGTTCTGGTGTATATAATAAAATTAAATGGAAGTTATACTCGGTAACATATTTATATAAAAGCAAGGGTATCTGAAAGTTAGAACAAGGTTATACCACTAATTCAACATATCTCCGGTTTTATTTATTCATATATTTATTTATTCACACACACACACACACACACACACACACACACACACACACATATATATATATATATATATATATATATATATATATATATATATATAATTTTTTGTTATTTTTTTTATATTTATTTATTTATTTCCTTCAATTTTTTATATACTTATATTTATATGTGTATTTGGGCTGAAACAATTTAAAGAATACTGTAGTTTCAATGTTGTCTAATTATATTATGTCTAGAAGATATTAAGAATGGGTGATGATATTATATTTAGTTGTTCATTTAATATATTAACCTTGGTGTCTTTTTTATGTCTGTTTATTTCCAATGTTTCTAGGATATTAAGTTTATTACCTTTTGTATTTATTTGTAACATATAGGGGGCATTATCAGTATGAGGGTGATGGTTATTTTCAATGAGATGTTTAGCAAAGTGAGATGTGTCTGGTTTGTTATTTGGCCAGCTGCCAATGTGTTCTTTATATCTTGTAGTAAAATATCTTCCTGTTTGACCGATGTATACACTATTACAGTCATTACATTTAAGTTTATAGACACCACTCTTTTTATGTTTATCTATTTTTTCTTTATTATTAATAAGGGTTTTACCCAAGTTATTTAAATTACTATAAGCACATGTTATATTATTTATATTTTTATTATTAGTTAAGAGTTTTCCTAATTTGAGTGATACCTATGTATGGGATAGATTTATAGTAAATATTATTATTATTTGGTACGAACAGGTATATTTCTTGTATTAGTATTTTTCTTAATTTTTTATGGTACAGTTTTGTGGCAATGAATGCGATTTGTTTTATAGTTTTTATTTCTTTCCGTAAGTTAGGTTTTTCTAGAAGGATGGTTAAAGCTCTATGAATCATCGAATGGAAGGCTGCTAACTTATGGGACCAAGGGTTACCCTTTATTATGGAGTCTGAAAATGTGTCTTTATATATAAATATACTAAATTTATGTTTATTATTTTTGCGTTCTATTGTAATATCTAAAAAATTAAGTTTATTATCGGATTCTACTTCTAAAGTGAATTTGATATTATTGTGTAGGGAGTTGGCAAAGTTAACAAACTGGTCTAACTGTTGTTGTGTACCTTTCCAGCAGACAAGGATGTCATCAACATGTCTATAATAGTATAATATATTGGTCGCTAATTTACTGTTTAAGAGGCTGGTTTCTAGATTGTTCATAAATAAATCGGCTAAAAGAGGACTGAGGGGGGAGCCCATTGACTTGTTGAAACAATGTTTTATCGAATAAGAAATAATGTTGGTCCATGCATAATTTAAAGAGGTCTCTAATTTCCGATGCTTCAATGGGCTTTAACCGTTTCTTTTCTAAGATATCTGAAATAATATTTAGGCAATCTTTTGGTGGTATATTATAAAATAAGTTTACTTCGTCAAGTGACACTAATTGGGTATTACAATTGGGTGTTAGGTGTATATTTTTAATTTTATTACAGAGATCATGAGAGTTTTTAAAGGTATATTTAGGCGCAAATCCGGTTTTATTTCGAAAGATCTTATTAAGGTGAAAAGCTAATTTTTTTGAGTGTGCGTTTGTGTATAAGATAAGTTGTATGGGTATATTTATTTTATGAATTTTAGGTTGTCCATAGAGTATTGGGGGTCTTTGGTTCATTACTGTAACTTTACGTTTCGCGAATTCGTTAGGAAATATGATATTACAGGTTTTAATTATTTGTTTTACGTTATCTGCAAATGTCGTGGTGGGGTCCCTTTGTAGCTTTATGAAGTCTTCTGGTTTAAGGAAATCGTACACTTTATTTTTATATTCACTTTGGTCTAGAATAACTATAGTGTTGCCTTTATCTGCTTTAGATAGGATGAGTTTATCTTTATTAATTTTAATTTGTGAATTACGTTGTGTCAACATTTCGTCATTAATGTGTGTTTTGGTTTTAGAGTATTCTTTACATATTATATCAGCAGCTTTGTGTTTAGTATGTGCGTCCTGGTTACTGACTGCAATCGTGGTATCTGCTACTACATACATAATATAAGATAACACAGACAGATAATGACAATACATAATATATGCGAGTTTATGGAGATTGTATTTTTTCTGTACTATGCTTAGAAATTATATTTTATTTTTCCACTCGTTCCTGATTATCAATTGCTACATTGTTTATTTTTTATACTTTAAAAAAATAACAATTTTTCAAAATTATGTTCTATTTTTATATTAACTTAAGGCCCATTTTCACTAGCTTCTTATGTTACTAATAGAGAGATGTTACAGAATCTGTCACCATGTTTTTTTTTACATTTTGGCGTTGTGCTGTCGAAAAAAGATGTAAGAGAAAACTTCTTTAGGCGCACCAGCGCACTTTTTTTGAGCAATGAACAAAAGTAAGCCGTAACGCTCGGGTCGGTGACGCTGAATCCGATAAATTCGGCTCCTTCAGTATCGACCAAATGAACTACTTTTTCGGCGTACCATGCACACTTTTTTAAATATCAAGTGAACTCCTTTTTTAGGTGCACCATACGCACTTTTTGAATAATATTTTATTTGGGAATAGGTTAATATAATACTGATACGTTATTGTATTTTAAAATAATAATCTCGCATTGTTCCTGATTCGACAAACTAATATCCATCATATAAAATCGACCTAATTATTATACATATTATATCATATGACATCCATCTAATTATTATGCACATATTTTAAAATTAGAAGTTTTCACTTCGATTGTGTGGTCATAAACACTCACACTTAGTAAATGTAACGTTTTTAATACTTAGTAAACATATATCGTATAGAAATATAACATCAATATATCATTGCTGATTATACGACTAGATATGGTTGATTCAAATTCGTAAAAAGTATGTGTACGCCAATAGTAAGACAAGCTAAATTAAATTATTTATTATATTATGTGAGCTATGGAGTACAATAATGTCTATTTAAATGAGGCAAATTATATCCTTTATTTTTATTTAATAATTTTATTTTAAATTCTAATCGGTTTGGAAAATTTTCACAGCAGTTATTCGCAATTAAAATTGTTATAAACGCCTCGTTAAAAGATAAATATGTTTTGACAGTTCAGTTTGTTATAAATTTGTATTTTTATCTGTTTCGAAATTACACATATTTTTCTTTTTACGGTAATTTACGGTTACATACAGATGTAAATAAAGCATTACTACATAGTGGGAAATTTTGAGTAGAAATTTGAATATTGATTAAGGATATCATACCTAATACATACCTATTTTCCCATATAATTAAATTTAAAATTTTGTAGCTGTTTTTTAATACGATGGTAATTATAGAATATAAAGTTAAGTATTTTCCAAACATAACTCAACAGCTCATTTATAACCCAACAGGTGATTTCTAGTCAGGAATCTGCGATGAGTGAGCAGCACCAGAGGACCGCAAATGAGAGTGATGTGATGGTCGACAGCAACTTGTCAAGATTCTTCGCAAAGGAAGGATCCTCGCAGTTCGAGCAAATATTCGCACGACGCTACTCGTCACGAGATAAGTTGATAATGGGGTATTCATATTTATATATATATATATATATATAATGTTTACTCATGTTTTAATTGTAAACATTATATATATATATATATATATATATATATATATATATATATATATATATATATATATATATATATATATATAATGTTTACTCATGTTTTAATTTAGGTACACTTTTTAATAACGTTATATTAAACAGACATGTCGTACTCTTACATAGAAAGTAGTTCTCAAAAGGCAATATACATGCCGTGTCTTATGTAAAACTATCTTAGATGCGTGCTTTTTTGACTCTCTTGTCTCTTTCTTTGTAATTTACCTATCAACGCTACTATGCTACACTTTATAAGCCAAACAAAATCATTATTGTTAATTATTTATTATTTCAGATTCGGTTATTGTGTCAAAAGCGATGCTAACATATTGTTGCAATATATATCAGACAAAAGTTAAAACAATTAAAAGGGCAAACATTAGTAGTAACACTTCAATACTTATACTCATCTACCTAAGAAATCCAGATTTCCCTGTAATAATTTTCTTTCAAATTTATTATGATCTGAAAGCGAAACGTTAACAGTATGACGATTTATAATTTTAAAAGTGTAATTACATTACAATTAAAGTAGCGTTTCTACAATATCAACGTACAACATCTTCAGCTACCTGATGTTGCATTTGTTTTTCGAACATCCATTAACAAGATATATAAAGGTTCTTATGGTTTGAAATCTGTACTCATGACTATCGGTATCTCGATCGTCTTCTTCTCCCAGGATTACCACGTTGCTGGCTGGTTACAATGACCACTATTTGGGATTGCGACCTTTGCCAGCTTTCTAGTGTTTCGCCCAAATTTTCACAAGGGATCATCTCCACTCACGTATAATGCTTGAAATAGAATTTTTATTTTTTTTCACTTTTCGTTACTGTAGAAACAAATATTACTTTTAGCCGAGAATATTTATTAGGAAAAGAAAATATTATGTGAAAAATTCACCAATAAGTTTGTTAATTATTGCAGCCGGTTTATTAGTAGCTAATTGAACTGGAAAAAGTTCTATCTAAACCTTAAGGAGCCCACTTAGATGAAAGCCTAGAACGCTGAGTTGATATGTTATTATACGTCAATCAATTAATAATATTTCTTGAATAATTTAGTAGTTTTACCGGATAATGCCAAATAAAGCTACAAATAGTAAACATAATTAAATGAAACTACGTGATGTAGTATTATTTATACTTTCTTTAAGTTCTTTCATACAACCTAGGTTTCGTTATATTACATCTTCAGGTGGGCGAAGATTAGCAAAGATTAGAAATATTTGAAGATGTTAAATTTTATGTGAAAATTATAATTTCTTCAACTCCTTTATAGTTTTAATCTAATAGAATTTTAATAAAGTTTATAATGCATGAACAAATTTTGTTTCGTTTTTCGGTTCGGTTAACTAAAAAAATGTTTAAGTACTTTCCAATATAGTTTTCAAAACACAAATTATCAGACTTCGTTTTGGTGTAAATCTCTAGTCTACCTTCTGCACTTGATAGTTATTGTGAAGATTTTTTTTAATCTGATTAAATTAGTTTAGTCTTTTCTAGTTAAATACTAGCATAAATAAAAAAAATCTGTGCATCATTTAGATTAAGTGGAATAACAGTGGAGTTAGGACTAAATTTAATTGTTAAACTTTAAGCCATAATATATCTGACTCTCTAATTAATAATTATTGATAAATGCGTTTGAAAATTTGGTAAAAAATTGTTTGCTTTGTGTCATGGAATGAACTTTGTTATAATTTAAGAAACATTTTTCCGCAACTTTAGTTTACATCCTACCATAGAAGTAGAAGTATTGATGATAAAGTCAGAAAGCCGAGAAAGCTTTGACAGGTCCCAGCAAGAGGTTGCTTCAATTTCATAACAACATTAGATATAATAGTAGATTAAACTGTGCATTTCTGAGAAAATATTATTTCCGTAAAGTTGTAGAAATACTAAGAACTTGTCTTCAAATTGATAATTTTTAATTTTATTATGAGGTCCAAAACTAAACTCGAAATACCCCGAGTGAAGCGGTCAAAGAAGGAATTTCCGACCGGCAGCAGCTACATCGGTGAATGGGATATTTTCGGTATGAGCGGAAACGGTCGTTACAATTTTCCCTATGGTAAGCAATAAATAATTATTCTTAGAGTTTTGATTAATAATGTCAAAGTTTCCCAAGTTAATGTTGAAACTAGACCCAATTTAGATTCTTTGCATACTTTACTTAAATACAGTGTACAAATTGAGATTATGAATACAGGCAATTTTACAAAAATCTGGTACGGATATAACAGGCTCATTTAGTGTCAAATACTTTCTCTAAAAAGAAGATTATATCCCAAGAAACGTAACTCTAAATATCTTATAATAAGCAGTTATTATGTTGGTGAGAATTGTAATACATATAAATTATATGAATCTTAGCAGAAATGGAGAAAAACTTCCTACAGATGATGAGGAATAAGAACTCCGTGCTGTATCCTTAAATAGTTTTTAATGAGATGCAGTGTGACATTTTATCTTCACTTGCTTGACCCTTTTTAAAGCAATAATCCATGAAGTAAATGGAAATTCTAATTCGGAAATTACAAAATATTAATCATTTACACTACGTAATAATCACGTCTATTTCTTCATCAGGCGTTATTTTTGAGAAATATTTGTTTTATTTTCAATGTTTTGTTCCGTATAGTTCGGATATACAGACTTTGCGACATTTACTCTTTTATTGTATTTGTACAGATTTAAAAAAAATACTTTTTTAATACAACCATCTAAATGAAACCACTTAAGAATTCAAATATCAAACAGAACTAAACTTAGAAACATTGACAAAATATGGCGAAATATATTAAAATAGTAATTCGGAATATATTCTTAAAGTAGTTGATCAGAACAGACAAAGCAAATCTACATATGTCCGAATAAAATACCGTTTTTATTAAATATTTTTTTAGAAGACGTAGTTTATGAAGGTGAGTTCATGGAAGGTATGTTCCATGGTAATGGTAAGATGATTTATCCGACTGGAATAACATTAAGGGGAATCTGGGAGCGAGGTGAGTTGCAAGAATACACGGTCGTGTTCCCGGATAATATTGAATACAAGCCCAAAGACTGGAAATATTGCACTATGCCCGATCGACGGTGAGTCTTTTTTTATATTCATGTAACTTATTACCTATATGGAATAAATAGCAGTAATGGAACACTATTTCATATAACATGTATTAAGTTCCACTTTTTACCTGTTTTATATTGAATTGTTTTGAACTTCTTTTTAACTTTCGTTTAAATACTGCATTTTACAAATAGTTCTGAGAACGTTATGTAGAGATTGATGAAATTTTGCCAGAAAACAAACATAATAAGAATTAATACAAACGTTGGTTGTCACTGCAGTAGCAATTTAAATGGTGCAATTGTTTAGATTAAGGCAGCCGGCGCAAAGGTCGATTACATTGTAACTGAAGTTAGCAACAACTTACATGCAGCCATTCCTTCCGAAAGTAGTGGAGCACCGTAAACGGTTCAACTAGATACTGATTAGTTAGCAACTTGTTGCAACCAGTTCGATGCGACTTTGCACTAAAGTCTTGAAATCGACTTCATTTGCGTAGTTGGATACGATTTACCGCTGGGTTTATCACAGCTATTTATTCATACATAGTCTAGTTACTAGCACATTATTTCGCAGACTTCTTCGAGTACAAGTACACAAATTATATCCATACTATTTTTGGAAGAAGTGAAATTTGCGTGATTCTTTGGCAATTGAAGTTATCTTGGGATTCTTAAGCTACTAAGAAAACTACAGTTTATGTTCCTTTTTAATTATGGATTTACACAAAACTTCCGTTGCACTCTTCTCTGTTACGACGCCGATGGTAACATTCTATCATACCGTCTTCCTCAGATTCGTTATATACGTTGACTGGTTTAATATAGGTATATTGTATTTAATGCAACTTGACTATTAACTTGAGTTACATTATGTGTAAAGCATCCCATCGTCGAGTTCGAAAGAAGTTGAATTATAAAGTAGTTGGAATTGCAGCTCAAAATTAAATTTCGATTGCTATATACACTCCGTGTGCGGAGAAGAGCCTAATGATCTGCATCAAATATAATTTGTTTAGTTCACAAGCGTAATTAAATACAGTTTTGAATCTATTTACTTGTACAAGTTAGTACTGAATACGACATTGAACATTTTCCCAATGTCTAAAGTCGGCATATAAAATATTTACATTTATTGATTTCGATTTATGTATACCGGTACGTAAACAAAAATTCACAAGTCATTTAACATAAAAATAAAATTAAATATGTTCTAGTCCATATTTTAACAAGATATCGGTTATAATTTCGACCGAAATGAAAATGAAATTTTTAGTAACAGTACCAGGTATCAATATTTCCATTTAGCATCACGGGACAGCATTTGTTGAAATGTACTTTTGGAAATATTTTTCATGTGCGTATAGAAAATAAATATAACAAATAAATCCATCCTTATTTAGTTACATATAGTATAACAAATCTAGTATATACTCCTATACTGGATAAGCAGAGGACAAAAAACAAAATAAAAGTGGTATGTTCGTCGAACTGTCTGAAAATACGTGTTGCCAGTTGGAAACAAATTAAATTTAAACGCGCCATTGATAAATCGGCGCACACCCCCACTTCTGCTCATAATCACCACGAAGATTCTCCTTTCCAAATTTTTAATTTTTCCGAAAATTTTTACACATTTATCGAGATAAAGTAGCATTATTATATTACGTTATTATAAAGTAGCAGAGATATTTACGTATGTAATAAAATGTTCATTAATTTATTACCTAAACGCGATACAACAAACTGACTAATGGAAACACGAGAGTTTGCTAATAAGGTTTCGTCGGTTTCAGAGCATTATAATTAAAATTTTCGTTACTTTATTTGAGAAAACGTGGGCACTCTCTATTAGTTTGGACACACCTATATTACCATAATGTACAGACAACGTTATATATAATTTTTTTAAATAGAATTTAAACGATAAAATGCGCGATGGTTCTGGTAAAAACTGAAACCATTTATTTTAATGAAATGACAGGAATGTACCACGTATTAGGTAATGGGCGAATAAAGCGACAACGGTAAAAATAAATAAACTACCATTTTAGTAACATAATTTAATATCATTGCCAAATGTCTAAACCAAAATCAAAATTTATTACGATAACTTTAATTCATAATAACTCTACGATCTATTCCGAATGATATTAAGAAATAAGTTTTAAGTCACTTAACAACTCCTTAAGGAATTGTAATGGAGGCGTTAAGAGTACACGACTTCTACGAATCCAATTCAATTTATAAAACATACTTTGCTTATCACCGCAAACCGGCTAAATGCTGATTGAAAGTCGACCCGAGGTTCAGTTCGATTGGTGGAATTTATGTGCATTGAACGTACAGGGAGACGAATCCGCGATGCTATAAATCGGGTAAGAGGAAACGCTTTGTATTTTCTTGGAACGACTCGCGAATTGCGAAGCAAGCGTTGCTATTTTCGCTTTTTCCATTATTGGTTAAAAGTTGAAGTTAATTTTAAGCGAAGAGGCTGTAGAACTCGTAATTATTTTAGCTTGTATAATGGCGAAAGTTTCATATCAACCAGATAAACCATTTTTGTTTCAGTGTATAACTTTTGATCTGAATATAATCTATATCATTTCATTACTCTTAAGGTTCTCCATTGAATATGAGAAGGGCTTGCAGCCGGCTAGCCAGACTTTTATGACAAACAAAGAGCAACAGAGGAAAATCCCAAAAGGTTACTACGACACTGTAGAAGGATTCTATGATCCCATAACCAAAGTAGTCTTCAAACCAAACGACCCCACCCGAATATTAAGGTAAAAGTTTATTGTATGTATTTTAAAAACTATTCATTTCAAGTTTCGAAGAGAGTGAGTATGAAGTTCTTTAGACTGATATCAAAAGTACACGGTTAAAAAGTTGTTGGAAAAAGGTTAAAAAATATTAAGTAGTAAAATGGGGTCAATAGAACCTTTTAAAAGTGGCTGTTTCAAGGGTAGAAATCGGTACACTTTATTTTATTTAAGTTTTACGTCTATAGAAGTAAAACGTACATCGTTTTAAATATCAGTAACTGCTTTCTTGGCATTTAATTGTAGATAAATAAAATTAAGACCTGAGAATGAAACGCAGTGCTGGATACATCACGTAGTGTTCGATACGTTTTATTATTTATTTTTAATGTCAATTTTAGCAACGTTGCTAATTTTTGCATTTCCCTTAAATTTGTACTTAAACTCTAAATGATTCTTTATATATTCTCAGATAAAATAATGAGTTAGTATCAAAGCCATATCGATGTTTCTGTGACTATTATTTTTATGAAAATTCGAAAAATGCCGTTTTTTTCGGAATAAGTTAGTTCAGGAAAATAAGTATATTTAGACACGTTTAACACATACATAAACTAAATATACTTCATGAGTTTTATTTAACTTAAAAAAATTAATTTCAGTGAAGTTGTTTGTTAAAATTAAATATTCTTAAATCTACGCACAAATTTTCACATTTGTCGACACTAAATGAAATCGCAACAAAATTGAATATCTAGTATATTCAATTTTGTTGCGCGTATGCCTTATAGTGCACTTTATGATATATTAAAGATAACAAATACATATAAAAATTTCCCTTAATTATATAATGTCTAAATTGTACCATGTCGCACAATGTCACGAAAATGTAGATTTTCGCTATATTGCAGGATCTCAGATGGTTAGACAAATAATACACTCGGACAGAAATACATAAATACAAAGAAAAATCAGATAAAAAAATTGTTAAATATGGCGCAAATTTGCGTTCAAGGGAGTATTTATCAGCGCTTGTCTACAAAAGTTTACGTACTGGGAAAGTGTATGGTTCTTATTCAAATCATACTCAATCCAACCCGCATTTACTATTTATATTTTCTACGTACGCCACAACCATAGAGTATTATGCATTCTGAAGTACAAAGCTAGGTATAAATAGATTAATTAATTTACAATTGAATTGCTTTATTAAAGGATCTACTGCTTTAAAAATTATTAATATTTGATTTGAGTTCGTATTTATTTGCATCACACAAAAAATTGTTTGTAAGATTTACAAGAAAGGAATTACACGACAGAAGAAAATGTTATGATCTTATTTTCTATTACGAACTTTTCACCGTTAACGTATCTTAGCATTTCACTACTTAAAATAACTCTTAAAAAAACGAAAATACTATTCGACTGTCTCCATTTTATAATTTTGAATTGTCTTAATTATTTATTTCAAGAAAAATTTAGGAAAAATTGTCGTAGGATGAAATGTTAACACCTTTTGTTTATACAAATATATAATTTTCGGGAACTACGTAATATACATAATTTTAATAATAATATTAATGTTTTATTCACAGGGTTCCAATTAAACTCGAACGTGACTGGATCGAGGCAAACTGTCGTAAAGAATGGAAAGAGGTTGTTGGTCCACGTCCAGATTTGTATGAAAAATGGGATACTCCTGTTATACAGCGACCTAAAGATAGGAACTTGAACGGAAAAGCGTTTTCATTTGAACAATGCGAAGCATTCAAGGTTAGCGATACTGATATTGAAAGTCCGTGTCTGTGCAGTCCTTGTGAACTAGGAGAGTCACAACATAAAGGTGACAACAATGTTCAAACAAATAAAATCAATTTTGAATTAGATAAAATGACTAAAGTTACAGAGAACCACGATAAATCCATTGAAAATCAGTATTTTCAAAACGAAGTAAATGTTTATGCTAACATAAGCGAGATACCGAAGAGTGTTTGCGCTATAAACTCTACAGAGAGTGAGCCAGGTCAAACAAACCCATGGCAGAAAATTTTCTATTCGAAGAGCGGAGAGGTCTTCAGAAATGTCATGCATGGCACGATGTCTAGTTTAGAGGACAAAAGAGAGCTAGTCTCGTATAAAAAATACTTGAACCCAGAAGATTTACTTGATTGTAAATTATGTTTTCAAAAAGATACTAAAGATGAAGCTGAAAATTGAATTGCTCCATATCATGTATATTGAGGCATATTTATATACTAATTAATCGGTTGATTGATATTTATAGGCTGATTGATTGATTGCTTATAAAATTCAAAATAAAAAAAAATGTTTTATTTAATAGAAACAAATATTTATGTTTAATATGTAAAGTTGAAATGACGAGCGTTCATTTTGAACAATAACATTAATAAATGGAGTAGTATTAGATGACTTTTGAAAAAATGAATAGATACAGTTTAAATAGGGATTCATGGTTCTTTACTTAAATGTTTAATTTGTTTGTTGAAATACTTAAACTATATCTATGAGTAACCTTAACCCAGATAGGATTAACGTTACACATACGTATATTTTATACTGTTTTACAGGAACACTTTGTTTAATGATTTTGGTATTGTTCACATAAATATAATGTCGAAAATGTAATGGACCGCAACTTATCAAATTGAAAATTGCTTTTCATATTTATTTTTCACAAAATAAATAATTTTTGAATTAACGCAATAATTTGACTTGAACATATTACTTAAGTGTATTTTTTTATAAATTTTGGAACTAAAAGTTTGCGAAAATAGAGGAAGTGGCCATACAAATTAATAAAGATTGTGCTAATTGTGATTGTGCAATGCTAATGAATTATTTGTTAAAATCATGCTAAGCTTTCCAGACGGTTTCAGAATTCTGGCAAGAACAAGAATTCTGCAGCCGCAAATTCTGGGCAAAAAGCCAAAGTTTATGCAGTTGGTAAATGCTATTTACACTAGTTATACCGCATTTCCATCACATTTTAATGTGTGATGGAGAACTTCATAACTGCGTTTTTGTCAAAAAGCTTTTTGTTTAAATTTAAGTTTCTTCGTGTACATATATATACATATATATATATATATATATATATATATATATATATATATATATATATATATATATATATGTATATATATGTCTAAACTGTATCAATCACATATTTACAATATTAGGAACATGTCAACCTTCAAGTGTCTTAACTATTGTGAGATATAGACAATTAAATAATACTGTAAATAAAGTTTTTTAAGATACTGAGCCAGAAACACAATGAATTTCCAAAAACCATTATAAATTACAGGCATATCGTAATGGACATCGATACGTACATGAAATCAACGTATATAGAAATTTCAGAAAATAGGCAAAGTTTTTACACATTAAATTAAAGCTCATAAATATTACATTTTTATTTACATTTATTTTGCTTGAATTGAGTGAATTAAGGGTAAGTTAAAAATTACGAAACTTAAGTTTATCTTTAGTATAAAACAAGGATTGTTGTTTAACCAAATGTTCGCGGGTTAGAAATTCGATAAACTTTTAAAAGCGAACAAATAAGTAGGTAATGCAAAGTACGAGTAGGACCAGGACTATCTGCGTTTCATATAACTTATATAATTTTAAAAGCGAACAAATAAGTAGGTAATGCAAAGTACGAGTAGGGCCAGGACTATCTGCGTTTCATATAAACTCACAAACACAATATATTAATTACTTTGATTTTATTATTGAAAATAACTTGTTAAATATTTTATGTCTGACTCTGTTTAGTATATGGTATTAAGACTAAAAATCGCCTCTAATATTTTGCATATAATGTATTTAAAATGATATATAAAATATTAGAGCCCATTTCTAGCCTCTTACCAACATTTTTGGAACAGACTTGATAATAAAATGGGTCTAAAAATGCAAATTTAACAGTGCCCCAAATCCTTATTTTTCGGTGAAAAAAAATTAAACACCATAATTTTACGTTATTCAAAGAAATATTTTTAACGACACTGCACATGCTTACACAAAAAAAATCGAAAAATAAATTAAGGTCATTATAAATTTGTAATTTTGGGCTAAGGAACTACAAATTATATCCAAATTTGATGTTCCTGTCTTATTTCGTTTAGAAGCTTATGGCAGAAAAATGGACGGACAGACGACTATGTTCCAATAACAAGACTAGTTAGTATTGTTTTATCCTAAGAAAAGTAGTGCTTAAACTATTTACAAAGATTATATTACGCAAATATTATCCATTATATATAGGTTATATACCAAAAGCCTGCTAAGTAGAATAATCAATAATTTTAGCATATAACGAGTATCGATGAAAGTTAACAAATGATCTCAAATTATTTAGTCTGATAATTATGGTTAAACGAATGTGTTCTCTCTCTTCCTGGATTTATATAAATAATAATCTAAAATAAAAAGTGTTGCATATATTTAAATAAAAAGAAATAATATGTATATCTTATAAATATACATGTATATAGTTTGTGTCATATATATATATATATATATATATATATATATATATATATATATATATATATATATATATATATATATATATATATATGTATGTGTATATATATATATATAAATCTAGTAAACGTATATAACATATACTAGATTAACTAATTTTTAAGTTAAATTTGAGACATGAGCCACAATTGTATCATTTTAACTCTTACCACACCTGCCCCTAATACCCTTCTTTCAACCCTTTATGTTTTCTTTCACGCATGCTGATTTCAAGTTTTATTCAACAAAATTACAGTATCCCGAATTTTTGTTTGGTCGGTTAAGTAAAAATTGAATTTAATAGTTTAACGTTATATTTATAAATATATAATTAATAATATAATTTATAAATATACATTAACATAGGTTTTGTATGTGAAAATTGAAATAAATTAATTAAGAAACAGTAGATAAGTTAATCTTAAAATTAAAATATAAAAGTGTTAACTTATCAGATGAAAAATGAATTTTTTGATTCCGTATATTCCGTCTGTCCACGTTAACCAACTCTCAGATGTATTGAACACCTAGATATTAACACAAAACATTGTATTTAGTCATTAACATTTGTCCAAGTATGATAGTTTCAGTCAAAGAAACATGTCATTTAGACAAGTTAAAGTCGCCGCGACAATATTTAATTCGTATGTTTAACGTATAGACAGGATATTAAAATCTAGTTATTACTAGATCTAAATACTTAGTGCTGATAACACTAAAATTATTGAATCACACCGATACCTTAATAAAGGATTTAAAAGAATTTAAGTCATATTTGATATTTATCGATACTCGAAGTTGCCATCTTGAGTGTCGGGGACAATATATTTTTATGATTTTAGTTTACAGGTAACATTACTTTCTTATATTCTAAACTTTTATTGTTTGCAATTTTGCTATATGTATCGTGAAGGGGTGGTCATCTGACTAACATGTGGAGCGTGTTGTGCTATAGGTTACTCTTAAATGCTTAATTGCACCCTATAAATAGACGCAGTTGCTTTAGTCGGCTTGCCTCCTTTTATTTAGAATTATGTCTAAACATTATACTTGGGAAACTTAATTTTACATGCAATATGCCTTTAAGGATTTAACTATTTGTTTGAGAATTACAAGCTTTGAAAATTATGCCTTCAAAATCCAGCAAATTGGGACAATGCGTGTTGTAATTAGTATTCTACAGACGTTTAGACTGTTGGGGAAATACGTGTCATAAAATAATAGTTTTAAATTTGTTTAATTAATACAAAATAATTAATACAATATTAATTATTTATTATTATTTTATATATTATTTTATAATTATTTATTATTATATTTAATTAATACTATATTACAAATGATACTGCAAAATACAAATTATTTGATTATAATATGAAGTTAAACATCTAGACAGCATTTCTATACATACTTTAAACTTCTAAAATAAAAAGTGTCGCCATATTTAGAGAAAAATAAAATAAGTATCATTTCATTGAGAAAATAAGGAATAATATCCTTCAGCTCCCATATGGAATTTCTTTAATCAATATTAATAGTCATGAAACATACATAATGTTTGGTCTCACTAGCTGGTAGAAGATTTTCGTGGGTAAAATCTGTTTGTTCAAATTCGTCATTCTTTAATTTCACTCACTGACTGATTATAATTAATAACTTGTTTACTTTTGATGATTTCTCCCAAAACAAATCGTGAATATTCTCAACACTCATCTCTTTTTTGCATTGAATGGGCATCACTCTTCCCTATAATAATTTATGTTCAACAATTTATACGAAAAATATGGAACTTCCATCTGCGCTTTTATGGTTGCAAGGCCCATATTCTAAACACAATTTAAAAAGAGTGTACGCTTGCAACACGTGTAGTTTTTATAGGGTTCAATAAGGATCGCCGAAACTGTAAATTTTATTCGTCTCTCAATGACGTACGTACCTGGACATTTCTTTTTATTTACCGTTTCAAGTTTCAATATTTTCAAAGGTCTTTGAACATTTTTGAACCCCTGATTCTATGCATTTAAAAATAAAAATGAGAATGTAAGAATTTTCATAGTTAAATCAAATAATTAATATTATATGTCTATTTATTCCTATTTTATTTTGTAGAAAGGTTTCAATTTGCAATTAATTCTTAGTAATTAAACTCTACAATAAAGAGTGCTTCATCTACGACTTTATTGAATGTTTTGATTAGTAATAGCAATCAAAATAAATAATTATCATTACCAAGAAGACTGCTAATATATACAGTAAATTAAACTCTACAATAAAGAATTAAACTCTAGTAATTAAACTATACAATAGTAAATTAAACTCTACAATAAAGAATTAAACTCTCTTAGTAATTAAACTCTACAATAAAGAGTGCTTCATCTACGACTTTATTGAATGTTTTGATTAATAATAGCAATCAAAATAAATAAGCATTACCAAGAAGACTGCTAATATATACAGTAAATTAAACTCTACAATAACGAATTAAACTATACAATAGGAAATTAAACTCTACAATAAAGAATTAAACTCTCTTAGTAATTAAACTCTACAATAAAGAGTGCTTCATCTACGACTTTATTGAATGTTTTGATTAGTAATAGCAATCAAAATAAATAATCATCATTACCAAGAAGACTGCTAATATATACAGTAAATTTAACTCTACAATAAAGAATTAAACTCTAGTAATTAAACTCTACAATAAAGAATTAAACTCTAGTAATTAAACTCTACAATAAAGAATTAAACTCTCTTAGTAATTAAACTCTACAATAAAGAGTGCTTCATCTACGACTTTATTGAATGTTTTGATTAGTAATAGCAATCAAAATAAATAATCATCATTACCAACAAGACTGCTAATATTTACAGTAAATTCTCACAAAGGGAGATACCAAACATCTTGTTGTGGAAATTAAAATGGTTCAAAGGCACAAAACGTTTACTACACTTATAAAATATGTTTTTTTTCTAATTGGAAAGACTATGTTTAGTCTTCTTTTAATAATTTGTTGTGAAACCTAAGGTAAAATTTTAATACTTAGCTATTTAGAAGTTCTTTTCAAGTAATAATAGTCTATACTTAATTCGTAGTAAACGTTATTACGAACGGGCTAAATGCTGCCAATAAAACAAATTTTTATATCGAATGAAAATTAAAATATTGCTATGTTATGAAACAGTCAGAATGGTTTTATATTATTATTTTATATAATAATATATAAAACCATTAATAATACTAAAGAACTCCATCACTATTGAAATTGTTACTATTATAAATTTCCGAAATTGAATTGGTCCTAAAACACCATTCTTAAAATTGTCCACAATGCTTGTATTAAACAGTTTTCCGAGACCTTTACCAGGTTATGTGCTCACTTAGCGGGGTGACGTTCTCTTTTGCGTGTTCCAGTATATGGTCGCCCTTCGAGAACCTTTCCTCACGCGGTTGTCGGTTCTGCGTGCTACATGACCTACACGTTGCCATATCGGTCTACCCATCCTGAGAACTATGTCGGTTACCTTAGTTTCCTAGGGCTTTCTCCATTACAGATCACGTCTCGAAGAGACCCCGAGCCTCGGGGTCTCTCAATTCTCTTCTATAGCTTGCTGAGTGATTTGGACTATTTTACGAGACCTTTACTAAAGGGCCACGTCTCACTTCCATATGCCATCAACGGCAATGATACTTTCGTCTCAGCAAAATAAACTTGAAAATATCTGCGAGAAAACTACTTATTCTTTATTTGTCAAAACTAGTAGTTTTGACAAATAAAACATTTGTTTCAACTCCCGCCCAATAAGAAGCTCTGAAAGGAAAATCCTAAGCTCCCACTATGCTTTATATTTAAGGGTGTGCAATAAGCAGAAAGCTACGAAAAGCTTAAAAATTTCTACATATTATTAGATTCTAAAAAGTAATTGGCTTTATTCTACGCCAACTAATAAACTTCACATTCCACATTATGTATGTCTTTCATATTTTTCCAAACCGAAAAAAAAGCATTAAGCCTATTTAATTTTCAACGTTTACTATTTAAAGGATTAAAAAAAGCAGTATAAAGGTAAGCTTGTGAATAGATTTGTGGAATAAGTTGGATAATTTTCCCCCGATATGTTCTAAAAATAAAAATTATTGAGTTGTTTTATTTTAAAGCTATGAGCTACAGATGGATAATTTTATTTCATGTTTGAATAATAAGGACTAATATCTTTATGATATTTTGCGATAACCACCATTCACATTTTTGAAGTTTGTTATAGTAACAATTGTAATAATAATAAAGAATTATTTACTATTATTACTATTACATAAAAATAATACAAAACCATTATAATTGTTTTATAACGTAGCAATAATTTTCATTCGACATACAATGTTGATTTATTGGAAGCATTTAGCCCGTATTTAATAATGTTCACTACGAATGAAGTATAGACTATCATTGCTTGAAAAGTACTTCTAAATAACAAAATATTATAATTGTACCTTACGTCTAACAGAACATTAGTAAAGGAATACTTCTATGAACATTCTATGTCTTTGAACCATATTAATTTCCCTCTACCGCCAAAAACAGTGTACTAATGAAAAAAGAAACGAATAAAAACCGATATTTTCGTAGACCTACTCTAATGACACGGTTAATTTATTTTATGAACCATTTATTTTATGCGACTACAATTCCTTTCTTTTTGAACACCTATATCATAACACATATTAGTAAGCAGAAAGCAAGTATAACATTTTGAACTGCCTGCGTTATGCGGATCATATTCACGAAGCCTGTAAGACAATAACTGGTGATCAATCTGACCATTTACTATAAGAGTAATAAAATCGTAGTTTGCGAAATAGTAATCTTGTAGTTTTTCGAAATATTTAACTTTTTAAATTTTCAAAAATCTCCCTTCAAGTTTTTTTTGATGCGGTGCCTGCAAAGATCAACTTTGTATTAATTTATTGTTTTTTTTAATTACCAAAGAGTTATTCTCTGCGACAGTCATGTTTCTTAATAAAATATTTGTTTTATTTTTTATTTTACCTGATATCTAAAGTTTACGACTTTCATATTCGCGAAATCTTAAAAAAGTGCATTCAAAACCTTTAAATATATTAACTAAGAGAACGCCCTTTCGGAGCTGTTGAAGAAATCATTAAATGTGGACATGTGGGGAGTATCAGAAGTTAATTTATTAATAGATTTCGTATATATCGTTTGTTAAAAAAATTCGTATACATTGACGCAAATGGATAAATTTAGAACATATTTTTTTGTCTTTTTTTGTTTCTTGAGTTGTTTTTATTGTTGTTTTATTTCAATACTTGCAATATATTTTTGTTTTTCAACCATGGAGTTAAAGATGTGATATATGGTCACAAAACATAGCTTTGAGTAAAATAGCTATTCAGTTAATTCGCAATATATTTTCATAAAAAAATTATTTAGGTTTCTATACAATTTTGAAATCGATTTCAAAATAGGTAAATTATATGAGAATAAACTTTACAACGTGGAATCAATTTTGGTTGGTGTAATGATAGTCAAAAAACGATGAAAGAAAAAAACAGTTTTATTTAACCGAGACAAAAAACAATTGGTTTGAAATAGATATTTTTAAGCCCCACGTTGAAAAAAAATGAACAGAGTTTGAAATGTTCGACAATTTTTAAAAAGTTTTCCAACGTATCCAAAAACGAAGGTTTTTACTGGTGTCACGTTTTATTGTTTTAATGACACACGCTCATACTTATCACGGGTTAAAATCTTATGGTATTTTCCCTAAAGAGATACATATTTAGGAACCGGTGAAAAACAAAATATGACACCAGTAAAACATATACACATAATGCTTGCGCCAGTTGATACAAGCTAACGTTCGATCTAGTCTAGCTCGAGTAGGAAGTGAATTACCACAGACGAGAGCGCACAGAGACTTCAATCAATTTGCAGGAGCGTCAGATGCGGTTTAGCACTTTCAATTTAACTCTCGTCTTGTAAGTCGATTTCAAATTAATTAAGAAAACTTAATTTGAAAGATTTCTTTCTAATAATTTATTATTTCTAGGTGAACCACACGGTTAGAGTGCTATTTTAAAGAATAAACGGAACCTCCATAGATCAAGAACCTGCTAACAAGAGCTTTAGCTTCAATACGCACAATGGCCCCAAAAAATCATGAAAATAAGACTATTTTATAAAGAGTAAATACTGAAGTAGGTAGAAAGGAGATTGAAAAAATATTTTCCACTTGAAAACATTTGACAATTGCGCCAACAAAACACATCTTTTCATATTTTATCAATAAATCAGAGCCACAATAATGAAATGAAAATGATATAATATTAAATGTTCACTTAATTAGTTTACTGTCCGAAATGTCTATTAATGACGAGAAGAAAAATTAATAATTTATCTACCATAGGCTCTTAAATTAGGAAGCATCCAATTGATTAAAATAAAAGGGACAATATTTTACACATCTTCACAGATTTTAAACAATTCTTCGCCATGTCCATGCCACAATGAGATACTAAAAACAACTGTCATTCCTACCTAGGTACGGCGGCCGGACGTAATCGCGTCGACCCTCAACTGAGTGACAAGATATATTTTAAAACAAACATCCAAATCGCTCGACCCGTAGCCGGTGGAATGATAAACGAAGGAAGGTAGGAACGGAGGGACAGACGCCCGCCCTCGCGCCATTTCTCACACGGGCGGGCGGGGCGATAACTAATTTCACTGAAATGGGTAATTCGCTTTCGGTCGCTCTTATCAGCGGAAATTCCGAGCTTGAGGAAAGCGACTGTGACGGACCGCGGGGTCAGAGCGAGATCATATGAATGTACGAATTGTTCACTCTCCGAGAATGGAATAGGTAGATTGCGGACCGCCACTCCCGTTGATTTACGTACGTCAATACATTCGCGGTACCTCTTAACAGAATAACAGGATTAACTCTTCGCATAAAGTTTGATTGATATTAAAAGCTTTTTTTATGATTAATGGATCGAACTAAGAATATTTGTATAAAAGCGATTCTGTAAATTGCGAGCGAAGTATCCAGCAGATATTGTTTTACAGAATAAAAATATTCCAGAAAGTGTGCAAAAAAATTAAAACTAATGCCTCAGTTCCGAATTATAAGCAAATATATAAGTAACATGCTTATCTCGATCGGATTATCTCTGTATAAGTTCAGCGAAGCAAGATAACCTTCAGAATTTTCGTGTCCTTTAATACAATCTGAAATCCAAAAACGATTATGTATATAACATCAACACATATAATCCAGCAAAGGATAATGTCCACTATTGGCATAGCTTATTTATAGCTAGTACCTCCATAAAAATGCCAAAAGTCCTAATTTGTTTATTAGAGCCTATCCCATATTGTATATTATATATATATATATATATATATATATATATATATATATATATATATATAATCTTCACAGGAAAAGGTAATAGAGTAGTTTCCTTTTTTCTTAAATTCGTTAAAATAAGTATTGAAAAATTATGTGGTAATGCTTCCGCAGCTTTAATAAGGTCGCTACTTATGTACTTTGCTTTTTAAGTTTCCAATAACATATTACGAATTTCATAATAACGAATAAAGTTCACTCCTTCTGTTACTAAACCGTATACTCCTCGTAAATTCGTAATTAAAGTTTTGCTTCGGCGAACGCTGATAAAACGCTGTTTTGTAAAATTGACTTCTTGTAATTTTTTGCCATCGTTTGCTCTGTATCCTTAACATAGATGATCTGTTTCAAGCATTATATGTCTGCGAAAACGAGTATTTAAAAAGAGTCGATTTTTACTTAGTACTCGTGGAAAATAAATTAATTTAACTCCACATTCAAATTTAGACGTGTTAAGCTTTCAAATAAAACATACAATGCCTTATTTAATTTTATATCTTGCTTACGCCTACCTATATAAAAGGCAAACAAGCACAACACGAAACATAAATATGTCTTTTCTGTATTTATATTTTATGTAACTAAATACGATTAGTGTTTGGATTAAATTAAAATATAATGTATATTAATTGTACGGTACACGGAATGTATCTTGAAAATAACATACCCCTGCAATGGAAATATTTTCCGCTATATCAAAAAGTTGCCCTCAAATTGTTGTATTTGTAAATAAAGTTGATAATGATCTATTAATTTTAAAAGCGTAAGTGCTAAGATTATGGTAGATAAGAATAACAAAACTATCTAGGATCGGCAGATTGCAACATTTATATCGATAGTTTCAGTTTCTCAACAGACGCTGTGTAACATGGTGTATTATCATATCGATATTTCACAAATTCACATGTCGATATTTTCTTGCCACGGGCAGAACAATGAAATTAAAAAGGTTTCTTTTAGAAAAATTGTAAATATATTTGAGTACCTTTATAACTTTCCGTGGTTTAATACTTCAAATGAAATCTTTGTTTGTAATCATTGGCATAAAATATGAAGTATCATCATAATAATAATTAAAAATTAAATGAAAAACCGGTCATGGATCGTAAAAAAAGAAGAGTGTAACATTTTAGACATTTTTCCAACTTACTTTCAAAATTCTACATTTATATAAATCGATTGAAAAACGATAAAATATAAAACACCTGCAAAGTCATTCTTATCTTATAAAATAATTATAGAATAAAATAAGTTCTGGAACAATTCCTGCAGGGATGTCAGAACTTCTTACTTTTGTCAATGGTATGAGGTGAAGAGATAATTGTCATGTACATTATTCATCATTGCCTTTGAGAGGACAATTATACTTTCGTCATGTTTGGCTGTCCATTTTTATGTTACAGCGTCATAACTATTGCAGTCTACGACATATTGTCATACAATTGGACGTAGTTGAATAATAAATAGAAAGAAATTTAAAAAAAATATTTTAATTTTTTTAATAAGTAAATTCATGTACATCGAACTCGAGCAAGAATTTTTTTCTTTCTAGTGAGTCCGTGGTGTGTTATTAAAAAAGTATTTTATAGTATAACCGAAAAGGTTTAGAATATTTTCTAATACTGCGTCTCCTTTGCAAAATATGTGTCTCCAAAGTGGTGAGCAGTGTGTCCCCATAAAGTAGTGTACCATTGAATTTATGTTTTAAATCATAATCGAAAATGTTTGGTAATATTTTCTGATACAAAGTGTCTTTGCGTAATATGAGTCTTCATGCTCGTGTGCAGTGTGTCCCCTCCCTCTTTCCCTTGTTCTTTACTAGGTATGTCAAAAATTAAGATATTTAGTAATCAATATGTAATGGGAAATTAAAGGGGTTTATGCAACTAAGTTATCGCTTTATAACGGGAGAATGCAATCTAAACTTTGTCATAACAAATATAGCTAATTTATATGCGATTTGTACCTTGCTTTACTATGAGAAATACACTACCTGATACGGTATCCACGCACTTGTCCGATCTGAATCAAATACACATCCTTTAGTTACTCTACATTTTCATAAAAACACCGCTAATTCCACGAACAAAGCATATTAAATGTTACACCATAATATGTATTTCCAATCTCTTAAAATAAACTTTCTAAATTAATTAAATTAACTCCACCATAGAAGTAATTATATATAAGGTAAATGTAGTTTTAATTCATGGCAACGAAAAATTTAGCACTTAAAAAGCTTCTAGTCTAATTGTTTGGACCCGTTAATATTCGCTACCGCTACATACGTGACAAAGTAAATCAAAGTAAGCAAAACCTGTGAATTTTATATCCCTGTAATAATTGTTTGTATTGTTTAATGCTTGTGTAATCTTAGTTTATGATTCAATAGAGAAAACAATCCTTGTGGTTTCACCTTTTCCGTCTGTGATTATGTGAAATCCTTACAATTTCTCCAATATTAAACATAAATGTGTAGTGGTCACTACATCTTAAAACGATGTCTTTCTATTTACAAATAACTTTTCAGTACTTATTTTAAACGAAAAAATTTATTACTTGATGACATTTATTTTACGTCAAAAATAATTATTCTTTTTAAACAACAACATCCTTTTTCTCTCGTTTCAGTCACAACCTGCAAAAATTTTGTATAACACAAAGATATATGATTCGTAGAGGTTACAAGTGCATTACATTTTAGAAGTAGATATTTCCCTTGCAGATTTCAATTAATATTTAGCAAAATGTTAAAAAATATTAGTTTCCGTTACGTCTAAAGCGGAGGAGACTTTTTTGCTTATCGAATGAGATTTGATACCTTACTGGTTTCCTTTTTTAAAAAGAAGTTAAGATTCAATTGTCTACCACTTTTAATTTTCATGTCCCATTTATGAAATTTTAAACTTCGAAGTAAAAAAATGTGCTCCTCCTAATCCTCTCCTCTAATTTAAAATAGATTTGAAAATGTTGAAAAAATTCTAGTTGCCAGCATTTTGTTAGGATTTTAAAATATACTTTTTGTATTTTACGCGCCTACTGACACACAGAAGGTAACCAGCTTTTTTAAGTGTCACATGTGTGATTTAAAATTTGTTTTCGCTTTATCTTTGCACTTGCTACCGGCAATGATAAATATTTAGTTTGAAAAATAACATTATTAATGGTCAAAAAATATTTTAAAGAAAATATTTTTTGACTAAGTTGACAAATAAATCGGAGCACTTAATCATTCTGGTCCTGATTCTCAGGAAACTTATTTTTTTATAACTTTTTCATAATCCAAAATTATGGATATAAATATCATTACAGAAATTTAAATTATTTAAAAATTCAAATGTTTAAGTTTTTTTGAACCAATACTTCAAAATATTGTTTAAAAGAAATGTTACGCACGATTTTTTATTTTTTTATTATTTCTAGAAATATCTATATATTTTTTTGTATTTTAAGTCCAATATCAAGTAATTTTATTCAATTGTTTAAACAGATTGTAGTTCTATTAAATACTAGAATATGAAAAAAATAATAAATAACAGGACTGCAATATATTTGGATTTATCGACAATTTCCACAGCCATGCTTCAAAAAAATTTCCAAAGAATTATAGAAACCAATAATTTATTATGTAAATGACCGAAAAAATTGACAATATAACCTTATGCACGTATAATAAAATAATAATACTGATGCTTTATTGATGTAATATTCGCGTGTATATAATATTATACATGCGAATATTATATCAATATAGCATCAGAATAAATAGATAATATTAAATAAGAACTTACTTATGTCCCAAAATGATTTTATACACCTTTACATAAAAATGGGCATTTATGATTTTTTTCGATTAGTACAAGTAAATGGGTAAAGAAACTAAATTTTTCCCAACAAATTGAAATAAATATTATTTACTAAGGCCAAAAAACTTTTAGCTTTTAAATTAGACTTTCGTAATTTTTGTATTGTTTACAAATTACTCGTCTCAACTAAGCAAAAGGGAGGCTCCCTTCTAAGCCCCCTCAACTAATAATATCCTTTATTTAACGAAAGTTACAAAAGAAAAAAAGAAAATTAATATCGAGTGTGACCTCCTTTTGCCGAAGTCACTACTACAATTATCCTCGGCATGCCCTGGATGAGGTTTTTAATGATTCCTTGGAGATTACACTCCCATTCGGACTTAAAAACTGTTTTAGCTTTCAAGTGCTCCGTAGGGCTGGATATACAGCTCTAACACGCCGTTTTAGAATGTTCGACAGATGCTCATTTGAATGTTTTTCAAATAAATTTAAAATTTTCAAATTTAAAACATTTCATGTTACCTGCCATTACACTTTAATAAGCAGACAAATATGTCCGATTATTTAAATGCATGTACAGTATGTATAGGAAGGAAACTTTGTCACTTCAAACACTTGTCCCGTTAATCATGTTTAATCCGAAAATATGTTATTTTTGTCAACTAGTCGCCTAGTTTATAAAATAATTAAAGTTTAAATTTTGTATGAAATCATAATTATATTTAAATTAACACCTTATAATATTATCTTATAGGTATATTTTTTACGGTAAAAAAACGGAAAATGAAAGGAATAGTTAGACAAGTCAAATTCCTTATCGATCGCTAAGAAGAGTAATCATGCAATATATCCACATTTCTTAGGTTTATCGGAATATAAGATATAGGTTGATGCATTTTCATGTTAATGACATTTTAAAAAAAATTGGTGTATTGCAGTCTACTCATGTAGTACTATTACAGATTAAAGTCCCAAAGTTTACTAACTTTACATAGTGGATAACCTCTTTTTTTCAAAGATATTCATAACTGTAAAAAAGTTTTAGGTGCCCGTTTTTTTGCAAAGGAGTGTATAATTTATACATACAATAAATTTCCATGTATGTATTTTCGCACAGTACTCGGGTAGTAGTCGGCACACTAATCAGCTATGTGTAGGGTTCGCACCCGTCCTCCATTTCCTCGGAGTGACCTCCTTTCAAAATGCCTGGGACCGTCCGAGAGGATTTTGAAGTGTTCGGAGTTTTAAAAAATGTGATTTTTCATTATTAACATACTACTTTAATCCATGGGCTGATGAAAGAGATAAAAATAATCTGAAACTGTGTCTTAAATTGTTAAGATTAAATACTATCTTGCCAATAACTTTAAAACGTTATGTGCTAAACGTTGTAATATGCTAAAATATAACCTCACCCAAAATTTACTTTTGCTGCTTGTTTCATTTGTATAAATGGTTACTGTTGATTTGAACTATTGGTTTAAGTTTCAGAGTTTAAATTAAGGATATAGATTCGAACTGAATTTTTATTCTTTGTGCAATAGGTGAAACATTATAACTATTTCTGACACAATCACAGATAATATTGTTTGTTAGTGATTAGTAAAATAAATAAGACTTGATTAATACAAAATAATTTTCTGTAGCATTATATGAAATGAGGTTTAATACGTAATATGTTTACAAAATTTTATCAATATGAGAGGATTTTTAGTCTCATAAATGAAATGTTAACATCATAAATTTATTTGCCACTGGATAAAAATCTGTATCGCAAGTGACTTGAACACATATGATCTTAGATGCAAATATGCCCGAGAAAATGACCATTATACACATATATATATAAGATTACCATACTAACATTTAAAACGTTAAAAGTGGTTAAAAACTCCGAACATTTTGTATGTAAAACCGAGCATTTAAATTATTGAAACTAAAATATAAAGTTTACTAATATTATTACGACACCTATGACTAAATGCAAATTAGACGAAAAAAAAACAACATATATATATATATGTATTTATATATATATATATATATGTATATGTATATATATATATATATATATATATATATATATATATATATAATCGCTTTCATCTCGATAGTCAAATATATTCGGTAAATAAATTAAACTAACAGGGAATCTTTCGCTTATTTTTAAATGAATGCAAGCGAAATAACACTTGCATGTATTATTCTTTATTCTGCGCAACGCACCGCCCCCTCCCCTTCATCTCTGCCAATTTTACTTCTTCCTCACAACCACATCGCAATATCCGTAGTAATGAGATGTCCATCTAAATGTTGATGAAATCACGGCTGACAGAGTTATGAATTAATTTCTCTGATTAATTACACCGCGTGTTCATTTGCCGTTGTATGCGTGTCTGTAGATAGAGATAGGTAAATATATATCTATTAATAAGGTCAAAACGAGTTTACCCTTTACATTTTATTATTATTATATTATCATTATTATTATTATTATATAAGGAGCAATTATGTATATGTAATTTGACAAATTTGTCCATTAAAAGTATTCTTGCAAAGATATAAATGTGCGATATAATTCAATAATTACATGACATGTTTATGACATTTTTACTATTAAATACTGTAAAAACGTAAGAGTGTCTTTTTAAGATTCTATATCGATTGAGAACCTTCATAATTCCATCGTATTCATCCATTGGTTTGATTTTCTGTACGTTATACCTTGTAACTTGGTCTTTTCTCAGTCTTTCCGGTGAATTTTTGGAGAAATGGAATTATGAACGTTTTTAGGTTTACTCGCCATATGTTTGAAGGGAGGGTGATCATTTATCTCGTGCACTCCTTCGAACGAGGTGTCAACGAATGGATCTTTGAAAATGTAATAAATACACACACAATATTTTATACTATTCATCAGATACGAGATTCTATAGGCGTTTCAAAATATCTGAAAGAAATTGTGAAATATGTTTTCAACGAGCACCTTCAAAAAATTGACACAGCCAAGTTAATTTGTAGCCTTTTGTATAAGAAATAATAATATTCGTTTATACTTAGTATTTTGAGTTAAATAATAAGATATAATACATGTAAAACCCAAAGAAATATACAGAAAAATTCAGTATGGAAATACGATAGGATTTAAAACTTACCATTCCGTGATAGTATTAATGTGTTAGTAGACAGTTATTGGCAAGGTGACCTGTCAATAAAGTTCCAGTCAAATAGTCTATTTTCAGATTCTGTGCCAAAATCTCATTGTCGATAGATAATCGTTAATAAAAAATTACATTTATTAAAAAATAATTTTTATAAAATATTTTAATTAAAATACGATTTACGATAAATCAATATTTTATATAATATTTAAATATTTATATAAAATATTGATTTATCGTAAAGAATGATATCAGAACACAGCAAGCCAGTTTTTAGAATTTTGATCTTTCTGTCTGTATGTTAATTTGTTCGTCAATTAAGCCAAACCTACTGTACGGATTTTGATATAGTAATAGTTTATATCTAGCGAGAAAACAAATTAAATGACCTTTTCTTATTCCGAATTTGACGCAAAGTCATAGGCACAGCTAGTCTATTC
Organism: Druceiella hillmani; assembly: GCA_039881145.1. Lineage (NCBI taxonomy): Eukaryota > Metazoa > Arthropoda > Insecta > Lepidoptera > Hepialidae > Druceiella > Druceiella hillmani. The sequence continues at coordinate 26,252,258 of JAYKKI010000011.1, read as the reverse complement.
TATAAACACTGTAATTAAGATATTAAAAATTGTCATTTTGATTTTATTTAACACTGCGACCATTGCTCCGATTCGGAACTGTCGTCGTTGGCGCTAGGTCGCTCCTGTCAACTGCAATGTCGTGTTCAAAGTTCATATGTGCTAATGAAGCAAATTATAGTATTTAAAAAGGTTACGCCTTCGTTGATTAATGTATCCTAGAAATCTAAAGATACTTATAACAGGATTACTACTACATGACGGGGACAATAATGTTGGGGAAGTAAGTCACCATAAAGGATCATTTATATCAAAAGGAATTTACGATAATGCGTTAGGATGATATGATTTTAAACATCTTTTAAATAAAAAGAACGCACCAAGTGTATTTGTTCAAGTATGTAGCCCAATTGCGTAGACAATGCCGGATTCACCATATTATTCTATTTTATTACACACGTCGGAACGGAGGAGGTATATGTGTTTAGGGTGAGAGGTTGTTTTTTGCTTGTGTGCAATCCAATGTTCCCATTTATCTCCGAAACGTTTTGACCGATTTAGATACAGTTTTCTGTAAAAATTTTTGTGATTCATTGGTTATGGTTCTTAGATTGTTACGGTAATTACTCACCAGGAGGCGCCGCAATAAACGTTTTGTTGTAAACGAATTTTCCCATTTATCTTCAAAATGGTTTGATCGATTTAGACACGGTTTTCTGCAAAATATTTGGGAATAATCGGCGATAGTTCTCAGATAGGTGTTATGGTGTTAGCTCATCAGGGGGGGCTGCAAAATTTTATTTCAAACGAATGTTCTCATTTATCTCCAGAATGGTTTAACCGATTTAGACCCGTTTTTCTGCAAAATATTTGGGCTAATCGACGATGATCCACAGATGGGATCTATGACGTTAGCTCACCAGGGGGCGTTGCTATCTAAGAATCATCGCCGATTAGTATATTTTGCAGAAAACCGTATCTAAATCTGTCAAACCATTTTGGAGATAAATAGGAAAATTCATTTTGTTGCAAACGAATGTTTCCATTTTTCTCCAAAATGGTTTGACCGATTTAGACACGGTGTTCTGCAAAATATACTAATGGGCGATGGTTCTTAGATAGGTGTTATGTTGTTAACTCGTCAGGGGGTACTGCAAGAAACATTTTTGATTGATCTAGATTAACTACTTTGTGGCCTTTCTTCCCCTTCGTCACATATATTTATTATTATTTAAGAATTAGAGCGCTTGAGAAAAGCGCTCTAATTCCTGCGTTGCCATTCTATTGTGTAGATTGTGGAAGAGTTTTCTTTGAGTTAGATCAGTTATTACTACGCCCTCTAAAGATCATACTCTACTAAAAGCCACATAAGCTTGCTCTTTGGCGAATGTGTTTTAGAAGCTTAGTTATTAAATCCGGGACGGATGTAGTCATTGTGATTGAAAAATGATTAAATATTTTTTTTAAATTACCCCGACTAAAAGAAAGTAAGAACCTATTACTATAATTACAAACCCAAGAAAAAACGTTGGGGATGCCATGTCCGGCCTATGCCTAAAATTGTGCAATTTTATCAGTTCCTCACTAACTGAAATTGTCTTAGGTGTGCAAATAGCTTTTCTATGCTGCTATAATGTGATTTATATTGGGAATAGAAATAGCAATGGCAATCCCGACGGATTTTCTTGGGTTTGTAATTATACTAATCAGTTCTTATTTCTTTTAGTCGGAGGATTTTCAAAAAAATTATGTGTAATGTGATTCAAGTTCTTATGCGAGGTGACGGTGATAAATGTTGGAATTTGAATCGGAATCTAAGTAGGAATTACAGTACTTAGATCCAAGTCTCTATCAGAAATTATATATATATTCTGAGATTCAAAATAATTCGAATATGCGTATTTTGTGCCATTCCGTTTTTGAAATAATTTTCTGATAGTTTTATAATAATAATGGTGTAGCGGATGTTGTGAAGTTTCGTTTCCCCATTAATTTCAACCATTTACAAATTTAAGAATACATATAACAAATAATTAAAAAGTAAACGTAATCTAAAGAGTTTAAATAAATTGTATTTTCGTTCACTGTACTTTTATTTCTCAAACTGGGAACAATATCTTTGGTAAATATATTTTCAAGATATTCTAACTAAAATTGAAAGAGGTAAATTTAAAATTTTAGATAGCGTTAAGCTTTGATCTACCTATTTGTTATTCTGATAAAGTTCACTGAACTATTTTGTGTCGCTTTACACCAAAGTTTCGAACTCATTTTCATACGTTCTCGGCTTTCACTGGTTTTTAAAATTTATGTACGAAATATTGGAATAAAATTGTAAACCTGATATTGTTGGCACATGTACGTACATGTGCCAACAATATCAGGTTCGGCGATATTTATCGAGTTGAACACAAAAGAAATGAGCCACACCTTGCAACGAAAACGTTACAGTTAATGATCCGTGATTAAAGTTGTTTGTTCCAAATTATGAAGGCTTCGATTGAAATAGTTTTGCCAGTGTAAACTGATGTGACTGGAGTAAACGAATTAGTGGAAAAATTAGAAATAATTTTATCATTTAATATAACTATTGATTAATAAATAACAAACGATTTATAAATGATCAAAATGATCGATTGAAAAATTCCAGCGCGGATAATTTTTATAAACATTTTAATTGCTTATTTCCTTATAATTGCTCAATCATGGTGTTAGAGAAAAAAAATTCAAGAGAAGATATCTCACGATGTAAGGAACAACTTTTGTCCTTACACGTTTTTCTAAATTTCTAATTTGGCTCAGTCGAAATGCGCCCTGCTCAGCTCCACGCAAATAATGCGGAGTGCGTTACTATTAACGGAATATAAATTGTGCAAGTACAGCTAGCACTTGACCGATTTTTATAATAATACATTTAATTTAGACATAATTACAAGATAGGACCATATTCGGTCCTTCTAATGTTATTTTAAACAAGTATACTTTATACATTACAGGCGCAGTAAAGTACACTAAAGTTTGTCATTTACATAAACTCATTAGTCTTATGATCAAGTATTATCCTAAGTTGAAATTCATTAATTAATCTCATTGTCAACTATGAATGAGATAAAATTTTCGAACTTAGCCTAATGTTGATACATTTAATAGACAAACTATAAGAGAACTAAACTAGACTATGTGAATTGTATTCTCTTTTTCATTAATAATTATTTCTGGAGTAAGTAATTTTTTATATTGCGTGCTTTTTTACCCAAAAGATCGTTAGAACTTTCATGGCTTTGTATAAATGTAGCGATACTAATACAGGTGGGAAAATATTTTTTGCTCAGTGTCATTTTAATGTGATTGTGATTCTCCATACCATTGCTTTATAAAAAGCAAGAAATATGGGTATACTAGCGTGACCCGTGCGAAGTCTTCGCATTATTTATTCCATTATGAAGCTCAGATGACAGATCAAACAAATATTTTACTAAAATTGACATATAGAGGCGCAAGTATCAAAAGCATTGAGCTAAAGCGCCACTTTATTTATACGTGAGTGGATTTGAAATTAAACAAAAATTTTACCGACCGTCAATCATATTGACGTTGAGCCGTTAGATGGCAGCATTGCTGTTTTGTGTATATAATTTTAATAATTAATTAATTTTCAAAAACAATAGCAATAATAAATTTTTATTTGTGGATGCCGGTAGAGCAAGCAATTATCTATAAAATGATATATAATTTATGTGGATTAGTTGTGAGGTTTTTTCTAAAAAGGGAGTGTAACATCTTAACCTTAGCGTATTAATATATATGATGATGATGATAACAAAAATGGATTCATTATTTCATTGTGTCATATTGAAACTTTGGCTATTTAAAATTGCGCCCGGTTAGCTTGTTGCAAAACGAATTTGCTCCGCTCTGGACAAAAGTTACGTTTTCGAATCAAATTAATTTTTAGTCTCGAATAATTGTATAACATTACGCATATATCGGCATCAACTTGGTATACTTAATCGCTTACTTTAAAACTCGTAAAAATAATGCAAATTAGTTTTGTCTTATATTTAACCTTCACACGTGGCAAACAACCGTATAAATATATGAAATGCAGCACACATCGTTCAAGGCAAGTAGAAAACCTGCAAATACTCTCTATACAATGAGTACGTATGTTTACATGTCCTGCAATAAGGTTATTTGAAATAAATAATCATTTCTGTGTTGTCATCAATAACTTGTAATAAAAATGAAATTTTACATGGTAAATAAACTGGTTAAACTAAGAAGGTTGCATATGTTTTTTTAGAATCTTAAGTTCGTCCGAACTTCTTCCGATTTTACTTATTGGAAGAAGAATTTTTTCCTGTTTTCAACTTTACTATCCATAGAAGTTCACTAAATTAGTTTTGTATACACAAAAGCCCGCTCACGCATGCACACACGCACGCACGCAAGCACGCACGCACGCACGCACATAATATTTGACCATAAGACTAATGTGGGTCTGACACCTGTGCCACCTGTTCTGCAGTTGAACAAGACAGGAACATAAAATACAGAAAAACTATGTAGAACCTACACAGCTCGACTTTGATGGAATGTTTCCATCTAAAACATAAAACGACACTAAACCTAATAGCTTTAAAAAGTCATAAACCGTATGCCCGAATGAGATATATGTCTTACCGAGACAGGATAATAGCCGACAATATACTGTATAAAGTCGCCGGAGAAAAAACTGCAAATGAACGTCCTAAATCTCGTCATAAATTGTCGTCATACGAAACTAATAATGGAAATAAAAGAATAACTATTTTTATAATTCAAAAGTAATGCGAAACTAATAATTCGGTAACATTTTCCTGGAACGAATAGTCAAAGCGGAATGATTTCCATCGAAATCGCCTTGGGAATACGCACGTGTAAATATTGCCTCTGCGCTGTATACGTACTCATTGCATAGAGTGTATTTGCGGGTTTTCTTCTTGCCTTGAACGATATGTGCTGCATTCCATATATTTATACGGTTGTTTGCCACGTGTGAAGATTAAGTATAAGGCAAAACTAATTTGGGTTATTTTTACGAGTTTTAAAGGAAGTGATTAAGTATGCCAAGTTGATGCCGATATATCCGTAATGTTATACAATTATTCGAGACTAAAATTAATTTGATTCGAAAACATATTCTTTGTCCAGAGCGGAGCAAAGCATTTTGTCCGAGCTAAATTAAACATTTGGAAAAACGTATGACAAAAGTTATTCCTTACATCGTGAGAAATATCTTCTGTCGAATGTTTTTTTTTCGAAAACCAATGGATTCAACATTTATAAGAAAATAAGCAATTAAGATGTTTATAAAAATTATCCGGGCTGCAATTTTTCAATCGATCATTTTGGTGCTAAGGGCAGGGACAGCAATTTTAAACGTTTTGTTTAAATGCTTAAAAAATACATATGTATTTCATTTTTTTACATCAAATAGGTTCCGAGAAACGGACGGCGATGTGTAGGCACCGAAGTGTATACTATAGTGATCCATTTTAGAAACTGTCCCACAACATTTAAAGTAAGGCACTTAAATCTACTTTTTGACAAGACATTATAATTACTTCTTCGTTTGGTATTTCTACTCGACTTATGTCATCCGAGGAGAATACTTATAAATTTAATCTATTTTTATTGGTTAAATAAAAAAACCAGTGCAAGTGCAAGTTGGACCACGCATGAATTAGGATTAGGTAGTTATTTCACAAAAATCAAATTGTATATATTTCATAAACACTTTCCAGTCTTTTATATAACCTTACTTGGAAATGAGAGGGAGGGACGCATTGCAATAGTATTTCGTAAACAGTGGCTCAAAAAAAGTAAAACAAAAAAGCATTCAGTGATTATCCATCAATAGGTGAATAAATTCGATAAAAACAATGGGAAATCAATAAAATTAAAATTAGAAGGATTTAAAAAATGAAAAGTTACATATGAAACGTAAACATAATTTTAAAAGGTCTTTAGAATACCCAAAAAACGGTACACTAAAATTTTTGTTCATGCCAAGATTCAAGAACAAAAGGTCCCTTAAAATATAAAAAAGGATAGGTACCTTATCTTAAGCTTATACTTGCAAAATTTCCTGCATATAGGTTGAAAATTGTACTAACTACAGGAATGTGACCGACGGACTTATATACGGACACGATGAAATTACATGGGTTCCGTGTTTAACTCAGGAACCCTAAAAATAGAAAATATCTTTCCATTTTCATATTATTTATAATCTTTTTTACTTTTTTCTATATATACAGTTAAATCGTTTACAAATTTATCTATTGCTGTAATTTAATTACGTGGAACGCAGTATTTAGGCCGGGTATTTGACACCTATTCACCTCTTCAAAACATAGTTTCTCATTGTTTCAAAAGTGAAATGATGCCAAGTCAGTTTGATGTGGGTGGGGCATCTTTACAAAACTGTGTGATAATATTCATTTAAACATTTCTTAATCTGTTAAATGATAAACACGACATAACGATGAGTGTACACAACATTTCATTAGAAATGTTAGTTAAACGTGTTTTTCTATCATTTTCTGCGCATCACTTGTTATATTATTAGGTCTGCACGATTCCTAAAACAGATCTCACCTAATTTCATTATGATCATAATGAATGATCAAATGAGATCTCATTGTCCAATTGTTTATTTGTACATAACATTCATTTATTATATTGATCAAACATAATCATATATATATATATATATATATATATATATATATATATATATATATATATATACACACATATATATATATATATATATATATATATATTACGCATTTCAATATCAGTTTATATAAATTAGATGAACTTTATTTTATAGTTGCATCTATTGGTTATTACATTTATAGTATTCGTAACTATCAAATAAATTTTATGTGGAAACTTAACTCGCCGATAAAACGTATGATTGGGAGCGGGAAAATATAAAATCGTGTCGACAAATTCATAACATCGGCATTTAAATAATATATCATGTTGAGTAAGTGAGATGACAATACTATAATTTGTGCTACTTAAACCATCGTTCATTTTTCTTGTTTTAATTCCATGTTTTTTTCAATACATTATCGCCCCAAAACTTCAAAATAAATCGAATACTTAGAGTAAATATTTCTTATCTGAAGGATCTCGTGAAAAAAAAGTCGCACTCGTTCTGAATTCGAAATGCTTACTTAGGAATGAAATGAGAGGTTTGTGTGGGATTAGTTAAAATTATTACAATTTTTCATAAGTATATTTTATGCTTTCAAAAACATTTCATAAATTTTTCGTACAATTTTATTCTTTATGGCTGCATACGTTCCATCCCATTTAGTTTTGTCACTTACTCGAGAACTATTTTTTGTCGATTTTCTTAAATAAATACTTGGCATTTTTGCAAAAATATGAGATTCTCATTTTTGCAAAAATATAAGATGAAATAATATATGTATGCCTAGTATGTGATTTTATGTGTTAAATATGATCATCAATACGATTTCATTTTTGAAATAACCATTCATCCATCCTAATAGCCGAAACGAAGAACTGATTTAAATATTGTAATTAAAAGGTTTAAATATTTTCAAAGAAAAATAAAACAGATTCATAAAATATCTTGTAGATTAAATATATAATATAATATGTTTGTTGTTGATATTGTCATTAATACAAATATATCTCCTCTCGGACGAATAGGTGGATTAATCTTCGTCATCTGGTAAACCGACAAACCGTAAGTAAATATAAACAGGGTTCATTTTCAAAAATATTTAATTGCGCCACTTATGACAGTATCGGTACTATCAATTGCATTCTTACTATTATTACTATAGATACACATACATATTTGCAAACCAACGGTAAAAATGTTGAATACTTTTTATTTTTAATGTGTGTTTTGTAGCATATCAATTTTAGGTCTATCATATATACCGTATAACTTTAGCGAAAGAACTGCATATTTAAAAATTCGTTTGTATCTTTTTTCACCTTTCGCAAAGCAGCCAAAATATTTATTAATCTTATTCTTAGTATAATATTTTGGGAACTTTAAATAAAAATTGATTACTTGTGCACCTGCTAATAAATATACTGATTGTATTATAACAATCATATAAATAAGAGGGCTAAGAAAGTGTCATGTCAAGTGACTTAAGAAATCCCGAAACATCAATACAATTTACACGCTATTAAAATAATATATTTATGCTACTGCAGTAAAAAAGAAAATTGAAAATTCACAACTAAAAAAGTAAAAACACTGACAGCATAGTGCAACATGTGATATTTCGTACATTTTAATTGATATTTTGCTTATCATAAATTATGGCATTAAATACCAAAATATTGTTCTTAAGATATATTTCCATTGAAAATTTCATTCACTTGTGTGTAATAATTAAAATTCTAGCCAAAATATATTATCGGCCTTGAACTTAACTTTTATTGACAAAAAGTATTCAGTACTTTAAATAAATCACCACGTTAATGTTTGCAATTGCGATATGATTGTATACAGCGATAAATTACTATTTGGAAATTAATGTAATAAAGAATTTATATTATCAAACATTCAATACGAAATGTTACACTATATAATATTTTAGGTTCAAGTTATCAGCGCAGAGTACGTCAATGAACATTTCAATAATTTTAAATGACGAGAAATTATATGCGAATAATATTTGCTACAAAAATTAAACAAAAGTGCTTCCTGCTTTAATTTTGGACTTTTTGATGGAAAACGTAAACATTTTCCATCAAAAATAAATATATTTCAAAAAGGAAAAGCGTTTTGTCTCAGCTCGACTGATGTTAAAATGTTATTAGAAGCAATGCATGTTCGCTTATAAAAATTATGTCAAAATTACTATCTACATGCGCAATATGGACATATACCTATATTATTACCTACGTGCTAATTTTTTAATTTTACATAACTTAGTAAAAGAAATAAATAAAAATATTTAATTTCATCTATTTATTTTATTCATAGAAAAGTTTGAAAATACCGACTGCACTACCTCAAAATACCGACTGTACTTTAAAATACCGATTACACTACATGCAAAAAAGACGTAAAAAGCACTTTTCTTGGTTATTTCCATTTTCGCCATTCTGTGAAAAACATGACAAAACTGTTTATTTAAAAATATTCAATATAATATTATTGTTGTTCATAAGTTAGTAATGAGTTTAGTTATTAGCATCGGAGTGTTCAAAAGAGCAATTTACAGTTTAATTACTGGGTAAAATATTATTTGAATTTGAAATATTTTCTTCATATAATTTCAATAATAGCGGATATTCATTGTATTCTAATTTATTTCATTACGAAAAATTTAAAAAAATAATGTACTTTCAAATTACGTAATGAAACATTTAAAACTACGTCTGCTATATAGGCATATAGCTTTTGAAAACAGTAATACATCTTACGGTATACCCACTTACGTGAACTCGCAGTTAGGCGGCTTTTTATTTTCTACTCCCACGTTGCCCTTCGCCTCACATATCCGCCCCATTCCGCTCACGTTTAACGGTGTCACTTGCAATAACATGCACGGACGTGTTTCGTGTCAACTCCATACAAGATTTTTCAACGGACGAAACTTGTGACTTGTTAAGTTTCGTAACTAAAAGGTAAAAACGAAATCCTCATTGTGAGACTTCGAAGTCTGTAAGCCCATCTCACATGGCTTTTTCTCAATAACTACTGTTGCTATCATTAGAAATTTAACTCAATTGTACAATTTACTTTTCCCTGTCTATATAAAGTGAAAGAATTTTGAAAGTAATTTATTTTTATTCAAAATGGGGTAGGAAATAAGGTTTTTGAGGCAAGAAGCTCCAAGTCAGCAGTTTTGGAATATGTAAACAAAACATTTCCTATAATTTCATGCGAAAGGGCTTTTATTACATATTCAAAAACAATTTTTCTTTCCATTTTAAGTCACATTATTTTTCACTTATGACCAAAAATAAATAAAAAAATACCTCCCCCCTAAATCTTGGTATCTATTATAGGAAAAATAAAACAAAATTATAGACATTAACAGTTTTTAGGACAAAATAATAAAAGCTCTGATTTTTTCCGTATTTAATTTCTAATATTTTGTCATTACATATCTGAGGTAGATATGTAATGACAAAATATTAAAATTTTATCATTGCAATTCAGAATGGCCTCTGTATGGAACCCTCAACGAACGAGGACTACACCCAATTGGCGAGATTTATTAGGTTGAAATTGTTAGGCTATTTGAAAATCAATATATAGCCTTTTATTTTCACCTAACTTTTTTAATATGTTGTGGAGATATTTACTTTCTTTTGAAAAAATAACTTTCGACATTGAAGATGTTAGCGGGTTGTAAGATTAAGATGAGTAAATACATAAATGCCCATTAGTTATTAGGTTACAACTTAATTCGTAGTGATGCTTTATCAAGGAACCACCGAACAAGCCGACACAGAAAGCACCTAACGATTTCAAACTTTGTATAAGATCTTTTTTTATTAGAAAAAGGGTTACAGGTTTTGGAAGATATCGATTCGAATAAAGATTGAATTATATCGGTAACATAAGGAATAAAAAAATCATTAGCTCGCTACGCAAGTACATGACTCCTTTAGATGAGATTTTACGACGCCGATGAGATCGAAATAATTCTGTTTTATGTAACACTTTATATCCATTACACTGGGCACGAAAAATGATTAAATAGTTTCTTATAGGTAGGTACTTCTATAAATCTCTGGTTCGAGTGACTATAAAATATATATATATATACACATATATATATATATATATATATATATATATATATATATATATATAAATGTGTTGTTTATATAGAGAATTGTACCCCGAGATACGCGATTTCGACTTGTCGGTTCCACCGATAACGTAACTTCGTGTTGTCACTGTAGTTGGAAATCGTTTTATCTATTACTTGACCAATCTAACCTAAGATGAACTTTACTGCTATAAATCTATAAATATGCACTGCCTTATATCTAAATAAATAAATAGAAATATGTTAATAATACCAATTTGCTTATCTTAGCCCAAGTCAAAATGAGAAGTCGTCAGAAACACATCGTGTCTCGTTTTATCGATGATTAACCCAGGTCGTACTCGGTGCAGAGAAATATTAATTAGCATGCTTCTCGTGCGCCCATTCTTCATCAACTGGCGTCGGCTTTTGTTTGGATGATAGAATATTATTGATTCAAACGAATATCATTGGATATATAAAATCTCCTCGTGGGATGAATAATAATGTTGAAAATATGTTATCCATACTTGGCAAGGGCAAAAGGGTAAATATAAATTATTTATTTGTTGATGTAATGCTATTACTTATAACTAAACAAAATCTGATGTTGATATTAAGTTATAAAGTTTTGATAATAACGGGGTTATCATTACACAAACCTGTCTTTAGAGCTTTAAAAAATTTCTCAAACTTTTTTAAAGCTCTAACGACAAAAGTCCTCATACGTGCTTTCTTTGACTTTAATTTCTTTATGAACTGCGTGTAAACGTTAATTAAGACCACTTGGTTTGTTTATTGTATAAAAGCATGACATGTCTTTCTCGATATCATTGCTTAATAGCAATTAGCTTACATATTATAACTCGACTCGAATATAATTTCAGTCATGAATGATCACAACTGTGACGTAAATTATTATAGGTTGTATTAACGTGAATGATGAAATATAATAAGTTGGATCTGGAATTTTACATTTATTTCAACATAGAGCAGAAACTAGATTCTATGGTATTTTGGGCTGGAAACCACATTCAAGATCGTTATAAACTTTAATCTCTTTTATTCCTGAACACATTTCTTGAGACATTGTTTCAAGATTTAGTTTTGTGCAAAGGTTAATGTCGTACAGTAAACAGTAGTGCTAGCGACGCTGGTTCAAAGCGATGGGGAGCAACACGACGAACCCCTTATCGGGCTTGGACGTCATTTCACAGAAAGAGACTAGTAATTCTGTGCTTTTCTCAAGTTTTCTTTGGTGGTTCTAATTATGATAATGAAACGTGATTGCGAAAATATAAACGTTGAAGTCACCACTGTCGAAGCAAAGTGTGTTTGGGCTGGTTTCTTTTTGATAACATCGACCATTGGATCAATCAATAATGTAATATGTCTAATTTTTCTGGTTTCAGATATACTTGAAATAATCCACACCCCCCTGCACCATGGGATCATTGTTTAGTTGCTTCTCTACACATGCAATAATATTCGGATCCATGTAAAATATAAGTACTAAAATTATATTTCCAAATCGACTTCATCAAATGTTTAAATCGTTGCCGACTGATGCTGACGAAAATATGAACATGATAACAACAAATAGCATACCTTACTTCATTATCCAAAAACAACACAATAATTCAGCTCGCTCACTTTAACCAAATATGTAAAATATAATACGTACACTTCTAAAAAGGATTTGCTTAAATTTGGCACGTAAGCCTATTCGAGTGAAAGTAAAGGGCAAAAAAGTCGACAGTAGTCCAATTATCGAAATGTATAATAGAAGTGTAAGGGATTATATACTGTACATGGAAAATATTTTTAAGAGCGTCAATCACACAAAATCTACTGGACGAATTTTGATGAAATTTAGTATGGTAATAGTTTACAAAAAGGTACATGGGAAAAAAAATAATTTTCTCTTTACGAATTTCAGGCGAGTGAAACTTTGGGGATTTATGTTCATAAAAACGTAATGTAATCGAAATTTGTCAAACCAGCATAGTTTTTAACGTAAGCATACTCTTAAAAGTGGGTACATAATAATATTTTTCACATACCACTTATTATTATTTAAACCCAAATAAAAGAAACAATCCGAAAAAATACTAAAAGGATCGACCGAAATTGAATTACGATGGGAAAATTAATAAACATTATTCATTAACTTTCTTTGTTGAGATTGCTAATTGAAATTCGTTCATTGATAGTTTTAACTCTTGTTTGATTGAATTATCCATTCTGCTTATTCAATAATATTTCAATTAAGTTGCATCGTAGTAAGTGTTCACCCATTATCTTTACATATAAGAGTAAATACTATTTCCAATTATTTATCACTAACTGTTCGATAGACTTGAATCATTTCAAATAGAAACTCGTCAACAATGCTATTAATAGTTTCCATGGCTCAGACTGAATTGAGCGCATCAACAATGCGTAAAAGCGTCCTTGTCATTGTCAGCTAAAATAATTATTCACATAATCGTTTGTTGCTACAACGGCAGACAATTAACCAGGCTCAGAGGTAACATCATAAAACGGATTCAGAAACGCTAATCGATAAGCATTACTAAGACTTACTTGCTCAATATCACATTCCTCGACGGGCAGGGTCTCAATGGTCATGTTCTGCTGTGATAAGGGGACTGTGTTCTTGTCGAGATGAAGGTTAGTGGTCTCTTCTACGGTGCGAATTGTACGCGAGCTGCTGGCTGCGTTGCGTATGTGAACTCGTGGCAGGTGATGGGACAACATGAATATGCTGTTCCTGTCATTGTTGTTCGGTAGCCTGCTGGATAAAGGAAAGTGGATGTTCAAGCGGATGATCAAATACTAATAACCAATAAAAACTTTTATTGTTTTTATGTATGATTAAATGTATAATACATTTTATTCGGTGCTCGGTAACAACAAATAAATCTTTTTTAGATAATTTGAGTTTTTGGTGCTATTCATTTGGTTATATGTCTGATAACAATGTTAGAAACATGTAAAGAAAATATTCCTTTAAATTGCTTTATTAAAGTTTTGCAATTTTCCATCTAGGCAAAGAAGTCAACATTGATGGAGCGTCGTGATCCACTTGGTTGATTTCATAAAAATCAGTCCAATTGTAAAAGAAATATGAAAGATACATGTCCAAATGCGTAAATACTTATTTAACTCTAGGTTCCATAAAGTAATTCATTTAATGGCAATAACCAAATTAAAATATTCTACAACGGATAATATACCTAGTCCCTAATTCCCATGGATTTCTATGTTACCTTCTTTCACAATTTAAGCTATCTTAATATTGTTTGATATCACGTATAATTAGAATATTCCACATGCTCTCTTAAGTATCCAGTAAAATATCAACTTAATTCGGTTTTCCAATGTTTTTTTCTGAATATTTAATAGTATTAATTTATTATAAATAGTTCATAATGCACTACGCTTTACGTTTAATTTACTAACGGAGTCTCAACGGTATTCTTAGTTATTCTATTCTTTATTCTAATACAAAACTGTACTTTATTTTCGTACCATAGAAACGCTTTTAACAAAGAATCTATATACAACTATGGGTTGTTTAGCCATATATGTCGTACAACTTTTTTATTTTTGTAGATTTTATCTAACGGCATGTCAACGGTTTATGGTTAATTTACTAATGGTATCTCAACAGTGTTTTTATTTATTCTGTTCTTTATTCAAGTACAGAACTGAACTATTCAATTTTTTACCGTAACAACGCCTATAATCAAAAATTTACAATGTATTATTTAGCCATTTACGCCTTAGAACTTTTTTGTTTTAATAAATTTCGTCGTCATGTACAGTTCTTACCAAATTATTTTGATATAATTGTAACGGTTTAGTTTGTTTAACTCGAAAATGGATGATTTTAAAATTGAAAACAGACGTGTAATAGGCAATGTGTAAATTTGTTTGTTGATATTCATATGGCAAGAAATAAAATGATAGATGTAGTCCTTATATAAAATATATACATTATCGTAAAAAATATTACGTAAAAAATATTACGTAAAAAACATGATCATAAATTATTTTATGCACAATGGTCCAAACACTTGAATCGAACGATAGAAAAAATATGCTTCTCTAACAGAGTTGTCGCTTTACATACCGTGATTGTTAACAATTTTAAATATATAATTTTACAATTATAAATTCATATACTTCGATTGCTAACATTTATATCCAGTTTTATGATTATATATTTATGTAGCTCAATTGTTAACAAAAAATAAAGTAGAAAAAAAATGCGGTTAACCATTAGCCGATCAGACTTCAGGGAATGAATTGGTGCCTAATTGGCACTCCCATCTGACACACTCGACCCCCATAGCGCTAATCTTATTTAAGTGACAGACCATTTAAAGACAATATCTGAACTTGTTAGAAGAATAATTAATGAATGTGTCACCTAAATATATCATCATTAACCGCTGCTGAAGAGTCGTGCTTGTGCGGGGATGATCGCCGGTCACCGCGGGCTGCCGCTATGATGTAGGCCCACATGCCTTGCCGGCATCCACATCACAAGTCTTCACGAGCACTTGAACCTTCAACAATAATTGTTACGTTAATAATAACCACGAGTTATGTATACCTATTTGTAACTAACTTTTCGTCGCGACTACTTTCGCGCGTACCACTAATATAAAGGCCGGTAGCATGAGTTAGCTTACATCTGTTACAGATTGTCGGAAGCGTTATCGGAACATTATTACACTACCTATTATTATACAATTTTAATATACTTTTATTATGCCTTTTCATAAAATAAATAAAATGCAATAAAAGTATTTAAAAAACAGGTATTCCATAGTAATTTGTAGTAATTAAATTTCGTTTGTGGGCTTATATTTTTTCTTTCTTTTTCAACTTATCAATACTGTGACGAAATAATAAACATCTCATTTTAATTTTAAAATCATAAGTTAGCCAATATTTAAATCCATTTAGCATTTTTAAGTAATGCAATAACAATAAAGAGACAGGAAAATAGACGGATCTAATTTTGGACCTCATGTATCTCTCTTGTGGTATCTTAAACTGTATAATATTGAAAATACCATCAAGATTAATTTAATGCTTTTAGTGTGATAGACCAATAAAAAGCTAAATTTTAAAAATTGTCTGTAATTATTTATGATTTTTAATAGGTTCCAAAGTTATTTTTTTAAATATCTTTAATAAACACAATTTTGTACTTTTACTCTTTTATTATATATAGATATTTAATATTAAATTTTACAAAAAAAATGTATATATATATATATATATATATATATATATATATAATATATATATATATATATATATATATATATATATATATATATATTGGGTTGACTAATAAGTTTTTAATATTTTCGTTAAAAAATGTATATGTCATACTAAATTAAATTTAAGTACGCACCATTATTATTTACTACTTGTCGCCATCTAGTTGGCAGTAACAGAAATTCCTTTCTTGTAAAATTTATTTTTTTGGCTCTTTTTTCAGGTTTAGATACTGAAACTCCTGGTTCTCCGACACCCAGCCATGACTTTTGCATGTATGGTTAATGTGTGTAACCCACATGCTAAACTTTCTGAACCAAATCTTTGCCACATGCAAACTCTTCGGAACTCTTCGAACTCTGCGAACTCGGTCTTGAGGACGAACCCCATATCCTGACTGGAAGGAATATTTGTAGAAGGATGGAATATTTAATTCCATCCTAGCACACTAACAAATAATAGATGGATAATTAGTAATTGGATAATTTAATAATTAATAGATAATTAATAGATGGATAATTTAATTTTCTCTATCATAAAAAATATTGGTGATTCCAATGCCTACCATTTTGAGAAACATAGTATTAAAGGATTATTTTCTGACAATGGCTTTTTAAAAACTAAAAACACCAAAACACAATCTGCAATTTCTGCTATTACTAAAATTACCCCAAATCTCCAGCTCACTTTGGATCATTTGAATGATTTGAATTTCAAGTTTGATAAAACTCATACATGCATAAATCATCCAGCAGCCTTGAATAGGACCACTGGGACGTCATAGCAACAAAGGACTTACGTTTTCATTGCAACTTTGCGGCTAGGTAATCGAATATCATTTTCGTAGGTCACACGCGACTGAATCACTGGTAACCTAAGGATTCGTTAGAATTCGTAGCGCGGAACGACAAAAATAATGTTTACGCGACCGCCGCCGACCTGCCACACCCGCCATCGATAAACAACTTGTTTATTGATGAGTCTGTGTTTACACCCGTTGAATTTGAATTCATATATTATTGGATTCACTTACCGAATGACTAATGTTGAATTGAATATTGGAAAGAGGTATGATGGATGAAACTGAAATTCATTCAGTTGAAATAATATTTCTATGACACATTCTACGTAATGATAACGTAATGGTGAAATCGTTTAACCATTCAGCATCCATCACATTTAAAAATATATCATGAGTGTGACACTCGCGATTCACTGACGAAATATTTAAACGCCCTCTATCTTTGGCCGGAGAATTTTCGAATACTTTGGACACATGGCGCGAAAACCTACAATGGGTCCACACCTGCGATGTGTATTGAGAAAATCATTGTTACTGGCATGATTGTCGAATAAAGACCCAGGATACGTTACCCTAGACGCTGGACGGAACAGATTCGAGAAACGATCTGCACTACATGATCTATTAACAACGCTAGGAATAGGAACCTATGGCAGAATACTATCAAAGTGAAGTTGTTATCAAGAGAGCCTTGATTTTCAGCAGTGAGACACCGACTCAAGAAGAAGAAAAGTCATGTCGACTACTTTGGATCTCAGTCGGAACATTTACAACTAATAATCAGAGTTAATCATAATTTTACTGGAACTGGTCAAAATTTAAAAAAACACACGAACAAAACTATGATCTCAGAAGAAGACGTTAAGAACATTCCAGTTTAAATGGCGGATACTCATTGATTATAATAATTCTTCTGATATTCTTTTATTATTCATGGCGTCCAACGGTGTACCATTTATGTTATAATCGGAGTCACGATTAAATAATCTCTTCCGCTATTTAAAACTCCGACATCTATAAATAACGAGAATTTTTCGTAATAAAACTAAATTTCAATTACTAATGCCTTTCATTAGTCAGATAGGTACAAACTTTAAGATAAGGGTGTGAGTTCGTAGGACAAAGTTATCCTCAGATGCCAATCGTCATTCATTTTATGACATGTTAAATTGATGATTAAATCACATTCTTAATAACGGTAGACTTTTACCCCGGATGGATTGGTTTATTGCTATATATATAAATATTATATCTCAAATTATAACACCTTTACTACGCAATTTTTCAACGTTTCACACTTTAATACGGTATTAACCATATTGTTATGACGGACAAGAAAAAATCATTATTATAATAGACAGAAATGATTATCTGTTATTATAAAATACTAAAAAATTTTTTGTTGTCCTGAAGGTATCATCTTCAGGCCAAATCTTCAGGTTCAAAGCATCTGTAAATATTATAAACATTTCAATTAATTTCAAACTAGAATCAAAGCAAAGCTAGATTAAAATGTAAAATACTCATGCCAATAATTGTGATTAAGATGTCAATCCCAAATGTCTCCCTTAGCAACAAACTTTCTATTACCACAAACTATTCCTGCGATGAATAGTGCAAGTAAATTGCATATGAAAATAACAATAAACATATTATTTTAAATTAACATGAATTCAAACAGCCAACTTCTAAAATATTTATAGCATACAATTATTTGAATAATTCTATCAATAAGTTGACGCAATACTGGAATAACGGAAGAATTATATTAACGCATGCAAATAACATCCCATTATTCTCCCATTATATCTCCCATTATTCTCTATCCAATTTAATGTCAAAGCAACAATGAATGTTTTATATTTTGTTAATATGATTATGGAATACACGACTAAAAGTCATATGGTAATGGTTTTAAAGAGGTACAGTATAAACTTTACAACAACAATCTATAAAGAAGTACATAAATCTAAACACTATATCAACTAAGTATTACATTAAAATGGAAGGAAAAAATTTAGTGAAGCATCAGCAAATGTAGGTAGACAACTTCGTTACATTATTTACCCTAAGACTAATGAATGCACTTTCCTTTTTAGTGGCATTTATCAAGGATGCGTCTAGTGGAGGAATGCAAAAAATTGACCTTTTAGCCCAAAGATAAAAGCTTTATCACCTGGAACATACCGTGAAAGAAAAAGAATAGTATTTTATCATCTGAAGCAGAGTAGTGTCGGGAGAGTGTAACATAAGGTGGGTGTGTTATTGTGTGAAAGCAGGTAGAAAATTCGTCATATTTTTGATCAAAATCAAACACACACATCGCAATGTTACGATGAACTTACTGATGAATTTACCAATTTTTTTTCGTACTAAACGATTACTTTCAAAATGGAGTGGTTTAAAAAACTTGTGCTTCATTATTTAAAAGTACTTTCTCTTTATACTATTTTCGAAAAAAACTTTTTTATTTATCTATATTTATCGAGCACTTATTTTCCAATTGTCTTATCAGAATTATGATTAATTAAATGATTAAAAGGGAATGTGTGTCAATTACAATTTTTAATTTATAATTTTTAAGTTCTAGAAATTTTATCGAAACCAGAATGTATACAATTTTACCAAAACGTTGTCTTATCGGTCCTTCGTTGTACGTGTTGATAATTAGACATGCTCGATTAATATTACGAACATACCAATTGTGAACATGTCGGTGGGAAACAATTTCGTTGAACTTTACTTCCATCGAAACTGTAATTATAAATTTAAGCATAAAAAATGTTATTTAACCATTATATGCATATAATAGTCCCAAAGCCATAATTACGAATAATGCTACACTACAACGGGGGACTTATTTCACGTAAGTTATTAACATCCAGTGACAGTGAAGCCATTCCGAAACGTGTCCTCAAAACACAAAGCCGTCACAAGATGAAGAATTGTCTATGAACACGTAACTTTAGTATGTCACTCTGCCAAGGCTAATTAGAAAGGCATAAAAACAGCATGGAAACTTGTCCATGTATATGTAATATATATATATATATATATATATGTATATATATATATATATATATATATATATATATAAGGAATAGATTCTGAACACGCACACCTCTAACAAAACATAAATTGAAAAATGTTTATGCGACATTTTATGAAACTGAACAGCATGAAAAGTTATTAGAGCAATTTATATTAATTAATTAAAAGTTGACATTCGATTTTGACGACATTTTTCGTTAATTTACATTATTTTATTTTTATTAAAATTATTTTAAAATTGTTGGAGCTAATGATCGTTTGTAAAATTTCACTTCAATAAATAAACTGTCATTATGTTTACAGCCATTTTATGTAAAAACAACCAGATTGGTGTTTCTTTCCGATGGAGAAAATGTTTTACAACACACTTTTTTATTTTTTATGTAAACGATATCGATATTTTTTCCACGTCGTCGTGTTATTATTAATAAATAATAGCAGGACCTGAATAAAAATATTTCATAAAAGAATGCATCATATGTGCAAATGTTTCCTTACATCGTATACCCGACATATTATGTATGCACGTATATGTATTCAGAATACATATATATACGTCTTCGCTCGCGTAAAATAGTTTCGTAGCCATTTTGTTTTTATATCCCTAGGAAAGATTTTACCGGGATGAAAAGTATCTATATTTTTTCCAGGTCATGGTATAACATTTCTATTTGTATAACATTTCTACTGATAGAGCATGATCTGGAAAATAGAATTTCATCCAAATCCGTGCAGTAGTTTTTGCGTGAAAGAGGGACAACAAACAAACACACTTCTACATTTATAATATACGTTTAGCGCTAGACTCCGTAGCACGTGCTCTTGCCACATATTGTCTAATGTTAGTGAGGCGCTATGAGCGTTCAGGGCTAGCACGTACTATTGAATAATGTTCCCTTAAGCCAGCAAGCCGCTTCGAGCGTTCGGCGCTGAGCTGCTTATAGTCAAGACTAATAGTGTTTATAGGATCGTGGCCTTTTTGTAGAAGTGCTAAATAAAAATATATTCCTAACCCATTATGTTCATTTATACCAAACCGTTTGATCAGCGCACTCCGATAAATCAGCTAATTTTTTATCGACTTTACATACAAATGTAATATGTAATAACAACAATTCTGAATACAATAAAATATGGCCTATGTTACTGGGGAATAATCTAGATTTGTATCGGTGAAAAAAATTTCAAATTCGTACTAGTGGTTCCAAAGATTACCCCTTACAAACTTAGATATATATTCACAAATGAACAAACAAATTTACCTCTTTATAATATTAGTTTATATATGTTCAAGCATACACATATTAAATATTTTAAGTATACCTTGTGTATATTTTATAGGAACATATATAAACTAATATTATAAGGTGTGTAAATGTGTGCAATTTACCAATGTACTCCTATATTTTCTTTAATATTTTGCTGCATTTTTGCGTTTAAAGCATTTACTTGTAAAAATTCGTATACATTGTCTGTAACTGTGAAAATTTGAGACCGTGACGGACATAATACAGTTAATGGTTTTTATTTCACTATAGAATTTTTAAACAGAAGCAACAGAGGTTTGAGTCTGTCGGAACTTACAAATAGCATTATTTCGAGTACAGTAAATCCCGGTCAAGTTTTAATTATGCAGACTAGTTAACAGAGCTTAAAGGGTTATTACAAAGTTGATAAATGTAATTATGTAGTGCTTAAGATAATGTAATTCACTGGCGGCTTAAAATTTCTAAGTTAACCGCGAATATTGTACTTAGAAATAAATATATTTAATATAAATATAATAAATATATTCAATATATTTTGCAAAATTTTTCTTTCGAGCTATTTTACATTTTGTCTTAATAGAAATTAATTTGGCATATAAAATACTACCTTAGGTAACTATCAGTGAATTTTTAGACATTTTATGTACAAACAACCAGATAGGTGTTTCTTTCCAATGGAGAAAATATTTTACAACACTCTTTCTTACTTTTTATGTAAACAATATCAATTATTTTTCCACGTTGTCGTGTTATTTTTATTTAATAATAACAAGACCTTAATAAAAAATAAAAATATTAACCATGAATTCGACCACATAAATGTTTAACAGTCACGAGATCTTGTTAAATACATTCACATTAACTCTCATTTAATAATTTCGCAATCTAATGTTAATATGTAAGGCTGTGGCCTTGATTTAAATATATTTAAGAAAAAACTTCAATCAGAAAGTGGAACACTTGCAAAAGCGTTTTGCATCTCCTTTAAAGTTAAATAACTTAAAGGCGATACAAAACCGTCCCCTTTATACTCTGTACTTGTTATCACTCCTAATATAAAATCGATAATAGAGCTAAAGCGTAAGCTCTATGATCAAATGGTCTCTAGATGCAAATTTTCCATTTATCGAGCGATAGATAAGTTTGTGAAAGTCGTCACAAAAATGAATAGTACACTTGTGTTTGTTGTATTTACACCATCACGAAGGTAATGTCACGTAATTTATTAAATTTTATTTTTTTTATCTTTTAAACTACTATGTCGACGCGACTTCGTTCGCGTGGAATTCCGTATAAGAAAAGTTATCAGGAATTGTTTTGTATTTTTTTACTTTTTTTTTCTCTCATAACTCTACGAAGATAAAGTTTACCACAAACACTAATATATGACTTCGGTAGTACCATATCGTAATGTAATCGATGGCATTGGCATCATACTACCAACGTACCGACACCTTACATGGTGACGGTACGTTGGTAGTACCGACATGGTAATTTTCACCAAGTTGAGGTGTTTTTTTATATCTGTAATATCCAAGTGAAAATTCTAAACCCTAAATGTTGCTCAAGAGTATAAATTATTACCATGCAAAATTTCATCAAAATCCATGTAGTAGATTTTATGTGATTGAAGTACAAATTATCAGACAGCAGACAAACAGAAAAAAATGTAAAAATAGGTTTTCTGGCTTATACTATCATTCTATGCGTTAAACTAAATACTAGAATTGATCGAAGAGTAGGTGCGAGAAAGATAGGAAGGGAAGGAGAAATCAATACGTTTAATTATTCGTATACTTAATCAATTTGCAGTTTATCACAATACTATTACTAATCGAAGGGTATATGTCGAAGGGTATCCAGATGTTAACGAACGCATGTTCGGATTAGTCTGCTGCTAGATGGTATTTTGGAGAGACTTGGAAAACAAACGATTCTGTCCAGCACGCTTTTATACATACATACGTATGGTTGTGATTTTCAGGACTATTACCCCTTAACAATATTTATATTTAAATGTGTATATATATATATATATATATATATATATATATATAATTCGTGTATATATATATATATATATATATATATATATATATATATATACATGAATAATCACAATCGTTAAATGGTTCCTTATTTTCGTTTCGGCAGTTAAAAAACAACGATAGTAAAAAATAAAACAAATTAGATATACAAGGAAGAAAGAAACGTTCAGTGAACTCATTCCATCAAGAACATTTTACTATATTTAAGCATTATATACATAATAAATATTAACGAGAGAAATTAGAATCAGTTATGTGAATTAAGTGATATCATATTCTATATCTAAGACCTAAATATATAGATATATTTTTATATTTTAAAAATACAAACACAAAAACATTTCATGTAACGAAGGGAAAAACAAGATATGGGGTAAAATTAGGGGTGGCTTGAAATTAAGTTAGGTTGTTATGTGATGTATAATTAAGGAGACTGCATATATGAAGGGATTATTTCGTATACCAGGATCAAACATACGAGTATAACACAACTTAACAGAATGCACGCACATAACACAGTTATTACTTTACATGCCATAATCAATGACTCGTCATGGAGTAACGCATCATTTTCAGGAATCAGGAAATTACGTAAGCAGGACTTTGACCTTCATTACAAAGAGAAATCTGAAGCTAAAGTGTAGTGGAATAATCGACGGTTAAAATGATTAAACACGGCATAAAGAGAACACGGAATTTGTGGATAACGCCAGTCACATATCTCAGAATAGTTGACTATATTCGGAAAAATGTATATATACTGATATACCTTATTAGTTAATCCTGAATCAAAGTTAATATATTTATAATGAGGATTTTTATGATCTTTAAAAATTCTCATTATAAATATATGTATATATATATATATATATATATATATATATATATATATATATATATAATATACTAAGTTAGCTAACAAGTTTTTAATTCCAACATCTTCAACACGCAGCCACTGATTGACTAACTTTACAATTGAAACCGCTTTCCAATACATATTTTTAATACTTATCATCCATTATTGCCAAATCGCGTAAACCGAATAAATATTTTAAATGAGGAAACAACATCGATATTCAGCTAAATTTCCTGTAAATTTCTTTTGAGTTCAAGGGTTAATTCAAAGGTTGATATTTGATTACGATTGAAAAAGCCCAACACTGGACGTGCATCAATCGATTGTTTAATGTTTACATAAATTCATTGTGTTGGCTCATGATTAAGTTCGCGCCGCTTTATGAGCACAATGAGGGGCTGGTTTTGCTCAGTCCGTGATTTTATTCTGACAATCCTCTGAATATATTTGAATAAACAAGTTAAATCAATATATGTTTTCGAGTGACACTTAGTTTTATCAGTTTGTTTACGACAATTAACTTTTCTTAATATAAAGTACACATCAGACAATATATATTCTAATGACAAAACACTTATAAAACAAGAATAACAATAAACATAGTATCAAATAAATAAGTATAAATGCTTATTTAGAGACCCCGCAAAGAATGAAACAAAACATTTTTCTATTGGCTGGCATCAATGTACCAAACTGTCATATATAGATTTGTCGCCATCTATCGATTAGTTTATTGATGCTCGTTGACTAATCGGCCTCAAGTACACTGTACCATTTAAAAAAAAGGGAGAAATTTTGCGAATAAAACAAAATTGAAGACAAAAATTTTGTTTTATTCGCAAAATTTCTTCTGCTGAATGTGCAGTAAAATTGCGAACATTCCCACGTATAAAGCTTTCAAAAGAGGTTGAGAAGTAATAAAAGACTTGCCTTATTGCGGTCAACCTTCAATCGTTCCAACTGAAAAAAATATCAACAAAGTAAACGAAAGTGTGATAGAAAATCATCATTCAAGGTTAAAATAAATGACGCAGTATCTAAATATATCTTTTGAATCGGTTTGAACTATTTTAATTCATATTTTGGGCATGAAATTTCAGCACCGCAAACAGATTGGTGAAGACATGCTTGAGGAACCATTATGACCACATTCACGAAATCCATCTGAACGGGTAACAAAATTAGTTTTAGCTTGTAAGTTTGACATGCAAATCAGTCAGCAAATTACGTGTTGGATAAAGAGCAGAAACTGAAAAGAACACATCACAAGATGTGCAAAAACCAGGGCAATGTTGACTATCTTGTTTGACTAATGTGGTATCCATTCGTAATGCTTTCTGGAGAGACATTTGATTCGTTAAAGTATTTGATAGAGAATGTTCATCGGGAAACACCAGATCTTTGAAAAATAATCCTTGGATTTTGCACCACCAATATTATGAACAAAAAACCATTCATCATATCCTCGTGTGAAGTTACCACTACGTACAGGACATTTGAACCCATTGAAGTTATTGAACACAATTTGTAGACTGAGTTAAACCCATACCGCTGCCGAGAAAAAAGTGTTTCGACAATTAGATTATTTGTTAGCAATAATACATAGGAACATTTCTGAAGACGAAATATGAATTTGAATTAATAAATAAGTACTATATATTTTATCTAACAGATATTTATTAGACAAAAATGATATAGCATGAGATCGTATTAAATTTTCATGTTACTCATTGAACATTTTCGGTTTCATGAATTTTTTTAAATTATTTAACTTTAATCCTTAAAAAATAAAAAACAAAAACTCTGTTTTTCACTGTGTCTGGACACATGTGATTTAGGGATGTCTATGTAATTTTAAACTTTTATTCCGTAATAATTTAAAAGATGTAACCCTACGGCAAATAGATGGGCGAGATACGTCGTGAAAAAAGGAATGGAAAACTTTTATCGTGTTTGTGTGACCTGCAATTATCGTACTAATATGGTCTCGATTCATCTTCGAGTCAACCAGTGATGTTTTGAATCTTCTAGACGTATGCTTTTCAATGAACAGTAACTATAGTAGCAGTAAATATAACTTAAGAAAACTTGCGTCAGTGATCTAATTGAGGTCATAGAATATATATCATTTTTTTCCGCTGAAGAGCATTCAAAGCTTCAAATTCTGTATCGAAAATGTTCAAGCAATATTCCATTGTTACTATTGGCTTGATGATAAGTGCTGCTTAGCTTTCGACAAAGTGTCCATTTTTGCTGTCATTTGCGTTTTAGAATCAGTAAAACGGTAGGCATATACTGAATAGATATAATATAGCTTCTTTAAGCAACTTACTTCGAATTATAATAACATCGTATCGTTACCCTCTTTCTACAATATGACGTAAACAATATAATACGAAGAGTAGACTGACTAAGATGATAAATGGATAGACATTTCGTTGACTTCACTTACTTTTACCTGCTAAACCTTATAATAAACCAAATGTGACACAATGTAACTCCCGTATATGACACTCTCATTCACATATATTTACACACACACATTACATAAATTATATATATATATATATATATATATGTGTGTGTGTGTGTGTGTGTGTGTGTGTGTGTGTGTATGTGTGTGTGTGTGTGTTTGTAATTAACATTCAAACTAAAAAAATAATAGTAGTGATAATTATTTTCATGGTCGGTTTAAATTTATAAACATTTTACTGTTATTTTCTTTAAATAAACAGTGTAATTATTAAATAGCAAAATATTGTAATATTTCGATTCGTTTTATGTTTAACTAGAACTTTTTCCTTCAACTTCGCTGGCTTAGTGATTTTAATTTTGTGATTTTTTTACCATTTCTCATTGTTAGATAAATAACCTGAACTTGACAACAGTTTTTAGGATGATGTGATCATTTCCTTTTTTTATCAATTAGGGTACCACCTAACTACCCTACTGCGAAAATAATTTTACAATCACTTTAGTAATTTTAAACATATTTTAATTTTAAATTTCAAAATTTTCCTTAGTTTCAGCTTCTCACTGTTCCATTTTCCGTTTTCTGACGACTTTCAATTTTTAATCGCATCAATTTAGGTTTTTACAAATACATTTAATTGAAATGTTAGAATTGCTAAGTGGAATGGAATTAAGATTACTGAACATTTGTAAATTAAGAAATGAAATGGAGCTATTAACAGTATATCCTTAGAAATAAAGAATTTAGTTTTTAAACAATAAGCTGCATAACGAAAACCTTATATCCCAGCAACTGTTTAAACTAAATAAGGTAAGTGGAAAGCGTGAACGTTTTACATACGAGCAAGCGAAACATAGCGCCTACAATGGGCGCTAGGGACAGTTCGTTTTCAAAAAGGACTTGCGTTCAATCTAAATTATATCAGCTTCTAATTCGATTTATATCTCATATACTATACTTTGCTTCAAATGCAATTCATATTTATTTTAACATCCTTAATGCGTAACTTAAGATATACTTAATAAATTAACAGTATTAACTTAATTTTAGCCGCTGCATTGCATTCGTAATTATTTGTTAGATGAAACTACTTTAACTACTTCCAGTACTAAAAGTACACTTCCTAAAGGTAAAGTTTAAAAGTGTTGGCTTCGTAGAATTCTAAAAGATTTTTTAAAACCTGAAAACTTATAATCGTCATTAAGCATTTTTCTGAATTAGATCTTATCAAGGATAAACGCTTAAATTGGGAGATGACTTGGTCAACGATTTTCCCTAATCTTCCAACGTATTTAAGTGAAATACCTAAGTTAGTTCCAAGATTTTCTGACTTCGAACAGTAGAATTTGTATACATATTTGTATTTATAATTAGAATATAAACAGCGTACCGGGCAAATAAAAATTATTTCCTCGGTATTCCGTTTATATTCTAATTCATTTTCTTGTTGATATTTCCGAGAAACAGGCATATTTTTCTCAAGAATTATCATCTTAAGTATGTCAAAATCAGATTTTTTGTATGGCTAAATATTAGCTGACTACCATTAAATACATAAGTCCAATCTTAACGGAAATTTGGAACCTGACTTTAAAATTTCTCTTTTTTTCTTTCTACAATTAAAAATAAAGAATTTGTTGTTTTGACTAAGAAATTAAAAATTCTCCTATTGTATGGCCAAAATAAAGCATTTGTTTTTTTAGAAAATGATTTTGTTCTCATAAAACATTTATTTTATTCTAGCTAAGATTGGTGACGTATTGTAAGGAAATTTACTTGAAAATACGTCGCTAATCTTAGCTACCATCGCACAGTAATCAGTCAGAAAGCAACGGAGTTTGAGAAAATGTTATTCACCAAGAGGACAGTATTTCAAGATTCAGATAAGTAGATAGACATGCAAGTCCATCATCATTTATCTAAAAGGTAGAAGTTATTTCCCTGTTCTTCTTATCTTTTTCATATGGCTAGAAATATTTAATTATCGCGCTGATATTTTTTATCAACCAGTAACCAAATTTTAGTTTTATAGAAGTAAAGTTTTAAAAAAAGGTCGAATTTTCATCATTCTTTATACCTTTTGTTGACAAATGTAATTGTAAAACCAATTTAACAGAGCACACTTAAAAGGGTATTTTTAAATTATATGATAAATAATATTTTCAAAATAAAAAAATTGTAATTAGATTCTCCGAGAGCTAAAAAATTCGCACTTAACATTATAATTACGAAAATAATTAATCTAAAGTTAAGCGTAGAAATAAGAGAAGTTAATTAGTTTAAAAGTATTTATCAATTTGAAATAAACTATCCATTAGTGATTTATATTTATTAACTATTATAAGGATTTTCTGTACCATATATGTTTGTAACATATATTTATAGAAACTTTTTTTAATCAAAATGGCACTTTTAACCGTGGTGATTACTTTGAGACAGAGTTGAGATTGATATTAAAAATCGATGATCAGCTGAGTCAATTTTGATTCTATAAATTTATGTTAATGTTGAAGTGAATTTTTAATCGTTACAACTTTTTTCTTAATCGTTTCGGAATATCATTACAATCTGTTCACAAATTTGAGCAATGAGTAATTTGTTTATAACCTAATTTAATAAGGGATCTCTAAGCCAACATTATTAGTAGTAGTTCTTGGTTTTCTATTAGCTTTGTCGCTTGTTTATACATTATTGTATCATGTACAGGTACTGCGCTTAGATTTTATTAATTTATAACTTCGGTGTACTAACTCATAGGGTTTGGTCCTATTTAGTCGCCTCGTTTGTGCAAGACTGGAGAGCCTAAACGTTCACGCGGTGATGGAGCCTTTCTTCATGGTTTCTAGCTTGTTTGGTGATAGTGTCTAACACTATCCATTCCTAGGTATTTGTAGATATCACAGTGAACCTTAGATATTACTTACAGTTTTGTTTTGAAATATTTGAATAATTTGTATATTGTTGCTGGCATATTCCCAAAGTTGAACGCCCTAACTAGACACAGATTTAAGATTCTATTTATAGAGAAATATCTTGTGAAGATATATAGTTTGAATTCTCGCCTGGCAACTGAATCCATCTCATTTCTTGTATTTAAAACCATGCTCTTTCTTTCTTTCTTCTTTTCCATCTTAGTTTCGCATCAATTGTGATACCCGAGTTTTTCACAATACGGGATCTGGGCGTCGTTTATTCTGATTGGATGATGCTGGGTCCTTGTATTTGTGTAGACAACGTGGACGTTATGATTAAAACACAGTTTTTTTTACAAAAACTTTAAGTTTAGTTAAAAACTATTATACTACGTTTTAAATCGTAATATTGCGTATAAGTTTTTTTTAACGTTTCCAAGAATTTCGGTTTTATTTATTTATCTTTTTACTGGTACGAGGTTTTAATAACGAAATTAAGATAAAGAATTTAGTTTTATATTAATATAAATTGCACTGACCTATTAAGAAAAATTTGGCAGCTTATTTCTCATCAGCTTATTGCTATCATGACGTGACGACTCAACTCCATGCTCCATACCATAGTAACCACGCTGGTTGCCGTGCAGTGACAAACCAGAACACACAATAACTTATCAACAGGTTTTTCTACGTTAGGAATCTAAAATATTTCTCAGATATGTCTTATATTGGAGAAGCCAAACAAACATGGCTTGATAGAGAATAATGAATAAATACTATAAAGTAGTAGAAATGGAGTAAAAAAATGCCCTAAAATTTGAATTAAAACATTTTCAAATTTCATTTATAATATAGTAGCAATTTGAATGCCTTGCTGTAAAATTTACGTAAAAGCCTTGACTTTTTGTATTTAATCGATTTGTTTCTCGTTACAGTGAAAATTAATATATCTAATTGTATTTTTATTATTATTCTATTAACATTACCACTATTATAAAAATTAGTAATATTGGCTTCCGCTATACACGTTTATATGAAACACGAGTGTGAAAACGCCTCTATGATATTCGATCGAAACGATTCGCGCGGGATGTCACATTTATTGGGAGCGACGGAAATCGAACTACCTTCCGCATAACAAATTGCATTCAGCGAAAAGCGAAGTAGCTAAGAAACCTAGTTTCCTAAACTGATAACTGAAAACAAACGGGGCTCGGGGTTAAAGTGGAATACATGTGGGTGTTTGAAACGAACGATGTTATCTCTGGTGATTTGTGTTTGATTACTTGTCTTGCGGGTGATACTCAAACAAGATATAAATGAATATGCAACTTAATTCTTTGTTCAATCATCAATGTTTATCAATGATTTTCTATTTGAAATTCGGCCGTGTTACGTATATTTTAAACTGCAATAGTGATATTATTTTTAGGTGGCCAGAATTTACGTCTTCTCCTTTGTCTTTAGTTCTTAGCTGACCGTTTGGGAGTGGACTTTTTCTTAACGATTTGTAATAATTTCGTTTGTGGTATCCGTACCTTTTTTGAGCTCTATTACTTACTCTTGCCAAAAATTGTTTTCTGTTGCAACAAATGTATATTAAGCAAACTGACAGATTTTTCCTTTTGCACCAGGTGTATATTAAGCAAGTTGTATTTCACTAACATGTAAAACACAGATATCCACTACAAAAAATATAAAATAAACGCTTTTTTGCCTTACTCTCCATAGATTATTGAAAAATGAACATATGAAACACGCACATGTGTTTGACGTTGACAGTACGAACGTAAACAATGATTATTTTATTGTTGAATGAATTTGTAACGAATATTATGTATACATTTTAGCTTCCTGGACTGCTCCTCCATACAAACTTTAACTATGCCAAATCTCATATTTCTCCATTCGCTCAATATGCTTAAAAAGGGCTAAGAAATGTTCTCTCCACTTGTTAATATATAGATTTCATATTGAATTATAAAACTAACTGAGATAAATGTTCACTACAAAC
Source organism: Druceiella hillmani (assembly GCA_039881145.1). Lineage (NCBI taxonomy): Eukaryota > Metazoa > Arthropoda > Insecta > Lepidoptera > Hepialidae > Druceiella > Druceiella hillmani. Next base: position 26,220,734 of record JAYKKI010000011.1, on the reverse strand, counting down.
GTTACGCTGTTTATTAATTAACAACATTGCCAGGTTCTCAGCTACAACTGTGGCTTAGAAATTCACATTAACTATTAAAAATATGTTATTTTCCTTACTAATTTCGTAGCGAATTTATCACAAAACAGCACGGTATATTTTTTCACTCCCGCTAACTTTATGAAAAGAGTAACTGAGCAGAAATACAATATGATATTAAAAATGATTTGTAAACTTCATAAATATTGTAGATTACATTTTACTTTTTTTCCCGTATTTTCGATTTCTAACTTTAAAGCTTAAGATTTATTATAATTTTCTTTAAGATTTTAAATGAAAATTTAATTATATGGCTAAAAATTTCCTCTAACCCTTTACTAATAATAGAAATAGATTTTAGTTTAAATATTAAAAGCTTCAGACGATGTACTGTTTTAATGTTAAAACTGATTGGAACTCGGGCGACTGAACGCGAGACGCTAAATCATAGGGAAACAAGAAAAGACGCCGTAATCCCTATTATGAACGATATGAAATTTAAATTTAATAATTTAACCATGATTTCTATAGCTCGAAGAAATCGTTAATATTTCGAAACGTTACTCCGATAGCTCATTAGTAAAAAATTATAAAAAATTACGGAATTTCGTGAATTCATAATTTAATTAATATAAGTCATAATCTATAAATCTTTCCAATTTATTATAACGAGCTTAAAAGTTAATTAACACTAAACATCAATATTTTATTTAACTGAGGTTTTAAGGTAATTCACGAAAGATATCCTAGGTTAAGCACAAAACTCACTTTTTCTTACATTTTTATATCTTGATAATTTGCATATATGAACTATTAATGATAGCGTCAATGTATTCAACATTTTCTTTTTCCCCGACATTAATTCAATTGTCACTAATATTAAGTTCTCAAGTTGGGCAACTACGACAAGATTGATAGATTCCGTAATGTCATTCGCGTTATGAAATCGATCTATCTTAACGCTTGTGGGTGGCGAGACGATTGGGTGTCCCAGATTTTTCAATAAAACCGTTATTAATTATATATTTTTATTTAAATTAACATTTAATATTAGTGGGATATATTGGCAATTCACTTTTGTCGGTGTAGAATTTGCGTCGTGTATCTTTATATTTGTAATAATATTTTAAATTCATTCTATTAGAATGGAAAATGAATACAATATATACAAAGGAAATTCTATTACTTCTAGTCACATTCTAAACGCAAGATTTTTTCATAGAAATTTTTTACTGTATCAGTTAAATGATACCTAAAATTTAATTTTGTGTGAAGTAAATTTGGACCATTTTAGAAGTCTTTTTCGTCTTTGCTTCTTAAATGATTATTTATTTATGTATGTTCTGTGAGTGCGAATGAATCTGTCTTATAAAGTGCGAATGAATCTGTCTTATAAAGTGCGAATGAATCTGTCTTATAAAGTGCGAATGAATCTGTCTTATAAAGTGCGAATGAATCTGTCTTATAAAGTGCGAATGAATCTGTCTTATAAAGTGCGAATGAATCTGTCTTATAAAGTGCGAATGAATCTATCTTATAAAGTTAATACTTTTTGTTCTTACTCTTAAAGTAAAATTTATTATTGGAAGGCACAATATTTGCAATATGATAATATCATTGTTACCGCGTTAAGGAAATTAAATGGCTTATTATTTGTTCAATAGGATTTGTTGACGTAAGATTTTATTCTGTTTATTTATTGTAATTACTACTGGCAATTAAAAATAGAGTTGTTATGCTTAACATTTACTCGTAAAGATAAGATGCACCTATACATATCGAGACAGATGTATTCGACATAACCAAAATAAATAATGAAACCCCGTTATTTATTTTTATGATAAGATTTCGATTACAACTTTTCTAAAGCTGACACTTATACGAAGTAAAAAAATTGTAGTATAGTGTCGTTAAATACATTCATATTTCAATACAAAATTATTTCATTCATTACTTTAACGTCTCTCATGCATTACTCTTCTTGTTCAGGGAGTACTTAATTAAATCTTTTGTGCACGAATTTTACTTAATGAGTAAATATCTACACAACGACATAACTAATGGACGATGTGTGGTAAATAAGTATTTACTGAGGAGATTATGCCTATATATCTATAACAAGTTTGTTTCAAAAAGCACTGCATTAAATAAGTGATATTTGATAAAAGTAATAAACACTCACAAAACCTTGACACACAACACTCGTTAAATATGAGTTAAATTCGCACTATGAGAGTTTCATGTGTGCTACAAGGCACAAAAACACATACATACAATATTTCTATTAAATAATTTATAAATATTAATATTCTTTTTCACCATCTAAAAATATTGCCTTGCAATACTTTCACAGCAGTAAAATGTTGTTAATTTCTTAAAAACTATCAGATTTAGGATCATAGCTATATTAATAAAATATCCAATAAGACTGTTTGACCCTTTTTTCATAGTTTTGACTGTAACAATTTCGAAAATTGAAGGAGGATATTTTCAACAATATCTTTAGGATCGTTTTATATAAAATTCTGAAAAAGAAATATTTTAGAATCCATACATATTTCTTTTTAAATTGATACCCCCGCCATATGTGAAGTTATCAGAAATATTTTTATATTATTTCATTTGCCCTGTATAAAATGTTCATATACTATTTTTTGTGTTACTTCTTCACATACCAACAGATTAAAATGCTTTATCACTGTTTCTACATCAGACGTTTTATGAGAAATATGACGCGATATTTTCAACAATATTTTTAGAACTATATTATATTAAATTCTGAAAAATTGTAGTTTTTAAATCGTTGTAACTTTCTCGTTAAATGGACACCCCACACTAAACAGAAGTTAAATAAAACACTCGATTATTCTCTACTTACTCCCTTTAAAGTATTTATTTAAATTGTTTTAGTTATTAGCTATCGAATTATACACCGGTCGATATGTCTGTGCCAAATTTCAAGTTTCTACCTCACACAGTTTCTGAGAAAAAACGGCCAAGATATTTTCAAGAATAACTCAAGAATGATTCCATATTAAATTGTGAAATAAAACATTTCAACAAATATTGAATCGACGTCAAATGAACACCGAATAAAAAGTGCTGAAATGTATACAATAACTAAAACACGAGAAATTTTGTTAGTTTTTTTGCGATACAATATCGTTTCCGTACTTAAATAAATTTGTGAAATTGTGCTACTGCTAGAGATTTATGGAATCAGTGTATAGAGACTTTGATAAACTTATGTGTACGTGACAGAAAAGAGTCTTGTACATGTAAATAAAGAGGTTATGTTCGATTGAATATGGGACTAGATTCTTGGAAAATTATACTTTTTACACACATATATATATATATATATATATATATATATATATATATATATATATATGTATATATATGTATGTATATATATGTATATATATATACATATATATATATATATATATATACCGCGTGGGTGATTGTTAAGATCCTAGATTAAATATAGATAGGAAGACTCAAAGCGAAAATTTAAAACGAGTAGCTGATTTGAATTTCGTCCCACATCTACTGGTTTCGAGTGTACTTTACACACTCAAAACCAGTAGATGGCACTAAATACAGTCAATTTGTTATGGGTGTCGCTAAATATAGCGTGGACCAAAACGTGGCGCCTATCAACTCGGCGGGCACCATACTTTTCTTGCTCTCCGATGTGTATACATAAAACTTTTCAACACGTTTTACGGTTCCGCATAAAACTTCGCAATAAAAAGTATACACTGGGAAATCTGGTCTTTCGCTTCCTGGGTAATTTCTCCGGAAAACTAGTGTTTTAATGCAACTATTTCACAAATATTTGACATTCATTTATAGGCGGGTAAATTGTATGTTGATTGTGTCTTATATTGCTCAAAATGGCGTACCTTGTACTCGTCCATAAAAAACGCCAGAACTCATATTTTTCAGACATCCAGAATGAGAAACTCGATAAGTGTAGTTCTTCTTGTTATTTTTTCTTGTCAAATAATATAACGATGTATTTTAAAATTTTGTTAACGTGGACACTTACACTTTTATAACCACAAATTATAATGCAGTTTTTATTTTCTTTTGCAAAGTAATCGAATGGACGAAATTGTGTCGCCAAAAAGAATGGAATGAGCGAAATTTCAGGGTATGCGAAAAAAATTTTATAATTTACGATTTGAAAAATATTTCGCCTAGGAAATTATCAGGAGTAAATGCAAAGCCGAGTAATTTGAAAAACTTGCCGGCGTCAACTGAAGATTTATAATAACATCAACAACTATTTTTACAAAGGAATATTTAAGGCAACTTATATTATTTTAATAAAAGCGATAAATATTTTTGTTATAATTGGGTATTTGACTAATTTTTTTTTATTTCATTAATCATAATTTCAAGGTACAAGCTGATGAAGAGTGAATTTTTTTTTAAATAATCTGAAAAATTGACCGAGATATAAAAGTTTAAATTGAACCTTTAGACAAGGACGGCAATACTGTGTTGTGTGGTCATTTTTAATATTGCACATTATATTCTACAAGAGGAAAAGAGACAGGGATATACCCAACTCTATCCGTATCTTCAAATTTAGAAGCCTATAACTGGCTTATTTTTCAATCAATTTTTAAATTTTTTTCAAGACTGGTTTTTAATTAACTTATTTCTCAATATTGTACGAAAAATATAAAAATTTAGAATGAGTCAACTACCGGATCCTCAACTATCAAGTCGAGTGCATATCGAAATCAAGCTTACAAACAAATTCTTCACTTTATATGACTCATTTTGTTGCAAGTTCTTATCATCGGGATACAGTTAACTAATTCATTAATCATAAATAATATATATTTCATGACACATTGTAATTTTTAGTTTTAACGACAACTGATACAACTAATGTGAGCTAAACATTGTGCATCTTACTTTAGTCTTCCAATGTCCGAAGATGCCAGATAATGTGATGACAGTAACATAAGTATTTATTGCATATCAAATATAAATATCACTTACCAATAAACATAAGAATGAATATATATATTTTTATGCCAATGGTTTATATAGTATATTTCGGGAAGTAACTCTACCACAGTCAAGTTTGAAAGAGAGACCACAAGTAAAAAGTGTGGTGTTCTAAGGTTATTAAGGAGACACGTCCACTGAACTAAATCACTGAGGACAGCTGAGGTGAAAATTAAGAAGATTGCGGAAACCTAAACAGCAGGCCAACTTGAAACAAGTATAATAATATTCAAAGTAAAACAATGGTTCAAACTCATTCTAAGAAAAGATTTTTACGAAAGAAAGTTGTATTATAATTCTTCAAAAGATTATAAAAATTTGCCAGCTTTTTAATTTCCATCAGCTAGAACTATACGTTGTCGGGGTTTATTAATTAAAGCATAAATTAACTGTTTTATGTTAGATGCCTTGAACAATCAATTTTGTAATAAATCAGATATTAATAAGTTGGTTCTTTTGCTATTTGATGAAGTGAGTATTAAGGAAAATTTTTAATTTGTTTTAAACCATCATATAATTTCAGGATTTGTAAATTGCCGCACACGGGCTAATGTAGCTTCAACATAAATATTAGTATTAATTATGACAGGACCCCGATATTGATACAGATTGAACAGTACACCTGTATTGATTTTAATTGTGACGATTGTACTGAACATACTGCTATATAAATAATGTTGTTCATTGTGTTGCAGGTTTTCTTTTACAGAATTCGGAATTGTAGTAGCTGTAAGAATTTTATATCATTCAAGAACTCAATATACTCATAACAAATTATTTACAAACTTTCAAATGTATAACAATTTGTGTAATTAATAAGGTTTAATTTTTGTTAAAGACCGCATATTTTGTATTACAAAATCGTGAGAAATCACGTCTTAAAAAAAGTGAAAAAGTTAATTTTGAATGATTTATTATTGATAATTTAAAATAAAGTGTGTTTCAATATTTAAAATGAATTGTTTTCTTTTTTAAATTTCATATGGAATATCCTACGGATTTTATACAAACTTAACATTAATTTTGCCAAGTTAATAATTATAATTAATACAATAAAGCAATCTGCACAGAACAAATTTTATTGAAAAATAAATTCTAAGATTAGCGATAGCTTAAAGTTTCAATACCGTTCCGTAACACATCTAACAAATAAAATATACGTATTTTGTAATCATTGTAAAAAATACATCAACCCTAATCATGTCATCCACAAACCGTTCATTATACAGCGCTGTAAACTTCCAGATTATAATCTATTTGAATAGCGTGGAAAGTCAAACAAACCTTGAAGCATGCTTTTGAAGTCACTTGAGAATTCAAAAATATTATTAAAATTATCATATTTTAGAGTACTATAATTTTAAAATCTCAGATGTACTTATATTTTAGGAAGTGTTAGAGTTATTCATGTTTTAATAAAAAATTATGAAATAAAATATTTCTTTTAATTAATAAATTGTTTGACAGGTTTTATACATTGAATTTAATATTATGTTATGACGACATCTATGAATGATGATACTACTAGACAACACCATCTATTTGTACTCCATTCCATTCCAAATAAGAAAGTTTGTAAACCAAGTAGATAGTTAAAATATGGGTGTCACTAATATATTTTCTGTCTTTCGACGACTATTCACAAAACTCATTGTATTTCATCTGTGACATTATTGAACCAAGTACTATATTCACTCTATTAAACTAATAAACTATCACACTAAATACTTATAAATATCAAAATAATACAGATATTTTACTAACAAGAATTGTAATATTCAGAATAGAAAAATGTACAACCCCAGCTGTCAAACACAAAAACCTCAGCCATATAAAATTTTTCGTATTTCGATGCATACGAAAGCAAAATATTCTGTATTTCGATACATACGAAATGGAACGTCTTCAATTATTCATTTCAATTTGACATAGACGTTTTTTGACTGGCTTTCCAGCGTGACCCTTAAGAAAAGAAGAAGGAACAAACGAGACAGAACATTAGTGTTATGTAGGATATTTCGCGTAAGAATATAGTGAATAGAAATCATTGTGCTATTTTATTTTCAAAGTTAGTGTTAGTATTATTTTGCAATGCAGAATATATGTTTCACAGCAGTGTTTTTTTTATAGTTAAGCTTTTGTTCTAAATTACATGATTGTTTTTAATGTTAGACATTAGAAACAATTTTAATATCAATAATCTGTATTTCTTCTTACACGCATTTTAACTTTATATTATGCAACAGAAATTTGTATATCAATAAAAAAATGTAATCGCAAATATCCAATGAATCCCTGTGCGTATGTATATTACTTACGTGAATATAAGAAAAAGTTTACAATACTTGAACTGTTATTTTGCTTTATTTACATACTCTTTTGGAATGGAATGAAGTAGATATGAGCTCTGACAATTGACGACGCGCCACCTGGTGTATGTGCACCATATAAAATTACCACCACTTTTATTGTATAGGATATATTGGAACATGGCCAATCTATACTTAATGTATGGGTGAGATATTCCTTGTTGACAAAATCGGAACAAATAGCCACCGCAACCCTTAATGTTCCGAACAGAAAAAAGGAAGCGCGGAAGTTACGGTTTATATACATCCCAACATAGACTCCGTGAATTATACAAGAAGAAGCGATATTACCATAGAGTAAATATTTTAACGCCCTCCCTTTATTAAACCCTTCCTGGCAGATGAAAATTTCCAGGCTCGTTGAGCTAATACTGTGAGCGTTATTCTAAGTTTACTTATATCTATCTTTTCCCCACCTTGATTATCATTTTAACATTAAGTGTCCTATATACATAATTGTTTTACGTTAATATGCTCTTCCAGTTAGAACAATTTTGATAGGTAGGTTCCCAATACGAGACAGTGAGTTTATAAACCACGTGGCTATGCCTATCCAAAATTACAATTATACGGTAATTCCTATCCCAAATTTACAAAAATATGCATCTATTTTTACCCAAGTTTAAACTTGACAAATATATTTTACATTTTGAACTTCACATTTTACACTTTACATTTTTCAATTTCCATTTTGTGCTTTACATTTTCCACTTTTCAATTCACAATTTACATTTGCAATTTATATTGAAGTCCCACAGCAACCCTTATTTTATGCTTATACGGATACATTTCTGATTTTATATGATTTTATAGTCTACATATCTAGTATTTACAATAAAATGGACGGGACGGGAGCTCTTATTTTATATCTTATGAATACACGTGTGAATAATACATATCTGAATTCACTTTTTATTTGAAACTATGTTCCTTGTTCCAATTTTTACAGCAAACTTGAAAAGTACTAATGTGTATTCAAACTGAATTTAAATTTAAAACAAAATTTACTTTACACACATTTAGTGTCGTCTTACCAACATTTAATAATACCACCACAAAAGCTACAGTTAATACCAAATAATGTACGTAGGTTAGAAAAATCATAGTTAATAATGCACTTACAGAAAGACTTGATCATTGGATAAGATTAAACACTGACAGGCTGTTAACATTAATCTAACAATTATTATATTTAATGAGAAGTGTTGTCAGTTGTGTTAGAAACATTCCGCACTTTTCGTTAAAAAATAAATTGAATGTTAATGTCAAGATGTTGAAATATAAAAATATCATAGAATTTTAATTATATTAATGAATGATGATGTGCATATAAAGTTTCATTTTAACAAAAGAAATATAGGCCAAAACGATTAATCTTTACCAGATACAGTTTCAATCAAATTTTATCCAAGTTACGTATGAGATTTTCTTCCTATACAGCCGGATTTCTTCCCCAAAACTACGTATTATGAAAGTAGGCCAAATAGAGCCACTTATCACACTATTACGCCTTCTAAACGGACAGCGGTATAGAGAATTGCCTGATAACATCTATCTGTATTCTTATACGTTTACATACGCCGAGAGCTTAAATAAGATTATTTTAGCGCCCATAACATGTGTAGCCACGTTATCTAGGTCTTGCGCATTGTGTTGTATTTTGCATTTGGGGTAATAATGTATTTTGGAGGCGGACATATCATTTACGACAAGAAATGTGGGTAGGCGGAAGTGTTTTGGGCCTGCAATTGAGTTATATGCTTATATTTAAAAGCATTTTAATATTGGCAAAATGCTATTTAGTATTTTTATAGTTTTATTTTTCTAGCATAATCAAGAACTTCTTAAACGTATCGATTTCATTTGAAACAACACATCAAATTTATGTGCGTAATATGTGGCTAATATAGCTTAATGATTAATGTGACGCAATATGAAAAACAATTACGTCACATTAATCATTAAACGAGAGCCACGCTCCTTTTGTAAAAGTTAGCCGTAAAAATTAGGGAGATAAACGCAGCCAAATTCTTGCAGAGCTTTGCTAGATCCGTGTAGATTGTTAAGTGAATGCTTGGCACCCAGATTTATTGATTATTTATCTCTTTATCGCTTTCCTATTAGATAGATCCTATAATACCGCTAGAATTTCGTTTTTTTCATGTCTCTGGGTGTTAAAGAGATAAATATTAGAAAACTGTTCACCACTGCTAAGTTCTACGTTGCTATAGATACAATATTCAATAAATCGTAACGCAAAGCTTTGCTGAGCGTCATCTATATTTCTCTAGCAACGCTGCGAGAACTTGATTACTTTCATCTTATTAAATTTTACGGCTATCTTTTTAAAGAGGAGTTAGGAGCTTTTTGCTGCAATATTTTGATGGGATTTACTTTTATGCAATAAGTACAAATCCTTTTTGTGTTTTAAGATGACAATCGCTACTTAATTAGTAGTATATGAAAGTTGTTGTTCTAAAGAAGTCTTGTAATTTCATGCCCAGCTGGCCCTCCGCCTTTCTGTTCCAACATGTATGAAATTATGCAAGCAGGTTTAAGACAAGTTTCTCAATTAATACGTATAAAAATATTAAAAAGAGTCTCTTTTTGTAAATATTTAAAAAATGGGAGACGAAAATATTTTTTCCCGCACCTCATCGATAATGGCATTGGACAAGTCCTTCGAAATGAAATTGAAGCCCAAATTGCCATTTTCCATTTTAAGTAATTAGTAGTATATAAAAGTTGTCGTTGTAAACAATTTTTGTAATTTCATGCCCATCTGTCCCTCCGCCTTTCAGTTCTTAAATTGATAAAATTATTCTATTAGGTTTCAAACAGATTTCTCAATAAATACGTAGAAAAATATTAAAAAGGTATTATATACATATATATGATTTTATATACATATTTCAAAAATGGGGGATGGAAATATTTTTTTCTGGCACCTCATGGATGATGTCATTAAACAGGTCTTCCGAAATGAAATTGAGTTACCAAAGTCAATGCAATCTCACTCCATTTTTCTAATTTTTCAAAGACGGTTTTGAAAAACTTGGAAAAAAATTATGTAATACCAATATTAACAATTTCAAATTATGTAGACAATTTAACGGTACACCCCGATTTGGCATTTTTTTAAAAATTTTCTTTTCAACGCTTTGTAAACGATAGCTGTACCTACGAGAAAATAACAGGAAATATGTATGTAGTTATATCTAATAATTGCAATACTTTTGAACTTGTTATAATTTCTGGAAGGATAATGGCCGCCGCTTACTTATAAGTGATGATTTTTCACAACGAACCTTTGATTATTGTATTCATAAATAACTTATTTACACCAATAAATAAATACACCTCCCCTAACATATTATTCAAATCGATTCACTGTATTATTAAATACATCATAAGTAATCAATTATATATATATATATATATATATATATATATATATATATATATATATATATATATATATATATATATATATATATATAAATTCATCCGCTCATTTCACAATGAAATGTACTATTAAATAAATTATTTACAATTTTAAACAAATGTTATTTAAAAAAGGTATATTTACATTAAATGAATTTGTAAAAGTGGGTTATTGGATTTGGTGCTTTAATTTTCTTAACAAATAATTAAATGTGCGCCCAATACTCACAGATGACTGCATATTTGTATATGCACCTTCTGCATAGTAACGTACATAGATTGTAATTTATAAAAGGATGAAGATCTTACACAATTTATCTAAAAATGTACAATTTCTGTGTTAGCTTCTCTACTTTCTTGGAAATAGGGCTTAAGAATGGTCGGCGTTGTGTGTTACCGTTCCGTGTCGTTGCTGTAACAGCGTAAAAATTCCGAAAATCTAACGTCATGCGTTGATTTTCCTAAAACTCTGTACAAAAAAGGTCATCTATTATCATCTTGTCGATAATTATAAAAAAAGGTTAATTTTTAGATTAACAGGTCCTTCATCTCCATAGTTAATAGTTCTAATTAGCAGTTTAAAAAATTCCGGAAACATTCTATGTATATTTACTGTGACTGGTATGTAAATATAATTATCCAAAACTGCTGAAACTGTGAAATAACATACGAAAAATGGAATTAGAGACATAGTTCGATGGTCTGTACTTCCATATCACCAACCAATTTTGACGTTGAGAATCATCCTACGACCAAATAACTAAACTATAATTCAAATGGATAAATTTAAAATGAATAAGTTAGTCAAAAAAAATTGAGACAAAATGCAGCATACATATTTTTAAGTCAATACAATTACTGTTATTTTAGCAATTTTGCTAAATCACTAAAACACGACCAATTGTGTTTATATGTATGTAATTTCTGCTCTAAAGGAACAATAAATAATATTTTACATATTGATAAATAAAATAATTTTAACCTTTAAAATTAGAGAATCGTTTTAATTTTTCCAAAAGCACAAAAATGGCTTTACATTTTCCTAAAACTTCTTTGTAATGAAATAATGATTTAAAATGAATGATAATTATAATAATAAAAATACAGCAAAGCAGTATGTATTTATAATAATAAAAATACAGATGATGATAATTAATCATGATAATTATAATAATATAAATACAGCAAAGCAGTATGTATTTGTAATACTTAATAAAGAATAAAGAAATATTTTATCCATATTTGTCTAGAAAAACAAATAAATGTCCAAATTGTAAAATTTTATATATTTAATATAAACCTGTTAAATTCTTTCAGAACTCGCACTACGCGCATATAAATATACTCGGGCGCATATAAATATTTACGAGTACGTAGTATTTCTGTTAAACTATTTGCAAACGTTAATATTATTATTCACCGCGTCAATATATTAGCCAGTATATATATATATATATATATATATATATATATATATATATGTATATAACAAGTGTAAAATTCCGTAAATTCCTCAAAACTATAAGATTTAAAATCCTTATTATAACTTTATTGTATACTGTAGGAAAACTTCCAGTAACGCTGTCTTTTTCATGAGTAATTTTGGAGATAGAAGGAAGGTGATGAGGGTGGGGATAAACATATTTTTGTCGATTATGTCAATAATTTCTCTAAAATTATGTTGCTCAAAATCCTGAAAAAAATATGTTTGGAATTCTTATAACTTGTCTTAATCTCCATAACTGGCTTTTATACCCTCTGTGTATCCTAACCCCTTTAAACTCTGTGTATCCTACACAGAGTTTAAAGAAAATCGAATATTTTATTTCTTTCTGAAAATATTACAACTTGCTTTTATCCCCTCAGGATACATATAGTTTCAAGAAAATCGAACAATTAATTTCTTTTTAAAATGATTATAACTTGCTTTATCGGCTTAGGGTACACACAATTTAAAGAAAATCGAAAAATTCATTTGTCTACTGTAGAATTTTTTATAAATATTTTTAAGTTCAGACGTATGCGGGTTAATTCGCTTTATAATTATATAAGTTTCTATCCCAAATAATTGCTGAGGGAAAGGTCTGTGGCACACATATAGATGGACGGACAAGTGAGTGATCTCGTAAAGGTTCTTTTCTTTACTATGTCATATTGGTTGCATAAGGGAGGTCATCAAATATGGTATACCTATCTATTCATTACTTACAGCTTTAAGTATTTATGATCACAATCTGTGTATACAAAATGGTAAAATTTAAAAATATTCAATTCGATTTTGTCGAAAAGATTCTCCTTGAACGTGTTATCAAGACGTTTTTAAACAAATTTTCATCATTATCATATAGATCGGAATATATACATTGTTATTAAATTGGCATGTCAGGCTGATTTCTATGTGTTCTTGAGTACAAACTAAGACCATTATAATTAATAATTGTTTTTTTATCTTATCCCGTTCTCAAGGTACACTACGTAAACGTTAATTTTAGGCGTCCTGGCATGCACACAAACCATGCGACACACAGTAAACATCTTGTTCGGCTTAAATGTTAAGCGATACGAGTATTATTACGCAGGATAAAAATAGATTATACTGGTAATTCAGGGTTTTTCTTAAGAATTAAAAAAAATAATTTTTTTTTTCGATATTAGATCCATAAAATGTAGGAAATCAAAAATATATCACAACGAGAAAATAAATTGTTAGGTTGGTAATTTATAAACCCACCACTTTTTCGATTGATTTCTAGAATGTTATAGAAACTTCTAGAATATTTCTTTTTGGGTATAGAACTTCTATTCATCTAGCAATTGAGTAATCGGTGAGAAACGCATTAGAACTTCTATTTATCTAGTAATTGAGTAATCGGCGAGTAATGACTAAATTAAAAATGTAAGTGTTTCGAAGTGAACGAAGAAGGAGTCCTGTAAACTCCTTTTTACGAATGTTGTTTAGGGCGAAAAACCAGCAAAGCATCACGCAATATACCCACAACAATGGGTGAATATATGCCCTCTTACGACACGGCTAAGCACTGATTCCAAAGATTCAAAGAATCCAAAGCTCCTACAAAAAATTAGAAAAATTATTAAAAATTATTAAAATTATTAAATTATTGTTTGATTTAGAAAAATTTAAAAGCCTTATTGGAACAAGTCCCAGATTAAGTTCGCGTTGTTTTGGTAGAGCTATTGTTATGCTTTCATTCTGCAATAGAAAAACAACTTGATGCTTTGAGAAAGAAGTGGAAATATTCCGTTTGGATACCACATGATCTAACATCCTTTCGAGTTCAGAGAAGAGCTAATGTGTAATGTGTGCTTGGAGCTACTGAGTTCCCATCGTACCAACGAGAAACTAAAGTATCTGGTTATAGAAGATGAAAAGTATGTGGTTTATGTTAATTTTTAGCGTAAACGCCAGGGACTAGATACATTTGAGTGCAAGGTGGGGTATAAATGGTTATTCAATGTGTTATTGATTAGGAATCCTTTCAAGCTAACAGTGTAATTATAGCTAAGATTTTATGTAAACAATTGAGCATAGTCATGATAAAGGACAATTGAGCAAAGTCACGACTTTCGTTTTTCAGTCAAAGGCCCAAAAATGTTTACACGGACGGAACTTTAGCTCTGCATACACGTTGGCTAGAAGTGTTAGATAACGACGGTGCTTATATAATTAACTATTCATTTTATTGACTACGTACAAAAAGTTCAAAAGTTTGTGTATAGAAATGGCGGGTTTATAATTTCCAATCTCATATTTTTCGGTAATAAAAGCCCAAATGAAAAAATGTAACAAATTATTTTCATCTTATGTTTTGGACGAATTTAAAAAAAATGCCATACAATTAATTAACACTTGTAAATTACTGACAATTTTTTTAGTTTTATGAAGTTTTGTAAGTAATCGTTGAGTGATGCAAAACTTTTTGGCAATATTTATATTCGTATCGAAAATAACCCCATAATAAATTTTTAGACGTATCATTATAGTAAAGCAATCCATTGACGCTGTAGGTACAAACAAATGTGCGAGACGCCTGAAGCCATATCTGAAACACATAAAGGCGCAATGAAACTGTGAAATGTTGGTTTAAATCGGAATAAATTCGTTGGGTATTTCCCCGCGGTACGATTCGAGTGGTGTCGAGAGCCGTGAGAAGAGACGGAACGGAGCCGAGTGTTGATACTATCAGCGCTGTGCGAGCGGGCGGCAGCTGAGTAAGTACTCCAAAGACGAAAGCTCAATTCAACCGGCTGTCCGTTTCAAATGAAAAGATTCATTTAACTTGGGTGCAGTGTATGTATAACGTACACTTATGTTGGCTCGGGATCTTCGCTGCTCTGGGCGCTTTTGTTTGTGATTGAGATGAAAGCGATTGGGCGGCGCCGCAATTTTATTTCTCAATTTCATTCATGCCTAAGATAAATAATACAGAGGGATGTTTTTGCTGAAATTATTTTCTTTCATATAAATGTTTACAATAATAGTGTGCTTTAAATAGTGATAAGAAAAATTAATAGTTTCTGCCAAAAAGACAAATAAAAAAGACGATGCGATTGCGTCAGTCTGTATGTTTTGTATCAATGAAATCAATATTTGGTGGAATTTTTGTAAAATATTAAAATAGCAAAATATATTACTTTTTTCTAAATATTTATGCCAAAGCGAGATGTCAAATGTTCTATTCACGGTTTCAAAAATTTACGTATTATAAAATAATGCTAATTACTGAAATATAGTTATACAAAAAATTATAAACCGAATATTTTTTAGAGTTTCGTAATTCAAAACAAAAAGGACCTTTACTTCTCTTTATTATTATATCACTTACACGTACATTCGTACGCAGTTTTATAATAAACTTGACCTACAAACTTGATACTTTGGCAAAGTGATAACGCATATTAACCTGCATATATTTTAATAATTAACATTTAAAAATATTTATGTAGAAATTTTAAACAGAGTCTAGTAAACTACTAAAAAGAATTATTCTAAAGCTTATAGTTTTTAAGATATTTAAGATAATTTGCTGCTATGAAAGACATACTAGGCAAAAAAAGAAATTCAAGGAAAATAATATTCCAATTTGTAAATAATTTATTTAATAGTACATTTCTTATACTATTTACCGTTATATATATATATATATATATATATATATATATATATATATATGTATATATTTGTGTATGTATATATACATATATATAAGGGTAAATAGTATCAGAATTGTACTATTAAATAAATTATTTACAAATTGGAATTTTTTGCTGAAATTGTTGATTTTATGGATCTAATTTCATTTAAACGTTTCGTTATCATAAGTAGGACATAGGTCCATGAAAAAATTACTTATAAAAAACCCTGAATTACCAGTATAATCTATTTTTATTCTGCTTAATGATACTCGTATCGCTTAACATTTAAGCCGAACAAGATGTTTACTGCTTTAATAATGTCGTGTGTCGCATGGTTTATGTGCATGCCAGGACGCCTAAAATTAACGTAGACGTAGTGTACCTTGGGATCGGGATAAGATACAAAAAACAATTATTAATTATAATGGTCTTATTTTATACTCAAGAACACATAGAAACCAGCCTGACATGCCAATTTAATAACAATGTATATATTCCGATCTATATGATAATGATGAAAATTTGTTTAAAAACGTCTTGATAACACGTTCAAGGAGAATCTTTTCGACAAAATCGACTTGAATATTTTTAAATTTTTCCATTTTGTATACACAGATTGTGATCATAAATACTTAAAGCTGTAAGTAATGAATAGATAGGTATACCATATTTGATGACCTCTCTTATGCAACCAATATGACATAGTAAAGAAAAGAACCTTTACGAGATCACTCACTTGTCCGTCCATCTAAATGTGTGCCACAGCCCTTTCCCTCAGAAATTATTTGGGATAGAAACTTATATAATTATAAAGCGAATTAACCCGCATACGTCTGAACTCAAAAATATTTATAAAAAATTCTACAGTAGACAAATGAATTTTTCGATTTTCTTTAAACTTTGTGTACCCTAAGCCGATAAAGCAAGTTATAATCATTTTAAAAAGAAATTAATTGTTCGATTTTCTCCTGAGGGGATAAAAGCAAGTTGTAATATTTTCAGAAAGAAATAAAATATTCGATTTTCTTTAAACTCTGTGTAGGATACACAGAGTTTAAAGGGGTTAGGATACACAGAGGGTATAAAAGCCAGTTATGGAGAAGATTAAAGCAAGTTATAAGAATTCCAAACATATTTTTTTCAGGATTTTGAGCAACATAATTTTAGAGAAAGATAGAGATTTGTGCTTTTGGAAAAATTAAAACGATTCTCTAATTTTAAAGGTTAAAATTATTTTATTTATCAATATGTAAAATATTATTTATTGTTCCTTTAGAGCAGAAATTACATACATATAAACACAATTAGTCGTGTTTTCGTGATGTAGCAAAATTGCAAAAATAAAAGTAATTGTATTGACTTAAAAATATGTATGCTGCATTTTGTCTCAATTTTTTTTGACTAACTTATTCATTTTAAATTTATCCATTTGAATTATAGTTTAGTTATTTGGTCGTAGGATGATTCTCAACGTCAAAATTGGTTGGTGATATGGAAGTACAGACCATCGAACTATGTCTCTAATTCCATTTTTCGTATGTTATTTCACAGTTTCAGCAGTTTTGGATAATTATATTTACATACTAGTCACAGTAAATATACATAGAATGTTTCCGGAATTTTTTAAACTGCTAATTGGAACTATTAACTATAGAAATGAAGGACCTGGTAATCTAACATTTACGAAATTCAAACTTATTATTATAGAAAAAATTACTAAACTATCATGTAAAAAAGCAAATATTCACAGTATATTTAATTTTATATAAGTTTGAACGCATATTGATAATTCAAATTCCAATCATTGCTTAATATCGTTACTTCGAATTTATGTAATTAATTCATACTTTCAACTAAATATCAACAAGTAGATAATAGATGATCTTTTTTTTACACAATTTTAGAAAATCAACGCATGACTTTAGATTTTCGGAATTTTTCACTGTTAGAAGTACTGTACCGTACCCGAAGGGCTTAAACTAATAAAAAATTTCAAAATTGTGACAGATACCTCATACGATGTAATGCATTTTTCAAACGGTGACCGTTTATTCTCTTATGAAACTTATAAATTTTCAAAATCGTGATAGATCGTCAATACAATATATTATATATTTTATAAAAAATGATGATTTATTGTTTCATGAATCTAATACATTTTTAAAATAGCGAAAGATCAATAATACAATATAGTGCATTTTTCAAACAATGACCCTTTATTCTTTTATGAAACATGAATTTTAAAAAATTATAAAAGGTCGCTAATACGATATAATGTATTTTATAAACAAAGGCCGTTTATTCTCTTATGAAACTTATGAATTTCCAAAATCGTGAAAGATCATCAATACAATATAATATATATCTAAGCAATGATCGTTTATTCTTTCATGAATCTAATACATTTTCAAAATAGTGTAAGATCGCTAATATGATATAATGTATTTCATAAACAATGGCCGTTTATTTTTCTTATGAAACTTATAAATTTTCAAAATCGTGAATGATCATCAATACAATATAATATATTTTATAAACAATGATCGTTTATTCTTTGATGAATCTAATACATTTTCAAAATACATAATGAATTTTTAAACAATGACCGTTTATTCTTTTATGAAACTTATGAATTTTGAAAATCGTAAAGATCGCTAATACGATATAATATATTTTATAAACAATGGACGTTTATTCTCTTATGAAACTTATATATTTTTAAAATCGTGAAAGATCATCAATACAATATAATATATTTTATAAACAATCATCGTTTATTCTTTCATGAACCTAATACATTTTCAAAATAGTGAAAGACCACTAATACAATTTAAATGAGCGTTTATTCTTTTGTGAAACTTATGAATTTTCAAAATCGTTAAAGATCGCTAATATAATATAATATTTTGTAAACAATTATCATTTATTATTTCAATTAACTAATAAATTTTCAAAATAGTGAAAGATCGCTAATATGATGTAATGTATTTTATTAACAATGGCCGTTTATTCTCTTATGAAACTTATAAATTTTCAAAATCGTGAAAGATCATCAATACAATATAATGTATTGTATAAAAAATGATCGTTTATTCTTTCACGAATCTAATACATTTTTCTTGAAAATAGTGAAAGATCACTAATACAATATAATGCATTTTTATACAATGACAATTATTGTTTTCTGAAACTTATGAATTTTGAAAATCGTAAAAGATCGCTAATATGATATAATATATTTTATAAACAATGATCGTATATTCTTTCATGAAACTAATACATTTTGAAAATAGTGAAAGACTACTAATACAATATAAATGAGCGTTTATTCTTTTGTGAAACTTATGAATTTTCAATATATAAAGATAGTATGAAGACCGATTCCCCCGAGCACAGCCAGTGAACACAGTGACCTCGATCACGTTTTTGTGGAAAGCTGTTACTCTCAGTCTAGTTCCGTTACTGAATTTCGAAAAATGCTAAAAACGTGTTTTCATTATTTGAGTTGAAAAGCATTAATACCAAGTTTATCGTAAAAATTTACAATTATTAAATATTTTTCCCATACAAAGTTAACCACCACTTTTATCCTCTTAGAGATTTAATGCTTAAATATGTTTTTCATTATTTATATTGAAGAACATTAATGTTTCATGTAAAAATTTACAATAAAAATATTTTTCCACCACTTTCCTCGCCCTTAGGGGTTGAATCTTAGAAAATGCTTAAATACGTATTTCATTATTTGTGTCGAAAAACATTAATACCCAGTTTCTAGTAGAAAATTTACAAGGGAAATAATATTTTTCCCATACAAATTTAGCCTTTTCTTTCATCCCCTCAGAGGACGAATTTTGAGAAATCGTTACTTAATCGATATCTCCAGTGTGAAATGAATATCGCTCCAAATTTAAAATTTCTGTCCCTAGCGATTTGGATTGGATATTGACATGTCAGTCAATTGAGATTGACTGACATGTCAATATCTTTATTATCATTATTTATCAATATCATTGAGACATTACCTTTTACATATTTAGGTGATCATTCATTCTCTTATGAAAGTTTTGAATTTTCAAAATCTTGAATGTATTTTTAAATATACAATGATCCTTTATTATTTCGTAAAACTTATAAATTTTCAAAATTGTGAAAATCGCTATTACAATATAATGTATTAAACAAACATTGCCCGTTTAATTTAGTTGGATACTTTCCATACAAAAATTAACTCAACATCAACAAAGAAAATTCTGTTCAATGTTGCACGCACAACTCGTTATAACTATTTCCCACGTTTATTTGCCGACGTTGAAACTAACGTTCCGAATATTGTTCTTTATTATGTAAAAAAATTTATTTTATTTTTTTTATGTAATAAATCATTTGACTACGAAAATAGAAAAGGCTGTATCGCAAAGACCGTTAGCCTTGTGATGAGTATATTCCAGTTTCATAAAGTTAGATTAATGGATCCCCAACGCCGAAAAAGATGCCACGATTTATTTATCTAATTTCGGATGCGGTTTAGTGGTAGACGTAAGACCTTGGTTCTTGATGGTGTAAAATCTAATACGATCCTAACAGATAAATTCTGGCTCTGATTCGTTTCTGCTTTTGGATGAAATAACTCTGCGAAAAAACACCAAAATGGATGAAAATTGGAAAGTACATAAAAATTAACAGTGCCAAAGTTCGGGAAATGTAAACTATGTTGTTCAGATTATTTGCGCTAAGCTACATACCTACATAAGCTACATAACGATAGTTATAGCATTAAGGTAGATTTTATATTTTAGCAGCCAGCATACTTACAGTTATATTTTAAACATATTAAAAAAAATCGCAGTAGCTCTACACCCCCCTAACATTTAAGTAAAGCTTTAATTAAATTGAAATCAATAAATATTTGTTGCATTTTTCTGTATTTATTTAAAAAAAATTCAAGGCACTACTTTTTATAATATGTAACATTTAAATTAGTGCCTTATTATAAAAATTACATGTATAATATGTAATCTTTATAATAAGGCACTAATTTAAATAATAAGTTTATATAATTGTGTATAATTTACAATAATTTTATTGTTATACATTAATTACTTGAAACATTTGACATATTCGTAGGCTACATACGGCAACACAATGTTTATAACAATAAAACGATGTTATAAGACGAACCATAATGAACCGGTATATTTTGATTTCAATAAACGTAGAATGTAAAAGGGAATAAGACGGACGAATAGGCGTTCACAAGAGAGGGAAGAACAAAAGAAGAGAATAAGTCAGTAAAGGCGACGTCTAGAGTATTTCCGTATGAAGGTACTTATCTCGTGCTAAGCTTCATCAATATATGTTATAAAAGTAAGTATACAATATGCGTGCTACTAAAACTCAGAAATGAATCCCGGTACGATCAAAGGAGTTATATGTCGTGGTAGCTCTCTGTCCCCCATACATGAAAAAGGTACCCGTTTTTACCTGAAGGACGTGCTTAAGGGCTGGAAGTTTCACCCTCTAGAAATTTCTAGAACATTCGAGAGTATTCAAGGGCATTCCACAATATTAGAGGACATTCCAGAACATTCTGGTATGTTTTAGAATGTTTGGGAATAGTCTGGAACCTTCGGCAACATAGCGGAGTTTCCCCGATCATTGTGGGACATTCCAGAACACTCTCGAATGTTCTGGAACATTGTGGACCATTTAAAGCTTTTTTTGTACGAGTGGGGCTTGCAATTGGTAGGGGTAAATAAAGTAAGATACGTCATGGGTTCGAATATCAGTTTCTTATCAGTGAGGTGCAGTGTGTGAATAAAAAGGAACAATGAAGTGTGAATAAGCAAAGTGATATAGTGACTGAATATAAATCGAAAATAAAGGGTGAAAAGTGTTTAAAATGTACTTGGTGTTCTTAATAAAAAGTTGATTTGATTTATATTTTATACAATGCCCAAACGTAAAAGAGGAGGAGATCTTGCCAGTTCTGAAGCAAAACAGCGAAAACAAAAAAAACAGCGAAAAAACAAACAGTCGCAGAGCGCGAAACACGTTTACGTTCCCAACGAAAGAGAATGAGCACCGTGAGAAGCAGAGAAACCGAAGAACAGTGAAATGAACGAATTGAAGAATCAAGAATTGCGACACAATTGTATAATAAAAGACTGCGAACGCAAGTCACCCATGAAAATATCACCCTACGAGAAGCGCGGCCGAGGGCAAGTAAACAGTACAACCTAACAAATGAAGCATTCCACTACGACCCGACGAAAGAATATAACAAACACAAACACGTCGTAATCGGAAAAATGGATAACATCTGCCAATTTTGCAACGCATAATAAATTCATAGGAGAAACACCAGGAATCTGTTGCATGAATGGAAAAATTCGAGTACAGAGAAAGCATCTCCGCAGGAATTTCTACATTACATAACCAAAGAAACTCCAGAATCGAAACACGTTCTTCAAAATATAAAAGCATACAACGCCTGCTTCCAAATAACTTCTTTCGGTCTCACTTCGATCAATACTAACAGAGATAAAATTGATTTTTTTCCACCCAAGGCCACATCTTTCACAAAATGGGATCATTACTGCCACTACGAAATGGTGAGAAATAAATACTAAGAAATAGAAATTGATCAACGATCCACAAACATCGATCACGGAGGATCAGAGGATCTTACACAAGAGAGAGTTACAGGAGATCTTACACAAATATAATCAACTAATTCACATATTCAAAACAGCACTAGACCGAACGATTTCTGATGACTATAATGTTATAACTCGAGGCGACAAGAGATCACCTGAAAAACACGAACGTCGATTTAATGCACCTCAAGTAAACTAAGTAATTGTGGACAATAATAACACAAACCGTGACATAATTGCACAAGGAAGATGAGAAGGACTACAACGAATTGCAGAGACACGCAGTTCATATGATACCCTCCAATTTCTTTAATGTTTCTGCACGGAGAGGACGGATATCATTTTAATGGAAAACAAATCCAGGCGTAGAAAAAACTAAACCAGGCGTAGAAAAAAACAACTCACAAGAAGTTCTATGCTTACCGCTTAAAGATTAGAGACAATGAAATGTACAATCGCATTCTCAACACTCGCCGTTTATTCCAACAATTCCTGGTAAATATGTATCCAAAAATAGAAGCAGAACGGATGCTTTACATAAGACTGAATCAGAAGAAATTACGCACTGAAAAATACATCCACCTTCGAGACGCTATCATAAATTACGAAAACATTGACGACATTGGAACAATAGGAATCT
The DNA here is from genome assembly GCA_039881145.1 of Druceiella hillmani. Lineage (NCBI taxonomy): Eukaryota > Metazoa > Arthropoda > Insecta > Lepidoptera > Hepialidae > Druceiella > Druceiella hillmani. Next base: position 26,197,416 of record JAYKKI010000011.1, on the reverse strand, counting down.
TTCTCTCATCTTACATAGGAAGTCCAGGACACATTCAAAAATACACTCAATATGCCATGGCCTACATAAGTAAATATCGACAACCTGACCTCTTCGTAACATTCACATGCAACTCATCATAGCCAGAAATCAAAGAACAACTAAGATACGACAAGCCCCCATGGATCGACATGACATAATAGCCCGAGTTTTCCGGCAAAAACAAATGAGATTTATTAAAGCCATCACAAAATATCACGTATCACGGAACCGTTCGATGCTGGATGTACACAATCGAATGACAAAAACGAGGACTAACTTACTTACACAATCTCATATGGCTACAAGACAAAATTCATACCACGGATATCGACAAAATCGTCCAAGCTAAATTTTCTAATCCACGAGAAGATCCAGAGCTTTACGACATAGTTGTGAAAAAAACATGATTCACGGACCGTGCGGGCCATTAAACCCCAATTCGCCATGGATGAGTGACGGAAAATGTACAAAAAAATACCTAAAACCTTACTTGGACGGCACATAAACCGAATATGATGGTTATCCGAAATATAGAAAACGATCACCCAAAATAGGTAGTTTCACAGCAAAAATACAAATACGAGGCAGAGATGAACTGCAAATAGATAATCAATGGGTAGTATCCTATAACTCACTACTTTCCAAAACGTTCAAAGCACACATAAACGTAGAATACTGCAATCTAGTGAAATCCATTAAATATGTCTGTAAGTATATGAACAAAGGCATTATTTCAAATAGCCAAAGATAGCGAACAACAAAACAGAAACGACGAGATCCTCATGTACCAAATGGGAAGATACATCAACAGTAACGAAGCAGTGTGGTGAATTTTCGGTTTTCCCATACACGAACACGAACCAACTGTGCAACATCTAGCAGTACATTTGGAGAATGGACAGAGAGTTTAATTCATAAAAGATACCGCTAGAAAAAATGCAAGCGAAACTCCTAAGAACACAACATTAACAACTTTTTTCCAACTGTGCCAAACGAATCCATTTGGGAAAACATTACTGTATGTCGACGTCCCTACCTGAAACACAACAAGAAAAATCTTTCAACGACGAAAACAAGGAATTCCAGTAGAGGATCATCCAGGAACAAGTTTCACAAATCTCAAGACTGTTGACGGTTACCTACGCCAGACGTACAGAGAAGCATGCCAATGCTTAGAAATACTGGAAAACGACAACCACTGGGAATCAACACTACAAGAAGCCTCACTCGCAGCCTCAGCTGAACAAATCAGACTTATTCTCCATAATACTAACAACACGTAAACAATCGAATCCAAAACAGTTATAGGACTCTTTCAAAAAGAGTATGAGTGATATATATATTATACTATACCAACTACTTTACCAAATCCGACAAGGTTATTTAGCACTGGCCATCGAATCCAACAACGACATCACATAGAAGATAAATGTTTAGCAATAAAAAATCAAACCATAGTACAACTTGATGCCACGACAAGATGCGTCCAGTGAAACAACATCAACAAACATCAACAAACTACTTCAATACATTGCTCACAATAAACCACTCCCAATGACAATAAAAAAATCGGGTGGGCTGTGTCGGTTCACACGGCCGTTGGTTTTAACGTGAAACGTCTATATCGGATTCAATAGATATATAGGTTGTACTTTCATTTGTATAGGTACACTAGCGGCGGCAGTGCTCTCGGAGTCGGTGTTGTTTACTAAGCATGCCGTGCCAGATTCTACAGATGTATGGTTGGTATCTTAATTCGTTATGTCCACAGGTACAAGTACATCATCGGTAGAGGTGCTTGCGGGGTCGGCGGCAGAGGTTGAGGTGTTTGCGAAATCGACGGCAGTAGTATAGGTCTACGCTGAATCGACGTCGTTTACTGAACGTGCCTTCGCAGTTTTGAGACGCTCCCGAAACCGCCTCGCTCGCTCGGCGCCGGACATGGGGGTACCTGTGCGTGGCTCATAACCCCCTCTTTCAGACGATAGCCATGTTTTATATTTCTGGCTGGCCCTTGCAGGGGCTGAGGCCACATATTGACATTTAATTTAATTTTTTACACTTATTGGTTATTTTTAACTACATATATTGTCCAAGTCACATTTATTATTTAAATCGATTGGTCTAAATAAACTCTATAAATAGACGAAAGAATCACCGCGATATCACGTGTGAGTCGTGAGTTATACTAAATAGAAACCAGCGAGAGCGCCAGTTTCCATAATTCTACGCAGTGCCTCTCCCCCGCCGCCCCGCCCCGATGCAAACTCAGCAACGAGCTGACTATATACGTTTTATAATGACATTAGATTCATGTTTCTAAGACTCATAGTTTTGTAATTAATACTAATAAATAGTTTTGTAATTAATACTAAAAATAATAAGAAGATATAGACCTTTTCGTTACGGTCAATTTTTCTGACCCGGTACCCGTATGTTTTGGTGTGACTTTATCCTTAAAGTCACACCGTTTCACGTCAAAAAAAAATTACAACTTTATCATGGACTGGATCAACAACAACACTGGCGAAACTATTTACTTGGACGCATCACGCGGCACAGAGAAAATGTTTCTAATAAATATAAAGTTGACAGATACGTACTAAACAACGCAACACTTGGACTGGCATCATCCGGCATTGCCGCCACACTTATGGAAGGACGACGAACTGCTACTATCATTGAATATCCCCAGTATGTAAAATCGCAAGATTATATGGACGGAGTGAACTTCTAAAACAAACTAAAATTATCTTCCGGAACGAGTGCACAATGGCGATAAAAAATCACTCGAAATCGTCGACAGAACATGATAAGACTTGCGAGGAAACTCTGAAGTGATGCGAGGAGCCTACTGGTCTCCGATCATTCTACTCAGAAATCTCAACTCACCAAAATTATTTAATTTTTAGCAAAATATTGTCAACAGCGATCGAATAACATCATCGAAGCTAAACTTATGACTGGAAAGGACAAAGGACACATAGTATTTATCCCCAGAATACCTCTGAACTGCTCCTTCCTATTTAAAAGACTGCAATTTCCAGTCAAATTTGCCTATAATTTTGATAATTAATAAAGTGCAAGGACAAACTTTAAAACATTGCGACATCAACCTCAAAGAATCTTGCTTTTCTCACGGTCAAATATACGTAGCTTACTCTCGAGTAGGAAATTCGAAAAATTTGAACATTTATACCTAGGATAGCAAAATGAAAAATTTTGTTTATAAACAAGTATTGTAAATAGTTCGAACAAGTTTTCAATAAAAATTATTTACCTCTTATGTTTTAAAGTTTATCCTTTTATTTCAACTACCACACAATGTCATATCAACTCCCTGAGCAAAGTCGGGTACCCCAGCTAGTATTTATGTAAAGAACAACAGTTCTTGGTTAGATACGGGCTCAGTTTTAAACTTTGATATAAATTACCATGAAACTGAAAGTGACGTATAATTTTAAAATGGATTATCTCCTTTGTTTCAATTTATATTTATTAAGAAATCTTTTAAAATATGAACACCTCTATCAGCTATCTGGGTGACAATGACAAAGACACGAACTGTGCAGCAGAAGTGAATTTTCAGTGATGAGTGTAATTGAAAAATACGATGTATGGCTGGATTGGTATATGTAGTATTAGTATCGTCGTTTGCTATGCTTTCTCGTTTTTTTATATGTTCTTTTTACAGAATACAGTAAAAAGAACATATAAAAAAACATATGGTCGAAATCGGGACTATTAAAGTCAAAGTTAAGTTCATAAACATGCCATTAAATCTGTTGAACAAAATAAGAAATACCTTAAATCCGTAATGTTAAATCAGCATTCCAAATTTTTGTAATAACACCGCAATTAATATTATCTTACTTTTTTCATGCTGACAATCACCTAGATATTTCAACAATCAGTCTTTATTTATACTCCAGAGAGAGGCGAGAGAAAAAAGGTACATACTCAAGAGAGTAAGTGCCATTACGAATCAAGGTGAACATTGTTCTTATTTTCTTATTGTTACTCTAATAGAATTTATGTATAAATAAACATGCATATGCACTCTATTTCACTCGAATATTTTTGCTGCTTCTAGTCTACTGAGACTGTGGTTCATCACATCACAAAATTTTGAAATAAGTTTTCCAGATTAATGCCAATAGTAAGATAAATGATTCCAACATTTAGCCTTCTCTTACAAAGCCAATAAGTAACAATTTCGATTGGCTTTTGCTTCATTTTCAATAAGAATCTGGTACATTTTCAATAAAATAACAAATCCAAAGCTATATGAAATAAAATACTTGTCAAGTATGAGCAACCTCACATACCTTGTAATTCCATACTTAGAGGCGGTGGGTAAATAATGCAGACAGACGGAGCCAAACGCACGACTTCAACAAGTACCTTTCATGCGAAAAGATTAACTCTAGTACTGTATATAACATATAGTTTATGGTGAATTCGCTAGTATGTTTGTGACTTATCGCTTTTTCAAATAATAATTAACGAGTGTGGAAAATCCCACATAAATAGTAGGATAATGGAAATTTTTGAAGAATAATTTTCTCTTTTGAATGTTTTTTTCAAAATATTTTGCTTGAAAAGTTCTGATTTATAACAATTTTTTCTGGAAACTGTAACGAATTTAAGAATATCTTTACTATGCTAACATTATTTAAAAAAATTGCAATGTGTTATTTCAGGGGAGTAGATTAGTAGTAGTAACTCACTTAGAAAGAGTAAACTCACACTTTTTATTAAATACAACACGACTAAACAAAATAGTTAACAACAGGAACAATTCAAATGAAATATGCTATAAAAACAATATGAAAAAGATTGTTTTTGAAACTTTATCGACTTAATAAAAAACCGGTCATATGCGTGTTAAAATATGCATAAAATAGATTGCCGTAGTTGTTTACATCTTTTGAAATTATTTATGCAAGTTAAATAAAATTACGTTAATTGAAAGTTATAATCGAATTCTAGTACTTAGATTCTTTCAGATTCTTCAAAATTGCAGATGAAGAATTAGAAAGGAAGGGAATACATTACACATCGCTTTGGAGATGAATATTCTGCAAACGGGGCTCAATAATGAAAAAAAACCTGTGTGGAACTCACACTATGAAGGTTTCATGAATATTTAGACATTTAAAAATTTTAATGGTACATAATACTCCTATTAATAATTTAGAAACTTTTAATTTTTTAGAGCGAAAATATTCAAATTTCATGATTCTAGGTCAACGGGAAGTACTCTATGGGTTGATTTATTCGCAAGTGTCAAAATATGCAGCATAAATGACCGATTTGAAAATATATTGCCTACTATATCTTCACAGGCGCAGATTTGAAAAAAAAATGTATGTGATATAACTACAAATTACTGTTTTTTTCTTTTACTTGTACTGTGAGCCTTTGCTTCTTGCCAAATGTCATGACTCTAGGTTAATGAGAAACACCCAATAGGTTTGGATTTATTTGCGAGTATATTTACGTTTTTTTTTATTGCGTTGACTTAGAAGCTTTATTTTTACGACTCCAAGGAACGGTAGACCTAAGTATTTGATATTGATTTTAATTTGATACCTCCACACGTTCCAGAGAAAAAGGGTCTTGATGGATAGACAAACAGATGGACAACGAAGTGATCCTATAAGGGGTCTCATCCTAATTTATTTATAAATTATGGAGGAACCTCCATAATTTATAAAGAAATTAGCAATTCAAAATTTAAACCATATTGCAATTCACGGCCAGTTCACAACATTTGTATGATGATATACATTGCAGCAGCAAACGGTGCCAGAAAGAAATTGAAGGATCGATATACCTCTGACGCAAACTAATCGATGATAGCAAAAATTTGAAAAAATAGCAGAGAAATTGGTTAAAAGTATACAAGGAAAAACTTATAGGTACAATACCAATGTAATAAAGATATAAGTAAAACTTTAATTTTTATCATCTCGAAGAATATTCCATACCGTGTCCAAAGAGTAATAGAAGAGTATCTAAAAAAAAATTATTCAGTGACATTTCAATTGCAGTTTTCCCTTGAATGTATATAAAGTTAAGGAACTCCTAAATAATTTAAAACATTGCTCACTGGAATAATTTATTCCTCGATTGCCAGTATATCCCCCATATTCCCATCAAATAGTTCATCGGCAAATTTCAGCACCATCAGGCTTTCATATAGTCGTCACAATGAATGAACTAACACATATTAATATGCATATTGGAATCTCAAAGCTCTTCTTCTCAAGCAACTAATCTAATCTATTATCGTGACTGTAACGTCTTCCAACACGTTATTACTGCGACTGCAAAATACAATACAATACGAAAGCCCTAATGCCTAACGCTACACGCGTTACTGACGCTAGAATAATTTCGTTTAAGCTTTGCAAACATTTAAGAATAATAAATAGCACATTTTATCCCGAGTTTACTATACTATTCCTACACAAGGCTTAATAAATTGATGCTGGTTTGAAGTGGTTTACTTCTCTGTTGGATATAATTTTCATCAGTCAAAGACAACGGACAAATCGGTAAAGATTTAGAAGTCACTGTTTAATATATTTCAACCGGGTATCCTAAGTTATTATAAAAGCGGTCAAAAAGGTCTAAATATTTGTAAAAAAAAACGTCAAGCTCCATTATATCCGAACTATTTCCTAAATTTCACAAAGAAATTGTATCAGAATTTCGTTCAAAATTGTCGTAAAATTAAAATAATCTGGCTAAAAACTGTGTACTGTAAAATCCTAAGCAATTTCATTCCTGCCTATTGTTCTTAAGTTTAGGAATTAAACATTAAAAAACTAGGCAAATACCTAGCAAAATTTTAAAATTTCTGATAGTCGATATTCTTAGCCATAATTTATAGTCATTTAAGAGGCAATGCATAATATTTTGCATTTTTTTTGAGCATCTACAATATATTTTAACTCCAAGAAAATAGTGGACAGTGTCATTAGAGGAGTTAAAATTTAAAACCTACCTTTTTGCACATTGGAAATGTTTTATATGTATAAATTCAATTTGGTTATTTGAAAATTTTCGAAAAATCAAACTACAAACAGTAGCACCATGGGTTGCATCGCATATCCCGACCACCATGCTTTACCGTTAATTAGGTCGCATTAGATGACGGTATTTGCACACGTCTATATGCGGGTCACCACAATCGAATAGTGTCAATGCGATACGTGAGTGGAATCGGCAGGGGCCGCTCGCAAACATCATTGCACTGCAACCGTCTGCTAGCCCAATGTCAGTAGGTTTGTTGTTTCTCGTTGCGTAATGCCACAACATGTACGATGTTCACACCGTGTAATGATGAATAATGAGATACGTGGGCTCCAAATTCGATGACTGGTTAAATTTAATGTAAGGTTCGATATCTTTAATGTTATTCAACAGCCAAATATATTTTCGTTTGAAGTTAGAAGTTTGTCGTTATTTCTACTACCTTAGCTCGATATTCCAATGTTAGTAATCCGTATTGTGCCATTTTCTTTGATAAAATTTAACTGTACGTCTAAAATTTGTTATAAGTGTTATTGTACTACTCCTTGTAAGTTGAATTTCGATTATTACATTGATAGATACTAAGTCACGTTTTAAAATTAATTTCTTCTTAAAATATCCTTATCAATTGTTATACTTTTTTATAGAATTCTCTTTCTTTTAATAGTATAGGTAATTTATTTTTCGATCATTGACATTCGACATTAAACATAGCAGATGTTATGACAGGACGGTGATGTACAATTCTATAAAAATTAAATATTCCACGCATTTTACAACTGTCTATTTGCCCGATGGAAAATCCGAATTGAAAATATTTTTCCAAGAATATACTGCTGAAACTATTCAGCTTCTTTGAAACTTTCAAAGCTTTGATTTGACAATGGCGAATACCTGTCAAAACATTACAAAGATACGTCCAGTAATGAGACTGTCACAATGAAGAAAATGCAAAAACCAAAATGTTTATGGTTTTCCAGAACTTTTGCGATTGGAGAGAAATTACAATAGAATGATGAAATATATTTAACCAGTGTAATAAAAATACACGATACTATAAAACACGAGTTATACGTTGAAATGAAAGTGAAAATGAAGATTTTATAGAAATTTAAACATAGATTTAAAAAACTGGAACTGGTGATGACAGAAGTGTTATGATGGCAAATAAAATAATTTTCTAAAAATAAAAAACTCGAAATTTAGATTACTGCATATTAAACCATTTATTTTGGCTTTTGACACATGTAATTCTACTTGTCGATCAGACAGAAAAAAATTAAAAATGCATTAACAAAATAAAAAAGCTCTTTGGAAAAAATAAAACCTAAAAATTCGTAAATAAACATGAAGTAAAAGATAAAAAGAGCCTAAGGAACACATACATTTTCTAAATAAAAAAAGTCTTGTCAAAAAGCAAGATTAGTTGCAAAAGATGGTGAACTAGAAGAAATTATAAATTATGAAGAAATTTAAAGCACAATTATTGGCAGTGATCCTCTCAGAATTAATCTTCCAATCGCAATCATGGAAAATTATTTTAAGAAACTGCTTTTCTGTGTGGTAATTTAAAGGAAGAGATTAACTTGCAAATTCCAGAAGACTGTAAAGATGGTCAGAAAGAACGCAAGTTACAAAAATCTTTGTGTAATTTGAAGCAAGCACCGTGAAGATAGAAGTTAAAAGTCACTGCTAAGTATTATAAAAAGTTAGGTTGTAAAAAATCTGTGGTCGAGAAATTAACATATAATGATATTTTTTTAACTTTAAAAATAAATAATGATTTTCTTTTAAACAAGTAAACATATTGATATTGTTTCTATATTCAAAATCCAACTATCCAAGAGAATTTTAAATAGAAGGCATTTTAGGAAATCTTTTGAATAAATACGATTTTAAAGCCCATCTGAAGATGTAACACAACGAAACCTAGTTCGTGGTAAACAAATTAAAGAAAGTAGAAATAATACTACATCACGTAGTTTCATTTAATTGTGAATAATGAATTTCTACAAAATTAACGCCAAATATATTCAAATTATGATAATTTCTTAACCATGTATGTAACTTGTGTGAAGTTACATCCAATATACTTTTAACAAAACAGCTAATTGCATTGAAAAACATTTTTGTTTTTGAATGATTCAATTACCAGGAAATTTTGTTTCTATATAAGGCGAAATTCCTTAAAACTTGACACATCTATTGTAATTCTTTCTTATTTATTTGAGAAAAAGATATTGAATAAAAATACGTTTTTGCTTATTAAACATTTTGTCTTAATAAAAACTGCACTCTAGTATTATATCTAAATGTACTTCTCAGCGCCATCGAAACTGTTTCCCCATAGATATATAAAAGAAGAAAAACAAATCGTTGGAAAGTAAATCAAAATCTTTGTCCATCGTTTCTTGAATATTTGTTTTCAATTCACATAGTTCTGAAAAGTGTCTATATCTCTTGCTTAAACTTTCTCTGAAGATAAAATTGTCTTGTCAAGTGTATTTACCTATTCATTCATAAACCGAAAAGATATTTTGTCAAGCATACTTGAAAAAAAACATAACGCTTGAAAAAGTTCTCTGGAGAATGAAAAAATAATAATGAAAAAATCTGATGCTTCTATTATGCTGTAGCTTTTTCTTTTTGACATCCGCTGACTTGCAGAATTTTTTGAGTCATATAACCCTTATTCTGTAAATATGAAACTTTTCACAATAAAAACTTTTATTTCAATCGGTAATCAATCAACATAAATTGCAGAGTATTGTGAACAATGTGTGTGCCACATTTATTGCGCAGCTAAAGGATATGCAAGTAAAATTATGCACAAATGGAAAGCAAAATAATGTTCCGATCACCTCGTTCTCGGTCATGGTTCGATCGCTGAAGTGCATACAGCAACATTAACGCTTTGCTCATGTCTCATACACCTGGATAAATTACAGCTAAATTGAAACCTATTTACAACTTACTACGCCATTATCATTGTAAAATTACTTAAGAAAAAAACTTGGCGCATAAATTATTAATTCTGCTGTCTTCAAAGAGAACATATAATTTCTTGATATTTCAAAGTTCCAAATAGAAATGCAGTTTAACTTTGCTGGAAAATTGAAAAACCCACTTTAAACAAGTGTACATTGTCAATATTTCTCTTTAAAAATATTTCCGGAAACTTTTCACTGCCATCATATACAAAATCTTCTGAATTGTTTTGCTTTTCAACTGCCACTTGCAATATTGACTCTCGGGAAAGTGATATATATGATCAAAAATTATATCCTGGTTTCTAAATAACAAATTAAAACAATCTCTATTCGAATTTTACCCAAAGTCGTACATCACTTTTCAAGTTAATCAAATTCAGAATTTGAACGAACAAACTGGTATAATGATTTAAAATTGTTGTTTTTTTTAATTTTAGGATCCACGATATCACAAACATTAAATCATCTTTTTTTTGACTAAATTAAATGTAGATAACAAAGACTTTTTATTTTATCATTTACAAATTGAAATACACGCATACATTCAATATATAAACGATTTTTTTATATAATATCATAAATTGAAATGGCATGCAATTTTTTTTCTGTTAGATTCTCATGATAGAATACATTTAAAACTCTTTGTTATGTCATCAAATCTCTTACTTGCCGATGACTTGGTCTTACGTCATATTTTTCTCGTACTTTTCAGTCGAATAAACGTATAATTTAATTGGTTATATACCAATCTTGCAATCATGACTGAGAACTAATATACCGTCATATTCTGTCCAATTCCGAGTTAATTATATAGAACTATCAGGTTATTTAATTAACATTGAAGTTAGTCTATAATAACTCTTCGTCACTATTAAAGTCGTATTTCTTAAATATCGTATTATTAAATCAATTTTTTGTTAACCATATTACATTTTATTTGACTATATCAAGGATGCACTCCTAATAAACCTGCGAATATCTAACATAATATATATGTATATATATATATATATATATATATATATATATATATATATATATATGTATATATATATATATATATACATACATATATCTATCTATATTAAAAATGTAAATCAACTTTAAGATTTTCGAGACAGCGAAGTCCTCACGTATTTGTTTTATTTTATAAAGCTGATTAGAAAGGCAAATTTCGTATAGTATTTGTGGTTATCTACACTATAACCACAAATACTATACGAAAGTATAGTTTCTCATTATGATTTCTCTGTACAAGAGAAATCATAATGAGAAACGGAATAAGAGATATTGTACCTTTAATTTACCCGTTTGTGAATTGGTATCTTTGATTTCCGAAAACAAATTCTGAAAAGAAATTTACAAATAATACGTATAAAGCTCTGCAAAACAACACAGCGCTATCTAGAGTTTTCTAGCAGAAACGCAATAAGCGATTAATTTTGTTGTATGATTTTGTAATAGATGGCGTACCTGCCAAACGACGCGCGGCTATATAATAATTATTTAACTAATTGACTAAAGTTCTGTTATGTGTGTTAAACTTAAGTTATGAAATGAAATGTAATATTTCTAAAAGATTATTTTTGAAATGACATTGAAGAGACTTTTTTAACAATTGTAAAGTACTTTATGCCATGGGTTTAAGACTGAAAAGAGTCTAGGACGTTTTTCAGCTTTCAATATGGAACGAAAAAACTTTTGAGGACAAAATTTGTAATTATCTTTTTAAAGGTTTATCATTTCTACAAATTTTTTTTTTGTAAGACAATGGTGGAGTGAGAACCGATGGTATATAAAATCAAACTAAAATATGAAATTCAAAATCTTCGTAATAGGCGTATCACGGAAAAAAGATTCTAAAATGGAAATTCAGAGTAATTTTGTATTCTATACCCCAAATGGAAAACGGCATCTTTATAAGATCATCTTTTAAAGCTGATTTCCACAAAAATCATGTTGAGGTAGAAACTTGAAATTTGGCATAATGGTAAAAGGTCTTATTAACCCGAATATTTCGTAGCTAAAACTTTAAAATCGTGTAGCACATTGTCTTAAATGTCTTGAAGAATAGCATTTAAAAGGGCTAAGAACATATAATATAGGATATAGGTATACGGAAGCCGAAGTAATTGTTTTTAAATTTTTATGCAACATACCCAAAACCTATACATTCCGCCTGCCTTATTTATGTTAAACTCTGGAAAACTGTTGATAGAATTATTTGGTTGGTTGAATCTAATCAGATTATTACAGAGAAACTTGGCGATTATTTCAGGGTTTGTAATTTTTTTTAAATTCCAGGCGGTATATCAATAAGATGAAAAATGTTAACATTTAAAAACATATTTTAATATAAACAGTTTGTACCCTTAATTGTTTAAACTTTTATGCACACCTAAGTTTGCATGGAAAGATCACTGTGCGATTTTTATTCATAGTTGAGTTAGTTTTTGGTTATTTTAGGGTTCTGTAGCCAAATGGAAAAAAAACGAAACCGTTATAATTTCGTCATATTACAGCCATTTTACTCGAAAACTATTGGCACTATATAGATGAAATTCGGATGGTAGATGATCCTATAAAACACTGTACAACGAAATAGTGGAATCATGAAAATGAAGATGGGGGATGAAGTTAAATCGAATAAGCGTATAGGGTATCGTTAGATAGATCTTAAAATGATATAGAGGTTCCAAAATAACTTTTTTATTTAAGAGATATGCGATTCTAAAGTTTTAAAAAGTATGTTTAGGTCTCTCTCCTCCCCCCACCTATAAATTTTCAACTAACATTTGTAAAATTCTGAAAAAGTTACACACAGCCGGTTATTAATACTCTGTGAAAATTGTATAAAAAATTCTTCATAAATTACTGAAGAATTTTGGGGGGAGGGGGTAATTTCAATACGAGTATATGAAGTTTAAGTCATTTCCATAACTACTGTAGGTATAGTTATATGGAAATATTCAGCACCTTTATATATTTCGCTTGCCTTATGTTTCCAAATTTTTAATACTTGGGAAAAAGTAACGTTTTACGAATTGCCTTATTTGACATTAACCTTTACTAATCATCCTCGTTCCAATAAATCATATTAAGGAGTAAACCATAATACTCAGATAACCTATGTCTTAAGATAAAAATTATGTTCAAACATTTTTCCCTTTTTTTAATAGAAATCATGCCCTTTTTTAACATCTTCTTTCAAGCTTGTAATATCGAAATATTCTGGGTCACCAAGTTAGCATTCGTTTCGTATTTTCTTAAATCTGTACCTTCTGCGCCGCGTTGGTACTGAGTATTTCCACTTTTTACATCAAGGATCACTAATTCTCTCCGTCCAATTTTTATATAATATTTTGTTATCAGTCTCAAAATAACCAAATATTCTGGGTAACTAAAACGTTAACGTTCGTTTGTCGTTTTCTTAAAGACGCCACCTTCTACGCCTCATTCATGCTGAATACATTTCTTTTATATTTGTAGCGAACTGAATATAAATATTGGGCACGTTCAAAGTAGCGAGTGAAAAACAGGTGCGTTGCCAGGGGACTTGAGATAATCAAAGATCACAGATAATCAGAGATAATCAGGGATCAAATCACGGATGCTGAATTCGTAACGACGTTTCATTAACATTCCACCGTGATTCGGTTTGTGTTGCTTCATATTTGATGCTGTGTCGCGTCGCATAATTAGATTTATTCGCGACTCTAGGGGAGCGAGTGTTAAATCAAACATTTTTTATTCATTCTGATGTATTTCTCTGCTCATAGAAAACAGAAACTAAGCCACGAGGACACTTGAATCTAATTTCTAATTATTTTTATAAGATCTGTAACAATTTAAACCTTTAATCGTCAACAGATAAAAGGGTAAGACTACTGGTAATTGAAGGTCTTAGGCCGGGCCTAACTAGGCTGTGGTTGGCGAGTGGACTCGGTGCCACTCGCTGGGCCAGCAGGGTCTTGGTTTTTACCGTCCCTAAGCTGGCTGACGACGAAGAAGGGACAGGTTTTTCTCACGCTGGGTTATATCTTTAAAATCCGCAGGTCAAATATCCGTGATACAGGGCACGGGCATTTTTAAAAAAAATATTTTGTATGTTGAAAAACTCAGAATTATTGTAAAGCCGCAAATTTAGCATTATTGTAAAAGTAACTAGTTTACGGTGAATATTTTGAATTAACTTTTACCCTCAACTTCGTTCCTTGGACCGTTAATATCCAGACTAATTGCAATAGTGTCATTTGTTAGATCCAATTAAAAGTGACATTAAAACATCTTTGCACTAACATCCGTACTTTCATGAAAATTATGAAGTGATTCCTTTATAATCCATGAAACCGCTTCTGAAACGCGATATTTTCATAATTTTGAAACCAAAGTAAAAGAAGAGGGTGCTTTCAAGTAAATTAATTAGTATGATTGAAATCGGAGTATGTGCATAAATATGTATTTATGTACGTACATACGTATGTACCCTCAAAGGCTTATTAAATCTGAAGGAAGCATTGGATTAATCGGCATTTTTTTATTTAATAGTGCTCAACGGAAGGAATAAAATTTAATTTTCTTATTTATCTATTTTAATGTATTTAATTGATACATATGGCGGACTTATTGCTACCAGAGCAATCTCTTACAGCCAACCATAACACAAGTCCATCCCGGTTCGGCGAAGGGCAGGGAATCAAATCCAGGTCCCCGCAGTGCACCGCATTGTCAAAGGCCGTATGCCTTATGATGAACCCAACACACCACGGGGTCCCTCTAGGGTTATGCTAGCGAAATATTTAAACATGTGTTCTGAAGAGACTAAAAAAACTAATTGGACTGAAATTCACGAAATGGCAGAATACTCATATTGTTTTTTTGTTATAAACGGAACAGTATTTCCGGAGGTGAAAGCAAAAAACTTAATTTGTTTCGATAAACTAGAAAGTTTTTAGCAGGTCGCACGCGTGCAATCGAGCATGATACAATAGATAATGACTGCGGGGTTTAAATGGTTGCCATGCATATTATATTTTTTAACATTCATAATTTTCTAAGTTTTCTTTTAAGATTATTTTTATTTTTGCAATTTATTTGTAATCACCCAAAATATTTTGCCTCGAAACATCTTTAACACGCAAACTTTTCATTCTTAACCTTTCAATATATTTTCCGTACCAATATATACATGCACTCCCTTTTAAATGAAAAATTGACAATGCACTGAAAAATATACATGAAACATCTCGCAAAGAATCCGTGTTCTAAAATATAAAAGTAATATTATTTTATGTAACTCTTATTTTTTTAACACTTGTAATGTTAATAGAGTTAACCCTACTAATATAATAAAGAGGAAAACTTAGTTTCTTTGTTTGTTTTTTCAGGGATTCACACGAAAACTACTAAACTTATCGACATATAATTTTAATTTTTTAGATCGCCACAGGATAGAAAACACGTATATATGTTGTATAATATTTGAGATATATTATATAATATTAACCTAGTCGAAGAAAAAGCTCGCTGCGGTTTAGTGACGAACACTGGCAAACTTATAAAGGTAAACTAGTAATATGAAGGAATCATAAAATAATCTAAAGATAATTCCATTACAGTATTTATCTAGAAATATTTCACGGAACATTATTATATTTTTATAAATAAATAAAAAAGCAGAACTATATTAATACACTCTAATCCAGCAAAAATCAATTAGCGTCGACACTATTTTATGAATATCAAAAACACGAAATTTAAAATAAATATAATCTTTTAACAAGTTAAACTCTGTGTAAAACTGAGTGTCGCTCAGCATACTAATACCTATGAATTGACTTTTCTCGACAAAATTCACTTTTGATCCATGATCGCCCACAATAGTTGCAATAAGTGACTAACTTGAATTGGAGTTAAGTCGCGTGCATTCCATTGCAGACGTCTCTGTGAGCTTAATGCCTATCTAGTATTCGTATTATTTATATCGTTATACGAATTATGAACAAATGATACAAATACTCCTTAATGTCACTCGCTATAAGATACACGTATCGAAATCGTTATTGCACTATTTAATTATAACAATTCCACCATTTAATATAAAAGACCTGTAAAATATTGTAGTAAACCTCATCCTAATGAACAAACAACAATTGAATATATGAATTATTATTGTCGTATATTTTTTCGCAATCTTCACCCAATTTCGTTCCTTTTTAATTATAAAAGTCAACAAAAATATTAATTAAAATAATTCTATTTAACCAGCACTTTCCTTAACTAAATTGCTTCGTCTTCGCAATGTATGAAATATATTTGATTATGCGTATGACGATAACTGAGGAATTCTATTATGTCTACTCCTACTATTTTCAAATTTTCATTGTTGATGAAAATATGGAATATCTCTTTTAGCTTAGTTATGTCATCCTTGGCATAAATACGCAAGAACAAGAAGCGTGATACAAAGAAGGGAAATTAATTCTATCGCCGATAACATGAGTTGCAAAGCGCCACCATTATCTAACTACTTGGAAAATTGTGACTTATTATGTGTAAACCTTGAAATATAATAGATATGTTTTTTACTGATATTTATAATGGAGAGTTGAAAAGTTTTAGTCCCTTCATAACTCCAAAATGTCCTTCAAACATACTTAACGTATAAACTTAGATATCCCCGCTTTCAATATGTAAAGCTCAATACCTCGCATCGAACATATATCATGTCATGTCATCGTAGTAATCTTACAAGTACGTTTTTTTTCAAAGCGATCGTGCTAATATCGTAGAAGGGAGTAAAACTGAAGATCTTTTTATTTTATCAATGTCGTCCTATAAATTTTCAACTGAAGCGCGTTTCAACGGTGGTAAAAACTTTTTTATAATCTAGATTCGTGTGATAAAATACATAATTGAAGTACATAATTGTATACATGAGACAAGCTTACACTTTGAAATTCTTCCGGGATAAGATACGTTAGGACTCCGTCTCTGCTTTTGTCAACACAAGCATCATAGGAACAGACGAGAGAAATTGTTCCATATAAAAAGGCATAGAGAGATTCAATGGGAGTAAATTATTAATGAAATAATATCTAAATATCTTATAAAAACACAAACACAATCAGTGACATAAATGCTGTGCTTAAAAAATATGGATGAGATGTATAGAAATTAATGAATGAGAAAGCAAATAAAATATTGAGGAGGAATATTAGGATGTAAATAAACAAAACTTAAATTGTGAATTTATCTTAAACGATGACTAGGTAAGTAGCTTTTATCTTAAGTGCATTTACTTCAAAAATTGAAATTAAAATGCATTGATTAAGTTTTAGAATCCTTAACTCGCTTACGAAGTGTGCGATGAATTTAAAATGCATTTCTATATATATGTATATAATAAATTCACACAAAAAATTTCTTATTGACTCCCAGATATAGTTATTAACTGCTTTACTACCAAGTGACTCATTATTTTTAAATTTCCTTTACTTTTATCATTAGTCACAAAAGCTAGATAGGCAGAGGTGACAGACTGATATCCAATATCAAGATTAATTTTAAATTTGTGTAATTTCTATCTTTCTGGAAAACCCCATCCCCTAACTATAGATTTACCCAAAGCGCTGGGCAGGTGGAAGAATATAAGAGTAAATAATAAGACTATATATTAGGTTTAAAAAAATCTAGGGATTAAAAAAAATAATACATATAACAAACAATTAGTTGAAACTTCTAAATAGGAAAAAGTGTCAATTTTTTATTCAATAAATAGAAAAATATATTATGAATTTAGTTTCCACACAAAAAAATGAGAAAATCATAATATACAATATATAACTTATACGCAACATTTACGAGGTACTAAAAATATTTAATAAACTCCCTTATAATAAATGCTAAATACGGGCCAGTGATGTTATAATCCAGTTTTGTATGGGGCGTTTTCGCGGGAATCGTAGTTCGTTAGTTTTTAAGTCGTTATTAATGTTGTTATTTAGTAATAAAAAAATATAGTCAAAATATTTTAATAAATTAATAAGACAAAAAACGAGCAATAATAACGAGTAAGACAAAAGCACACAGAAATTGGAATAAATATTCCATTGTAAGTTCATTACTACTACTGCTCTCATGTGAAAATCGCGGCAATCCAGAAAAGAAGGTCCGAAATATGTTACCAGGATCGCAATTCTAGAACTTCCTGCAATAATTATGGTCGTCATTTGAACTACGAAGGCATTAATTATACTGAAGAAGCACGGACCATTCCATTTGACATAGTTCTTTAAAGTTACATGACATAAAAAACAACTATCAAAACAGATTTTTATTCTACAGCCAGTCCAGTACATTTTCATCGTACGTTTTCATGGGTAATTATATAAAACAAGCTTTTTCAAAAATAGTTCCTAATTTTACAATTATGTATCATTCAAGTATAAAGTGTATCATTCAAGTACAAGTGCAAAGCTGCATCGATAAAGTTTTTAACGAATCTGTTGGCTTATATAGCCGATTGGAAATTACGCATCTCCAACGCCGTCTATATTTAAAAAGGTACGATCAAATATTTATTTTGTTAAGTAAATTCGTAACGAAAAAATACGATTGGTATGTCGCCATAGAACCCTGAGGAAATATCCAATAAGCCCCGCAAAAGGGATCTGATCCGAAGCGCCAGAAGCTTGAAAGGACGACGAAGTCATGAGTTTTGCATTTAGCTATTCAGATTCATCGTGGCCGGAGAACCCCTGTGCGAGAGCTGTATTATGTTGTCACTGCTTGTTTGTTTATTGAAACAAGAGAATAAATGGTATTGTGATAAGTATTTTTCTTTATTGGGCCCTATCGTTTGGGCTCCACCTATAGAGAGTCACTATTTTAACCGTCTTCAAGTAATTCTTTCAAGAATATTAAAGTATCAAAGTTGAAATAAAATTTGATTGAACGCTTATTTTTGATCTATTTCGAAATAACTAGTCACAATACTGAAATACAATTATTCCACTTTTCCAATTGTTAATTATTTTTTGTATTTTAATAATTTTCTGACCAATATGATAAAATAGGGTTTTCTAGTTTTCTTTTGAATTAGTCAATGCATTTTATCTGAAATAATTTTAATTGATGGTTCTAATCAAATGCTAGTATTTTGTTTTAATTGCTATCTAGATTTCTTTTTAAATCCCTAATCGAAAAGTTAGAATAGAATGCGACCTATTGCGCATCACCTTGAAACTTAATATTTTACTTTTTCTAAGATTTCGTGAATCTCAATTTTACTTAAAAAGTGTTGTCCAATGATATTCCACTCGACTTGGTGGACGAAAAATATCATATCCACTTCATATTAAACAATTTTTTTCTTTCTAATCTTATATGTTTTTTAGGTTTTTGCCTTTTAATTGAACATTGGATCTGAAGCTCACAAAATTTAATATGTATATATATATATATATATATATATATATATATATATATATATATATATATATATATATGTATATATATACATATATATATATATATATATATATATATATATATATATATATATATATAAACTCTTTTGCAAAAAAACGGGCACTTATAGGAATAAACCATATCAGAGTTATTTTATTATTATTTGATGCATTTTATATGGCGATATGATGAGAATATTGTTATTTATTATTGAGATATCGTTTTTACCTACTTCAGTCATTAAAAATGCGAATAAATAAAAAAAACGATGTAAAGTCCACAGACGAGCGTTTTCATACTGGTACATTAAAAGTGGCTATATTTTATTTTTGAATATTTTTTATTAATGTAACATACAATTTGAAAATTTAGTAACTAGTATGGCCTCCTCTAGCTAAAATCAATGCGCTTAATCTGCTAGGCATGCTTTCGACGACGTTTTTTTATCATTTCCTGAGGAATACGTTCCCATTCAGCGACGATCACATTTTTAAGGGCCTGAATGTTTTCTGGGGCTGATTTTACAGCTCTGATGCATCGTTTCAGATTATCCCATATGTGTTCTATCAGACTGAGGTTGGAACTTCTAGCTTTCTAGTCTAACCGACGAATTCCGGCCTCCTGCATATACGCATCCACGTCTCTAGAGCGGAGGGCGCGAGCGTTGTCGTCCATAAAAATGGACTCGCCTCCAACTCCTGCTAATGCGGGTTGGGCATGAGGAATAAGTACCTCTGTTATGTACTTTTGCACATTAAGTGTGCCATTTTCAATAAAAACTAACTCGGTACGGTCATACTGGTATTAACCAGCCCAAAACATTTCGGAGCCTCCACAGTAAGGGGTGATTTCCTCAAAGCTCACTTCTGCGAAGCGTTCTCCAGGTCTTCGTAAGTCTCGCCGAAGTCGATCCTCACCACTAATCAATATACGAGCTTCATCGGAGAATAAAACACTATTCCAGTCTTGTTGAGTCCATGACGAAAAATGTTGAGCGAATGTCAATCTGACAACACATAGCTCACGGAGCAATGTAAGGCCCTGAGCTGGGCGATAGCTACGTATATTGACGGCCCGAAGTCTCCTTCTGACTGTCTATCGTGTACCTCTGACGTCCTCGAGGTTCTGTTTGAGATCCACGTACGTAACTTGACGATTTCGTAGCGCTTGCCTGTGCTCAGTGCACCGTTTTCTTCCAAAACCAGGCCTTCTACTGACGGAGCCCGTTTCTTAGTATCGTCGTCAGGTACTTTGGACGGTGGAACGGCTCACATTATACTGCTGAGACACATAACATTGGCTACAGTCTTCTTCAAGCAGCGCAATAATTTTACTAGCCCTTATCGTTTTTTCAACCATACTGAGAACAGCAAACAGAAGTGAACTAATGCAGCAAACGGCAGAAATTTAATTAAAATTTATTCGTTAAAATAATAAACGTAACAAATGAAAAAGAACTTAATAAGGGTTAAATTTCATTTACCGCCAAAAATAAGGTTTTGACAGTGAAAGAAAAATTTCATTCAAAAAGAATCATTTCAAATTTAGAACGTTTTTTTTTATGTGCCAGAATACACTATACCTGCTAGACATATCAAATGACAAAATCAAAACCGCCCGTTTTTTGTGCAAAAGAGTATATATATATATATATATATATATATATCGAGAAACTTTCGCACTTATGAACCGATTTAAATTAAAAGCAAATAAATTGATTCAATTCTGCTCACATCATAAAGTTATTATAAAATGTACCGAAAAGATTGAAATAAAAATTATGATTAATTTTTGAAAGTATCTCTACTATTTTAAATTAAAATAATTTTAACAGGATCAAGGTTGTCAACAGGATCAAGGTTGACAACCATGCTTTTGCAATTTTCGCCTGCGTAGCGCAAAATCGGCATATCTATTCTTAATACGCGTTGGTAGGTTCATAACATAGACTCCAATAAAAAAAACCTATTCCAAGGATAAAATGGGATTTATGCCATTTTTACGGTTTCTTTCCTCAAAAGGAAAGACGGCACCCTTATAAAATGACTCTCTCGTCTGTCGGCCACAGAGGATTTTTTAAAAATTAATTAATATATATAATATTAAAATTTTACATAGGAATTTATTATATTTACAAACATAAAAGAATTCAAAAACATATTTTACAAAGTTTTAAAAAACTTATGCAGTAAGCAGTTATTGTAGAGGAGGTCAATTAAGTGGTCCATTTTTTTAAAATTTTTATTTGCTATATCATTTGACAGAAATAATTACAAGGAATTGAAGAATATTTTTTTTAGAATTTTATTTTTACGCCCATCAAAACAAACTATATAATGCAATATGCACACGATGAAAAATAATATTCATATATGTAAATATTTTAACAGAAACCCTTTTACCCTTACATTTTTACAAATTTTACATGTACCTAAGTATGTACGGAACCCTCATAGCAGGAGTTCTACTCGTATTTGATAGACTCTTCAATTGTTTTAACAGATTAAATTGTTCTATTTCAATTGTGTTTCAGATTGTAACCTCAATTACTGAGCTGAAAAAAATTAAGCGGTGTTCTTTAAGCATTTCATTTAAGAGCCTGTAACAAACCACCAATATTACGTGAGTGAAACTACAACACGAGACAATTTTAAAATTAAATCAAAATAAAACGTTATAATAAAATTTAATAAATCTTTATTATAATTAAATCTAATAACACATTCACATACTTGTTCAAGATTGACCGAGCACGGTTGTGTAACAGAATTTTCGTACTCGGCTAGTTTCGTCTCTTGAATGCAGTATTTAGCCCGTGTCATGTTTATAATTAAATAACCTTATAAGTACAAGTATTGCAATGTCTCATATTCATCGAATATGTGGACCAACGTTCGTGGCGGTATTCGTGCTTGAGTTTCTCATCGAATGTTCACCGAAACGCTCGGACGAGTGTGTGAATTAGTATAACGGTTCAAGTCTCATGCTGTGATCTCGTAACTATAGATAAAATCGATAAAGTTAAGGTTATGACTTAATTCACCTTTTTGATAATTTTACATTTACTTTGTTTATACAAAGTAAATGTAAAATGCCTTAAGAAGCTTTAGTATTTTTAATTCAATATTTTCTCCAATGAACTAGACTCGTATGATAATTGAATATAAATACCAAACTACTCAAATTTTAATTCATGGAACACTCACTGATTGGCTACCGTGATCAGCTTGTATACTTTTTAGAAAGAGGAGGTCTTCAATTGAAAAATGGTTACCATTTTATGATCTTTTTAAATGTTTATTACGAATTAAATTTGTGTTCAAAAAATTACATTGCTATCCCGTCCGTATGTAGAAGGACACGCTCTACAAATAATAATTCTTGACTGGTTTTCATAACCCTTTTGTTTATTGATTAATAAACTAATCAGAATAGAAATCTATTGATTTTCATAATAATTTGTCCGATATGTTTAACAATTGTTATATAAAAACTCCTTTTCGTCGCGCTCGGCAACTGTTCTTTCTGCTTCCTGCTGTTGACATTTTGGCTACAACGAAAACTAAGTAGTGCACTTTTGATTGTGCTAACTATTTATAATTTATAAGAAAAATTAACTTCAATTTTTAAAAGAATTATGCTTAGGATATTCCTGAGAAAATTTCTACATTAGATCGATTTTAAAAATAAGACGTTTTGGAACTAAATTCTTTTGGAATTGCTGCTTTTTTCTTAATGATAAATATTTAATGAAATCTCTAAACTGTATTGAATCTTATTAAAAGCTGTATCTAATTTATGATTAAATTTTATTAATTGGTGTTACGTAACAAGACGTTTAAACATATTTTTTATTCTGCGCTGTACATTCATAAAAGAATAAAGGCTCTTCTCAAATTACATATAACTGTTTTATCATAAAAAACACAAACAGTAAATAAGTAAACATACGTAGTACAAAATTGTTAAATTAAGATATATATAAGAGCTTGCCAACTACGTGACGATGTTCCTCAAAGGAAGCGAAAGTGTAAGCCGATTAACGTCACTCTACCCAAAAGCACCTCTAGTCGCAACCATAACGCGCTCAAAAACTTAATTTCAAACCGCTCTATCGAACTTGCCCCGCGCACCTCTATCTGACAAGCACTCAATTATAGCACTTATTAGATAGACCCTTACTAAACTCAATTTATTTCACCTTCATAAATATCATAAATCAGTTTTTATTAGAACGTCGTAAATGAATTTATGAATGACGACAGATCCCTCATCCGCCTGTATAATAATATTATTACGGACATTTTATGATGTCGAACCAATGATAAAATATTGGTACGCACATTGTATGCGCGTGACGATTTTACGATTGCCACGGTTGATACGGTAATGGGGAGGAGGAAATAACATAATATATAGTAAGACATTCGCATACCGCATGCGGATCTTTCCATATATATTTTTGGGCGGAGAAAACGGAGTCGATCATTTAGGCGACACTTTTGGGAAAGTCATTACTTGTTATACGAGTTTTCGGTTTAATATTCTTTTCACGCTGTCAGAGATTACTTTTATCGCGAATTTGTCCTACGAGCATCGCCGATTGAATTTTTATCTATTGCTGGTTTGCAAGCGGTTAGAGTATATACAGTATATAAATTCCTCATACGTACGTGGCAGTTACAAGCGTCAAGGAGGACCTTCCGTGGGAAGGCGATTAAGGACATTTATTTTTTAATACAATATTCACGTGACATTTATCAACTAGAATGAATATAGATGATTTCTTCTCGGTTTAATTCAGATTATTTAAATCTTGAAATAGACGCAGAGATGAAAGAAAATCCGATATATTGAAATAAAATCTAATATTTTATAATCAATATTTCACAAGAACATTCTTGAAAACGTCCATACATATCCAATGTGAAGACTATAAAACGCTTATTTAATGAATTCTAAACTCAAAGAAAGTTTTTTAAATTTGATCAGAATAAAAGTAAAAAAAAAATTTGTATATATGTATATATATATATATATATATATATATATATATATATATATATATATATATATATTATATATATATATATATGTAAATTTTCAACAAAAAAACACACTGTACTAGCAAATTCAATTTTAATTAATACTGATCTATTTAGTTATTTTACATCAAGGTACTTTTAATATATTATAAAAATTGTATGTTACCTTGCTGCGTATGGTTTGTAATGCAATACACACAAAGACACAATTGGCACTATTCTTCATACACAAAATTCTTGTATTTACATCCAAAAAGCAAACTTAAGGCAATATTAATTCTATTCAGATTATTCGATTAAAATGGTGTATATGATTCTAGTTAAGTCGGAGATAAATATGGCGGTCTACGATCCATAAAGCTGGCCACGAAATCGAATCCAAATTTCTTTACCCATCAAAAACCTGCTTAAAAATAGAGAGAGTATAGAGACTAGAGAGGTATATTACTTGCATAACCAAAGAATATTAAAGCCGTGGCATATATCGGATGAGAATTAATAATTTGGCTCCGACGTGAAAAGTTTCTTGGACAGCAATCCTTTTAAGGTTCTTTTAAGATCCTATCAAAGTCTTTTTCTTTTTACTCCCAGGGCGGAGTACAGTATAACACTAAAATCATTAATCAAAATCATTTTGCGTCTCAAAATCAGCATCTCACTATGCTGATTTTGAAATCAGCATCTCACTATGCTCACTAAACAAGTTATTGAAAAACCTTTAGTATTTATTTGTTCATTATCATTGTGAATTATTTAAATCAACGTTATGACGATTTTCTTTCAATTTTCTTTTTTTTGCTAAACGTCAAATCTAAACTGCTTACTTCATCGTCAAATTGTAGACTCGTCAAACTATAGTTGTTGTCAAAAGTAAAGTTGAATTACTATTATTAATTCTTGGAAACTTGACAATTTTCTACTTTTGATTTACAGTTAACATAAGCTGGCGACAAAGCTCTAACAAGTTCGACTCTTTAGAAATCTAATTCTAACAAGTTTTAACACAGTCACCACAACGCCGTCACAGTCACAACAATCAGTTGTAATTCATGCTAGTTTTGGAATAATATTATAAAAAAGAAATATGCATAGAAGGTTATAAAGAAATAATTTTGTTAGTGATACCAGAAATATAAATATAATAAATACAAAAATGCCAGAAATATACCTGTGAAGAAAAGTAACTTATGAACGATCTCTTTCTTTATTGAGTAAATACATCCGTTCCAATGGAACGTAAAAACATGTTTTATAATGAAAATAGCTTTACACTGAAAACTTCTGGATAAACTTTGCATTTTTTTCTCATATTGAATTGTTCCAAAAAGCGGGAGTGTTCCGTATGAAAAACTATACAATCCTTTTTAATCCATGACAGCTTTCCTTCTAATAACTCACAAGCGTCATAACTATGAAAAATAATAGGGAAATTGGGGGCCACATCCTACGAACCCACGAACTGAAAACAAAGACTGAAAAACCTCAATTTTATCAAGAACAGACGGTATGTACTTTCACTAGGCGACTCTGTGAACACTTAGCGAATTTATTTAAATCCTATAGTAGTAATTCACGTCAATGTGCCATCGAACATAGTGATGTAGGAAATATTTAGCCGTAAAGTGTAATTCACAAATTACTAAATAAATGCCTTCATGTACGATAAATAAATTAATTACTTCACAGCGCGGAGTCATTATTCGTTACTTTTTGTTTATTCTAATTCATCCAACCTGCATTCATGGACTTCGTAGCCCTATTGGGTTAATAATAATTACCACATATTTCGCTGAAACAAAACCTTGTTGCCAATCATTTAATTATCTAGAATAATTATAATATAAAAAATCTAGGGGTTTAAACTGATTTATTATAATTTAATATTATACACTTTATTTATAAAGCTTTAAAATTAAATATGAACTCATTCAGTATTGTACAATTGGTAAATAAAATTTTTGCCAGCATTTCGTGCGAGAAACTGATGTAATATTACATATTTTTTAATTTTCTAACTTTCTGCCTCTGGTCTGGGATGCATCCAAGTGGACACATTAAAGTCCCTCCCTGATGCTGTAGTATTGATTATTAAACACATTAACAAAAGAATAATATTTATTAAAAATGACATTAATACCACCGACCGTAATAATCTAATGGAGAATTACAAAACTTTTTAACCAATTTCAAACAAAGGAGGAGGTTCTCAATTACAAAAAAAAAACTCAATTAAAGCGTATCTTTTACATATATCACCTCATATCTCTAGCATTTGAATTATTTTTATTTGTAAGGGTATTTTTCCAGTATAACCCTAATACAATTTTATTAAAACTTGACCGTGGAAATTTAAGATATATCACAAAATTCCTCAACACTGAATAGCACAGGTGCCATGATCGAGTGTCGATGATTTAGGTTAATGATAATCAAAAAACAAGAAACTACTAACTGTGATATAAACGTGCTTTTTAGTAAAATCAGCGTGTCACATAAACTTGCTCTTTAGCAAAATAAAGCCGGAAGATGGTGTCAGGAACTCTCAGTTATGAGGAGTAAACTCATCGAATTTGGATTCGTTTGACTTGTCTTGACATAGCTAAAGACTAATAGGGTAAATGTGTAATTAAGTATATACAATATAATATAAATTAATAAATTAATAATTATAAAACAATAATTAAGTACATACAATATAATAAATTTTCGTAAATCCTGATGCTGCAAGTATACTGCCAACCCAAACCGCATTTTGACACTAAGACACTGACTGTGCCACTGAATTCTGGCCTCTAATTCCTCAGTCTTGACGCTACCGCGCTGTGGCTTACGATCTGTTCGAGATACTTAAAGATTAGCTATTTTAAATGAATATTTTGGAGCTTAAGTAGATATTCTGATATTAAATTCCGGGTTACAAATCCGCAGTCCTGATGCTGCAAGGGGGTACTGCCTGCCTATACTATGAGAATTGAGGATCCGCTGAGTCTCAAGCAGATTCACTACCAATAAACTCCGGGTTCCAATTCTTCAGGCTTGACACTCTGGAGGTTCCGTCTGCTTAAACCGTGAGACTTGAGGACCTGATGTTTTAAATTAGTATTGTGGATCTCAAGGAGAGACTCTTTCATTAAACTTCGGGTTCCTACTCGCCAATACACATGCCCAATACACAAACCCTATTTTATCATATTGATCAGAAAATTATTAAAATCCAAAAAATAATTAACAATTGGAAAAGTGGAATAATTGTATTTCAGTATTGTGACTAGTTATTTCGAAATAGATCAAAAATAAGCGTTCAATCAAATTTTCTTTCAACTTTGATACTTTAATATTCTTGAAAGAATTACTTGAAGACGGTTAAAATAGTGACTCTCTATAGGTGGAGCCCAAACGATAGGGCCCAATAAAGAAAAATACTTATCACAATACCATTTATTCTCTTGTTTCAATAAACAAACAAGCAGTGACAACATAATACAGCTCTCGCACAGGGGTTCTCCGGCCACGATGAATCTGAATAGCTAAATGCAAAACTCATGACTTCGTCGTCCTTTCAAGCTTCTGGCGCTTCGGATCAGATCCCTTTTGCGGGGCTTATTGGATATTTCCTCAGGGTTCTATGGCGACATACCAATCGTATTTTTTCGTTACGAATTTACTTAACAAAATAAATATTTGATCGTACCTTTTTAAATAGACGGCGTTGGAGATGCGTATTTTCCAATCGGCTATATAAGCCAACAGATTCGTTAAAAACTTTATCGATGCAGCTTTGCACTTGTACTTGAATGATACACTTTATACTTGAATGATACATAATTGTAAAATTAGGAACTATTTTTGAAAAAGCTTGTTTTATATAATTACTCATGAAAACGTACGATGAAAATGTACTGGACTGGCTGTAGAATAAAAATCTGTTTTGATAGTTGTTTTTTATGTCATGTAACTTTAAAGAACTATGTCAAATGGAATGGTCCGTGCTTGTTCAGTATAATTAATGCCTTCGTAGTTCAAATGACGACCATAATTATTGCAGGAAGTTCTAGAATTGCGATCCTGGTAACATATTTCGGACCTTCTTTTCTGGATTGCCGCGATTTTCACATGAGAGCAGTAGTAGTAATGAACTTACAATGGAATATTTATTCCAATTTCTGTGTGCTTTTGTCTTACTCGTTATTATTGCTCGTTTTTTTTCTTATTAATTTATTAAAATATTTTGACTATATTTTTTATTACTAAATAACAACATTAATAACGACTTAAAAACTAACGAACTACGATTCCCGCGAAAACGCCCCATACAAAACTGGATTATAACGTCACTGACCCGTATTTAGCATTCATTATAAGGGAGTTTATTAAATATTTTTAGTACCTCTTAAATGTTGCGTATAAGTTATATATTGTATATTATGATTTTCTCATTTTTTTGTGTAAACTAAATTCTAAATTCATATCTTTTTCTATTTATTGAATAAAAAATTGACACTTTTTCCTATTTAGAAGTTTCAATTAATTGTTTGTTATATGTATTATTTTTTTTAATCCCTAGATTTTTTTAAACCTAATATACAGTTTTATTATTTATTCTTATATTCTTCCACCTGCCCAGCGCTTTGGGTCAATCTATAGTTAGGGGATGGGGTTTTCCAGAAAGATAGAAATTACACAAATTTAAAATTAATCTTGATATTGGATATCAGTCTGTCACCTCTGCCTATCTAGCTTTTGTGACTAATGATAAAAGTAAAGGAAATTTAAAAATAATGAGTCACTTGGTAGTAAAGCAGTTAATAACTATATCTGGGAGTCAATAAGAAATTTTTTGTGTGAATTTATTATATACATATATATAGAAATGCATTTTAAATTCATCGCACACTTCGTAAGCGAGTTAAAGATTCTAAAACTTAATCAATGCATTTTAATTTCAATTTTTGAAGTAAATGCTAAAAGTACGCATTGTGAAAAATTCACTTAAGATAAAAGCTACTTACCTAGTCATCGTTTAAGATAAATTCACAATTTCAGTTTTGTTTATTTACATCCTAATATTCCTCTTCAATATTTTATTTGCTTTCTCATTCATTAATTTCTATACATCTCATCCATATTTTTTAAGCACAGCATTTATGTCACTGATTGTGTTTGTGTTTTTATAAGATATTTAGATATTATTTCGGTACATCGGCACTAAAAATGGAAAACAAATCATTTTCACAAAAAACTGAACCGACTTCAAAGAACCATCGAAAAGCGTACGGAAAAATATAAAATAATGAAAATAAGAATACTCATTTGGAACTTTTGCAGTGCAATATCGTTTCCGAACATTAACAAATTTGCGAACTACTGCTACTATTAGAGATGTTCGGAGACGATGCCAACTAAAATGCAGATCTCATCTGTGTGTGTGTGGATGTGAATCTACTTGTGAATGTCAGAGAGAAGAGAAGCATCGACTTGGCAAAAAATGCAAATCTCTGGCAGTAGCAGTATTTTTCAAATTCATTTATGTTTAGAAACAATATTGTGCTGCAAAAGTTCCAACTGAGTACTCGTATTTTCGTTACTTTATACTTTTCAATGTGATTCTTATTCGATGATTATTTGAAGTCGATTAATTTTTTTGTAAAAATTGTTTATATAATAGTAGAGTTAAATAACAGAAGAGTTGAATAATAATACTTATAATTTCTATTTTAAAAGCAAAGTTTCGTTAAAAATCCGCCCAATGGATTGTGCGTATTGTATATACATAAAGGCACAAGCATTCAACACCGTTTAAAATGTAAATAAGGAGAAGGAAACTTAGACCTAACCTAACCTAACCTAACCTAACCTAACCTAACCTAACCTAACCTAACCTAACCTAACCTAACCTAACCTAACCTAACCTAACCTAACCTAACCTAACCTAACCTAACCTAACCTAACCTAACCTAACCTAACCTAACCTAACCTAACCTAACCTAACCTAACCTAACCTAACCTAACCTAACCTAACCTAACCTAACCTAACCTAACCTAACCTAACCTAACCTAACCTAACCTAACCTAACCTAACCTAACCTAACCTAACCTAACCTAACCTAACCTAACCTAACCTAACCTAACCTAACCTAACCTAACCTAACCTAACCTAACCTAACCTAACCTAACCTAACCTAACCTAACCTAACCTAACCTAACCTAACCTAACCTAACCTAACCTAAACTAACCTAACCTAACCTAACCTAACCTAACCTAACCTAACCTAACCTAACCTAACCTAACCTAACCTAACCTAACCTAACCTAACCTAACCTAGAGAAGGAAACTTAGAGGGGAGAAGAATATGAAGAAAGGGCCACAAAAATAATTTGAATTTCGAATTATATATATTTCGAATAGAGAATTGATAAAACTTTCTCTAGCCTCCATGAAAGTCGTTTTAGCTTTTCCCTTAGGGGAGGGAATCATAGCTCCATATGAATTTATATTTTTTTCTATCAAACACGTAGTACTTTTATCTGTTCGAAGTGTCCAATTTAACACCGTTCTATATCAAAATAAATTTACATTTAAATTTGAATTATTTAGCTCACAAGAGAAACCATACCAACTATTAGAGAGCGCGAAATACGATAATTTGAGATTTGACTAAAGAGACCACCAGAGTTACATGTGTTAGCTTGTAAAACATAAACGCATTAAATTAATCATAGCTAGACAGATGCGACCTTTATTATTATATCTCCATTTTTTTTTTAAATCTCAAAAAAGATATTAAAACAGATAATAAATCGAACAACCAATCTAAACGTGACCTTAATTTCGTAAATGAGTGAGTCTAAAACGAACAAGAGTAGTTAAGAAGTTGCCGATTTTTGAAACTGCAATCGTAGTGGAAAGTTACTAATTCTGAACGATAACAAATCTTATTCAACTTTAGTGGAGACCGCTTATTTCCACTGTCGGATAGGCGGAAGTTGATATCGAAGTGGTCAGCAGTAACAAACTTAATTAAGCCAACTGTTTTTTAAAGATTTAGAATGTTCATGAATATTTATTCTTCAAATTTAAGACTGAGCATAGTCTAAATATGGAAAATGCTTTCGATTTTCTGTCAATTTCAATGATAATTCTCTACTCATTCAGCATAGTGCTGCGTGTATTTGTTTAACTATTTTCCCTAAATAAAACCATTTTTCCCGAAATTATTGAGGATTAATCAGTTTTTAATTTTCTTTTACAAATAAAAATATCAAAAATGGTATAAACCTATTTTTGAGATAATTTAATTAAATATACAATATTTTCCCTATTTTACAATTTCTCATTTAATCTGACTTGATACCTTTATCTATCACATTTATAAATTACGAACAAGAACACATGATTATAATTAATTTTCCTTTAAAAAGTAAATCAATAAGTATTTCAACAAGTACTAGGTACCAATTATTGAGAAAAATACAAAAAAATATTCTGTCACTTAAGTATTTTGAGAAAACTATTTTTGACTGTTTTCTTAGTACTGCTAAAGTTAATTTCCAATTCCTGTTTTGAAATATGTGTTAATAACAGTGTTGGTATTTAAATATTCATCAACCCTCACTAGTTGTTATTTATACAAATTATAACTATATTCAGGGCTACGTACATCGATAGTACTAAATGATTACTGAGATTTTTGCACGATAAAAACAGAAAAGTCTTCCAGGAAATATGTTAACACCCCACATACTCTATGCTATATATGTAGAAGTTATGTAATAAAAAACAAAAACAAGCTATTTCTAAATTCATTGGATAACTGTATGTGAGCTATTTTAAAACAAAGACAAAAGATAGATGCCTCATAAAGTGGGTACGGCGTATGTACTTGGATTTTGCAAATGGTCAAAAGTAGGAAAACATTATTATAGTTTGCATATTCCGATGATATGGATAGAACAAAATTACCTCAAGGAATGTTGCTTTCGTTGTTCCAACATAACAAAATTCGATGCTAAATATAAAACATAAAGTATTCCGGTGTTCGTTTTGTAATTCTACCTGCGCATCAAGAAGCCGATGTTCAAAAATTATGCCGTGCTGGAGAATCATTATCATCTAATCAAAGTTTCTCCCAATGGGCTACAATAGATACTTCTGTCTCGACGCTAAGTATGGCAAGCACATTGAAAATTCTTAACTTCTGTTTTCTCAAAATAAATTAAGTAATTTGACAGAAGATCTCAATCTTAAAAAAGATGCCCCGGAATTACTCAGCTCAAGATTAAAGGGGAAAAAACTGATTGGCCCTATAACGAGCTTTTATTGATATAAAATAGCGAAGAAAATTTCCATCCATGTTTTCCACAAGAAGATAATTTTGTATATTCTTGTAGTGTGTAAAATACAATCCAAATGAGTAGAGATGTTGTACCTTCTTCGAAACCAAGTTTTAAAGCTGTGTTAAGTGTTACATAATAGTAACGCATTGACTTCTCTACCTGCTGGATATTCCATTTATTTAAAAGAATATTTTGAAAATTTGGATGTCGTCTTGAAAGAGATAAATTACTACAATCATAGCTGAACTATACGCAATGATCTAAGGACATTGATTATGCTTCTTTGTCAGTAAGGTGGATATATAAAACACCCTTGCTTCCTTTGTGAATGGGATTGTAGAAATAGAACACAACATTGAATCAAAAGAAATCGGCCACAGAGAGCATCATTAGGCCCTGAAAATAAAAATGTTGTCTCCACATCAGTCATCTGCAAATTAGGTATTATGAAGCAATTTGTCCCTGTTTCAGACATTTATGTGATAAATTTAAGCATTTATTGGATTCCAAAGACCAATGTTTATTGTTGACCTTGACATTCGGAAATTATTTTTTTCTGTAAATGTGCATATTTTATATAACAAAAGTTTCGATGCGCCATGAAAAAACTAATGCAATATTTTAATCAGCATGCCTAAGAAACGTTATTATTTCAAGGGGAAATCAAAAGTTATATTTAACAGACTTGGGAATTAATATCTGTCCAAAAATATTATAGAAAAACAGTGATTAAAATTCCTTTCAGAAGTGGTCCCTTCCTATTTTTTTACGCACCCTAATACTCTTATCCCGCATATTCTATTTTTTTTATTTTATTGTCATTCATTTTAATACTTCTTAGGAAAGTTGTCCGTAGTAAAAATGTCTGATACTTTAGATGCTAACAATGAATCAGAATTATAAATATTACTAGATAGGCCATGCCGGTTTATTAAACGCACAGAAACTTCTAAAACAGTGAGCGTTCATGCGACGTCTTAGCATCAGTTGATTACAGGAAGCCAATACAAGCTGATGTGTGTTAATGGAGAATTTTCTTGATAAACAAATAATACGTAGTAGCCGATATATCTTTATGCTGATTCCAGACGTTAGAAACCTTTAGTCGTAAAAAAATAAAAAGAGAAAATTTAAAACGCTACGCACAAGCTTAACACATTGAATAAAATGTAGTTATTTATAAACAATCGTATTTTAGTGTATACAAAATGGCATCAAGAAGGAGAGATAAAAACTATACAATATACTGACAGTTTTTTTTAATCTTTGATCACGTATTTAATTGTTACATATCCTAGCCCGCAACAGTAAGTCAGCTAAATTTGAACACTTCTCAATAACTGAAAGTCTATTTGACCTACATACTTGGAATTTTGTTTGTTTTTTAATGATGGGCCTTCCTCCCAATTACGTAGAATCCTATTTTTTAAATATAGTTTCAGTAGTTCTTGAGATATTGACGTCATGATAAATATAAACCACTTCAGCAGACTTAGAAACTTGAAATTTTATATAAAGTTAAGAACATACTCAGGAAAAAAATTAGAAACTGATCAATTATGTGTCGAGATTGAAGACGATGTGTGTTATCAGTTTTGTACTAGAAAATATAGAAAATGATAAAGAAATGCAAAGAGTACCGTAAAAAATTAAAAAGTAATATAAAATTAAAATATTATGTAACTTTGTAAAATTATTAATATGTCACCGGAAACAATAAATTTATAAAAAAACAAGTTTGCTAAGGAGTTTGCTAGCATCATCAATAAAAGTATTGAGATTAAAATGGACAAATTGACTAAAGTCCCTTATAGCTGACATAAAATATTAATTCTTTACTTTAACTTGTCAAAACGTGCCATTATATTTTTGATTCATTGTATGAATAAAGAAAACTTGAAGTGGTTCTTGTCGCTTACTTGGCCCCTTTTCTCAGATATATTTGTTTTATGCGTATTGTATTGTATTGTATTGTTTTGATATTAAATAACTGATATGTTCACAAGGATTACGTAGCGTGTAATAACAGAATTTAAAATTTTAATACCTGAATATATTCTCATTTATTACAATTATATTAAAATAATAGATTAAAATAATCGAGCAATTAAAACGAAAATCATTTCTATAGTAATGTTGAAAAAATGTAAGGTCTATTACAAAGTAATGGTTTGTAATAAACCTGCCATTTTTCAAAAAAATCCTGGACTGTTATGAAAACTTCTTGAAGATCTCTGGCAAGATATATAAAAAATGCCGCATTCTACTTTCTGTTCAATTTACTAATGAGTTTCGTTAGGTAAAGAACAAATAAAATATGGAAAGTTCCTTAAGAAAACTTAGAGTTTTTTTGCTGTATGAATTCCGCTTATATACACAACGATAGATGAGGATTTATTTTCCTGTAATACAGCGAAACATTGGTGCCAATTATTCAAAGAATGAAATGTTAAATGAATGTCATCAAAGAATGAATGTCATCGTCATCAAGGGCAACCTTCTCCATTAAATTTAAAAAAATTAGTAACCTTTTTGATACTGATCCTATGTTAAGTTTGCATTATCTTGCAAAAATGCTCTCATAACCTCATATTGCAGTAAAAAAACAACTTCATATTTCGGCAAAAGTAGAAATGTGCTATTTGTCTGCCATATGAGCTAACCCTAATGAAATAAAGATTGCGAATTTATTAGTTGCCAGGGTAACATTTATGCGCACAACAATAACCCATGATATACCGCTTACCAATATCCTAACTTATTATATATCACTTACCAATATCTTATCCTATGTTGTATCGTTTATCCCATGCTTACAACTTACCCTATGCTGTATCGCTTAACAACATCTTATGTTGTATCACTAATCTTATATTTACAACTTATCCTATGCTGTTTCGCTTACCAACAACTTATCCCATGTTGTATCGTGCATTCCTTGCTTACATTATCCTATGCTGTACCGCCTACCAACATCTTATCCCACATTTTTTTCTTATCCTTCATTTACAACTTATCCCATACTTAAAACCTATTCCATGCTGTATAGCCTAGCAACATCTCATCCCATGTTTTATCGCTTTTCCTATACTTACAACTTATTCCATACTATATCGCTTATCAACATACCCGATTGCCTTTATAAACCTCCAAAGGTTTAAGATCGTTCCAACTAATAGCTCTTGTGATTTCACATGCTCGTATGAACTGACATGTACTTATTTTATTAATATTTATTATCCAATTTATACTTTTCAAAAAACTTTCAAAGATTCAATTTATTAAAATTTTTATTTCATTGGTCATATCGAAATTTTGCCATGTTTATATTTATAAACTTTTACTTTAAAGAAAACGAATTTTGATGTTGTATACAGTTAAAAAAAACATGAATGCCATGAAATAATAGAAGTGTGATAAATAAAATAGAGCAATGTGGCGCTCCGCTGTTCACCATTATGTTAATTTTTAAAATAATGACGCGATGCCAAAAAAGATAGTACTTTTTTGTTTATGGCGACAGATACTCACAGCGTGCTTAACTGGTTGACCTTAACTTCACGTCGCGTCGCCTATCCCTCCGTTAGCACTGAAATTCGAAATGCCGATAAGCCGCTTATCTTGGGTGCTTATTAAAATCAATCGGCATATCAATATCACTCTAGCGGCATATCAATATCATAGTTGAACAGTCATATCGCTTATTTAATGGAGCTAGCCTAAACAAATATTGTGCCGAGTACCACAACTGAACATTGATTATTTAATCTATAGTTCCTTATACTCGTACAATGTGAATCTTTTATAACTGCTTTACTGAAACGGAAATAAAAGCGGTCAATTTCGTGTTGCGTAGTTATCTATATTTACTGAAAATGTCACTGGAATTAGAACTATTTTTTTCAGATTTTTCAACATTACCGTTAAAAAATTAGAGGCGAGACAGATTGCACATAATTTTGTTGCTTATAATATTACAAAAACTGAGTTTAAATGGTTGATGAAACATCTATTACAAGAGATCTGTCCGATGGCATTCCATTTAGTGGTATGGACGAAACATTGTTGTTTCTTCCACTTTACATTTATAAAAAAGTATATATTAAAAATGGTAACTTTTGTATATTTTGCTACGTACCATATGATATATTTATATGAAATATCTAGTTGTAATATTTCATAAAAATAGGTCTAAAACTATAGAAACTCCGAGATTGTGAAGCCTGCCGCTTATACGAAATTATAAGAGTTCCTCATTTCACTACATAACCTTAAAACATGAGCTTTTAATTTTATCAAATTATGTGGAGAAAAAAGAGCATAGCTTTTTCTCACAACGACAATTAGATATAATTTGACAGCATTTAGGTTAATTAAATAATGATTGACATAGAAAGAAAGCAAAAATAATTGTACATGTTTAAACGTACAACTGAATAAAATGTGAGATTGTGATAGGCAGGCTTATATGAAATTATAAGGTTCCTCATTTCACTACGGGACCTTATAACAGGAGCTTTTAATTTTATCAAATTACGTGGAGAAAAAGAACGTACCTTTTTCTCACAGTGACTATTAGGTGTGATTTGCTGCTAATTAAATACTGATTTACATAGAAAGAAGATAAAAATAATTGTACTTGTTTAAACGTACAACTAAATAAATTACGGAGGTATACTGAAATGCAATTCGATGCTTTAAAATGTAAATAAATTGCCTCTATATCTACAGTATTGTTATAAACTAATAACTTAATATTAATGGAAACCATGAAGCTGTGACTGACAGGAAAATATTACGAAATTGTAATATTACGACATACAAATATTACTAAGCTTAAATTCTCAGTGACATTTTTAACATTTTGGAAGATGGCAACCACAATGTAACGAGAAACTAATGATAAAGGTGAACGACCTGTTGAAGTGGATACAATGATACCTGATTGAAGAAAATTCTCTACGGATCAATTAGCTCGAGAATGATCAATTGTAGTTACATCACAGTAAAGACCTGTTTGCATAAATTAGAAAATATTAAAAAATACGGTAAAAAGGTTGAGCTATTATTGTTTCGGAATCTAGTTGATTCCGCAGACCTAAAATTTTACAGCTCGGATAGAAAATATTTTTTTTAAATCAATTTTTAAATATTTCTTTAATATGATGCCAATTATTTCAAAAGTTAGACCTTATGTAAACAATTGTAAGTTTGCGATAATTCGACCGACTAAAATGATAAAATGCCGTTTTACACCTGAAATTTCGTACTTTTTATTGTATTTGTATATTTATAACTAAATATCTCTGGTAATAAAAGCATTAAATAAAAACCTTTTTTTTTAATTTAATTTTTGCTTTTAATCGAACCATTTTTCACGAAGTTATCAAAAGTTGCACTACATGTTATAAAAGTTGTAAGTTTCATGTAACTTTACACTTTATGTTATTGACTTTCAAATACTTTACGTTTGAACTGAATACAAAAATTCACGTCCGTTACACATTCGTATAAAAAGTTCTTTGTTTCTAGTAGCTAACTATGTGGAAATTGGTTATTTATCACTTATAAACCATCTGCTTGTATATGCTTCTAATGTGGAACTTTTATTTATAATTTTTCTTGACTACAAAAATTATTGGTAACATCTATAACCGATTACAACTTTAGTTTGAATTTTTTGTATTATATTAGATACAATATTTATTTTTAATGTATTCATATTTTCTTAATCCACCTAATAATAAAGAGAGGGTCTACGGTTTTTACCATACCGATAAATCTCTAGTATCACTTTCACCTCATGTAAAATTTTACCAACATTCTTCGCTTTCGCCAACAGAGTCTTTGGCCAGGTTTAATTCCATCGACCAGGCTTCCGCGCTTCAGATTGACTTTTTATAAAATTACTTTGATGGTTCTAAATTTGGAGTCAGTTTAAGAATATGAACAGATTCCCTTCGGAGCGTGTGGCCAGTTCAATTTTATTTGGTATTTCATTAGAACTTCCAGTTTTGTAGAAATTGTTTATTCACAATTAAAGTTTTTCTTTAAGTTGTTTACCACGACCTAGGTTTCGTTGTATTACAACTTAAAGAAAGAAGGTAAAGAAAGTAGAAATAATACTACATCACGTAGTTTCATTTAATTGTATATATATCATAATTAAAGTTTCTGATTACGTATTTTTTTTATTAATTCACCTTATTTTGCAATATTCGTGATATTTAACTGCAATTCTTCGGAGAGTTCCATTTGGAAAAGTGGAAAGCTTGAATTCAAAATTATTTTACTTGAAAAAGGGAACACCATTTAAAACCCCCCATATAAAATTGTGTAGAAAAATAGGTGCGCGTTTCGCTTCCAATGGATGCCGTGTGAAAAGAACATCATCTTTTTACACGGCAGAGAGAAAGGGAGATTCGGAGTGAGATAAAGATGATTAATTATTAGCATTTACTCAATGAATCGCCTCTACTATGTCATGCACTTATTCGACCTCAGTATCATTGTTACGTCGTTTATGTTGCGACTACTTGATTATTTGAGTACACTAAATTATGAAAGCCGTAACTACCGCACTCATGTAATCTTAATTGTAATTACAGTGGGGAGGAAAATATCAACGTTTCTACTAACCAACTTATTTATCCATATCTCTACACATTCTTCGGCTTAACGTTGCATGCATTTAGAGTGATACTAAATATGAATTGCCGAGTCTGTTAACGTATACTTATGTTAGATTTAATAAATGTTTTATACATCAAAACTTTTTGTCTATATCAACGTATTGATTTTGCTATTAACTTCTCATTAATTTCAAGCGTAGTTATAAATACTTCACCGTGACAGTGCAGAACATGAGTTGAAATATCATGATGAAATGTAATCAATTATTAGGAAGGCTGTAAAAGATTAGCGAAATCTTCATAAAATATTTAAGAATATATAATTAATAAAGTTAAATAGCTAACTGAGAAACAGCGTAAATAAGGAATTACGAAAAGGGAACTTTGGTCAAAGTACTTTCACACACAGAGAGAATATGATAACTGTGGACGCAAAATTTTGACGGTTTAATCTCGGTTATATCTCGGTTATATCTCATTTTCAAGCGAAGGCATCATAAATAACAGCTAATTGAATATGATATAAAAAAGAGTTATTAATACTTTATCAAACAAATTCGATGCAGCCACTTGTACTATTACTATCATAAGTTCGAATCCAATATATTGTTCGAGGAATACAAACTCGCTCGCTTGACGTATTCGTTCGTGTAGCGTGTATGTGTTAAAAAGTGCATGTGCAAGTGAATAATTAATATGAACCAATTCCTTGTCTCCGGTAATCGCTATATATCAATACGATAAAACGTTCAATCAATCGAAAATTTAACATGTGTCACTTTTCATATTTATATTTTCATTTTAATTCGGTGATGATATATCTCTTAATATCCTCACTACTTATATCAATATGGATAGATTTTGTGTGACATATAGCTAGCTTTACTGAACAATAAAGCCACATATCCACTGTAGGTGGTTTCATTGAATTCACATAAATTTATTTAAAAAGATAATGTAAACATTAAAAAAGGTAACATTTATTAATCCATAGATATATTACAATTAGCCTATTTGAGACATTCCATAAACATAAGCGGTCCCAATATTCGAAAGATAAATAAAATGAAGTCATACTGTCATAAAATAGTTGGGAAGCTATATGATCTGCGTCCAATGTAAATATTTGTGCACACACCAATTGGTTATCAAATATAAATAATGCCGTATAGATTTTCTCATATTGTTTCAATCTCTTAGTTTCGTCAAACCGTTATAATTTCCTCATGTTCGTCATTCTATCCGTCTCTGTCCGTCATACCCTCGTAGTTTTAGATGTCTAAAACTGTAGAAGTGATTTGTTTTTTTACTCATTATAGTTTTATAATTTAGATATCTAAAACTATAGAAATTATTTATATATTTATAATATCTTTGTATTTTAGATGTCTAAAACTGCAAGTGATTTGCTTATTTATTTATCATACCTTTATAGTCTAGATGTGTAAAATTGTACAAGTGATTTCTTTATTTATTTATCATAACTTTGTAGTTTAGATATGTAAATCTGTAGAAGTGGTTTGTTTATTTATATGCCATACCTTTGTGGTTTGGATACCTAAAACTGTAGAAATGAATTCTTTATTTATTTATCATACCTTTATAGTCAATATGTTTAAAATTCTAGAAGTGATTTGTTTATTTATTTATCATACCTTTGTAGTTTAGATGTCTGAAACTGTAAAAGTGATTTGTATACTTGTTCGCCATATCTATGTAGGTTCGATATCTTAAACTGTACAAGATTTGACTGATTTGTTTATTTATCTATTCTAAGCCTCATTCGAGTAATGAACTGTATATTAAGAGAATAAGTAGTTTTTTTGACCAAATGCTAAAAATAAACGAAATTTCTTCTACGAATTAATTCTTCTTTGAACAATAGATATGATAAACTACCTATTAGTGTTTTGATAATCTCCTGATCGCTAATTCATACTAACATATTTCTTTCATAACAAAATATGGTATTAGTGATAGTTACAAATAACATTTCACCTTCTGTTATTTCTGTGCATACATCAACATTTTATTACGCCTACATTTAGTTTCTGATTATTACGCACTTAAATTATATTAACTTTTATTTACTACGCCGCTCGTGTTATATATAATATCTCAAACTATATATAAGTAGAAACTTTATTTGGGCTAATTAACAGTCTTCTAATTTATTTTCTAGCAACAGAAAACAGATATTCGTTGTATTTTAGTACACTTCTATAACCCGAGTATATAATACTAAAATTTATATCTCGTTACTAAATACACAGTTTAATTTGACGTAATTTTTCTCAATAACATTTCGATGCCGAAACAAGTTTACTTAGCGTCTTATTAATATAACAGTCAAATTAATTCTTACATCAATCTAAGCAGTAAACCAATTAACATCGAAAATTATATTTAAAATATCATATGAAATATGTAGAGATAAAACTTATAATCTTTAATACAGTTTTAATATCGTAAATTGTTTAATATTGTAATTGTAAATTCATTTCGCTATTGATTATTACATATAAAGACATTCTCGATATCCGGAGCACAATTGCGGGAATAAACGTACAAAAGTTGTAAAATGTTTTCAATCCGTAGCGTATAAAATAATGTAATATTAAATATCTAATATTAACTATACCCCAGTACTGTATAACACGCTTACAATTATTTGATTGTTTGACCGAAATCGATAGGTCTTTTTTCAGTATTATATATACATTTACTTTAAAAATGAATTTGTACTGTCCCCACGATATCACACTCGTGAAATTTAGAATAAGAATTGTTTTAAACAATTCTTATAAAATAAAAAAATATGAATTTAATTTATATGCTGCTATTGCTTATAAAATATTATCTCACTAAAATTCATTGAAATCGGTTCAGTAAATTTTGCGTGATTGTAGCACAAAATAACATAATTTGCATTTATGATGACATTTTAATGAATATTTGAATGTTGAAATAGCAGTTCAAAATATTTCTTTATTTACTTCACCCAAAATTGTAAAATACTAACTACGTACGTGAACCCCATGAACAAAAGAAGAGTGGATCGATAAAATTATTTTATTTAAACAACGTTGTTAAAATGCAGATATTGCCTTTTAATAACATTCTTAATATAGAGCCACTTAGGGTTCTCATAAATCACAACAATCGAAATTATGGGAAAAATATAGGAATCAAAATTTTAATGAGTTCATAATTGAAATTTCGTTGAAATATTTTGAAATGAATAAATAGGCAATTGATTCCACAAAGTTGTTATTCGTGAAACCAAAAAACTAAACTTTCTTGAACCGCTAAGAATGCTTATGAATACT
Organism: Druceiella hillmani; assembly: GCA_039881145.1. Classification (NCBI taxonomy): domain Eukaryota; kingdom Metazoa; phylum Arthropoda; class Insecta; order Lepidoptera; family Hepialidae; genus Druceiella; species Druceiella hillmani. Next base: position 26,154,550 of record JAYKKI010000011.1, on the reverse strand, counting down.
GAGTTTTGACAAGTCACGGATAGTCTGCACTTACGATACGCGACAGTGACAGTGTGGTTTAATATAAACTGCATAAATTTGCAATGTCCTTCATCACATACCGATACTCCACACGTATCAATAAAATGACCTTATCAGTGAAAAGACATTGTCACAAGCGAATAGCAGGAAAACAAGCAAAATAATTCCAACGGAAACACACGGAAGACGTACTTCACTAACACACACATAGTATTTATTACTGTCATTACACTATGTTTGTGTCAAATTGAACGCACTAATGGAATTGCTAATTATCTTAGAGGGTGTTTTCGCACAGGTATTAAGAACGTTTTAGACAAAAATCTGATAAATTATCATTTAATGAATTAATAAAATGAATTTGTGAGATTAACAAGCACCCATTAATCAATTTAAAGAAATCTATAAACGTTTAAGAGTCCTATAAGAGCAACGTACAAAATAAGCAAGACGTATTAGTATTAAAGATGTTAATAGTAATATAGTCATTATTGCATGTTAATAAAAGTACTTAAAGTATACTTAGGAAGTGCGTAATCAAATTACTTCTTGTGCTATAATAATTGTTAAATGTACTTGTGCTATAATAATTGGTAAATGTCACGCATATTGTTAGTGATTTTTTCATTTAAATACAATAATAATACAGTTTAAATCCTAATTAAAGCATTTTCAGTTAAAAAGAAGATTTTTCTAAAGATACATTAGTTTTCACAATATTATAATCATTTATAAAGGTGCCTTACGGTTTACTGAAATAACTTTTCATTATTTTCATGTTATACGATTATGCAAATTCAATTTCATAATAATTTGAGTTATTCGTTAAGTAGACTCGGTGTGAAAAAAATTTAGGCCAAATTTTTACACCTAACTTCAAAGTAAAAGTTTAGACTTTTTCAAAAAGTATTGTAGAATTAATAGCGATTATGTTAAAATACTATTCTAAAATGAAAGAAACCAACACGCAGGGAATAAATGAACATCACTGTTTTATATCTGATTGTAAACACTTATAAATACGAAAAGGACACCCTGGTTTTCAAATTATACTGAAATCACATCAGCTTTTATCATAGTTGGCCTTATACTATCTAGTAAGAAAAAATCGTAGAAAATATCTTCATTGAAGAACAAAATTAAATTTAAAAAATGCATTTTACTCATCAATAGATAGCACATTCTATTAGAAGCAGTGGAAAAATTAAGGATTGATCTAATTAGCTTATACTTAATTATTAGAAAGATTACAATTTGCTCTAGCAAATTTGTTTCTAAACAAATAAATTGTACAGTCATTATGGTCCAGGTCCTCTCAAGTAACGAAACAAAGTCAAAGAAAAAATCCTAGTACTTAGTTATCACGTTCTATTACTTATAAATAAACCAAAGCTTTGCGTGAAAAATCTAGTGAAAAATGATTATAGCACAAACGTTTTTATTCACGATAAGAAATTACATTCCACACTTTTTCAACTACCCTTTAAGTGCTTTTATAAGTCTAATTAAGCTTTACCTAACATAATTACATAAAAAGTGTTTAGGACACACAGGCATTTCATTAATTCTATTTTGGGCTCGCTTTAGTAAAATAATAAATTGTCGTTTATATTTTCTTACAGACATAAATTTCACACTGTAAATAATAGTGTAATAAGTTCATATATTCCCGTGAAGATGAAGTATCGTTTCGATAGGCATTACAAAGTTGCCAAAAGATTCGCTAAGACAATTCGATGAAATAAACAGCAACGAAAATAGGTTTTCAATATTTAGGCAATTTAAAAAGTTGCCGCTGTATATTTGTCCAGTGAGGTTCAGGTTTAATGGAAAAAAGGGGATTTCCATTATTCTGCGACTTTTTTAAAATTTTTTTTGTTTGATAAATTGTAATCTACATTTTTGATGCAGTTAAGATGCATGAAAATAAACACTATTTTTTAATTAAATAATATTATAATTTCAAAGTGTAATTACTCGAATTTTAACTCATTGCAATAAAATACGTATTTTTTATCAATTACAATTCAATTAGAATTAATTATATTTTATCATAGAGGAATCGCAAAGATTTAAGTAAATTTTTTCTAATGTATTGACAAGGCATATAATGATTGAAATATCTCTTTTGAAACTTTTGTTTTCCAAATATTTTCAGTATGGGTTTTAGACTTAGTTATATATATATATATATATATATATATATATATATATATATATATATATATATGTATATATATATATATATATATATATATACATATATATATATATATATATATATATATATATATATATATATATATTCTAACTACTCATCTGTGTCATGTTGGCGTATAAAGGCAAATAGCCCGGCCTCCCAGCATTTTGAAAAAGCAATACGCTTAGATAAATTACCTTCACGCTGCTTCGTTTCACATACACAATATCTATGTATATATAAAATTCTTAGTTTAAAAGTATCCGTTATCTTAGTTGCTAAAAGGTAAAGAAACTACTTCGTAACCTACAAGGGATTAGAAGGAAATATGAATCTTTAACGACCTAAAAATAATGCGGTGTCCGATGCCAAAATAATGAATTAAATTTTCTCTGCGATATGTTATTTACTCTCCTTTTGTCATTGCGTCCCTCCGTCGACATATTGCGATCAATCACTAATCTGTTGGAGGGGGACGTTATTAAAAATCTGTTGAATTTGTTACGTTTTAAAGCTTCTACTTAGTTAATATCTCCGTAAAGTTCTTGTACAGACGTCAGTAAATTGTGTTATACGTGCGTTTTGATATAATAGAAATGCTATAACCTATATTAAATTATTAATCATCTATTTAACTTGTAAGTGCCAATAATTAAATAAAAAATAGTCGTGGTGGTCTCCTGAACTTATTTATTATTTCACCAGACACGTTTAACGATAAGTTGTTCCTAAATCGAAGTAACGAATAAAATAAATAATAAAATGATGTTATATTTATAATAATATAACAAACAAAGATTTATATTTCTAACATGGGAATATATGCACCTCAAATTGTATTTTCGTCTGCGAGTGACCCAATATTATATTCGAGTTTCTAATTCATCATCGATTGTACGATGAAACCATTTAATTTAAGAAGTTTTTTAAAATTTAATTCATTAAACTTTTATTTCATGAAGTAATGAAATTGGTGAGGTCTGTAAATGTAACAAAATCTGGACTCGTGGTAGTCCAATAACTTAAAATTAGTAATTAATTATGAAAAATTATTAATAATTTGGGGCAATCGCAATCATATACCTCAAGTGTGAAACGAATAAATTAATGTATATTAAATATATTCTTATTATGTTATATTCAGGATTGCTTTTGTTTGTAGTTTGATATAATATGAGTCGCATGGAAAAAAATAAATTTTAACTCTTTTTGTAAATAAAATTATTTTATTTATATTCTTAAATCTATCTCAACGTATCTTTGAATTCTACCAGCTCATCTTTCAGTGACCAATATATTTTTATTTTGAGGAAATGAAAAATTGCTTGGTGTTAAATCATGTAAATATGACTGTGGTAAATATGATTCACATCATTAAACTAAAACTCTATCCAGAAAATATCTTGTTTTAAGTGCCAAATATTTAATGTTAATGTGATATCGATCGTGATCAAAAGGCAGTCCTCAAAAGTCCTTATAAACTGGTAGTAATAGATAATTACTACTTCTTTCATTTTCTCAACGCATTTATAGCAAGTAAGCAGGCAAAAAGAAAAAAAATATTTATCAATATATTTCTTGCGCCACTTTTCCTCTGTACTTTGGTAGATAGTATCTTTACCTTAAACCATATTGAAAATATACATGACAGAGGACTAATGTTTAGTTTCAGTATCGTATTGGGGTATCCAAAATTCGTTACCGATGAACATATCATCAACATACTGAAACAAGGGTGCGTCGAATTTTCTTGTCATATCCACACTATTCGACTCGACACTTGATGAGATTATGGATACACATAATTCGCGATCCTTTAGTACATACTCCTTCATTACGAATAAGGAAAAATGTGAAGATTTTCTTTTTATCGCGGTTATTCTTTAGATAAGCATTAAACCGGCTAGTGTTCGATCGTAAAATACATTGGTTTTTAAATATTTTGTATTGTCTAATTCATACGCCAATATATAATTATATCAAGTTCATTTAAAATTGTTTAACAAAAACGTGAAGTAAATTGGACAATAAAGTAATTTTGCTATGCCAATGCAAATTAAATCAATTTCGCGTTCAGCGACTCGGTAAATTAATAAAAATGTTCATGGAATTAAAGATTTCCATCAAGCTTGAAGAAAAAAATCATAAATATAAATAAATATCCTAGTTCCTTATATTTCTAACATGCCTGTTATTATTAGTACATACGTGAAGATGAGTTTGTTTGATGCCTCGCTTTCCCCCCAACCGATAACAATGTCTAACAAAAATAATCATACAATCAAAATTTAGCACACAAACCTGAACTTTTAAACAACCTAATTAAAGCAATCACAATAAAGCGGTAGTCATTTTCTTTCCGAAACTCTTTTATCCATTTCACTAAAAAACAATCTACAATTTAAGTACCAAATGAAGAGTCTAAAATTCGTTCTGCTCGAATCCAATATGCTCATATTAATTTTTGTAGGACAGGTTTCAATTTCAAAGCAGCGTATCTCGATAATGGTACGGTTTTTTGAAACCGGAAATATATCATTATGTACGTATCGCAAAGCATTAAAAAGCATATTGGATACTGCGTTCAAATTTTATAATCCTTTAAAAGAGCACACATATTCTTACATATGTACGTAATTATATACATATCATTTCATTTCCACCGCAATGTTTACTTCTACCTGATTGGTGGAAATGAAAAAGGGACGTTGAGCTTGTTCAGCTATGTTAAAAGTATTGAACAAGAAGTATTCCAGAAAATGTTCTTTTCATTTAGTATTTATACGCAAGAAAATTTGATAAAAATACATATGAAAGAAGCAAGGATAAAAAGAAAATGTGGACGAAATTTAGCAATATCTGAAATATGGCAAAGTCATACATAATAAAAGCAGGAATGCAAAACAGGGAAATATAAGGTACAATGAAAAAAAAATATATAACACTACGATTATCCATTATCGTGTCTTTCCTCCCTTAAGTAGGAGATTCATTAATTTGTAAAGAATTATATCATCTGCACTGGACGGGTGAATTGTATCACACACGAAAGACTAACCTTCGCAGTCGTGACTTTGACTTCTCGAATTACTATTATACGACTGGTTATGTAACTATCAAACAACAAAAAATTGTTATGTAACTATCAAACTCAGGAGAAAATGGTTTATGATCAATACTAAGAAAATTTACAAATATTATAGGCGATGTACAGTATGTATTTCCCTCTAACAATCACATCTTAACAAATTTGCATAAACGTTTTAAATTTTTTATTTTAAAAAATTTGGTATGTGATGTCTATATAATTATAGGGGCTGTACCAGATGCTAAAATGTGATATCAATAGCAATTTTCCAAATATAATAATATAACGCAACGCTAATTTTATATGGCTTGTCCGTAGCGCTAACATAAGTTTGTCATTATGTGCTAAATATTATGTTAAAATATTATTTAGAATGTATAAGTACGTAATCATGTGTGACGCATTTATCTTAGCGTCATGGGTGCCACCGGTGACAGGCAGCCCCAAGCGCTACACAAACTTTTAGTGCCAGTCGCCGGTGACCCCATAGCGTTCAACGTCTTGAAAGTGGTATGTGGTACTTCCATTGTAAAATGTAACTTTACTTTTTAAATAAAAAAAAATTAAATAAATACTTTACTTTTCAACTAATTGTTTTTCTTGTATTAAGATCAGAATCGATATGGAATTCGTAGTCAAAAATAATGTTCATATTACTACTCATAACAGTTCTTGTAGGATGTTAAATAAATATTATAAGATCAGAAATAGATCAATTTGAAAGATTTTCAAAAGGTAAGATTTTTCGAAGCCGGAAATATAGATAATTTGGAGAACGGTAGGATTTTCAAAATACTGAAATATATAGTGCCGCCATGCACTACAAAACATAAAAGTCCGAAGTCAAATTGAAACTCGCTTCAAATTTTACAAATAGTTAAAAGCACATTTGCATGTGTGCATATACACAGAAAAATTATTAAATTTTCACCACTATATTTCTACTTTATCCCGATTTATTCGCTTAATGATATTTTGTAATAAAAATTAATACATCCATTTCAAAAAAGTTTAAAATCTCTTTTTGATAAGCCCGGTTGTGCACGTTTTTCCAAGATGATTTATTTATTTATAACACGTTCAGGATATTTTATTATTTTATTTTATATATTTATATTTAATGCTAGTATTTTAACTAATTCAATTATAATACCACGGTAGTAAAAAAATGAGCAATTTTATGAAGAAATCTTTGTTATAGGTTTATCTTATGGCAAACTTCGTAAATACGTTATCTTCCAATCTGAACAGAAACCATATATATATATATATATATATATATATATATATAGATATAGATATATATATATATATATATATACATACATATATAAACGTATATATATATATATATATATATATATATATACATATTTACATTAAAATTAATTGCATCACTATTTTTTACGAATATATTCGTAATTACACCTATACATAGTGTACCTGAAACCTTACTTATTTTGTTAGATAACATTTTTCTTACACGTAGCTTACTGTTAAAAATAATTTTCTACAGTTGATATTGCCCGCGTAGTTTACAATGTACGTGCAAATGAAGTTACAAAAAATAAAATTCAATTTAATAATAAAAACAATGAACGCCTTAGAACAGCTGACATCAGTAAGGAGCTAATTCGAAAAAAAATTATAATTGTTTTGACGATTTTCTGTGCTATGAAATAATATTTGCATTTTTTAAATTCTTTAATTAAATGTTACTCAATTAGTTAAAAATATATTGTATTAGTTACTATTTATAATAACTATTCTAACTTATAGCAATATATAACAATATATATGAATGACCAACAATGATACAAAAACAAAAATCTTATAAAGATTAATTAATAACGACACTATGAAGGATTAACTTACATAACCTATCGTTGCGCTGGGTACAGGTACACTTTGTAATAAGTATATTTTAATTTGGTCGTTATGAGGATAATAAATATGTATATATATATATATATATATATATATATATATATATATATATATATATATATATATATATATATATATATATATATATATATATATATATATATATATATACACACACAACTAAAATTCCATTTTAAAATTACGTTAACTGAATTTAAATCTACGTTTCTGTAATTCCTTTTCCCAAAAATCTCTTCAAACACAATCACATTACTGTTCTTTACAAATATATTCGTAATTACCCCTATACATAATGCACTGTATTCTTAATAAATACCTTGTATTTCAAAACATTATATCCATTGATTTTTTTATTTGATGCTATACTTTTCAACGCTCCTATATAGATTATCAAATTACAAGCTTTTGTTCTGCATATCATAATGCTTTTAACCAGATACAAAGCTTTAAAAAAAGCCATCCCTCGAGATGGAAATATAAAAGTTTACGCGTGCACATGCCTAGAGCAACCTAAAGCTACCCAACAAATTACAAAACTGAAACTTCTGCAAAGTTTTCCGAACATAAAGCTTCTCATTCACGTAATCCATCCGTGGCCTCGCTACTATTAAAGTTAATCTAAAGGTGACGAATTCCAGTATAGAATTAAGAGATTTAAGAATACAAAAAAAAATCTACGGATCTCCACCAAGAATCAAGAATGTATATTATTTTCTTAATATAATTTTAATTTACACAAGTGTATTAACAATACTATAACATAGGCGTAATTAGAATGTTTCGAGTATTTATTTGCCCTGTTACGACATACATGTGCACTGGCAACTGGAATAAGAGGAAATAAATAACAATAATTTTTTCCCTTTTATTTATTTGATTTCGAAAATTGTTTATCCAAAAAGGTTAATTTTCGTTAAACCATTCTATTAATTTTAAAGTTATCATTTAAAACAATTAGACTACAAATTAGGGCAAAAGAATAACAATCTGATAAATCCCATAGAATAACCGTAGTTTAGTCTGATTTTTTTTATTTTTTTTTTCCTGCGACGTGCTCACTACATCTTAAAAACTTGCCAAATTCAAATATAAAAGTTATATTGAGTAATTAAAAATATTAAGCGTAAATTATAAAATTAAACTTTGTTTTATTCACGTGAAAAAACTATTTGATCCTTTTTCAGTTAACATGATGCTCTTAATGGAACCAGTCGCATTTTTCAAATTTATGTTTTCGATGGGATTAAATGAAACGGCGACCCTCTTTATAAAATAGAAGTAAATTTATTTCTAAATGCCTCCTTAATAAGTATATAAATACCGTTCACACACCATAAACTTATTGCTGCTGTATTCCGATGCAATATTTAGTTTTGTCTCTGACGTAGAAATTTGGTCGGTTTTACATACTATTGCATTTATGTAATGAAATATTAATAAACAGCAAAATAATATTAATAAAACATTTTAAGCATGAGTAGGACTCGCACTTGGAAAGTTATATGTGTGTGTGTATATATATATATATATATATATATATATATATATATATATATATATATATATATAACAGCTTCAGGTGGGCTATTACCAAAGATAGCCCATCTTTGCTAATAGCCCACCTGAAGATGTTGTAATACAACGAAACCTAGGTGGTGGTAAAGAAATTAAAGAAAGTAGAAATAATACTACATCACGTAGTTTCATTTAATTGTGAATAATGAATTTCTACAAAATTAACGATAAATATATTCAAAATTAGGTGTACATAAAATAGTATGTCTGAAAAACTATTAACGAATGTCAAAATTATTTTTTTCTACCTAAATACATAGTCTAGTATGTATTTCATAGGGGTAAAATATCGTGAATTTCTCAAAATCTTACATGAAATTCTAAAAAAAAACCCAAATGTACCCAGTAATGTACCCAGATAATTTAAGTTAATGTTTAAATTGAAATTAAATCGAAATACCATACAGCCTTTGCACACAAATTATGTCGAAGTAATGAAAAAGAGAAAAAATCTAGGAGTAATATTAAAAAAATATCCTTTGCGAATGAAATCTCTCCGCTATTTCAAAACTTTTTGGCTGAAATTAAGTGATGTAAAAACGTTGAGAGAGAAAAAATCGGTGAAGCTAGATGGAAAATTTCACTTGGCGCTGGGTCATGTTTCAAATTTCTGGGAAATATTGGGTAATGTTGAACGTGACTTTTTATATAAGCTACATTACTAGTGACTCGTTATATAAGCTAGTTACTGGTAATATAAGATACCTACATACTACTACTCAAGATACCTGATATTAATACTCATGCTAACCTAAAAAACTATAGAGTGTATGTAGATATTTTTTTAATTATGAACTGTTCCCTTAAATGAAGGATTTAAAATTTGAAATATAAAACATGCTGAATATATAAATATATTCTACTTTTTATTATTACTATTTTAGCATAAATCATTACCAATTTTTATGAGTTTTCGTCAAAAAGAATTAATAATGGTACAATAACGAAATTGATATATGTTTTAACACGACATCATTAAATAAAAAGTATATGTTACACACTTGTTACGCAGACGCATGTTTAAAGTTAAACTTTGTAGCGATTCTCTAGGTTATAAACATTTTCAATACAACATATAATATTATGTTTATATGTTAATATAATTTTAATTGATTACATTGTGTGTGCTATAGAGACTTCGTCTATAAAATTATATTACGCTAGGGAAGTGTTTCTTAAATTGCCACTAATAACAATTTGCACGAATAATGTTCAATAACTACTGTCGAACGTTTTTCAAAATTCGAACTCTAATCGTTCAACGAGTAGAGTTACAGATATATCCTTAAAGTTCCCAAATGGTATTTTTATAATATCAAATTAATTTAATTTTCAAATATAACCGCTAAATCATTCCTACAGGGTTTTTAATAAGATTATGTGCTATGACATCAGAATTAACATACCATTAGTTAACTTTTATTCATAAATAAAAATATACTCTACATATTAAACACAACTATAGCAGAAAAGGATTTGAAATTACTGCTTAGCCTTAAGATGTTCCTCTTGTTATCCCTTCTACTATTTTTATCGCTGGTATTTGTTCCGTGAAAATTGTAATGTACTTGACCAGGAATCAAAATACTGATTCATCGTTTCACGACCACTACTGTTTACACGCTTAACCGTTTGCACACTACACTTGTCGTTGTTGGGGTATTTGTTGAATTTTAGATTCTATGTAATGTTTACGTTATATCTTTTATTTTATCCATATCTTTAATTTAACCATTCTGCTTTATTTGGATTAGTTGTGTGGAAAATAACAATTTTCCTTTACTCCGTTTCAGTTGGAGATAGTAGTAAGACAAAGGAGAAATGCAACATCGTTCCATGCTCTTCTCTGACAGTTCGATAGCATAACAGTTCGATAGAATGACAGTTCGATAGCATGACAGTTCGATAAAATGACAGTTCGATAGAATGACAGAAACTTAAACATATTTCCGTGGTTGATCCGACCATATTTCCGTGATTAAAACAACTCCGTCCCGCCGGTAAATATTATCCAGAATTTCACCTTTTTCAACGATACTAAATCATTCTTGTCGTACGAAACTATGGCTAAACCGTCATTGAAACTCCGTTAATGTCATCCTGACATTTGACAAGGCGTTATATGTTGCCACATATATATATATATATATATATATATATATATATATATATATATATATACATATAAATATATATATAATTCTCCACGAATCTTTTTAGAAATGGAGTGAAGCCTATGATCGGTATCGCATTTTCAACAATTCTTTTATGGAAGATATGAGATTAGGTAACCTTGTCTCCAAGTATTAAACTTTTATTAACTCATACATTATAATATATATTTGTTGGAGTACTAGATACCATGTGAATCTAGTAATCGAATTACAGACTATGTGTATATAAATATATATCTATCCTTGGTCGAAAATTGAACGCAAATTCAGCTAAATAAACGTCCGTGAACAATTCCGCAAGATCATCTCTACTTCACACATACAAGAGACATAAACTAGTTAATGTTTAAATTAGGTTGGCTAAAACTTTCGAAGTCTTCCTATGTAACTACGTAAATTTTTATAATAAGCTTTCAAACGCAAAATAAGAACAGGATGACAGTACTGAGAAAAAGGACTTGGAAGCTTTTTAATTAAACAGAAAGTAAATTTCTAGATTAATGACGTACCTACATGGCTTTTGCAATTTTTTATTAAATTCAAGTAGTTATTTTTATATTTTATTTTCTAAATTTAGTTCATAAATTGTACAAATGTACGGTAAATTTGCAAAATTGCTCTTGTGATCCCTACGTCATCTGCGGTTGTCAAATATTTTTGAATTTAACTACATATTGCATTTAACAGGTAAGTGATTAATAAATACTTTAATAAGTACTTAGGTGCTAGTATTTTTTGAAGTCAATTTTTTTACGACGCACCTCAACATGAAAAAAAATATACGGTAGTAATCACGTCTCTTGTGGCTGACTACGATCTCCGGTCGCTGGCTATCGTGGTCAGTTTAGCTACAATCGTGAACTTCAAAATTTTAATATCTTATTTAAGCCATTCGACTTTTCAAAATGAATGCTTTCATTCAATTAAATAAAATAGAGCATACCGGATACATAGTTCGTTAGGATATACAAAGGTATAAAAAGCATTCGCTATAAAAAGCATTGAAATAATTTTTGGATAATATCACAGCTATTATCCTTTGAATATTCAACGTAAAGAAAAATTCTACTTGTTTGGTTAAGAATATACCACGAGTTAAATTTTGAATAAACAAGTCATCCCCTTAATCTGAATTTGTTTAGTCATGTTAGATTTATTATTTTAGTAAAGCTCAACTATCTGTAGCCGACAATAAAGCCATAAAAAGTTTCTCGTTTGCTGGTGGACATAACATTGGACGTTTTGCTTTACAGATATATATGTACATATATATATATATATATATATATATATACATATATATATATATATATATATATATATATATAGGAACTGTTAATCCTAATAAGTGTTTAGGATATTGTCTGCCTCTATTATTTTTTCCCTGTTTACTTATTTGTTATATTAAAATGACGTAAAGACTCTTCGGTATTCATTTTACTAAACAAGCTATTCTAGTAACATTGCAAATTTAAGTAAGTTGCATTTTTTCGGTTGCGTTCAGTCAGATAACACTCGGGATTTAAAAATTATTTTTTTCTTACTTTCTAAGGTTTCACTTATCATTTATTTGTTAGTGGAACAAACTTAATTATATAAGTACTCCTAATATTTTATCATACAAATGGCGCCTCCAAAAACATCTATAGCTATCCTCATATTAATGAAGTAGAACAACTAAAATTTTAAAATTGTATACTTTGTGAAGTTTATTGTTGTGCGAAGGAATTTCTCAAAAAAGAGACGAGTACAAGTGACGATAAACCATATTAAAAGTACTACGTAAGCGATATGTCACTGCGGGAATATGTATAACAAACTTGATTTATACGTTACAAATATAAGCATACCGTAAATATCAATAGGTGACTTTGTCGCTGTGATTTGTCACTTATATCTTCAAGTCACCGTCACATATGTCAGCGATATTTAAAAATAATCATATATATATATATATATATATATATATATATATATATATATATATATATATATATATATATATATATATATACATACATATATACATATATATATATACATACATATATATATATATGTATATATATATATATGTGTGTGTGTGTATATAAATATATATGTACATACAAACACTATTTACCGCTACAAATACTTTATCCACTAGTAACGTAATCCATGTTTTACACAAAATACATAGACGCAGTACGTATATGTGCTAATCATTCATTACACACTCAAACAGCTGTCGAATACAGTGTGCTTAGGATTCAAGTGACACATATACATGATGTAACGTAAATACTTTGTTAATCTTGAGCGATGGTGTGTACTTAATAATCTGGATAGAAACCAAGTTTCAAAACTCATCACTACAACCAAAACATTGAAGTACAGCCCATCCGAATCTTATAACGTCAATCATGGACGTATTGTATTTTAACGATAGTACCTATACTGAGTGTTGTCATGCTCGTAGCGTTGGTAATGTTCAAAGTTTTAATAAGTAATCAATCAAAGAACGATTGAGTAAGTAAATGTAAAGTAGACAGATCATTGTTAAACATAACAATAAAAAATATGCCAATATGTTACAGTTTCTCTTTAATATTATATCGAATACTAGTCAAGCGGTAAAGATAATAGTTTTAAATTAATTAAAAATTTAAATGAGCTGTAAAATAGAAGACGGCACAAACATTTACCTTTTGTATAATATACATATAACTTTATTATTTCACATTATACAAATTTGTTTTTCTTATGCATCACTTTTTCATGTTAGTTTATACACCTTTAACTTACCGAAATAATGTTAAATACTAGAATGGCTAATTTTGTCCGCTTATTTTTTCTCCAGTTATATTCGATGTACTATAAAACACTCCGGGCCTCGTCTTATAATATCGTGAAGTATTTTTTTACATCGAGTGAAAGTACTACGGAGTATGAGTACTTATTCTAAATACTCCGGTATTATCGCTTACAAACTTGGTCTACTTTTAAAACAAACTATCGTTTTTAAGCGATTTAAAAAAAATAGGGGATTGTCATTTCGACTGATTTTTTTTAAATATGTTACCTCAGATTTCCGGTATTTCTCAACCAATTCGAATGATTTTTCTTTTATTTTGATTGTAGAAATTTGTTTAGAATCTGACCACATTAAGAGTACATCATAGAATTCCTCAACATTGAATACCACAGGTGCTGCGATCGAGTTTCGATGATTTACGTCTAATGATAATCTATTAAGACAAAACTAAGAACCACATAAATTGTCTTTAAAAAATGCTCTTTAACAACATTAGGTGGAAAGGTGGTGATACATTGAAAGTTAAGACTGGCATTTTTCAATAATAAAGATTAAACTCATCGGGTTTGGACTCGTTTGATTTGTCTTTAAGTAGCTAGAAATTAATAAGGTAAGGAGTAAGTATACAGGGATATATTTAATATAATTTCAACTTTGATTCATTAGAATCTTTTGTTTTGAAGTTAGGATTGTGGGTCTCAATCAAAAATTTTGATATTGAGGTCCAGATTGCACCTCTTTAGTCCTACTATTGCAGGGGTACTGCCTGCCTTAACCATGAGGTTTTAGAATCTGCTGTTTTTAAATTAGTATTTTGGGTCTCAAACAGAGACTCTGTCACTGAACTTCGGGTTGCAACTTCTCAATCTTGATGCTGTGGGTGTACTACATCCTTAAATAATGAGACTTGAGGTTCAACTGTTCTAAACGAGTATTGTAAATCGCAAGCGGAAACTCTAATATTTCTATATTATATACTCCGAGCTGTAACTCTCCGTACTGCAGCTGCAGTAGTACTGCCTGCCTAAATAAAAAAAATTGAAAGTACATCGCAAAATTTCTGGACGGTGTTGAGCCCAGGTGGAGTTTGGATGATATATTTCTAATAAAAAACTAATAATAAAGTCTGTAAAGTTTTTATATAAGGTCAGCATATATCGGTCCTTTAGCAAAACTAGGTCACAATGGTAGAACCGAGAAGTGGTGACAGGAACTTTTCCCTGATGAGGAGTAAACTCATCGAATCACCTCGTTTCACTTTTGTTGAATTAAGTAAGGAAATAACAGAGTAGATAGGTAGGTAATATATACAGGTACATACAGAGGCATGAAGCAACTAAATTATCAGTTTTTAAATATATAAGTAATTAAGTACAAATATACACTAATGTATGAATTGACTTAAGATTGGTACGTAGGTAGGTAAATATGTATATACAGGTATTTACAAAGACATATAGCAACTATAATATTAATATGCTTATATTTAGTATGTAAAGGTATACTTGAACACTGATTATATATATATATATATATATATATATATATATATATATATATATATATATGTATATATACATATATATATATATATATATATATATATATATATATATATACATGTTTGTGTGTGTGTGTTGACACATGCTAGCATATATATAAGTATATAGGAACATATTTAGGTATATTAAATAGAATTCATCGAAGTTCGTGAAATCGTGGGTAATAAACATTACAGACACGAAAACACCTTTTACAGTACAACATCGTTTCTAAACATAAATATATTTGCAAATAATGATGCTGCTAGAGATTTTTGGTGTGGGTGTCAAGTGAAATATAGTACTCATCTGCATTTGTGTGGGTGTGAATGTGCCTGTGAACGTCAGAGAGGAGAGAAGCGTCATGAATGTCAAAGGGAATTTCAGAAGCGGGTGTGAATCTCATGGACGAGAGAAGAGTCGACTTGGCACCGATTCCAAAAACCTCTAGTAGCGGCAGCATTTTATATATTGTCCCGCGAAAGGCTCCAACAGAGTTCTCGCATTTTCATAATTACAATTTTCAGTAGTTATTTGAAGTCTAAGTCTAAATATATTTTATTTACTAAGCAATTTCTTTTCCAAAAAATTAAAATTTATAGCTTCTGCGATAAAAAAGCACAAAAGCACATGATTATGTAATTATTTGAATATACAGTATACAGCATATAATATGAAGAACACGTTATTTATATCAACAACTTATAAGACGATTTTTCTATTTGTAATTGCTTTCTTTCATTTAAAATAGTTTCATTTTGATAACAGCGTTTCTTTTATTCTATGATTCATGTATAGGAAATTGTTATTTTGACGGAAGTTTTTCACCAAACTGCTAGTTTTAATTATTGTGCTAGTTCATAGTAGTTATCCTTCTTTACAATTAATAAAGTCAGTGTCTATTCATGTATAAATAATATAACAAAACAATCTGCAAAGAATCTCGAACGTAATATAATGAAACAAACATACACATGTTTCCTTGGGAGCAAAACGATTTCCCATTCTACTTCGATATTCATTAAATTAAATATTATTTATTTTTAAAGAAATAAGATATTTTTAAATAATGAAATGAATTTCATTCTAATATAAATATTCTTATTTATCACTAGTTACAATTAGACAGGTCTTGCATGCTGTAGATAAAAAATGCTTTCATTAGATCTAAAATGTTTTAATTATGTTTGATTTCTTGTGAATAACAAAATCTTAATTTAAAACTGTATTCTGAATGAAGCTAGATATACTTCGTCGATATCTAGCTTCATTCCCAATTCATAGCGTATGTAAACGATATCGTCACAATGCAATTAGAGGAATGAGATGCTCTTTTGTATTATTTCGTGTATTGCAAACTCTTGTAAGAATTGTTGTTTAATTAGTTCAGTGAGCATAATTATAATTTAATGTTAGATTTAATGTTCTTGCAGCCAGACAAATAAACTTTACCTTTGCTAAAAATCACTAGACGATATTAAGCAATCTTGCATTTGTGAAAATGCACAATGTATATATATATATATATATATATATACATATATATATATATATATATATATATATATATATATATATATATTATATATATATATATATATATATATATATATATATATATATATATAATATTGATCAGTTGACACAAGTTTATATCATGTAAAAATAGTTTTAGTGTGCTGTGTACAATTAAGTTTCCCATATCCAATCAAGACACTGGAAACTGTACTGGAAGAAAGGGTACTGGAACTGAGGTTAGAGCATAAATTTTGATAAAATTTGAATTAGTAATTTTGTTTGTTTTTTTTTAACCTAATTAAAACAGACTAGACTTTAAATTTTATTTTATATAATTCATTTTGATAATAATTAATTTCAAAATATAAGGTGTGTAAGGCATACTTATTAAATGATGTAATAATAGAAACAATTTTTTTCTATAATTTAAATAAATTTGAAACCCGTATATTGTTTCTAGAATTTAGATTTCGGTGCAGTAAATAAATCGAATCAACAATTCGTTAAAAAAGTTAGCATGTGTAACGAAAACGTTTAAATCGAATTTACTTCGTTATTATTTATATAATTTACGTTCAAGTTTATTCGTAAAATTAAGGAAATCGACTTATTATTCTTTTTTATAGTTTTCTGTCTTCTAGTATTAAACTAATATTATAATATTACATTGAACGTTTTCTTTTGATCTAAATAAAACGTTTGGCAAGCTGTATATTGCCATAATAGTAAACATATAAACTAGATGAGGCAAATTTTTCGTCTTTTGTTATCACACAACCTACTACAGTTCGATGTATAAACCTAATTTTTCACAATACTAAATCAAATTTTCGCTACTTTGCAAATTTTATGAGTGTCATCATGAATGTCATGTTTAGGAGAATTTTCTACTGCGGTAATTTATGAATAATAAATTTACCATTAAATGTTTCTTTATACAACTGCAGAACATAAGTACAGGACACGTGTTTTCGAAATGAAAAGAAAAGAAATTTTGATTTTCGTGAAAAGAATAATTTATTTCTTCACGATCATAAAGCTTCGTTACCACGATGATGAAATTCATTTTCACAAGGTGGTGACTATAAGAAGATTAAATAATCTTTCATTCTTCTCATTGGTAAAATTTACCTCTCAAAATTTACCTCTCAAGTAAAATAAAAATTGATTAAAAAAATGTCCATTTTGCAGTCGCTTTAAAACGTAACAGGTACAAATAAAACACCATTACTGTCCACATGATCTAAATAGGAGGCTGTTGAGAAAGTATTCTTCACGCACCCTCCAACACAAAGTAAATTTTATAAATTTTTGGTCCTTGAATTTTGTTTAATTATCGTTGCGAGTAAGGTATTCAATATGTATTTTAAGTACCCGAGAGCCGAATGATGTATACAATTACGAACAGCGTAGCTTTCAAGCCTCACTTGTATCTTATATACGTATCATTATATAATTTTTTTTATTACAATTTTTATTAAAACTATTTATATAACTAACGATTAATTTGTTTCTGAATTAATGTACTATGTGCTGACTAAGCTAAGATTTCCTTTGAATTACTTAATGTTCTAATGTCTAACAAGCTCAAAAGGTTTTATTCTTTTGAGTCTTCTAATAGTGTTTTGCACATTTGAGAGTCTGGACACTTCTGGATTAATGTGGTTTTGAAGTCTCTTTTGGTGAGAACTAGCAAATTTACTAATAGTATCGTCTACCATCTCAATCTCAAGATCGCGATGGAGATCACAGTTACGGACATACCAAGGCGCGTTAACTACACACTTAAGTACTTTGTTTTGGAATCTTTGTATCACTTGGATATTAGACTTACTGGCGCAGCCCCACAGCTGTATTCCATAACTCCAAATTGGGGGTAGGACTTGCTTATACAAAATAAGCTTGTTGTATGTTGAAAGCTCAGAATTACGACCAAGCAACCAATACATTTTTCTGAACTTGATATATTTATTTATATGTACTTGATATATAAATTAATTAAAATTATATATATATATATATATATATATATATATATATATATATATAATTTTAATTAATTTTTTTTACGAGATACTGCCAACATGCGTTTATTTTTTATTCACTTTTGAATGCTTTTAATGCAATTAGGCCTTATTTATATGAGTATTCATTCTATACCTTCACTATATAATTAAACTACATAATGAAGCAATAGAGAAATATAAGAACAGTAAAATAAAAATTAAGATAACATTTACTCAAATTTACTATTTATTTTGTAGAGTTTGCAAGATAGATACGCGCGCATTAAATAATTTGTCAATAGTCAACTTTCTCTATAATTACATTTATTTTCTTTCAATTAACATCTTTATATCATATTTTTTTCCTAGGGATTTGGCTCTATAAAATTATTCAATTTTTAAAAAACGTATAGGGAAATATGCTAATATATGAATGTTTGCATTACATATTGCATAAAAGTTGTATTTAATTATCTAATAAGAATTATATACTAAGTATATTTTAAAGAAAAACTTTTATGAAGTACGGTTTATTCGCTAATATTTTATTCGAATTAAACTCAATACTTGTTTAGGTGGAGTATATAAAATAATATGAAAATGGCAAGTAATCGTGGCGAGCAAACTGCGGATATGTTCCCCGTAGCATACGTTTTCTCCGCATGTTAGCGTATAGTCATAGATTTAACGCGATACGCGATATTACCCCTCCATTCATCGTTCACTAAGGCTCAAAAATTCACTTTTATGCTATAATTAGTACAAAATTAAAAGCCAACAAAAATACGTAAGCAATTGTTTAATTTTTTATAATCTATTAAGTTAATTTGAATAAATTTTAAAGAAAAACGTTACTGGCGACGTTATTGCACCGCTACGCTTCGCAAGTGAAGGACACTTGACGTCATTTCGTGCATAGTTATCGATAACGTGAATATGTATATGGGGACTCTCATCTTAGTGAAATAAAAGTTTCACATTTTTAAGCAGTTTTATTTACATAGTAGTTCTATAGTATAACAATGATATGAAGATATTAAAATGACTCATTATTTTTTGAAAAAAGATTTTTAAAAAAAATAAAATTATTAGTGAAAAAAGAAAAAAATTAATCAAGGCTTTAAATCATATTATATCCTCAAAGATATTCGATTGCATTGCTTTCTATCAGTATGAAGATTTCCCTTCAAGCAATTTTGTAACTGATTTAATGAAAGCCGTAATTGAGAAATATATTTTATTAGATTTTAAATATGCATTGCACGTCTCCACATCAATACAAAGTTGATAAAATGTCAATTGTTTAATAAATATATATTGTTTTCGGGTAAGTTAAATATGTTTTAAAATATTTTATCACACAAACCGATAACTCCTAATTTCCTTGATCCGTTAATGAATAAAGTGCACTTAAGACATTTTAGAAATTTTAAATGTAGTATCACTTTTGAAACAAAACAAATATTTGGTTCTTGCCAAAACTATCTTGTAACCAAAAGCATCTGTCTGTCTCGAATGTAAGACATCGATCCAGTTATTTGTTAAACTTAGAAAGTCATCAGTACCTTCATGCTTTGAAATTCCGAGAGGCTTTAATCCACACGACAAAATTGTATCACATCAGTCACACTAATATCAAATCACTGACTGGCTAACTTTACTTTCACTATTTGATTTTGTAAAAAGATATGTTTGCGCCGAAGTTTACTCACCCAGTGAAAATTCTCCTTTTCTTGAATTTTGTTAAGTTGTACCCAAATACCTTCAATTGATTTTACTTTTTTTCGGTCTTAACAATTATTTGGTATGCCTGATAAGCACTAAAACTAAACTCAGTTTGGTCAATACAAACCATGACTAATTTTAAGAACCTGGTTCCCCTTGGAAACTAACAACTCTTTGGTGTTACATTTAATTAAATCTAGTTTCTTATTCAAACTTTACTCCTTTATCTTCTATTATTTATTTAAATTTTCAGAATTATAACCATATATACACATTATCATTTGCTTTTGTTATATGTAAATAATAAATATTCTTGTACCCGTAAATATTACAACTTCACAGAATTAATTTTTTTTTAATAAAAATTACGTTTGAAAATAACCGCTAATTTATTATGCTGCTTTAGATCGATATCACAGTGAGCGGTTGCTAAATGCGTGGACTACAGAACACTCCGTAAAGATTTTGAGTGAAGGTGGAATTGTGCACCGCAATGTTATTAGCACTTCAAAAGGTAAGAATTATAACTTGGTGACATGTGTTCGTATACAGTTTCAGGAACCAGTTATTTTTATGTTATTTCATACTGACAAAATATAATTTTTTTGTATTATTTACACGATGAATTGATGACGTTAACTTAATTTTTAATTTTGATGGTATTAACGACGAAATATAAAACATGTTTTTTAAAAAATCGACTTCAGAAAAGTAGGTACTAAAAAGAAAAAATTATTAACTCTAAAATAGGTACTTATTTATTCGCAATAAATAACTAAGTTACTTATTTTCGTAGTCGGTGCCATCACCGCCGACCAACTTAAACAAATTTATAATTTTACTTAATTTATGATGAAAATTTAAAACCTGAAATTCTAATGTACTCACAATGCGAAATATTTCATAAAGAGCGTAGTTATAATACAATTTTTGCATTTGTTTAAGTTAATCGGCAATTCCCGCACCGACTTCAAAACTATGTCACTTAGTCTATTTCGAGTTAATTATTTTTTATTATTTAGTACCTACTTTTTGAAGTCGGTTTTTTAAAAAATATTTCATCTCACGATTTTTAGTTGTTAATAATATTAATGGTCACAATATTATTAATATTCAATTATTTTCCTTTTCGTGCGCGTTTTATCGTTTAATCCCATTCAAAAAATTAAATACGATATTGTTTGTACATTATGAAAATATTGGCATGTTCAAAATAAATAGAGAGCACAAATATTTTCTCAAGTAAAATAACGAATGTTTTAATTATAATGCTTTGAAAGTAACGAAACCTTATTTGCAAACTCCTGTGTTTCCATTATTAAGTTTGTTGTATCGCATACAGAAAATAAATTAATAAATATTTTAGTATTTTAATACTTTGTAAATATTATAGTTTCGTAGAATTTAAATTTCCTTAAAAAATAAAAATTAGATACATCGGCTAATTTGCACTTTACTGCTTTACTGCTTTAGTTCGATATCGTGGTGAGCGGACGAAAAATACGTGAACAACACTGAAAGTTTAAAACATTTTTTGAGATCGGGATACGAATATCTGACTCAAGAGTGAGGAAACGAGAACGAATTTGACACTTCCATGAGCATTATGAGCAAAGGTGGCTACATTGTAATTGGTATTATAAACTCATTTGTTTTAAACACGTGTTTTCATACAGTCCGACGAACATATATATATATATATATATATATATATATATATATAAATGCATAAAAAGCGAATGAACCCTTAGTAATGACACACGCATTTTCTATATAATATTAAATTTCCTTTGTTTAAATCCTTTCCATGCGCATTTGGGCTTTTTGTCTTACGTGTAAGTAAAACCTTGGCCCTTCCTCAAACGAGAAAAACACGGTTTTTGTTTCGCCTAATACCCGCCGCTAAAGTGGGTCGAACCCTCCTACATAACATATCGTTCGCACCGAATTTTATCAACTCGTGATAGGAAAAAAATCATCTAGTCTTACCTTTATCTTGGAGGAATATCTCCTATATAAACTGTTTCATTTACATCCTCCCGTGACATGTTACTTTTAATTTAAATAAACCCGATATCAGTACGTAAGTAATTGCTAAATGACCATAGAGAGTACTGTTAAGAAAAATGTTTTCTATGTCGTATAATAATAAAATATAATGACGATTACAAATTATAACTAATTTAATTAGATAGAAACTTAGAAACAACTATATAGTACTCAGCAAAATTAAAAAAAAATTAAAAATAAGGTCATATCTGATCCACAACTTCGTGAAAAATGGTCCGATTAAAATGAAAAGTTATTTCATTTTTCTGAAATTGTATTTTAGTACGAATTCTCAATGAAAAAGAAATGCCACCATAGTGGTAAAAATATTGAGAGAAAAAATTTAAGCATAAATCCAACCTTGCAACATCCTCGTAATACTAACTTCAAGACTGACATAAGAGTTGTAACTCGAAGTTTAAGAGCAGAGTTCCTGCTTGAGACATAAAATACTGATTTGAAAAAAGCATGTCCTCAAGTACAGTATTAGAACTGAAAACTAAAGCACGGAATTCAATAACATAGTTTCTGCTTAATATCCACAACACTAATTTAAAAATAGCTCATCCTGACTTCTAACGAGTTAAGCAGGCAATACCAAAAATGCGTCAAGACTGAAGAGTTCAAACCCGAAGTTTAGTGGCAGAGATCACTAAAAATAACAGATACTATCATAGTTTAGGCGAACAGTATCACTTCTAGTTATATCAAGACAAGTCAAACGAGTCTAAACTTACTACTTTCTGACTACGACAAGACAGGTCAAACGAGTCCAAATTCGATGAGTTCACTCCTCAGCAAGAATTCCAGCCACCTCCGTCAAATTCCTCATTACACTTTAATATAAAAAAAGTAAAAGCTAAATTGTAAATTTGTTGGTGGATATTTCCTGCTTATTAGATTATCATTAGGTCGAAAATCATCGAAACTCGATCACGGCAACTGTGGTGTTCAATAATGAGGAATTCTATGGTAGATCCTCAATTTCCGTGGGAAACTTGTAAACAAATGTTTATGGAACTATACTAGGAATATACCCTTCCCAATAAAAAAGAATCATTCAAATTGTTTGAATAATGTCGGATACACGAGGTAACATTTATTTTTGAAAACCGTCAAAAAGTACATAATTCGATCCTAGCAAAATTACTCATAGTTTAACGTCTTTTGCAGGTAGACAAATATACTTTTTCTGCTCATTTACAGTTCCGTAACCAAATGGCAAAAGCGGAACCCTTATAGTTTGGTCGTATCCATTAGTCTGTCTGTCCGTGATTGTTAAACCCTTGTAGTTTCTACTATTTCAGTTTCATTTGCATGAAATTATCTAAGTACACTATCCACCTTCTCAAACACGGAAAAATAAAGCGAATTAAAATTTATATACATACTTGATACAGTGTGCAAGATCAGTTTGTTTCCGTTTTAGTTGACTTTCATTTCGTCTCCCCATTTATTTTATTTGTATCCTACTGGTTTAATTTTTTAAAGTTGGTATTTAATTGTCTTCAGCTTTTTTAATATTAAGAACAAGTTTATATTTTTTAAAGATCTCGTTTGTGACATCTGGAGAAACTTGTACTAAGTGATTTAGTGGAAAACTTGAACTCAGTTTTAGTTATGACGTTGATTCATTAAAAGAGAGAGGATATTGCAAGTCATTAATATATTTTGAAGTAAATAGTGAAGAATCAGGTATATCCATTTAAAAAAATCAACTGGAGATCCAGGATCATGGTAGGAGATAACCTGCATGAAAAGCGAATAGCAGCTTTTGATTTATTGACTGAAGATACATCAGTTCCTTTGAATAAAGGTGTCTCAAGATCAATAGTTTCTACACTCTCTGGTTTAACGCAGCTCTTTCAATGTTTTTCCAAACAACACTGATATATGCTATTGAGTTTCACTTCTTCCGGATTTCGTCGAAGCCATATTTCTCTTGCGTCAGAGGAAATAAGAAGAAAAATGAAACATGTATCGGCTGTGAGTTATATGACGTGTGTGCTGGAATGACAAAATTACAAAACCGGCCACCTCTGTATATACTAAAACATAGACGTTTTATTTTGTTAAAATGTCCATCTAACACAGTACAGGTGCTTTTTTCATGGTTTCCATAAAATTCCGTAGCCAGAAACAAAATACGTATTTCTTTATTTACGTAATTGCTACTTGATTTATAGGTAAAAACGATGTCGAGTAAGGCTCCAAATTTTGCAGATACTCCTTTCGTTTTAAAGATCACCAATAGTAGTATAACAAAGCAACAACATTAGCACAGCAATGTAGCTATTTTCAAATTTCAATACTTGTTATGAAAGCAACTTGGGGTTTTTCTTTCTGCCCAAATATTTTACGACGCTTCTTCTGAGCATTTGTCGAGCCTCTTTTAACATTCGGAAACAACAAAAAAATCATTATCGTCATTGATTTAGTTCAGTTATAGAGATCAAAAAGCGGTCCGTCAAGGGTACTTGACATGTTTTTGAAAAATATGTAAATTGTGAAAATATGAAAAGCAACTGGAGAAAAATATAACTTTGTTTTTGTAACAAAAGAGTCAACGCAAACAAAAACAGTGATACAGGTTTCCAGCAGTTAAGATATTCAGAACTCGCATTAATGTACCATCTATTGTTTTACCAACAGCGTCAATATTTCACGCGTACGTTTAGCTCAAATTACTCGTACTGTTCGAATGATAACGACGCATATACAGACAACAAGTAGGGGCCGTGGTGACGTATATACTTATCTCGCTGTTGTAATTCAATAGTTCCTAATAATTTTCAAGAACATCAATATTCCCTTGATTCAATAATGGTACAATGGCTTTTATCCTAATATCATAATCTTTGTGCACCTATGGTGGTTGACATATGTAATAGTGGTACCAATCGAATAATATGAACAAATAATAATTAAGAAAGTAAGTAAGCACCACGAGGCAACATTTTTTTCTAATGGAAAAAAGTGCTGCTGAAGTATAAGATTAATATTACCTTATTATAGAATCATAATAAAAACTTCCGCAAACATTCCGATACACTTGCAAACATTTAAGGGTATAGAGTATTTCTACTAAACTTTAAAAGCACAATTTTCGCAACGTAATATATTGCCCAACATATCTTTAACAAGTGCAAAAATTGGGTGCACATTTCAAAAATTGTATGATGTATAATAATCTATATAATTTTTCTGTAATTTTCGAATCAGATTTTAGCAAACCTGTTTTTTCACGACGTTTTGTTCAATAGTTCTGAAAATAAGCGGAGAAATACTCGGTTTTTGCATATCTTTTAAACTATATTCAGAAATGCAATTCAATATTATGAAAAATAAATTCCTCATAATAAACCCTATCAAATGAAACTCCACGTAACTGACCACTTATTTACCCGCTCTTTAATTGTTATATAAATAGTTAGATTTGTTAAATGCAAAATATGCGGGTTAATAAGACGTATTACTATGCCAAATTTCAAGCTTCTATACCGCTTTGTTTCAAAGAAAATCGGCTGTGACAGACGGACGGATAGACAGACACTTAAGTGATCTCCTAAAGGTATATATATATATATATATATATCCGCATTCGTTCAAATGTATTGACGTAATGGCTTCTAAGAGCAATTAGGTTTAATCTGATTACACATAAACTACAAACACTTAAATACTTTAAAAGCATTGCAAAATATAAGATCTACAAACCTATGAATGAGGATGAGGTGTGAATAAATCATATTCTAACGCTACGAATGGGCTAATATTTGGGGCACGTCGAAACCGTTTTCATTGAGTACTTCCGCAAGCGTCTCGAACCCCAGTTCATAAGGTACTTCTAGACAGCGCCCTAGGCTCCCGTTTTCGGTGCCTAGCAGGCACTAGACAATTTGCAGGAAATTAGACATACGTTTTTGTTGCTTAACATATGAATCAGAAAATATGTTTTCTATTTTATTTATAATCCACAGGAGGGACAGAAATTCAGACGCCTACACCGTTTCAGATATACGGAATGAGTGTGCAATAATATGCGAGATATGTATATGCGCATACAATAAAAGCGAGATAAGTATATACGTATACAATGCGCGAGAGGATTATATTCAGTCATGTGTGATTTGTCTCGCTGTATATGTAACATTATCTCTAGCGGCTGACGTATTACCATAAACAGTATCATTGTTATGCGGTTTAGTCCTCCCGCTTTATGTAGTACAGCTATGAAGACATCGTGGAACAAAATTTTTGTTTAGTTTACATAACACAAGTTTATTATTTCGATAAAACAGAATTGATTCATTGAGTGACTTACTTTTATAAATTTAGTATATTTTATGAAAGCCTTAAGCATAAATTATTTATCATAGCCTATATACGCATACTGTGTTAACTTTCTTTTATATTTAAAAGGGTATAGTTATGGTCCTCGTGTAAAACTGGTCAAGATTTGATGACATTCATCCGAGATTGTTAAGGAGACTGTATACGGCCCATGAAGACATTTATTTCGTAATGCCGTAAGTGAGGTACCATAATGTTGTAAGTTTTTGGTCTTAGCATCATAAATGCACTTTCGCAGTGCCATAAGTTTCTGTTCTCTTAGTGCTCTAAGTGCTGTCATTTTATGTTCTCTTAATGCCGTGAGTATCGTTTCGTAATGAAGCAAGTTTTTGTTCTCTTAAGGCCATAAGTACCATTTCGTGATACCATAAGTCTTTGTTGCCTGCTTATAAATCTTTAATATGGACGCAAAAGCAATCAAAACATCAACTAGATCAAGGTTTGGTAATGGTGTATGGGCATAATCATTGGAACTAATTGTAACTGGCATAATTGATGATACACGTTAACGGATGACACCACTTAAATACGTGGAATACGATACAAAATATTTTTTTTAAATTAGATAAACATTCATGTATCAAACTCAAAGTTGTAAACATGGTCCTCTGGCTTCATTATTTAGTGTTCTCAGCATTTTCTCCGCTTCCTTTCGGGTTTCGTTGCAATAACGGCGCATTTAGTAGGTGTACCCATATCTAAACCTGTCTTTAATAAACCTCTAAAAATGTATTTAAAAAAGCCCTTATTACACGTATTAATTTTGTTACGACTTATCACCCACTCTAAAAAAATTAATAATTATTAATACATGTTAAAAATCGTTAGCGTCATTTATTATTACAGTACTTCATTAAAGTAACTAATTTTTATTTTTAATCATTTAGTGCTTCATAAAAAAAGTTTGTTTTTAAAGTCGGCTTTCATTTTTCTAAAAAGATAATATTTATTTAATAAATGAGCATTGAACTTTTGTTTTCAGCAAACATCCGTATATTTCAAATTCAAACTATTTAAATTTACCCCTTTACCTATAAACGGAATTTAAAGAAATATTGAGCATATCGAAAGTATTCAAAGCTATCCTATTTCCTTTTGTACTGTTTTACACTATTCTTCATCGAGGCACACGTACTAGAAACATGACAAGTTCGCTACAAATAACATTAAACAACTTCTCTTTCTTTGTGGGCTCAACGTCGTAGCGAGATACAAAACTGTATTCTTTAAAACAGAACTTCCTCACGTACAAAACAGTCAGATAATATCATTTCGTATAGCCAATATAAAACGAGATCTAACGTCTTGTTGAGAAAATAGAACCAAATTTTCAACACAACAGCGTAATGAGACCTTTCTATTCAAAAGCGGTAGGTAGCATCACTGCGAACGCCGAGAGACCTTTTCATTCATATGCGAAACTTGTATACGGAGCACTCGCGCGGATTTAATAAATCCTTTCCTTAAGTTTTGTGTATATTATTCTTGAATGGAACGATATACGACATTATAAAATGTAGTATCTAACCTTCATCCCTTACGCAAGTTGTCCATCCGTCTTTGTAAGCATAACGTATACAACGAAAACGTGGGTACATAGATATATGAACATAGGTATTTCGGGATACGATTTTGAGTCACGTGTCTACTATGCTGACTTATAGCTTCCTACACTCTTATTTGACGTCTCTTCATTTCAGTAAATAAAAATATTACTTCCAACGATAAATAACTTTTTCTTCTTCCTCAAAAATCAATTTTTAAGCTTCAATTTTGTGATATTGCCTTCCACCACCGATTTGTGCTGAATATAACTTTATGTTTTTCATCTGTATATGCAATAAAAAGAAATATTATGCCCACGAAGTTTCCAATTTGATTCCGATTTATTTTTTTTATAGTCCAACAGCAGTTGTTTAGTGAGTGTTCTGATAAACTCGAGAATAAGTTTGAACGAAAAGTCAGCATTAAAAGTAATGTTTCCTTAACTTTTGTAGTCACGTAGAAAACGTGAACTTGTTTAGAATTTAGCTTACGTGATCCGAGGAACGCATTTATGGGGTTCCCAAAGAAAAGGTTGCAACAATTGCATTATCTTAAAATAAATAAAAAAAATAGATTGAGATAAAAATTCTATAATTAGTATGATAAATATTTATCGCATTCGTAATTAATAATTATCAAATCGATAAAGTGGCTTCTTATATAGCATATCATTAACTTATCTGCTATACTGTTTCTCGTACACCTAAAATCATTAATAAACCCTAATCGTTAATAAAAGCTAATTTCAAATAAAACGTTAGTAATCTCAAAATTTTAGTAGCATCGTTTTATCTTAGAAATTTATCTTTCATTAATGTACTTTTTTTTTAATAATGAGATATTTGTTTATAACCAAAATACAATTGTTTTAATAATAAAATTGTTTAATATTATTGGAATGTGTAAACATAAATGTAATAATAAATAATTAAAATTAAAATATTAAAATTAAATTTTTAAATACAGTTTTTTTAAATTTTTCCTTTAGGTTAAAATAATTATGATTATTAAAAAAACAATCTAAATTTACTTCTCACACTTATCTCAACGTAAGCAAAAAAAATTTTCCAAATATTCAATTTAAATCAGCCTACAAGAAATATAAAAATTAGGCTTTAAATTGCTAGTAATTACTTTCCACTAGCCCCCATTCCAGCAGAATTATATTTATTGACGTATCCGTTATATTTCTTTAATATTAGGAGTGCTGACTTCGAAACTGAAACCGAGGATATTGTATTTAAATCAGTAATGTCTTAAGCAAACAATTGATGTGAAAATAAAATTCGAAACAGAAAGAAAGAAAACTGTCTTTCGTTTGACCTCTTCTTGTAAGGATCTTCATCTATAAGGATCTGAATAAAATCAATTCAATTTTTAATTTGCAGTGTTTCATAAAAAGAAATTGCTAATTCTTGTAGTTTCTTTACAAGTATATATATATATATATATATATATATATATATATATATATATATATATATATATATATATATATATATATATATATATATTAGTTCACATCATATGATACAAATAAAAGATGGTACCGTAAAAAATCTTACCTCTTGATATGATAATCATCATCATCATCATCATCATATATATTAATACGCTAAGGTTAAGATGTTACTCTCCCTTTTTAGAAAAAACCTCACAACTAATCCACATAAATTATATATAATTTTATAGATAATTGCTTGCTCTACCGGCATCCACAACTAAAAAATTTATTATTGCTATTGTTTTTGCAAATTAATTAATTATTAAAATTATATACACAAAACAGCAATGCTGCCATCTAACGGCTCAACGTCAATATGATTGACGGTCGGTAAAATCATCATCATCATCATCATATATATCAATACGCTAAGGTTAAGATGTTACTCTCCCTTTTTAGAAAAAAACTCACAACTAATCCACATAAATTATATATCATTTTATAGATAATTGCTTGCTCTACCGGCATCCACAAGTAAAAAATTTATTATTGCTATTGTTTTTGCAAATTAATTAATTATTAAAATTATATACACAAAACAGCAATGCTGCCATCTAACGGCTCAACGTCAATATGATTGACGGTCGGTAAAATTTTTGTTTAATTTCAAATCCACTCACGTATAAATAAAGTGGCGCTTTAGCTTTTGATACTTGCAATGCTTTTGATACTTGCGCCTCTATATGTCAATTTTAGTAAAATATTTGTTTGATCTGTCATCTGAGCTTCATAATGGAATAAATAATGCGAAGACTTCGCACGGGTCACGCTAGTATATCATTAATACAACAACAATTTTGTTTGATACGCTGTATAGAAATGCTTCTTGAAACTTTTAAACCGATCATATACTAAAGATAAAAGAAAATAAAATTTATATTGCGACGTTTTGGTCTGATAATTCACTTGGCTGCACTAATACTTTGCTACGTCCAACTTGAAAAACGATAACATAGAGAGTAGCTTAGTAATCCATCACTTACTAATCCAAATATAGGCGTTCACTTTATGGCATCTTGTCGCTTTTTAACATCGTTTCTTTTTTCATCACTTATTACTAATATATAACCTGATGTAATAACGAGACTTATGTAATAAGATATAATAATTCTTGTATGACCGAATATAATTTATATTAAATTACTTGTATGGATTTCAAATTATTATTATTATTTCATCCTAATATCCTTAATTTATAACAAGCATATCAAAATATCATTAATTTTTATTATAAACTAGTCATCAGTAGAATCGAAAAATCAATGTTATTGCGTACCTAAAAGAATTTTTAAACTGAAAAAGTAGAACTCTTCTTCACATCACTCGACTACTATGTAACTATAAGTATATTAAATCACATCAACTTCGATCAAGATGAGTACATAGCGGTCTACTCATATTTCTTCTACTTGTGTCTATGTGACCCTATGTGATCAGCCAATCTGCTATCGCTAAGAAACCTAAAAAAGTAATCCGAAAAACCGGAATTCGTCCTTTTAAGGAACTTAAAGTTTTTAATTTCTTTATGAATTAAATATTACATTATAATGAAACATTAACTCCAAAATAAATTTAGTTTAAGCACATAAATGATTTTTATGACATGACCCTTCAAGTAATTTACTTTAAAAATTGAATCGCAAGCGCGACAAAGAACAAGTTAAATCACGAAAATAACATGTACGACATATGAACGGACATATGAAATCTCTCATAGTCCTTTAGTTATAGGTAATAGCCTCTTTAGTTCTTATGATAAGACATCATTTAAATAAAAATTTAGTTAGCGACATGCCACCGTAAATTAACGATTCTTAGAGTACCTTTTTATTCGATGACCTTCAAATATTAATATATCATAATAAATGGACCGTAATGTAATCAGATCTCATCACTTATTATCCAAACATCCAATCAAAATTAATCCAAAACAATTAAGTGTTCATTTTACAAATTAATTTATATCGCTGATGTTAAGAGTTCAAGTTAATATTGATAATTTTTACCTCAATAGCTTCGTGCTTTCTGATATTCATTATCCCCTTTACATAAACCAGATGATTATCTGAAAGTTTATCGAGCATAGATGGTTTCGAATTTTATTTTGATTGGAGCTATTTGTATTTTGCAAATATCTCATTTCAAGGGCGTCCACTCTTTTCGTTTAATATTATATGTCGTTCACTATTAATCTGGACATCTTATTAATATTTTACTCTTCTATGTCAATGCCTCTATGCCGACCCATCCAGATAGAGTATATACCTAGCTATAATGGAGCTATACACTCGTGTTGACGCAATACATATTTTTTGGATGCTGGCTCAGAAATCATGAGATACTCTCCATACAACCTACACACCTATAATTATTGTTACTTGCCTCACATTCTACAACATAAATAAATTTTAAATATCACTTTTAATGTTACTGACGCATTGTAATTTCCCACACGAATGTTTCTTCATTTTGATAATTACGATTAGTTAGATCAGAGTAAACAAAGCTGACTAAATAATAATACCTACACTTTGCTTTAACTCGCAACTAGGTAAGCTATGAACACAGTTCTAATGAAAAAATCGAGCGAATCGCTAATACTTGTCTTAGAAAATTATCCTAAAAAATTAGCAATGACTATACCTAAATTTTAAATATATAATAATAACTAAATTTTGGCACGGGTCAATTAATATTGGTCCGTACCGAGATATTCCGAATTATAATTTTCCCGTAGCCATTAATTATAATTATAACTGAGGTATAATATAAGATAGTCTAAAAGTACGCTTTAACTAGACCACTGGCCTAAATTTCAACTACAAATTACCTGCTCAACGAGCAAATATCAGTCGTTCCTTTCTTTCGCACAAACGACCTCAGTTTAGAAAACGATCGTTTATTTTATTCTGATGATTTTTTAAAGACTGAAAAATTTTCATCATCCCTTAAACACATCCTTTCAAAATTTGCTGACATTTCATTTTTCATAGAACAAATGGAAATTAAGCATTTATCGCTATTTTGATGGACTACACTATAACACAAGATGGACTACCCTGTAACACAGTTGCACAAAATTCCGAGTTACCCGCATCGATATTGTTCAGTAAGTAAGTTACAGACGGTGACAGTCAAAAATCATTCCTTTTTTTTCTTAACACTAATGTAATTGAATGTAATGAATGAAACGCCCATTAAATGTTCCTCGAAATTTACGCTTAAAACCAATCAACTTTCAGTTACATCGCTTTATTAAAACGTACTTTATGCGATTAATATTCTAAGAAACATGTTTTGGAAGCACCCGTTATGGGATCAATGGGATATGTTTTTATGGCGATCTTTTCTCTCAATAGGTATTACTTATTAATATTTTCATTACTATCTTATTCAAATGTTACGAAAAAAGAGAAAAATGGCAAACAAATATCGATAATATTTACCGGGTAAAAATTTATACAAACAAGTGTTTATATAAACATATTATCCTCTGCCAAAAAATGTCATGTGGTAAATTATAGTTTGCAATCCATTAATAAAGCGTTTAAAATTCACAAGTACCTTTTACTGAGATATTAAACAATGGTATATAGAGTCTATTTATTGAGGGAGGAGTCTATTTATTGAGGGAGCTTTACCAACTAATTGCACAAGGTTAAACAAAAGCTAGTTGTATCATGTAAAAGAGCAAAAAGCTAGTTGTATCAGTTAGTTGTAGCAGTTGTATCATGATAATATTCATGGTAGTTTTTACGACTTTGTGATATTTGTTTGGGCAAAGTTTTTCACGAGATCTCATATCGCGGAAAAATATTGTACACTTTTTACAAATATAGTTTTTTACCTTTTATGCTTTCTGAATAGTGTAATGAATTGTTTCGAATAGAAACCAAACATTCAATTCAAAACAATTTTAACGTTTGGTTATTTATGTTATATATCTAAAGCGGCAATATTTTTTAGTTTGGTTATTTATGTTATATATCTAAAGCGGCAATATTTTTTTAGTTTGGCTATTTATGTTATATATCTAAAGCGGCAATATTATTTTAGTTTGGTTATTTATGTTATATATCTAAAGCGCCAATATTTTTTTAGTTTGGTTATTTATGTTATACATCTAAAGCGGCAATATTTTTTTAGTTTGGTTATTTATGTTATATATCTAAAGCGGCAATATCGAAAGCTGCCCTTATATAAAATGATTTCGTCATTTTATTTTTGTGCAAAACACTGCTAGCACAATTTCATAATAATACCTTTATAACTTTGAAACATATCAAAAATACGTAGGATACACAATCAAAATTAAATTCTCTTCTTAGTTTCTAACTTAATCTACACTACATACATATATTTCATAACAATTGTTATTGAACCGTCTAAGTAAGTATAAATGATATTTTTAAGGTCTTCAATATTATAAATACCACATTTAGATACAGAAAATAACATTAGAACAGTATCAGCGAAAAAAGAATTAACATCAAAAATACTGAAAAGATTTACTTACTTGCGTTATTGAAATATTCAAATCAATAACCAAAAAAACAACTACAATGTTATTAAACTTAGCTTAATAATGCACTTCTCAATTTAAATTCTATCACACTTATATTCAAGGAAGTCTTGTAATATCGTCCACATAGGCCCCTCTGAAACTGTCAACAAAATTTCCAACACACGTCTGTCAGTAATCAAATAAAAACTATTCACGAAAACTGACACAAAAAGTATGAATTGTTATAACTGAAAAAACTTTCACTGAGCGCGAACGCGTTAAGAAGAAAATCGCGACTTTCCCAAGCCAGGAACGCGGCTGAGGATAGGGACGGTCTGTGCGAAACTGCGCTGTGGCAACGGTTTTCCAGCGAGGAAAATGTCGACCTTTCTATGTATCTACAGGTGGCTCCTATATACTCATGTCGCCTTTACTCCTATTAATGACTTTTCTGGATAATCGCTGTTTCCGCGCGGAGCTATTCGTTTTTCTTTTATCCTATTTTAGAATTATTAATCAAGTCTATTGTGAATTTATAGTAATGTATGTCATTGTGCCAATTATCTACACCGTGTATTATGTAGAAACTTATCAGAGTGTGCTTGTAGTGAGTAAAGAGTAGATACAAAAACAGAATATCACATCGTAATCCGAAGTTATACACTTTTGTGCTAGTACTTATTTGTTTTTGTTTCATTGGGAGATGAAAGACTCATACCGCACTTTACGTATTCATGATTGAACACGAATAGTAATCTTAATGTTTAGGTATGCATTAGTACGTACATGTATATTTGTGTATTTAAGTCTTTTTTCCTATATTTGCGAATATATTTACTTTTTCTCGGATAAACTCATTGGCATTTAGACATATAGGCAGCAATTCTCGCAGTATATAAGTCGACAAAACTAACTGGACAATTTTACTAGCTCGACGACATTCAGCGTTTTTCTATATTCTATTGAGTACTCTTACACATAATTGTACACGAAGCGGTAAATTTAAGCAGAAATAGAGAAAAACTGTTAAATACTTACAACTGTGTTGGTTTCAAGAAATTAGAAACTTTCCGTGACAATGATTAAGATTGATTAATTTGAATATTTCTTACCACTTTTGGCCCTCGTGAGTTTTCGAGTTTCTATATTTTACGCTCCCTGAAGTTCTTAGAAAATTCTACCCTGTAGGAGGAATATAATTATTTATTATATAGTTTGAACGACTTATAATTTTGTAGATTGTTTTACCAGCACAGCATATCAGTTTTATAATTCCAAACACAATTTCTTCGTCTTTGTAGCATAAGTACAGCATGGTCCAAAAGGTATTGGAGTTCTATCTCTGCCGACGTATCAGTTATTGTTATCTTTTCAAGCGGAATACAACATTTATTGTTTCCTTTCAACAGCTTTCGTCTACCTAGTTTAATGTCAAAGCACTGATAATTTACCAAATATGAACAGTGCTATTATTTCATCAGGTGAAAAAGCTTTTGTATTTTGAAGTTGTTAAGCAGAGTACAACTTTCTTGTAGTACATAGACCAGTGCTTTTTGAGGATACCAGTGCTATCTCTTGATTGATGTTTACAGCATATCTTTTTCGATACTTGCGAGTACAAACTTCTTCTACCAAAGTTAAAGCTTCAGTATTAAGCTAGCGTTTAAAAGATTTTGCATTTTTCTTGGTTTACTCCAATAATTAGATGACAAGAAGTCTTTGTGAGAGCGCTTTGATTTTTTTTTATTTGCAGAAATTGCATTTCAATCAAAATCTCCAACCAGGCTGACAACTTTATCACCTTCCCCAACCAGCTTCTGTGTTGATATTAAATATGAATGTCTTCTGATTTTTAGCCAACCATCTTGTGCGGAATGATTTATTAATGTTTTTAATAAATGGCTTCAATTGGTCACTTAACACTATAATAAATATAATATTCAGTTAATATAAAATAACCACCATATCAATGAATTGATATGGTGCTTATTTTACATTTTTCGCCATAATTGGGACAGCTCATTTTTTGTGATAATAGAAGGGCCGTCAGAAAAATTTTAAAAATGATATCGCAAAAATTTTCATTATATTTATAATTGGAGCTGTAGATTCTGTAAAATATTGTTGATTTACTACTTATGACTCTGTTATTCATTTATTTTTCAATTTAGAATTTATTACATGTTTTAAAAATTACACACAAGCTAGAATTAAAAGGAATATATACATATCCTCATGGTAGCAAACATAAAAAAATTTCTCAACGTTTAATATTCCAAAAACTATAAAACACACCTAACTGTTAACATAAGTCTTCTATGGCAGAGGAAATAACATAATGATACTTATCTTTCACCTCACAACAACGCCTACAACCTCTTAATATAACTGTTTTCACACCCTCCAAAGCTCCGTATAAAGCTAGCATAAATGACTGAATGCTTTCATGCCCCAGCAAACAGTAACGATTTATAATGTGGCTCAATTTTCGTAAGATACTTTCTTGGCTGCTTTTAATACGAATAATGAGATGCCTGGTTTCAAAAACACCGGGATAAAGAAAAATGTTGCCGTCTTTCAATATAGACCGACCGCAGTGGCCTCAGAATATCACGGATTCAGTCGGTATTTTTAGTAAAGTAAGTGCCGATAATGAGGATCTTATGGGTAATTTCAAGACAAATCTAGTACAAACGTAGAGAAATTCAGATCTTTCAATACTGTTGAGCCACAGACTGCATCTATTAATACTGATGTGCTAGAAGCTGGAACTTCTATTTCAAATGCGCCGCAGCCTAGATCTTTCAATACTGAAGTGATTCATTTTTTCAACTTTAAATCCATCTCACATTTCAATAAATACATCCGGAACAAATTAGATCATATTCTAAAGCATCAGCTTGAAAAGCTGTAGGCAAGCAACGCAAAGGCAAACCAAGATAGATATAACCAAAATCCCAAAAAAAGAAAGATTATTTTTCAAAAACATGATAGGTGTTTAAAACATAAAACACCCAGAGCTAACAAAGAAAGTCTAAAACATGTAAAGTAAATTTTCAAAGATAATTTCGTAACCAAAGAAACAAATCTAGTCTGATATAACATGAAGGGTAGAAAAAAATTTACAAAAATGTCAAAGCTTCTTGAAAGAGAAAGGCTGCACCAAAATTAACAATCACAATCGGCAATAATTCCTTATCATAGTCGGATTCTGGCTCAATAGATTATATTTCTGACATCGAAGTGTTCACTATAAGACTAAGATACGGCAACCAGCCAAAAATAGTGATGAACAATGTAACGTCTGTAAGAAAAAAATATTCAGAAAGTTTTGAATACTGGTATCTATGCAAAATTGTCAACGAATGTGCCTATGAAACTTATGATGTTGAAACTTTTTTCCACACTATGCCACTAAGATTCATATCTATGTCGATTATTTTTGAGCAAATATTCAGTTAACCAAAATAGAATAAGACTATTTTTATAGTACTTTTACTAGATTCTTACTTGAATGTTACTTCTTTGTTGATGGTTACAGTTCACCAAAATAGGTTCAACAAGACTAATAAAACTAATGTTACTTAAAATTTTACTCTTATTAAGAAAATTGATTTCATATTGAATTATCTTTAGGAAAAGAAACGTTAGACTATTAATTTCCAATTAGATTCAAAATTATCCTTTTGGAGTATAGATATTGAACAGTATATGGAATTATCTACACGTTCACGTACTTATTAATATTCAGTACGTGTACTGTAAAAACAATATGATTTCCCTTGTTACTACACACTGCCCCTTTCATAACTTATTGTGTCCATTTCAATAAAGTTTATTGATGCAAAGGACAAAATGCACTTTTGAAATCTGTAAGAATGTACAATAAATAATACAGAAAGGTTTATTATTCTACTTTACTTTACTTTAATTCCGTTCGTAACCCTTTAATCTGTTACCTCTTTTATTTAATAGAATCTTCGAAACAAAAATGTCCCCTTCGTGCCACCTCACCCTAATTTCCTCAAAATTTTCTGTCCCTTTTGTTACTATAAAACCAATCAACTAGTTGGCACACGTGATTTTGGTATAAGTTTTCTACAGTCTATTTAACGTATATATTTTAATAAGTGCTCTTCACATACTTTATAACAAAATGTCTTTCGCTATGTACATACGTTAAATAGTGTTTTAAAATTTATTTCTTGGTTAGTAATTAAATTTGGTTCTTGTTAGGACGATAATTAGTTTATTTGTTTTAGCTTAGTTGCAATAATTTAATTCAAGTCAAATGGCATTCAATAATATATATATATATATATATATATATATATATATATATATATATATATATATATATATATATTAATTACATATTACTGGAAACGATACATAATTTGTCACACAATGTGAATCACTACTTTGCAGTAATAGTGATTCGCTTTGTAAATTGAGCTATTATGTACTTAAATGTCATTCGTGACCGTTCAAGAAAGGACTCAGCGTCTAATGTCACCGAAAGTCACTTTCAACTTTCGACCGATCGGTTAGTAATAGCTTTATTAGCAACCGTATTATACAGCATATTTAAGACGATTTCTATTTTGATGCTGTACTTTGATACTAACCAAGTACTTGATTAAAATTATTTGTTAATAAGTCGAAGGCAACTGTTTTGTGTATGTAAATTATTCCTTTGTTACCTTGAAACATTTATTTGCCAAATTCCAAAACCAGACTCTTGTTATAAATTGATCGATGAAATATCATGAAGATTCCATAAGCATTGAAGATCGCGGGTTCTTAGTGACTATACTCAGTTTTCAGTTCATAGTCATTTTAATCAATCTTGCGTCTGAATAAGGTCTTACTTAGTTCGATCACACTATATATGCGAAACAGAACAAAAAATTTCCCCAATTATAGTCAATAGCCTATTAACGTAATCCAATATTTAATTCTTCGTCTTACTATGTTATTCCCCACAATAATAATATATAAGAAAAAATAATATATGGAATAAAATATAAGAAAATAACAAAAAAAGATACTCATTATTTTAAATGATGGAATAGTTCAAAGAATAATTAAGCATACAAAACAAAGACACCGTTTCATCGGAAATGTACTCTCATCAGCTTCAAAATAATTATGCTAGATGTGATGAATTTACCGAAACTTATTAGATACTTTTTTTTACAAGCTTTATAATTGTTTAATAAATTCCTTAATAATAATAATCAAAACTATCCATTAATTATGTATGAAAATTTTTAATTTACGCACATCCATTAAAACATGGCCGTGTACTTACATTAATTACTTAATTAATACAATAACATTTCCTTTATTCCAGTTACTCAGATAGATTTTTTATTTTCTCACCTTCATCATCAGTATGTTAAATCAGTTCATAAGGATAAATTTGTGTGAATATTTATTTAATTAATTTGCTAAAAGGACGTGACGCGAATACACAAAATCGCGAAAACCCAGTCGGCCAACAATAAGGGTTTAAAAAAAAAAAAAAAATATATATATATATATATATATATAAATAAATAAAACTAAATTTCTGTATGTGTGTATATTCTGTAAAAGTTCGTATCATTTTCAACCGAATTCCCTCAAACTTTCCACACTTACTTTCTGCTCCCAGGCAACAAATCTTAAGAGGTGACTCTCCCCTTCCCACCCCGGAGGTAACTTCGTACGGCGAGGCGGAAGTCGGAACGGAAAGATCGGACAACACTGGTACTTAACTAGTTTAAAATAAAGGTGAATATGAATATAACATGAGTAATAAAGCATTTATTAAAAAGTTTGAACGAATTGTTGTTAAATAAGTTGTCGCAAAATTCACCACCTTGTTTAAATAAGTAGATGATTGGAGAAGGCAAAACTATCTGTGAAGATTGTGAGACACCCCATACGACTATAGCGAATCGAAACAATGTGCTAAATGTACCAACAAAGCGAAAGCAATAAGTGAACATAAGGCGTGGATTTACGTTATCTGAACCAATAACAGAATGTTGACAATGACCGTCCTTTTACATATCGCACCTTCGAAATGAAATAGATCTAACTCTAAAAATAGGGAACCAAGTTATTGTATTAAAACTATCTAGGAAAGCATTTCACGTAACCTATAAAAGATAAAACTAACCTGTAAAAGTTGAACTATGTAGTTGCATACATACCTTTATCGCTAACACTGACGACTTCTCGCGGCAATTTTTTACTGAATACGCTGTATGTTACAACTTTAAACGCTGCTGTTCAATATAAGGTTTTTGAGTTGATTCGATTTCGCTCTAAAGTTTCTTATTTAATTGTACTACCTACCAAAACTTGTCCAATCATCTGAACCAGTTTCCTTTTTATTTATTTGATTCGTGTGGACTGACAATATGTTTTATAGGGTTCCGTGTCAGTTGTTCGTCCCTGTGTATGCCACACCACTCTAACTTGTAATCAATAAATGTTATATACATAAAATTTGTTTATATTTTGTAAAATGTTACCAAAGCAAGAACCGATTTCAAATTGGGCAGAAACTTTGAAGAATCTTTAGTATATGCAAATGACAACAGAATAACTCTGTTGTATACGTGCACGTATACTTCGTTGGAGATTGTTTTTAGAAAAGTTCTATATGGTAAAATGCATACTGTATACAGACAATATGTATACATAACGAAAAATAATAATTAGTATTTTTAAATTGTTTAAATAGAACTCCTACACTCATACATCTAAACTCTTTTAGGACGTAGGTGTATCAAAACTATCTCTGTTACCCGAATTTAGTAGGGTTTGATTCGCTAATGGAGTTATCAGTTTAGTAAAAATCGACATCCCTTTTTTATTTTCATACAATAAATTCTAATGAGTCCGCCGTTCTTTCTCTAAAACGCAACTAAGAGATTCTTAAAGATTTGTGCGTATTAAAACTGTAAAAAAGGTGCCTGGTTCAGTAGAATATTTAGAAGTTAAGAAAATTTTACCCTACGTTGAAATAAAAACGAACATCTTTACTAATTTATTTCACAGTATCTACTTTGAAAGGATGTGCGTTAGTTCGTTTGATTATTTAGTTCTACCAGCTACCCATATGCATTTTATCGTATCGACGACGCGTTCCTTCAGTTTTTAGGATTTCGGAACCAACGGCGAAACCGGAACGCGTGTCATTTCTTCATGCCCATCTCTCTGTCCGTATGTCAGAATGTCATAGCTCTTTCATTTTAAAACTGAACTAAAACTAAAATTTTATAGGAATACGTACTTCAATCACGTAAATACATAGGAAGAAAGAAAAATTAAAAATATTTTTTCGTTAATTTAATAGAAAATGTCTTGTATATTACAAGACATTTTCTACGTAGCACTTCCTTCGCGAGATAAATAGTAGTCATTAGTGTGTGTCTCTACCTTTTGACTTTTTAACTGGATATTTAAAAAAATCTGAAAAAAGGGAAAACGTCATTTAGTAAGTATTTGAAAGCAAATTAATGGTTGCTTTAATAAATTAAAGATATATTTGGCAACTAACATATTTGACTTATGTCTTTGAATAAGATATTTGACTTATGTCTTTGAATGATATAATAGCCAGTGTGTTATTATGTACGTACTTAAAAATTATGTCAATATTTATAAATACTTCAATACAATTACGATAAACAACTAAATCTTTAATCTTTGTAGATTTCTAAGTGCATACATAACCTTGTATACACTTACTCGTGTATATATTTCTATAGTAATATATATACCTAAGTGTATATAGATTGTGCAAATTCTACTTCGCATAATACTCTCGACATTTCTCAACACTGCAACCATATTGAGACATCTATCAATTTCATTAGCACAAAAAAAGAATTAATTCTAAACTTTATCTATAATTCATCTAAACCATATTCGGAGAAAAAATACATAATATTAAAAATACCATCAATATAATATGACGTAGGCATCATAGGCTGCTTTATTGCAACATAATTTTCCTAGTTACTTATCTACGTTTTATCCTAACAAACTTCCACAATATAACCTCATTTAATGCTTTCTATGAGATCCAGTGATCTATTAATGTTAAGGGTATCCGCTTCGCATCTTTTACGTTCACATCTCACCAAGATCCGCTCACTCCTTTTACGTATCATTTAGTACTAAGATATACCTAACAAATTTGAGATATTCATTTGTTATACACAAATTGAATGCAATTTGATAAATACCATTTTAGATACTAAACCGATGGTCAGTCTTCCATAAAGACCAGATAGATATTTCAAAGAATTTTGAAAAAATTTAAGTTTTTAGATAAAGCTTCTACCATTGTAAGGGTCATTTGACTTTTAGAAATATACCTCATGTATCTATTGGGGAATAATATGCATAAAATAAGGGTGATAGCAACCGTATCTTCTTCTTCGAATTACGTTACGATTACAAGCAACTTCAATTCAATTATAATTTTACTTAATTTGTAATTTAAATTTAAACCTTAACTTCTAATGTACTCACATTACGAAATACAAGTCGTATTTATAATATAAAATTTTGCGTTTGTTACGTTGGCCAGCAACACTGGCACCGACTTCAAAAATAAGTAACTTAGTTATTTATTGTGAATAAGTAGGTATCTATTTTGAGTTAATTATTTTTCTTTTTTTGAAGTCGGTTTTTTTGTTCAAAATAGTTTAGTTGGCAATTTTTAGTGGCTAATAGTTTTAATCAACGTACTTTACCTAACATTTAATTATTTTCTTTCTTAGAATATTGTGTAATTATTAAAAATCGCGGGCAAAAGCTAGTATATAATAATAATATAAAGCTAGTATATTTCTTCTTTGTCTAAAGTTGGTTATCAACAATTGTGGTACAACATCGGTAGTAGCTGCAAATGGTTAGTTGTTAACCGTTGAGGAGTTCCATTCTCTACATCGAAAGGCCATCGTCAGACCTTGCAAAATAATAATTACCGGTAGAAAATATCTTAAATCAGTTTGATTTCATATCATACGTTAAAGAGTTCCATTGTCCATCTCCAGAACTTATGATTAAACCCTGATCTGCTCACCAGCGAATTTATTTTGCAAAGTAACGACTACCAGTAGTAAATATCTTGAATCCCGGTTATTTATTTAATGATTTCTATAAGCTTAGAAAACTAAGTATACAGTGACAAACTTATTGCTACAAGAGCAATCTCTTACAGCCAACCACAATGAATTTGATGAGAACATTAAGTTCTGTGGTAGACTGTGATTTTTAAACATTAATTAATTCTGCTTAAAAAAATAAAATATTTAATATTATGTGGTAAAAAAATAATATTAATTAAAAACCAGAGCAAAACGACACTTTAGGAGTAGGGAAGGACAAGGATGTGTTATAATGGAAGGTTTTAAGATCTTCCAAATTATGATAGATAAAGTATTTTCAGACGACTTTTGAACGCAGACAACGAGGGCGCAACTTGTATATCTGTAGTCAGTTCATTCCGCAGTCGAGTAGAATGTACGGTGAAGGATTCGCCAAAATCCCGCTCTATGTCGAGGGACTACGAGGGTGTACTTATTTTTGGATCGTAGTTCGAGGTCGTGGGATGACAGGTATAGGAATCTAGATTTAAGGTATATTGATGTAACAGGATTATTGAGGATATTATATACTAAGTTACGTTGTTCTACT
Source organism: Druceiella hillmani (assembly GCA_039881145.1). Taxonomy (NCBI): domain Eukaryota; kingdom Metazoa; phylum Arthropoda; class Insecta; order Lepidoptera; family Hepialidae; genus Druceiella; species Druceiella hillmani. Next base: position 26,110,337 of record JAYKKI010000011.1, on the reverse strand, counting down.
AAGTAGTTCTATTGTTCATCTCCAGACCTCATTATCAGACCCTAACATGATTGATGGTGAGTCACTTTATGCTACATGATTTTATGCTACATGACATGGTAGTCATTTTGCAAAGTAACAGTTACTAGTAGCAAATATCTTGAATCACTGGTGATTTACTACCATCCGTTAAGGAGTTTCATTTTTTATTTTCGGATCTCATCACCATATTTATATGGAACCACCTCGATAGTATACACTTTCAATAAAAGTATAGAATCATAAAAATCGGCCCAGAAATCGTGAAGAAATGAGTCTATATTCATCCAAAAAAAATACGCGTCGAACATATAACCTCCTCCTTTTTTGAGGTCGGTTCAAAATTGTAACTCTGTATAAGGACCCTCAAAAGTTGACCATAAAAATACGAGTAAAGGTTAAAAAATGTATATAGAAATAATATAATAAAATTCAAACATGCGTTAATTCTTTTCTATTTCAACGAGCAGTTAATTTAGTTAAAATTGCTATTAACAATTAACCCTCAGTAATAAAACGTTTAGGTGAGAAATCTTTATATTATAAGTTTATTGCGATTATGAATAAATTACTCACAAATTTATCATAGAGAAAATAGTTCCAGTTATTAATGTATTTCAACGGTAATGTGGAAGGAATAATTATTCTAATAATAATATTCAATATATTCCTATTTTGGTAGCGACAAACGAAAAAAATTAACAAAAAATTATTTGAAGTAATACTTATAACCAATTTAACCACACTACGATTATTACTAATACTTTAATTACTATAATTATTATTATTAACATCACTGTAGTAAATACTGTAAATGTAATTAAATATGGAAGCTATTTATAATAAAAATTAAACCTCAATGTTATTTTAGGGTATTAGTCCAAAAAATTACATTTTTAACTTACAAAAATAATGAATGACGCCATTTATACTTAATTCAAATAACAGACAGTTTGAATTTTAATATCGCATTATGTATATACTTATGTATGTAAACTAACCGACAAATGGCGTCACTGTAGCATAATAAATAAGTGGAACGCTATGATACTACCCCTCCTCATTCAATATATATGACAAGAGAATTTGGTCTTTAATAATGAACTACAATGACCTACAGTGCATTTCTACGAACGTATATAAGCTCGTGCAAACTGATATTTAAATCGAACTGTAATTTTGAACTTCAATATTCTCCCTTTGGAAGCTTTTCTTTACAACATTCAATGTAAATCCTTACAAAAGGGGTCAGCCGACGTAACTCGGCTTGTATGTTCCCAGCGGCATAGACCACACTTCACCTGCGCTTCACATAACACGAAATTGCAGTGTTTGGTTTATTTTTTAATATCGATAAAATATTCTACAATCTAATATTATAATTAAAAGTTATTGCTAGGAGGTATATACAAAGTGGAGACATATAAAAAATATACATACCCACAAACTTGCATTAAGTTTTACATAGCTATGTAAAATGTTTATTAATTTAAAATAGTAAATTCCATTATTGGTAATATATTTGGAAATAATTGTTATTAAATTTAATTTTGGTACTAAAGTAATAGAAAAAGCAAACAAGGATTCGCAGACATTTGATTGTTCACAATCGCCTTAAAGTTTGGCCGACTAACAACGAGTGCCTACCTTGGATTATGTATAACACATGGACAAGGAAACAAAAGTTGGCTTATTCGAAATTCACATTTAATAACAGCTTCTCCACATGAATACTGTTTGAATCGATTCTTTATGAACTCTCTTAACAGAGTTTATCGGCTTTTAAAACTTTTTGATTATGTGGAATAAATCTAACAGTAATTATTTTGGCCAAAATTTCATTTTCCATCCCAAATCCATAAATATTTATTAAAAACATACCTAAACCAGAAAAGGTGAAAATTAACAATAAATTAAGACTATTTAGCATATGTTGATTAAGAAAGAAGATCTAAAGATATAACTGATAAAGGTATATTTTAGGCTCATTACACTTTCCAATAATTTATTAAATCACAGACAGAAGCTACTTCCACGAAAATGACAATTCTTTTAAAGATGATGAGTATTGTACGAATAGCTATATAGAAGATAAATAAAAAGTATGAAAAGACCATATAAAACTTACAAAAATAACTCGTTAATTACGAGTAGAACTCACACTATGACGCTTTCGTACACAATTGGGCACTTGTAAACATTTAAGGGTACACTATTATTTCTCACGATTAAATGAAACTACGTGATATAGTATTATTTCTACTTTGTTTAATTTCTTTACCACGACCTAGGTTTCGTTGTATTACAACATCTTCAGGTGGGCTATTAGCAAAGATCTTTGCTAATAGGTCGTGGTAAAGAAATTAAACAAAGTAGAAATAATACTACATCACGTAGTTTCATTTAATAGTGAACAATTAATTTCTACAAAATTAACGCCAAATATATTCACTATTATTTCTATTAAACTGTTTACAAATATTAATTTTTCACGACGTGAATATATTGCCTTCTATATTTTTCACAGACATTAAAACATGGTGCATATTTAAATAACATTATTTCTTCGCCATGTAAATATATAAATATATTACCTGGTCTATCTTTAAAGATAAATATACATTTTAAATTACAAAGTTATTTTTGCAATTGATTTAAGTTACTTATATGGAGTTCCTATGAACTTTCACAGACCAATCTACATTTCATAAGCAGGTCAACTATTACTCGTAAACTAGTAGAGGCTGCCTAAGTGTGATATATATTTTTTATTTTGGCTATGTACTACTGTATTGTTATGTGCCTGTGAATACTTTTCAGACATTCTAAAACTCTGACTCTGACTGTGTGGTGGTGACTGGTGACTCTGACTAAAATGACCACTTGTAATATTACTTAACCTGTATCGAAAAAGTGTCATGACATACCCCAAATATTTTTGAAAGACTTGTTTAATGACACCTTACACTATGGGTTATGTGAAAAAAAAATATTTCCAATTCACGCGTAAGGCGTGATACCCTCAAAACTTGATTTTTAAATATTTTTATTATGATTTTACAGGTATTATAAATGTATAACCGTGATAAAATGTATAACGTAACTAAATTTTAACTTCGTGGGAGTAATAGGTTGCAAACAAATTGACTGTGATATGTGGACGAATAAACCGACAGACATACAAGACGACAGAACCCTAAAAACACTAGAAATGTCATCTTTTTATACAGATGTCATAAACATAAAAAGGTTACTTGTCGTAATATAACTTTTCCGTTTTCATTCCAGTTTCTAAATACTTTCATTGGTGCTCGTACCATTCAAATAATATTATAATCGAAGGTATTGCAACTTTAAGAAAATTAGCTTTTTCCTAATGGCATTCAGGATTAAAAATATATCACCACAGAAATACGACTAGCTAACTCTTTTTCATATTTTGATTTTGATAAATCTTGACGCTATGGAACCTAAAAGAGACCGGTAAAAGTCTAAATAATGCCATGCTGTTAAAGGATGAAAATGATACTTTTATATAGAAGCAATTTAAAAACTTTTATTCAAATCGTCAATCAAACAAATAAGAAATGTTGCATTTTCATGAAGAGTGACGTTGCATAAATAAAATTGTAACAGAGTAAATTCTGTACATGGAAAATATTATAAAAAGGGGATTTAGCGTATAGAATGATAATAAAAGCCATAAAATCTTTTTTTTAGAATTTTTATCTGTCTGTATGTTATTTTGTGAGTCACTCACACAAAATCTACTAAACGGATTTCTATGAAATTTGGTATGGTAATTGTTTATAACCAACAGCAACATACGAGAGAAAAAAAAGTCTTCTTCCGAATTTCACGCGGTGAAACTCTGGGGCACAGCTAATTATTCAAAATAGTTTTTAAATGCTTTTTCTACAAAACTCTTTGCTAAACAAAGTGGGAATGTGTACTATTGTATTCTTTATACTAAGATGAAACATACCAATCCATGAATTTTGATATGCCTGGTTAGCTAAAATCCCCGAGAGAGGCAAAGGACAATTCAAAAAAGCGAAGATTACATAAAGTTACACAATATACAAAATGAAGATCACTGTCGGTTATTTTTATCAATATATTGAAAGTAAGAAAATGTTAGTTGATAATAAAGAAAAAGTAATCGTAATGGAACCGAACATTGCAGGCTATTCCTATTGGTCCATAAATTGTGTCTGTTGTTTTTAGTTATAATTGGAAATTATTTCCAGGCAAAAAACTGAATGTTTACTTGCCATTTACTGCTGAATCATTGTTATGTTATAACAGACATGAAGAATTTAAATCAGTTGTTATAAAAAAACAATCTTTTTTTAGAACTCGGTCAAAGGCCAAATTTATTTGAAATTTGAATTTAAAACTTTAGTAAATTCCACTTCAATAAAAATTCTGTTTAGGTTTGTTAGGTCGAGGTAAATTAATTTGGACAACGCTATGGGTGTACTCAGAAAGCGATCCATATTATTTATCCTTTATGATTGTTGCATACACAGGTGTAGACTATGTTAGCTTTTTATTGTTATTTTTAATTCTCACTGACAATTCTTAATAAATACGCGTTTATGGAGATAACTTTATTTTATATTATTATCACACATTTAATTTGATTTGTACTTTTTTAAAAATGCGTTTAAATTATTGCTTTAAGAAGGAGAAAGTCAATGAACGTAAGTAAAGAAAGATTTTTCTCACATTGTTTGATTTTAATCCAGATCGCTCACATCTCTTTTTTCAGTTTCTTTTTTTTATTATAAAACACTACAACTTTTTCTTTTTAGATATGTACTCAGTTTCGCTGCTCACTTTCATTGTATTATTATAGTACCTAATACATACCCTAAAACTGTTACTTATACTTTCACTAACAACCGTCTTTTCAAAACACACACACATTGAAAATAATTATTACTTTGCCTGTATAATTGTAATAAAATTGGAAATAAGTTGAGACCACCAAACAGATCTTTATAAAGAATTAAAAGGCCTGGATGTATATATATATATATATATATATATATATATATATATATATATATGCAGACAAAGCGTCAAGAAATCGTTCTCGACTTCATAATTTTACAAATATCGACTTAACTTTTATAATCAACATTCTGCTTAAGGTCTTTGATATGTTTGCATTGACTTTGCTTAACTGGATGCTGGGGCTAAATGTCTACCAATTTTGCTGTTCTACTACATTCCAATACGGATATTGCAATTCCAACTTGCAACTTTAAAATCACTATAATTTGATGTTTTGGTGATTCACACTCCATTTGTAGTTTGTTTTTACATATCCTTTCCTCATTTAATTTTTCATCTTATTTGTCAATAACTTTACAATAAAATCTTACAACAACCCACAGTTAGTATATATACATAACGTACATAAGAAAATTAATTACCTCTATATTGCACCATTACTTTTAGAAGGTATCAAGAATGTTAACGTTGCAACTGAAATGTTTAGTAATAAACTCGCGTCATAAGAAAAGATATCTTAAAAAAGTAAATCATAAGTTTATTTATAACCTTGATAAAACTGAACCGGTTAAAGGCAAAGCGATTAAGACATATTAAGTGCGAGTAAAACTCACATTGGAACGATTCAATATACACATACAAACATTGAAACTATTACATAATTGAAGTATTTATAAATGTTAAAATTATTTTTCTTTGTGTAAATATACTGCGAGTATTTTTAAAACTACGATATTTAGAACCATTGCTACAGTTTTCCCATAAACTTCTAGTAAAAGCTATTTTTTTTAATTATCATTATAAAGTTCTATTATTTCGGAGATTGGACGGGGGCATATATTTTACAAATATTTTCATCAATATGTCTAGAACTATATTATGGAATCTTTCGACAGATACATCACACGAAGTCTAAAAATATTCTATTACTTCTTTCTGAAATTTTGATATTAATATTTTTATTATTATTATGCCAATTTTCAAGTTTCAATGTCAACGGTTTCTAAGGAGAACATCTGTAAAAGACGGACGGACACGTAAGGTATATAGAAACAATTCTATTTTTTTCATTTTGAGTTATGGAGGTTCTAAAATTGAATTCTAAATAAAGTGAATTAGACATAAAATTAAAAAAAAGAGCTGGCTCTTCCCTTATTATTATTTTATTAAATAGGTGGACCCAAACTACAGTTTGAGCGATTATTTTAAAACAAAATTACGGTAAATTCGCATATATGTTTTTGCCTGTCTAACGAACAAGTGAAATTTAAATTACATAACCCTAAATATATTAAACCCAAAACTATTTATATTATTGAATAAAATGATAGTTGATAATGTCGAAAATAATACAAATAGTTTCTCCCATTTTTTAAACGAATTAATTTTTCACTATTTTCTATGTAAATTATCCTAAATTAAAAAAAAATCATTTAAAAATTAAACTTATATGCAATAAACTTAAGATTCTGAGCCATTAATTATCTTGATACGAAATAAAAATTCAAGAAAAAATATATCTCTTTATGATGGCTGAACAAAACATTAACATCTGTGTAATTTGGGAAATTGTAATAAATGTCGTCTACTAAAGCAAAATATTTAATAGTATTTACTTATGATGGCTGAACAAAACATTAACATCTGTGTAATTTGGGAAATTGTAATAAATGTCGTCTACTAAAGCAAAGTATTTAATAGTATTTACTTATGATGGCTGAACAAAACATTAACATCTGTGTAATTTGGGAAATTGTAATAAATGTCGTCTACTAAAGCAAAATATTTAATAGTATTTACTTATGATGGCTGAACAAAACATTAACATCTGTGTAATTTGGGAAATTGTAATAAATGTCGTCTACTAAAGCAAAATATTTAATAGTATTTACTTATGATGGCTGAACAAAACATTAACATCTGTGTAATTTGGGAAATTGTAATAAATGTCGTCTACTAAAGCAAAGTATTTAATAGTATTTACTTATGATGGCTGAACAAAACATTAACATCTGTGTAATTTGGGAAATTGTAATAAATGTCGTCTACTAAAGCAAAGTATTTAATAGTATTTACTTATGATGGCTGAACAAAACATTAACATCTGTGTAATTTGGGAAATTGTAATAAATGTCGTCTACTAAAGCAAAGTATTTAATAGTATTTACTCCGTAATAATACGTTGGGGTATTATTTACATGTTCAAAAATTTGACCTTAAAATCTTCCACAATAACTAATCTGACTTTGATCAGAACGCGTTTAGTAATATAGCTACAACACCTATTATTTAAACATGTAGCTTTTAATTTACAAATTATAATTAGATAAATCATACATAAATACTCTTTCAGAGTAATAATTACAAATCATAAAAAAATCGTCTTGTCAAGTAATTGAAACCTATGCCGAAATTGAATCACAAATTTTAATAGGTCTTATTATAATATACTTATCTTACTTAAATGGAGCTTTACAAAGTTTTAGCATACAAAGAAAATAATGCATTGTGCTTAATTTGCGGTCATTGTAAGTGACAAACACATATTTTCATATATGTTGAAATAACTGTTTGTTTTTTATAAAGATCTGTTTGCTGTTTTCAACTTAATTTAAATTTCATAATAAATACACGATAGTACAGGAACATTTTTGTCACCCTCGTGGCATATTAAAAATTAGGTTCTATTCTTGGTATTCGATTACTTCAGTATTACATACGATCTTAATTCGCTTTCGGTTTTCGAAAAAAACTTACTATCTACTGGTCCACTTTCAGAAAAGGCTGCTGAAGCAGGTAATAAATATTTTCCATAATACAGTGAACATTTTTCTAGAAAGTTTTCAGCAGTATCGTGTAACTTAGACAATATTTAATTATAATGTTCTGTGATATTTTTTTTATTTATTTTCAAATATTACCTAATTATATTTTTCGCCATGTCAATATATTGCCTTTCAAATGTGTAAAAATATCTTATTATCTCAAGAACTACGAAATATAGAATCTTCATTATAGTTTTCTCGTTCTAGTAAAGTTAAATTTTCAACCATAGCTGCACAACTATCTTACTTAAAATTACTGGAAAACCTAGTTTTGAAATATATAAAGCTCTCCCTTTAAATTGATAGAACCGAAAGTATTTTAATTATTTTTTTTATACCAAACTTACCTCTTCAAAATCGTTAAACAAATTTATTTCAAATTCTTATTTTTACGAAATATACGAGTTAGTGTATTTTCGTATTAGACGGTTAAACCGCGCGGTAAAGTTAAATTGTAAAAAAACCCTATCGACACATTTAGTAGTGACATGACGTAGTAGCTGCGGCTGCAACGCTGATGTGCGGAATAATTGCGCGGCAAGGTCGCTCTTCTGGCGCACCGTTTTCAATGAGAAACACAGCGCAAGCTGTTATTTCAATTAAGGGTTCCAATGGAGAAACACCATCACTTCTATTACTTTTGATACTTCTTTCTGAATTAATCGGTATCGAATATGGTCGGCACTTGCAAATTGTGCGTACACTCACAACCCTCTCTTAGAGTTTTTTTCCACTAAGCGACTAGCCTCAAGCGACCGCAGCCATAGTGGCTAGTTTTAATAGGGACTGCGTGCACGACTGGTAGCCTGCGACTGTATTCTACAAGTAACATCAACAGCTCATTTTCAAAATACATGTCGAAGAAATAACATGTCGAAGAAATACTTGTTATCAAAAAGAAAACGTAAACATATATTTTGGATACATTTTTTATTAAAAGAACACACTGCGAAAGATTCATTTTATTCGTTCTCTAATGAGTTATGGGAACGTGACACGAATTTTTTCAATTACACATAAATGTTCGTTAATTCCTTTGATAAAGCGTTATAAAAGCTGCGACCACTAATATCGGATACTACAACTCAAATAAGTGGCTGCATACCTCCTGAAGAAAAACTACTGGTTACATTGAGGTAGGTTCAAAAATGTTTTTAAATTATTTATTTTTTTTATAAAAAAACATAAATTTAGCAAATTTTATTAGTATTAAAATTATCCAAATCCAAAATGGTATAAATAAATCAAACATTTCTGAATATTGACTATTGTTACTTTTATTGGAAGAAGATGTTACATTTCCGATTGAATCACTCTCAAGCAAATGCCTCGATGATGTCCGAGTTCTTTGTGGTGTATTATAATTTCTAGTTGCGTAGCCAGAATGGTAATAATTAAAGTTATTCCTCGGAATATCCCAGTCAAAAACACGTGGATAGTTATTATGAATATGCATTTGGATACTGATGAAATAGTAAATCACTGGACTGAGCTCTAGGTATTAATTTTATGATATCAACTTTCGGAATTACTTTCTTGTTATATGGTACTATTTTTAAATCTTCAGTCAATGACATTAAAAACTATATATCTGGGCCACTACTTGCGTTCGAAGCAGGTTCTCTTAATTCCACATTTCTATTCGACACTTCGATTACTAAACTCCTATAGTCTCGTATCTTCTTTTTCTGTAATTTTTTTGCTATCTATTATTTGACTAGGAAAAGAAAACATAGGACGTTTTCTTCAGAGTAATTTCCAGAAATATTACTTTATGTATAATTGGTTTCAGCAATATCTTTCAAAAATAACAATAGATTATAATAAACATAAGTTACTTTATTCGAAGAACTGGACCCACTTGGAATTTTCGCTCAGCCTCAGTTCTCTAAAAAAAATCTCTGATATTTTTAATTCTTTTTTTTACTTATTTACCTGCAACAAAATTACATTATTTAATGAAAGCGTATTTTTTAAATTTAATTTAAAGACATATTTTAATATTTTACTTTATTTTTTTCTTTTTTATAAGGATGTACTACGACAGAACTTCATAATTCATATTGTCTCGGTATAGAGTTATTGTCTTGGATAAAATTGTGCGGCCGTGTAATTGGCGAATTTTAATTGGCCAATAAATGGCGTATATTTCACCGACCATTAAACACAAACCTAGATTTGTCAATAGACATCTTAAAGCTACTTGCCTTTTGTATAATTTCCTACGTGAAAAGCATGGTCATTATGATACCAATGATTTGGTTCATGGATACCCTCCAAACTTGTCTAGCCTTCCAAATAACGGTGGAGGGGCAACAAAGACAGCCACATCCAGTAGAGACTTTTTTGCTGATTACTTTGAAAAAGATGGTAAGTTCGATTGGCATTACAGTATATGTATGAAAGACTTTAAGGTAATGAGATTCTTCTGTATTTATCAAATATTGCGTCATGTTGTCTTGGGCACAAAGCACTTCTTTCATTCACGCCTCACTGAGTACTAGTGACAACAAAATGACGCAGGCCGTTTAGTCGCGCACGGTTAGGCAGACTTTGGTCATCGGCAGTCTAACTATATGTAAGTATTGAGTCGCACGCGGCTGCTAGAGTCGCGTGTTCTTTTGCCGCCGCGCAACTTCAGAGTTGCATCTGCGTCAATTGGTATGGTATATGATTTATTTGAATAAATAGGAACAACGCGCAGCCAGCCGCTCGCGGCTAGTCGCTTAGTGGAAAATAGCTCTACGCCGCTATAATCCGCGGTGCTGTGGTCGTGCGCTCCTGTCGCTGCAATCATTGACGGCTTCATATAAGACATGTATCATACCCATTGACGCGACTTGAGTAGCCTCGCGCGACTTAATATCTACACAAAATTATTGCGCAATGCCCACTGCGCGGCAAGCCGCGCGCGGCCACCGGCGCCATTTTGTTGTCAGTATGTAGCGTGGTGAGATTGAAAGAAGACGCGCTTTGTGAAGACGATATGGCGCCGCAAAATATAAATACGGAAGACTTTAGAAGCAAAATTTAGTCTTTGCCATCAATATGGAACTTGGAGAGTTCAGAAAACTCTGACCGAAACTTGCGGAAGTTGGCTTGGGAGAATTAGTCGCGCGAAACTAGCCAGCAGCATTGCGCAATAATTTTGCGTAGATATTAAGTCGAGCCGCGTGCCCTTTGGCAGACGCGACGACTTACAAATCGCGGCCGCGTCAATGGGTATGGTACATGTCTTATATGAATAAATAGGAATCGCGCACGGCCAGCCACCAGCGACTAGCCGCTTAGTGGAAATAAGGTCTTATATGATTCCCAGTCGAGCGGCTAAGGAACACTACTGCGGTGTTTCTTAGCCGCGCGGCAAAACCGCCTAATGTGAAAGCGCCCTTGGGAGCTCCATTACTACGTGAAACGCGAAGGCGTTTTTAAGAGGAAATAGCAATGAAAAACTGGGTAGGGACGAACGCATGAGCAATGAGTTGAACGCACGATCGATCCTATAAACGTTCCTTTTGATGTGATGTCATTTAAAAAATCCTAAACAAGACATACATATTTAGGGTTCCTTAGACAATTGTGGAAAAACGGAATCCTTACAATTTCGTTATATTCATCTCTCCGTTTGAGTACATCGCAGTGACATTTTAGAGGAATACGTAGATTAAATAGGTCGATACGTGATAACCTATAAAGCACGAGTAGAAGTCGCACTACTTATTGACATTTAAACGTATATATGTAGTATTTCTCTTAAACTATTTACAAATATTATTATTTTTTCACAACGTAAGTTATAACTTTTACAGGCGTTAAAACATGATGCATATTTAAAAAAATATGAGATCTAAGTTAGACGTTATTGTCTTAATACCATCTTTGCGTAGGTTTCTAGGCCTTTTTGAGTTTGAATTGTTTTAGATATAAAAAGTGGAACGTATTTTTTTGTATATTTTTCAGTATATATCTGGACATATTCTACCTTAAATTAAAAAAAACACGTTTAAAACCCCCATTATTAGCCTTTCAAACGATATCCCATGCTATATACGGAAATTTTTTTTTCGAATTCTTCCTTTGCATTCCCTAAGATTTCATATAACATTTTTCAAATGTTACTTACTGAGATATATCCAGGTTAATGTGTTTTATTACTAAGTCAAATTTGAAGTTTCTATTTCAAACACTTTCTGAGAATAATGGCCGTGGAAGACAAACAGCCACGTGAGTAATCTTATAAACATTCCGTTTTTCTTTTTGACTTATAAAACTAGAAAAATAGAGAGCAAAGGGGTTTTTATTTTTTTATTGTGTTCCCAAAATCAAAATTGATGATGAATTGTTTTGAAAAGTCTTAAAATTCAATCGAAATATTGTACATTATTGGTGCCGTATCTCATCCACGAGATACGAATTTCCAAAATGTTAGAAAGCAATTCATTCCTCTGGAAATTTTTAATTATGCATGGCATTCAGTAACCATTACAATGTAAAATTCCTCAATTAATTACATTAATAAGATGAACAGATATAAGCGACCAAGACAAAATTCCTACGACTTCACACATAATTCCTAGAATAACTAGTATGTTTTTTAAAAATAAAGTTAGGTTAGATTTAGAATTTAAGTTTTATATTTAGAATTTACTTACATTTGATATTAGACAGTATTTGAATACACGATGTACTTATCAATACCTTTTGCTTTACGCGTCCCCGCACCACGGCCGCGCCATTTTACTTGAGTACACTTAGCCGATGTCTCCCGACGTTTTGCAAAATTAATGTTACGAGCGCAGCTACCCGAACGAAGCGCACGTTGCTGAACGGACGAACGATATCATCAACATCAAAAACGTAACATTTTCCCGTTTGCTTAATAAGGATTTTCCAGGTGTTTCAACAAAACCATTTTAGACCTTTTCAAATTATTTACTACGAGAAAATCAAAAGCCTGTGGTGTTTGCAGACTTTAGCAAAAATTTATTTTCATTTATTATATGATGGTACTTATCTTCATGTGTAACATGGGTCTTGCTTTTTCTGGGAGTTTTATTTATTTTGGGAGACAATACGCTTGGAAGTTTTCAATGTGGGATCAGTAAAATCACATGCTAGCTAATTATCATTATCCATTATGGGTGCGTTTACAAATTACCCATACCATAATGATTTTTATACATACCTTTCTTTATTCACTTTTATGGTCACCAAATAATTTTTTAATAAAATTTCCAAAATAATTTGACCTATGCCTTAAAACATGTCTACGGAATCCTATTAGTGCCCGTCTAACACACTGTCGTTTATTTTATTCTTCCCTTGTTTTTTAGAGTAATCCAATTTTCATCTAAGTTTTTACAAGTGTGTTAAAAGATCGTTATTTTCTTAATAAAAACGGCAAATCACAAGTAAGAATTTTGTGTTAAAAAATTATTTTAAAAGTTTTTCGATTCGAACGATTTATCTCGATAAATCGTTTTCAACCAAAAAAGAAAAACCTCTTAAATAAAGAAAAAATTGCGATACCAGGTAGTAATAAAATTTTAAACATTTAGAAATATATTACATTTCAATAGAACTATATATGGTAAAAAATATTAATACTGTTTCCCCTGTGTAAATAATGTATTAAGTGTACAACTAATAAACGCGCTACCTGTGCGGATTCCACTTATTTTATTTTCGTTTTCAATACTATCCACAAAAGCATTCAATTGTTTTTCTCTCTTTTCTAATTTAACCTAATCTTTGTGAATACAGCTTTTCTCTAAATTTAATGTAGTCCTTCGTCCCTTATATCAGAATTATCGGAGTAAATCAAATTTATTTCTTTACATTTGTGGAACTAATAGTTGCCTCGGTCATAGGAAAGTACATCTTCGCTATGATTGTACACATATTGAGTGTTGCTTTGCCCATTTTCCTTAAAATTAAGGAAATTCGTGACATAATAGCCCACTAAGTTCTTTAGTGAAATTTCTTAGTATTATTCTCTAAAGTCACTAAGAAATTTTCATATTTTTTTCTTCTTTACTCGTCAAACTCAATTGCTAACCAAACAGTAGATGACATGTATCACGTGTTTCCTTTGAAAAGTTCGTTGAAGGAGAGAAATGGTCTTGCCTGAGCTAAACGAGACTAATAATGAATTAATTTTACAAGAATAAAAATGACAAGCTTAAATATAAATAGTAAAGTGAAAATTAAGTAAGTGGGCTCCTGAAAAGTGTTATTTAAATCTTTAATAAGACAAATGAGCAATATTGTATTTTTTAAAGAAAAGACAGGTTATCTTTCGTAATATTTTTAGTTCATAAAGGCCTTTTCTTCGGAACTCCTTGAACCAGCAAGATGATGATTAGAAGCATTAGATACAATTCTATTTTGGCAACTAGCTTATAATATTCTGGAACTTTTAACCGTTACTGTCTTCATGCATTTTGTGTGTATTTATATGCCGCGTACAGAGGAGTTTAAAAAAGCATATAATTTATTCTCACCTACGTTAGACTATCTTTCATATTCTATAAAGAGCTTACAACTGCTCGATACAACGATACCATAAAAATCTATTCTTTACCTTAAAGAAGAAACCGCATTTCAGAACAAATAGTAACTTTTAAGTTCTCATCGTCTATTATCGTATTAAAACCGTATTGATTTCATTATAATAAGTAGAGATGAGTCAATTACGAACGAACGAATCAGTGGGACCCTATCTTTTAAAATTAACGAATGATCGAATCACGAAATTTTGAATGATTCGGTTTTAACACGCGATTTCATTCATGATTGTTTGATTGAATCGATAGTGTTAAACACTACCGAAGTACCGACACTCATGATCGCGATGGATGATTGTTATTTTGGTTTCAATTTGGTTCACGTGTCATTTTATCTTATTGTTAGGGAACATTTCGTTAAACGGTCGCACCACGTATTGTTGTACAGTTGTGATCGGCATTTATATCAATAATTTGGACGCTGTATGTAAATAAATATTGAATAGGTATTACAAAATATTTTATGTTCGTTAGCGCAGCGGTTTATAAACGAACACATTCATTGTATAAACGAACACATTCATATATTATAATGTTGTATCCGTCTGTATATAGAAATTATTGTTCAATATATAATTAGTTTACAGTAATTCATTTGTCGAAATAATCGCATTCACTTAATTTACCTTGTAATATTTATCATTTATGTATACAATTACACGAAGTGTTTAGTGTTATGTTTAATGGACTTTGGAAAGTTGCTGCTTGATTTTAATATGTTTATGATTATCATATTCGTATCAACAAAATGAGTTTTTATAGCGATACAGCTTGGATTGTTAACCGATGTCCAAACATCTGTAGTTAAACAAATTGCTCCGGATTGTAATAACTTGTTGTTTGCTTGTTCATTGTTGCTAGAATACTGTTATGGAATCAAAGAAATTGAAAGCGTTTTCCTGCCATATCGTAATTGAAATTGAAATGTTTCTACAGGACACTTCGTTTCTTCAGTAAATTCAGCATTTTGTAGCAGTAAACATATGTGAGTAACTAAAATACTAAGGAAAGTTATTGTATGCCAAAATATTTGCAAATAAAAATGAATAAACCGAAAAAAAAAATATCAGACGATTATTCCATCACAATTATTATAAACACCACCCGCAATATTTTTAGTCTTTAAACTTTCTCTCTTTTTAAATAGTGATCATTGTTCACAATTCACGTACATGCATATGCTACACAAGCTGATTAATAACTGAGAGACCGATGAGAAATACAAAAAAATCTTAAATGCGTTTATCTATATTTGAAATAGTAAAAATTATTGACATATTTTAAACATTATCTTTAAAAAGAAACCACGCCATTAAATCATTCTTCTCAAAAATAACAAATCGATTATTGCTATTTCAAAGAACGATAAATATTTATGGTGCAAAAGTGGGCACACGCGTGTTACAAACATATCATATAACCTTTTGAAAGACCTGTCTGCTTACGTAGCAAGAAAAATTTACTGCCCGCTCACCCACTCAGCACATCCTGGTTAAAACGGATACAAAGGACACCTTTCATTAAATTCAAAGAAGTGCCATTGCAAGTTTAAATATCCAAATATCCAGAGACGATTTACTGACCATCTACGTAGAACAAAGCGTTCCGTTCATAAAACTGAAGTATTCTGCATTCCAACTCCACACATCGACATATATAAAAGCCGTCTTTAATAAGCTTACAGCCATTATTATACCAAAATTTGTTAAGTCGACACCTTTAAGCTTCTTAATATATATATATTTATATATATTTATATATATATATATATATATATATATATATATATATATATGTATATGTATATGTATATATATATTTATAATATATGTATATATATATATATATATATATACATGTTAAACATTTTTATTTATTTTTTTTAATTCAAAATACATCGAAACATAATTGGCGCAGTCGGCAGGATATTCGGGAACTAATAAACCGTTATTAATTATCTGGTTCACCAGTTTACCGAAGATTCAACCTATTTCTCTACAAACTAATCAGAATTGGGAAAAGCTGCGACGACCAAAGGACAAACGCATCCCGAGGTACTAATTAAGAAGAAAGGGACTGAGGACATGCACAGGCAGTCACTGTAAGTACGATCTTATTATTTTTCAGTCTCTTGCATCTTTTGTACCTATAAACTTTTAATGAATTGGTGTTAACTTTGTTAAATTTCATTTTGATTTTAAATTAACATATTTAAAAATTGTGTAAATTACGTAGTCTGATCCCATTTCGATCTCGCTTACTTATTATACACACTATTTGAATTCACATATCTCATTAAATTAATACACACAAATATTATTTTTAATCATTAAAATGGATAGTATTAATGTATACAATTGTGCCGAATAAATTGCACAGATATTTGAGAATGTGCGAAGCTATATTACTTGAATATTACGACGATAAAAATCTTAACTCTTTTCAGAATACCGTAGTTCTAAACGGATTGATCGGAAAATTGAAAGACAAAGCGGAGGAAATAATAAATATAAATGGGGCCGAAAGAGATAAAAACTATTTGAATCGTGATTTAGTAAACTTAAAACAAAAAGACTCGTTTTATGAAAGATACATACATCATCTCAATACAATTTTAAACTACATAGAATTACACGAAGTTGATAAAACATTAATCAAATGCAAACGTAGCTTTTTTACAACACAAACACTAAAGACATGTTTAGCGGGACTTAAAGAACCTTTAGGTTCAACCATTCGGGCAATGCGGCCTTCTGATATGGTCACTGTTTTGCAATATAAAAAAGAGGAAGAAAATAGTATATATATAAATATATATATATATATATATATATATATATTATATATCCAAAAACTTAATAACCCAACCCCGCAGACTAAACCTATTTTCGATTCTAAAAAACCTAACAAAAATCCCTTCTTTAGACAACAACCCTATGATATTAATTCATTTAATACCCACAAATTTAATCAAACACGACAGTACCAACATAACACACAATTTCAAAACTTTCAATAACCTAATTTTACACAAAATAGATAAACATAATATGGATCATTTAATAAAAATAAAAATATATTCACAAAAAATCAAAACCAACTAAACATTTCCAAATCAGAACCAATGAGTGGCATTTCATATACCTCTGCAAAAACACTACCATCTAGAAATAATAACACACGATTATATAATCACATTCAAAATGTAGAACCACCCCTTTCTACACATTTAAAAAATTATATATCAACGAAACACAAGAAACGGAACCGAATTATTTATATTATTCAAAGAACCCTTTTCATCGACAACATTTAAGTGAACAACCCTCAGACAAATATTTTAACGAAGAAAATGATAATCAAAATTTTCCATTAGATCCGAATAAACACAACATAAAATAATAGAAATAAATTCTCATATGTAAAGACAATTACCCTATGTACAGATACATAATCCACCCCTTAAATTACTAATCGACACACTTGCTAATCGATCATTCATCTCACCTGAGACAGTAAAAAACATTTTAGTCAATATAGACTGAATTATTAACCATTTACAATCACAAACGTTCATTGCACAACTCAGAATAAATATTCCATAGAAATATCTACTTTTGATGAATTTAACCTTGGCGACTTTTCTATATTTTATACGTACAAATTTCATAATATATTCGACGGCCTAACAGGATTAGAAATGTTAGAAAAATTACAAGCTAAAGTTGATTTGCACAAAAACCTATTAATAACTTCACAAGCCATTAACCTATACACATATTAAATTCTGAACCACAAATTTATTTGAAGTACTTGTACGATCTCACAGTACACAACAAGTTATATTAACAGGTGTTAATACATTTAAATGTGAAATTCACATTCCCGAAACATACATAAATCGATGTTTTATTCCTTCAACTATATCAAATGCATGCCAAGGCTATCCTTAAGTAGAAATAAATAACCCAACGCATAACGACATAATAGTTAGCTTAATAGAACCCTTAAAAACCTTTAACCTTACGAAAAATTTTACCTGTAAGAATTTTGAAGCTTACCATTTTTCAATTCATACAAAATCAAATTATAATAACTATGTTAATATAGACAATTTGATTCGAACGGATTATCTTAATCCGGAAGAAAAAAGTGAACTCATCAAATGATGCGAACAATATAAAAACATATTTTACTACGAAAATTCACCTTTAACTTTTACGAACCAAATTAAACACCGAATTAAAACTCATGACGAGCTACTGATATATAAAAAAACTTACCGTTACCCATTCATACATGAACAAAAAGTTAAATCCCAAATTAATAAAGTGTTAGAACAGAAAATAATGCAACCTCCATGGTCATCCCCTATCTGGATTGCACCAAAGAAAGCGGATGCATCAAATAAAAAAAATTCCAACGATTAATGGATAACCTTCTCAGAGGTTTACAAAATGTTATTTGTTTATTTAGATTATATCGTAGTATTTTCAACATCCCTTCAGGAACACATCATTAATCTCAGAAAAGTATGTCTACGTTTACGGGAATCAAATTTCAAAATTCAGTTAGATAAATCGGAATTTATGATACAAGAAACTGCATATCTCGGGCACGTTATTACTCCTAATGATATCAAGCAACCTAATCAGCAAAACCAACCTCAACCTAATCCAGACAAAATCAAAGCGATTCAAAACCACCCCATACCAAAAACAACAAAAGAAATAAAAGGTTTTCTAGGTCTAATAGGATGTTATAGAAAATTCATCCCCGATTTCGCAAAACTTACAAAACCTCTTACATCGTGTTTAAAAAAAGGTGCTAAGATTGAATTTATCTCTAAATGTACAAATTGTTTTAAACTTTGTCAAGAAATTTTAATTAACGATCCTTTACTTCAATATCCGAATTTCGAAAAGGAATTCAATTTAACAACAGATGCCTCCCACTTCGCGATTGAAGCTGTCCTTTCACAAGGACCCATTAATTCTGATAAACCGATCGCTTACGCCTCTCAAATCCTTAATGACAGTGAACTAAATTATAGTACTGTGGAAAAAGAGTTACTAGCTATAGTTTGGGCTACCAAATATTTTAGACCTTATCTCTTTAGTAGAACATTCAACATTATAACTGATCACAAACCGCTACAATGGCTTATGTCGCTTAAGGAGCCTAACTCTAGACTGGTACGCTGGAGACTTAAAGTAGAGGAGTTCGAATATAAAATAATTTGTAAAAAAGGCAAACAGAACACCAATGCTGATGCACTCTCCCGTATAGAAAATAAATATTAATGATTTAACTACATTTTTGGACATTAATTCTTCAGGCGAAGCGATAGACGATGAAAACATGTCGATTATCGCGAACGCGTATGAAATTCCGCAATTGACTGACCTAGATCTTTTAGATTATCAAGAAGATATAGGCAACGAAACTATTCACACGAATGTAGAGAATCCAATACTAGAAATACCTATTTCCGAAAATCCTTTAAATTTGTTTAATAATCAATTTCAGATTCAACTCGTTTTGCATTCACCAAATAAGTCGAAAATAAAAGACGTATTTCCAAATAAAAAGCGATCAATAGCCCAAATCCGGTTCGATAACATAATTCAATTATTCAAAGGGTACATCTAATCAAATGTTCAATACGGGATTTGGCTATCTGACAAAAAATATATTCCTGATATTGTAACCATATTACAAAATACATTTAAAAACTCATCATATAAATTGACCCTCTACAAATTACAACTCGATGACGTAATCGACATTGAACAACGAAGTGAGATTATTAAAGCTTACCATGAAAGCAAAACAAACCACAAACGGAGCAACAAATAAAAAGGCGCTACTATTCGCCCAACATAACTAAAAGTGTAACTGAACATATAAATAATTGTCAAATATGTCAAATTAATAAATATGAAAGGTACCCCAATAAACAGCAATTACAGTTAGTGCCTATTCCAAAAACACTTTCGAAGTTCTACATATACGTTCACAGTCAAAAGAGAAAAATTCCTTACAGTTATCGACACATATTCCAAATATGCTCAGGCGTATCCGCTGGATAGTTTAACAGCTATAAGTATCGTAAACGCGCTCGGCATATTCATGATTTACCACGGCTTACCCCTATGTCTAACAGCCGACCAGGAAACGGAATTTAAATATTTGCCCATAAAAGAATTTGCCCAACTACACAAAATTAATCTTTACTACATTAATGTTAATAATCCACAGTCGAATGGCTCGATCGAACGATTTCAAACGGCTATGCTAGAAAACATATGTATTTTAGGTCAAGAAAAACTTAGTACACCCACGAACGAACTCATACTTTATGCCATATTTGGCTGTAGCAATTCTTTACATTCCGTAACAAATAAAATACCAATAGAAATAATAAACGGACACTTAGACAATAGAGATCCTCTTGATATCGACATTGAAAACACTTGTTAACAAAATTACATAGAAACACATAAACAATTCACACAAAACCTGTATAATATTTAAGACAAAACCCCGCTATGTAACTCAAAAGGTAATTAAAGATTTAGGCTTAAAATTTATAGGCGAAGCAAACCAACAATTTTATAAAAGAAATGCACGCAGACCCGCGAATAACCCAAAAACTCCCCCCTTAGTTTAGAAACTTTAACAGGCTATATATTTTTATATTACCTTAACCAAGATGAGCAAAAAGAAGATATATTAGCAATTTTTTCAACCATAACTGAGACCGATCACTATATGCTATCAACTTCTAATACCCAATAATTTCAATAGGTTTAAAAATAAATAGCCTGCACGATTTAACAAAGAATGTACAAATTATTCCGCTCTCATTATCATGCATAAAAATGCTATCGCTCTCTCGCTTACACATATTGCCCATCATAGCACCTTATTACTACACAATATTATTAACATAATACAGACAACCAAAATTTTACATTAAGTAAACAAACAAATGATTAGCGATCGAACACAAAATTATTTATTAATCGAAATGAGATCATATTACGTGGCCGACACTATAGTATTTGTCTAGAATTCCCCGTACGTACTCCAGTACTCCTACTATTTCCAGTCTTACAATAATGAACCTATCGCAATTACTCCAAAATCTTTCCTAGCTGTGAATGCAATATCGTACCGATATCTAGAAGATGGCGAGATTCCTGAATACTAACATCAAACAACTATACTCGTATCAAACCACCAAGAGTCTTAGAGAAATATCCAAGTCGAAGTGAAGAAATGTTCTTGCTAGCCTTTTCTGTTTGGCATAAATAAAAGACCAGTATTTCATGAGGGAGGTGTTATGAACATATCATATTACCTTTTGAAGAACCTGTCTGCTTACGTAGCAAGAAAGATTTACTGCCCGTTCACCCACTCAGCACATCTGTTTAAAACGGATACAAAGGACTCCTTTCATTAAATTCAAGGAAGTGACGTTGCAAGTTTAAATATATAAATATCCAGAGACGATTTACTGGCCATCTACGTAGAACAAAGCGTTCCGTTCATAAAACTGAAGTGTTCTGCATTCCAACTCCACACATCGTTAATTATAAAAGCAGTCTTTAATAAGCTTAGAGCCATTATTATACCAAACTTTGTTAAGTCTACACCTTTTATATTTAGCTATTTAATAAATAAATATATATATATATATATATATATATATATATATATATATATATATATATATATATACACATACATGTTGAAAATTTGTATTTATTTTTTTTATTTCAAAATACATCGAAACATAATTCCCGGCACTCAAAATACAAAAAAATAAATATTTATCGACTCGTAAATTAATGGTGACTGGTGACCGACCGCGACATGGCGGTATAATCGACGCCTATAACACGAACTATAGAGTTATGATCGATTCAATCCAATGAACGGCTCACGGCGATCACTTTCGATATCATTCACGAATGACTGCAATCACGAAATTCGATTGATTTGCCCATGCCTAACAATAAGCTTCTTACAATAATTTGATTTATAACCTTTTATAAATTCGTTATATAAAGTATCAATAGATATCTTGTGAATATAATGCAGTTTATTTATAGTAATTATAACAGAAACACCGTAAAACTGAAATAATAATATTAACAAAACTCTGTCAGTATTAGTTTTGTTAATTTTCTCGAATCTAATGTAAATATTACTTTTTCGCTTTTAATTTACTCATTTCAGAAGAAAATCATAAATAATGCACATTCTGTCAAACATATGTGCATTATTTATGATTATTCTGAAAAATATAAAATATTATTATACTTTTTTAAAAAATTACCAGTGCGTCCTCCATGGACAACACAGCACGAGTAAAGCATCTACATTAGTTTCATTTACTTCGCTAAACGTAATTAAAACAATAGATGGAATAAAATAAGTTACACATGCACTGATAACAGTAACGTTTTTATATGACCATTATTACCGTGTCATCTTTCAGCCGCAACTTCGAGTTTATTGAGTTAAGGCGTTGGAACAGCGGTTAGAGCTTATTTCAAAAATATTTTTAGCAAAATCTACTAAATTTACGGCAATGAAAAAATATATGTTATTCTTGACAAGATTTCTAAAACCCTGGTTGTTTCCAAAACACGATTTAAACATCTACTATATTTGAAAAAAGACCAAAAAAATCTGATAACAAAAATTTTAAACCAAATTAACTCCGTTATTTCTAACACTTTATGAATAGAATTAAAAAAGTAACAATTCATGTGTTATTTGAAATCTTGGATGATTTTTATTTTCAATAAAGTAAATAGAATTCCGATAAAAAAATGAAACACATTATTTCTCTGGAATACAAAGACGCGTTTTGGCGATGTCTATTGCATCTCTTTTACTCGCATGCAAACCGACAGTGTGTGCTGAGGCGTGTTAATTGAACTTATATCACTTGTTTCCCCACCTGCTCAAAAATCAATGCAAATAAAAAGCGATACAATTAAATGAATTTAATTTGGATCTGTGTTTTAAAGTTTCGTTTAGCACCAATAAAATGTTTGATATATTTTGATAGGACTGGATGAATATACATTATATATTGAATGCAATATATATTTTTAAATACGTCGTGCATTTCAAAATATATATTGTAGCTCAAAATTATTTATTTTCGATTTGAAAATTGTTTCAACCTTTTCTTTTTAACGTAATTCATCTTTTTTTTATACTTTTTGCTTACTCACTTTTGAATATTTTGGGTTTGGGTACTTTAATGAAGAAGATAAATGCAAATTGAACTTGTCACTTATTGGGTATTAGAAGTTGATAGCATATAGTGATCAGTCTCGGTAATGGTTGAAAAAATTGCTAATATATCTTCTTTGTGCTCATCTAGGTTAAGGTAATATAAAAATATATAGCTTGTTAAAGTTTGTAAACTAAGGAGAGAGTTTTTGGGTTTTTTTTAATTTTTTTATTTGCTTCGCCTATAAATTTTAAGCCTAAATCTTTAATTACCTTTTGAGTTATATAGCGGGGTTTTGTTTTATATATTATACAGGTTTTGTGTGAATTGTTTATGTGTTTCTATGTAATTTTGTTAACAAGTGTTTTCAATGTCGATATCAAGAGGATCTCTATTGTCTAAGTGTCCGTTTATTATTTCTATTGGTTTTTTATTTGTTACGGAATGTAAAGAATTGCTACAGCCTAACATGGCATAAAGCATGAGTTCGTTCGTGGGTGTACTAAGTTTTTCTTGACCTAAAATACGTATGTTTTCTAGCATAGCCATTTGAAATCGTTCGATCCAGCCATTCATCTGTGGATTATTAACATTAATGTGGTAAAGATTAATTTTGTATAGTTAGGCAAATTCCTTTATTGACAAATATTTAAATTCCGTTCCCTGGTCGGCTGTTAGACATAGGGGTAAGCCGTGGTAAATCATGAATATGCCGAGAGCGTTTACGATACTTATAGCTGTTAAACTATCCAGCGGATACGCCTGAGCATATTTGGAAAATGTGTCGATAACTGTAAGGAATTTTTGTCTTTTGACTGTGAACGTATATGTAGAACTTCGAAAGTTTTTTTGGAATAGGCACTAACTGTAATTGCTGTTTATTGGGGTACCTTTCATATTTATTAATTTGACATATTTGACAATTATTTATATGTTCAGTTACACTTTTAGTTATGTTGGGCGAATAGTAGCGCCTTTTTATTTGTTGCTCCGTTTGTGGTTTGTTTTGCTTTCATGGTAAGCTTTAATAATCTCACTTCGTTGTTCAATGTCGATTACGTCATCGAGTTGTCATTTGTAGAGGGTTAATTTATATGATGAGTTTTTAAATATATTTTGTAATATGGTTACAATATCAGGAATATATTTTTTGACAGATAGCCAAATCCCGTATTGAACATTTGATTAGATGTACCCTTTGAATAATTGAATTATGTTATCGAACCGGATTTGGGCTATTGATCGCTTTTTATTTGGAAATACATCTTTTATTTTCGACTTATTTGGTGAATGCAAAACGAGTTGAATCTGAAATTGATTATTAAACAAATTTAAAGGATTTTCGGAAATAGGTATTTCTAGTATTGGATTCTCTACATTCGTGTGAATAGTTTCGTTGCCTATATCTTCTTGATAATCTAAAAGATCTAGGTCAGTCAATTGCGGAATTTCATACGCGTTCGCGATAATCGACATGTTTTCATCGTCTATCGCTTCGCCTGAAGAATTGATGTCCAACAATGTAGTTAAATCATTAATATTTATTTTCTATACGGGAGAGTGCATCAGCATTGGTGTTCTGTTTGCCTTTTTTATAAATTATTTTATATTCGAACTCCTCTACTTTAAGTCTCCAGCGTACCAGTCTAGAGTTAGGCTCCTTAAGCGACATAAGCCATTGTAGCGGTTTGTGATCAGTTATAATGTTGAATGTTCTACTAAAGAGATAAGGTCTAAAATATTTGGTAGCCCAAACTATAGCTAGTAACTCTTTTTCCACAGTACTATAATTTAGTTCACTGTCATTAAGGATTCGAGAGGCGTAAGCGATCAAGGTTTATCAGAATTAATGGGTCCTTGTGAAAGGACAGCTCCAATCGCGAAGTGGGAGGCATCTGTTGTTAAATTGAATTCCTTTTCGAAATTCGGATATTGAAGTAAAGGATCGTTAATTAAAATGTCTTGACAAAGTTTAAAACAATTTGTACATTTAGAGATAAATTCAATCTTAGTACCTTTTTTTAAACACGATGTAAGAGGTTTTGTAAGTTTTGCGAAATCGGGGTTGAATTTTCTATAATATCCTATTAGACCTAGAAAACCTTTTATTTCTTTTGTTGTTTTTGGTATGGGGTGGTTTTGAATCGCTTTGATTTTGTCTGGATTAGGCTTGATATCATTAGGAGTAATAACGTGCCCGAGATATTTGTGCCCGAGAAATTCCAATTTATCTAACTGAATTTTGAAATTTGATTCCCGTAAACGTTGACATACTTTTCTAAGATTAATGATGTGTTCCTGAAGGGATGTTGAAAGTACTAAGATATCATCTAAATATACTTAACAGATAACATTTTGTAAACCTCTGAGAAGGTTATCCATTAATCGTTGAAATGTTGATGGAGCATTTTTAAGACGAAAGGCATTCCAAGATATTCGTAATGCCCATTTTCTACATTAAAAGCTGTTTTTTAACAGGGTTTTAATTTTATTGTAAATCATAACTTTAGTAAAACATTTTGCATTTACCTTCTTCGTTAAAGTTACAGCGATGACTCCGGTAATTTATGATCACTGGAATACCTCCATGATAGAACCGCATGTTGCATTGCATAAATGAAAATGTGAATTTGATATTTAAACTAATTTAATGTTTAATTTCCTTTATCTCAAAGCTCTATGTAAACTGACTATTTTAAATTCATTCTATAATCTTCCATATGGTGGCACCAGGTATGGCCAAGCTATGAAATATGTCATACGGGAAATTTTATTCTCTTTTCCAATATACACGAGGAGACTGTGACTTGTCAGAATAGCCGTGTCAAATGACGTGAATACACATGAATACAGAAACGTTTCGACC
The DNA here is from genome assembly GCA_039881145.1 of Druceiella hillmani. Taxonomy (NCBI): domain Eukaryota; kingdom Metazoa; phylum Arthropoda; class Insecta; order Lepidoptera; family Hepialidae; genus Druceiella; species Druceiella hillmani. The sequence continues at coordinate 26,083,781 of JAYKKI010000011.1, read as the reverse complement.
GACTGAATGAGACGCGAGTGGGAAACGTCAAAACAGCGACGCACTCGTACAGACACTGACGTTGCATTGCAGATTCACCTCGCAGCCGTTGAGCGAGTAGTACACACGTACATGGAACTGTTTTGCACTTAGCTATATACTGCGTTAATTAATTAATTTAATTATAATTAGATTCTAGTGTTAGAAGTAATCGTATTCAATCTTGAAATTGGCAATAATGAATGAGATAAATATTGAAGATAGTCCTAAAATATCACCACCGCCGACATATATAAATGTATATATGTATGTGTGTGTGTATATATATATATATATATACACGTATATATAAGTGTACAATTATTAGAAACGTTAAATAATTTTAAATTTTACTTATTATTTTTCCTTTTTACAAGCTTTTATTTAATAGCTTCGTATGTCTTTCCAGTTCAAAATGGTCACTCAAATTTTAACCTACTTCTTAAAAATTGACTTCTTAAAAATTGATCATGGCCACGAACATGGTCTACAAGTATTATCATTTGTGGTTCGATTCCACTGAATTTGGAGTCAAAGCTTAGAAATTCAAAATATTCTGGATGAATTTTGACTATTGTGATCTGATTCATCTAAAAATAGTTGTGGGTATATTGAAAGTTACAAATCACGAATTTACTGTCAAAATTAAGAAATTCAAAATAGCGGTGTCAATTTGCCAACAATTTTGGCTGTTGTGATCCGATTCATCGAAAAATTGGTATGGAATAAAAATTAAAAATGGCCGCGCAAAACAAAATCCTCCAAGTTTTCACGTGTTTAAAATTTTATGATTTAGTAAACCGGAACATTCCAGAAAATATTCTAAAATTATCAACAAAAGAAAGGAGGGATTAATTAAGTACCTATTTTCAATATAATGATCGTGTCTAACTGGCTAAAGGAAAGATGACAATTGCATTAGCGTTAACCACGTGACCGAATTTAACCCCTTCGGACCTCATTGGTTGTTTACTACACAATTTCTGGTGCATGTTTAAAGCGATTGGATAAAAGCGGTCCTTCTCCCACCGCCACCTCAATCGAGTTAAGGTTTTCCAACGAAAGAAAGGTTTCACTTTACAGATTGTGATTAGACAAAAGTGAAAGCTCCGTTTGTAGCCGTTGAATTTGATCGCCATATCTGGAAATTCCGTATTAAATTAGTCTCAATTTAGATTTTAGAAGTATTTTCTAAACATTTTATTTCATCTATATCATTAATTCTCTATAGGAGTCTTATTAGACTATGTTAGTTTAAATAAGGCCTATAAATATTTTTTTAAACACATTTTAATGTTTGAAAAATTTATAAAAATAATGATTTTTTGTATTTTCAACATAATTTTATCAGCTTCACTTGTATGTACGCATGTATGTATGAATATAACGGAAATTTCCAATTAAAGTTTGATCCACTCCAGATACTAGAATTATTTAAAATTTTGCACACGTATCAAGAACCAATAATAATACAATAATGAAAAAAAAAATAAAATTATAACAAACAAATCTAAAACTTTTTTTAACTTAAAGCAACATTTTGTATATTTAAAAAAAATTAAAACACGCTTTTGTAGCAACGTAAACTAAAAATAAAAATCATCTTTAAATATAAAGATTTTGGTCAAGAGCATGTCTCGGTATAACTTAATTTTTCGAATAAACTTGAAATAATAATAGTGATCTACAAAAAAATTAACTTTAATGTAAAAAAATCGTTGTCATGTATTTTTCTATCACTAGCTATTTATAAAGGTAGTGTCATTATGTAAATATAAGTCGAGAGCGTTTTTAATATTTTGTGCCAAAATTGGCAAAACGGAGTGCAAATACAAACACTTCGGAGTCCAAAATATTTCATTTTAAATTTAGATCGACCTAGAAGAAATTGCTTGATTGATATTCTTTCTACAACCAGAAAATGGAAGGTTAATGACCATTTTCACAAAAAAGACCATTTTTACTAATAATCACTTCCAAGAGAATTTTAAAAGACATTTAAATAAAATTTCGTTTTGATGAGATTGCAAAGGAATTTTTTAAGAAAGGTTCAAATAAGACCCACATAATGGAGATAATGGTATTTTTTCCTAAGTTACGTCGTTCAATTGTTGCTAGAGCCAATTAACTTAAAAATTCAGATATACAATTCGCAAATAAACTATCACTCAGATCGGTTTGTTGGCAACTTTCGCCGTCTATCAATCCCTTATCGTGTCGTAGTCCGATAAAAATGACTAAAATAAGAAAAGTTAATAGCCCAAAAGCACACTCCTTTCAAATGTTAATAGCTAAAAAGCACACTCTTTTCAATGTATCCACTGAAGGTTTGCTATATTTATCTATACTTTTATAAAGAAATAGCAATTTTGCCCGCACTTTGCACGCGTCCGTGGAACTAGAGTTTGATAGCTAGTGATAATACTGTTTTTCTCCTTCTTGGTTTTGCACATAATGTATTGAACATCGCTCAGATTCCAAGCGCTTAATTGACTCAATAACAGGTGTTTCAAAAAACAACTTCATGAAGAACGGAATGAAGCCGTTGCGTATTAAAAGTTATCGTGTGCCTGCAAAGCAACCACTTAAGAACATTTTTTCGCATCCCTCTAACAAGTTTTGCAGCCTAATCATTAACACATTAAAACACAAACATTAAACACATAAACACTCAACATTAACTTTACATAATAGATTAAAATTCGCGAATGTCTAGAAAGGTTTACACCTAAATCTTCTAATTAGTTGGGTTTATTTACCTTCGCTTTCCTAAAATTTCTGGTACTGCCTGCCTAAACCGGAAGACCAGCTAGTTTTCAATTAGTATTATGAGTGCTGTGCAGCTCATAATACTAATTGAAAATTAGTAGGTCTTGCCATGCAGAGACTTTGTCATTGAATTCCGGGTTTCAACTCCTCGGTCTTTAAGCTGCTAGGGTGGTGCCTGCCTAAACCGTGCGACTTGATGACCTGATGGATTTAAACTGATATTGTGTGCCCCGAGTAGAGATTTTTGTTATTGAAGTCCGGGTTCTAACTACTTGATTCTAATGCTGCAGGGGTACTGCCTTCTTAAACCGTGAGACATGAGGATTTGCTGGTTTTAAATTAGAATTACTGGTCTCAAGCGAAGGCATCATTGAATTCTGCGTTCAACACCTCTCTCCTGAGTCAATCGCCAACCTAAATCATGAAACTTGACGATTTTCTGGTTTTAAGTTATTAAAATATGCATAACAAATTACTCCAATCGTTGAAAAAATGTCATAAAATTAGGCTAAGGAAGTAAAGCACATTTAGGAGTTAAAAATAAAACAAAGGTTAAAAACTTTTTGTTTAAACAGATTTATTGTTGTACAGTCGATGGTGTACTAAAAGGAAGGAAATATTATGTGTCATGAATCCGAGTCTTTGATCAAACTAAAATAAAATCGTGGGGCGTATTAAGTAGAAAACCTTTTTTGTTAGGGCTTGGAAATTATATCTGGATACTTAATATTGTAGGCAAATAATTTGTTGTAAAATATACTAAAAACATAAATAATTTCTAAGCTTCCAAGCAACAAAATAATAATAAAGGATCGAAAATAATAAAGAAATAATGAGGGTCGAAAACAATAAACAAGACTGTGTGTCGCTAGGTATCTGGTATTGCTGTGGAAAAATGGAATCTGAAAGTTATCGAAATGAAAAGTAAAAAGTAGTTTGAAAAGTAAAAAGTAAAAAGAGTTCTTATCTGACCATATTACCAATAAATGAAGTACGATAAATCCAATAGGGATCGATAAAACATTGATTAATATTTTTTGTTTTATTGGTCTCTTGAGGTAAGGAACGCTCAATGCGTTCCTTGTGGACAACATTAAAATAAATCAGTAATCTGTAGTACATAATTAGCATTTAGCTACTTTACTAAAAATACACTCAGTATCTAGACATCCAATAATATCAACATTTTCTGAACTAATTATAATTAACAACAACATAACATTGTCATTGGATAAATATAATTCCACCCACAGTCAATACCAGGGTCTGGGTTGGAAGGACCCGGGTGGCTCTCCACAAGCGTGAGATAAGGGTAGATGGGGGATTATCGGATAATAATGAAATGTACATATTAATTTTCAATGATGTATATTATTAGATAAATATGGTTCTTAAAAAGTACTTAAAAACCGCATCGAAGATATTGCCATAAAAACTTTTAAAATATTTTGGTGGAGCAATATTTTTAAATAGACATTATTTCTTGTACAAAAAACAGCATCGAAAGCCCCAATTCAGTTACTAAATCGCTATTACTATTATTCAAGCTGAAGGAGCTCGAAAATGAACTAAAAAGTCATCTCATTGAGCGCTTTGAGCTCGAAAATAGCGGGAAGTTTTATGAAACTTCCCGCTTATGTCCCGTAAATGGCCTTACGGTCAACCATTTTTCAAAATTTTCCGTTTCATTTCTCTCTATATAAGTATGTATGAACCATTTTATATGTAAGTGGCTAGTCAAGGGGTAGGTAGAGTCGGGGGCCCCGCAGGCTAGGGCCTAACTGGCAAACCCCGCCTAGACTATATGGCCAGTCCGACACCGATCAACATACCATTTCAAATAGGTGTAACACTAAATAAATTAGATAAATAATAAATTATTCAAATTTCATGACAATTTTCTTGTATTAAGTATTATGAACTCTGCTAAATTTCTTAATCCAACACATTATCAGGTTACGGACCCTATGGTTTCCATAAGGGGAAGTTGAGCCACTTAGAACCAAGAGACAACCAGGGATAGACTTGAATATGGTCCATGCGGCAAATCCTGGACCGAATCTACGTCTTACTATTCGCTCAATTTTTTTTCAAAATTTAATTTCATGAAAAAAGCCACACCATACATGAAAAAATGAGGTAAATATTTTCCTCTTTACAAGGTAAGTAATGGTATCGTAGTTGATTCTGATGTTATTGCATTTATTTCCCGACATAAGGTATCATTTTAAATCGATTTCTGATAGGTATATTTATTTTTTGAATAGTATCTTACATATTTATAAATTTAAATTCATGGTAAAGTAAATTGTACAGCCCTTAGATTTCATTGAAAGGGCCATTTGTAAGAATTTGAAGCACGTGTTATTTAAAGTCTATAAAGTATTATTAACGAAGGCTATGTTAAATGAAGTATATCGATAAGATAAATTTTCTATAGACTGCACTTCATTCCATTGAAAATTATGGTAATGTAATGGAATGAACCTAAAAGATTTCCGTTTTTTACCATATGGCACGAATCCAAGCAACTGTAGGTACATCATAAAACATCATTTCGGTGTACTTACAAACATAGATGTTATCGTCCATGAAATCGCTACAGACTTGCTCCTTCAGCATTCATCACAATTAAAGACTTAAAAAAAGTATTTTCGATTTTTAATGGTCTACTGGCAAAATCATTTAAAATTCTTTACCATTATTGACACATAAACATCTAGTTCATATGAATATCACTAAATATTGAGACTGTTCTCATATAAGACTTACAAGAGAGATGCAGTCCCTTCGTGACTCATTTAATAATATTATTATTAAAGCCAGTACAGAAACTGAAGGAATGGGAGTATTATCTATCTTCCCACAAAGAGAAAAGGCAGGATCCATCTAAAGATAGTAGTTCGCAATTGGCGTTATATTCCCAGTTCTATATTTTATAATACCTGACATTAAACTCGGGTTTGTATCTGTAATATTTAACACGAAATTATTTCCGTCAGTAGGGTATTTTCGCCAGTTTACAAATAGCTAATTTTTGCTAAAACGGTGAAAAACAAACTAAATGTAGGAAATAACATAATGGTTTAAAAAACTAAAAAACACGCTTTTGTAGCAATATGAACTAAAAAGTAAAAACTAATATTTAAATGTAAAGATTTTAGTCAAAAGCGACAGGATGTTTCTGTTGACAAAAAAATAAACTTTAATGGAACAAAAAACATGGGGTCCTCTCGATTTATATTTTCATAGTGACTCTACCTTTACAAATAGCTAACTATAAAACTATTTGCTGATATCAGGCGCTCCACGCTTTTTTTACATTAATTTTTTTTAGTTTCTTAAATTACAATTTAATAAATGTAAGCCCTCAAATTTGTACGTGTTAAGTTAGGGTGCCCGACTTAAGTTGTTGATTCAGTACTCTCCTATCTACGAACATTAGACTAAGTTTTTCGGTTTGCAAAGAAGTGTTTAGCATCTTTTAAACGGCAGATAACCATACACTTCTATTTTCTGTATGTAAAAACTGATGTAAAGATATGATGATTTATGAAACTGAAAATTTGTTGTTGGTAAGGACATAGTTGAAGTTTCTAAATAATTAGAAAAATGTATAGTAGAAATGAAGACTTTATGACAACTTTAATATAATATCTGTGGGTACAAAGAAGAAAAATTCTATACTCAGCATGTCAATAAAATTCTACTAAAATATAGCGTAAAGCAAAGACTCTCTATGCCTTGTATGAAAAAACAAAATTAGTCCGTTCAAATGAAGAACATAAATGTAGTGGAAATATATTCTACAATGCATGCACATGAAGTATTACTACACGTGTTATAGAAAGAATTGGTATAAACTATATACTTCATAATACTATATACTTCTCAAGAATACAGGTCCACTGAATGTTGAAAGGAAATAATTTCAAGAAATGTGGTCTGAAAAGAACTCAAATGTTCAAAAACAAAACAGAAGACGAACAAGCAAGCAGTGAAAAGTATCTTGATCGGATATGATAATGAACATGGTTATAATAACTTGCATAAGGAGAATCGCAAATTTATTCGTTTCGGGGACATTTTGCATGAAAAGCTCTTAAAGGAAATTGAAATAATCTTCAATCTTAGAACAGTAGAACCAGATGCAGGACCTAAGTACAAAAATGAGAAAATCCCTAATGCTAAAGAAAAACAAAGATTCTATTCTTAATGAGGGTCCTAATTTTGAAGAAGAACCAGAGGTTTCTTTTCCTGAAACTGAAAGTGATAATGAAAGGTTAAAACTCAAATAAAATCAAAGCTCCAATGATCTGAAAGGTTCGACGAGTATATGATGTCTCTTATTTCAAATATTTGTTCTAATGTGAACCAAGCTTCTACAAATAAGCTTTATAAATTTAAGAAAACGACTACGGGCGAGAAGTAATTCAAATTGAAATTAAGTTATTATAAGTGAATCAAATATAAACCCTTGACAAATTATCAAATAAGAAGAAAAACATTTTGTTGGAGGTGAACTTACAAAGTAAAAAGAAATCCATATGGTTCCATTAAAAAGTACAAAGCTAGGCATTTTGGCAAGGGCTTTTATCAAAAACAAGTAGTCGATTATAATCAAACATTTAGATACCAAAGATACCGAAGATTATGATAACAAAGACAGAAACCTTTGCTTAATATAGCAAATTTTAATTTGTTGTAATTTGCAAGCATATTTAATATCTCCTTCAACTGTCTTTCTAGGATATCGATAGAAGATATTTTATGCGTAAATTACAGAGCTTTGAAGATAATACTGACTAAATTTGTTACACATATAAAGAAAAGCTGGTGTAAAGCAACACCAATGAACTGAAACAAATGCTTGGGCATTTTCTTGCTGAAACTTGCATACAAAAAATTATGCCAATCTGTTTTTGTTTATACGTCAGGAAGACTCGGAATTACTTTTACTATTTTGAATATAGATAGACTAGTTCCAGTAAGAAATGAACTTCAGTTAAATGAATTCATAAGAGATCTCATCAAGGAATGTATGACCACAACTAAGGCCACCTTTTATTATTTAAAATTAGAGATTCGGTAAAGAGAAAATGGTTATATTATCTTTGGAAGGGTTGAGTGAAAACCTTTCTGAACACCTATCATCAGAGGCAATAAACAGTTACTGTTTTCCTTATTGAAACATTTAGTAGCAGCAAATATAACTGCAAAAGAGATTATATGGCTGAAGGGACATATTTAAAATACACTGAATGTACCTAGATTACGAAACTAAAAATCTACTATAAAGCAGTTATATCTTTGTCCCAAAATTCGGAATATGTCAAACAAATCAATCATATCAGGACTCGACATTTCTTGGTCTAATAATTTGTACCTGTAGAAGATAATGAGACAGAGAGAGCCTAATGAGCGGGCATAACGACAGTCACTTCCTAAACCAAGATTAAGATTATGTTATTATTTTTGTTGTATCAGTATTTTGTAACCTTCTCAATTGATTTAATCGAAATACATAATAAATAATATTTTAATATAATATATTTATTATTCGCTGATTAAAAAGGATATATAAAGAGAAGACTGGAAACTAAAGAAACTCGTAAAATTTTTTATAAATTCAATTTAGTAACGTGCAGAATTCCATAAAGCAGACCATTTTACAAAGTTTGATAACAAATTATATTTAATATATTTAAGTATACATGTTCAACAAAATTAATTATATACCCTACTGAACCATAAACAAAATAGGTACTTAACAGAAAAAAAATCCCAGTCGAAGTCCTGGAAATGACTTTTTGAACACGAGTGAGCAAAATTACGTGACATTATGAACACTCGTAAAATATGACGTAAATAAATATTTTAGTTTATGATTCAAAATATCATGTTGACAATTTAACATTGGTCCAAAAATATTTAAACTATTTGTCAACTGACAAAATGACCAATTCATAACGTAAATCGTTGCTAACACAACAAATCGTAATAATGGAGACAGTTTTCCATGAAAAGGTATATTTGTATGAAATTAAATATTTAACACGCATAATTACTATATATAGAAATATGCATACATATCGTATATATGATGCATATCATAAAACAGGCAAATATAATTAATAAATACTGAAAATTCTTTTGCAGCAAGAAGGGTCACTATGTGCTGTCCATTGTCTCAATGGACTATTGCAAGGCCCTTACTTTACACCAGTCGATTTAGGGACATTAGCCAAAGAATTAGATGAAGCAGAAAATGAATTGCAAGAAACGAGATTAGCTCAGTCATGTAATATGGATGATAGCGGTTATTTTTCCGTACAAGTTATATCAAAAGCACTCGAGGTAACAAAATTTGGATGAAAATACTTCTTTTATTCAAATAATGCAGTTCTAAAAATATAACTTTATTTCATCATAGAGAATTAGAAAAATTAAATTGGACTTCACCGTCTGATGTAATGTTTTTTTATTAATTAACTTAATATTCATTATTCAAGATATTTTTTAAATCTTAAGATTGTTTAGGTATGGGGATTGGAGATGGTGCCATGTACAAGTTCGGAACCACGTGCCGTAGCCGCATTAAAAAATCCAGCCCAAATGGATGCATTTATTTGTCATTACAGGTAATGTGCAAATAAATATTTACCGCTAACATTAGTCAAAATGCCTAAAATATTTTGTACTAAATACAATATGTTAATGCAATTTTCCATCAGTTTTTATGGAATATAAAATAACTTTCTGAAAAATGCAATCAACATGTATTGCAATATTCTGTAAACCAAACATTGATGTAATTTTTAAGATGTATATTAAATTCAATGAACTTTTAAGTAACTTTGTGTCTTCTAATTCCATGAGATTAAAAAAAATAAGGTAATTTGTTCCAAAAAATTTTTGCTACTGTTTAAATTAATTTATCGGCAATTTTATGATTACAATAATAATTAATTCTCTTTTTAAGTTCAATTTGTTAATGGGTTAAATTTTCTGATTTAATATTTATTATAAATACCCTGTAAATATTTTAAATACAATTTAAAAATTGGCTTTGTGGTATATTCGATCAGCTTCATAAAGTGACTTAATTTCCAAGTCAATGTATGTAGTAACATCTTACTTACATTATGCCCCATTTTTGTCACTATTGTACAATGGAAACCGTTGTAAATGTTTGATATGTTTACTGATATGGCTAAAAGTTCCACTTCAAGCCAAAAAGTTATATCGAAGTTTACTAGATCAACGCAATTCTTTATTTACATTAGCAACCGTATTGACCCTACCCGTATACATTATGCCACGCCTATTTTTTGCCGTCACAAAGCGTAATAACGGTATGGTGGAGAAGGGAGCTAATGGGGATCATTATTCAAAAGTAACCTCTTTTCAAAGGTAGCAATTTATCAAACATTTCATTTTGATTGATTAATCATTTGATGAAAATTAATTATTGGGGTATTGTTTCCGAATTTTATTCAGCTACTATAAACCTGACTTATTTTATGAATAAAGCTTATTACTCAAAAATAGTATTGAGCAAATATTCATATAAGGCTTTCATTATATAAGACAGATTAAATTTGAATAATTTCTATATTTTCAATGTTATGTCTTGTTTGAATCTGATCTGGTGAATCTGTGGCTTTTGCTGTAATAAAGTAACATTTCGTGGCATATTAGAAGTAATTGACATTTTAAAAAAATAGTGAGTAAAGTTAAGTAAGCTTTCTTTTCTTTCAGGGACCACTGGTTTGCTATACGTAAGATAAACAATAAATGGTATAATTTAAATTCATTGCTTTCTGGTCCTCAACTTATAACAGAAACATACCTGAGTCTTTATTTGGCACAATTATGCAATGAGGGCTACTCCATATTTATCATTTTTGGCAATCTGCCCGAAATCATTCCGGATTTAACGCCAGCAGCGATTGCAAGGAGGTAACTTTTATTTTAAATTTGTTGTTCATAATAAAATTCTAGACCCATTTACACGTTTTTGCTTTTATGCTCTTATAAATTCAATAATTTTACATGAGAAAATGTTAATTTCCAAGTTTACTATAAAATATACATAGACTGCTTAAATTGGCTTGAAATTAGTTACAGACCTTTATTATTCTTGTATTCAATATTATAGATACTATTGAAAAAAAAACAAATTACACCACAGTAACAACTTGTATCTGACAAAGTATCAGACTTGAGAATTACAGTTTTCGTTTCTTTTTAAATATGTTGCCGGGTCAGTTCCCCTTAGTAATGCTTAAAAGGGTGTTATGTCCTGTGCTAGCATTCACAATTTAACAATGTACTTCTTTTTTGTGACACGCTTGTCAGAGTTGACATGGTCATCAGGTGATGCTATTCCCACCTGGATTGTCTCAGAACCTCTCTATGGACCCATAACATCCCCTCATACATAAAAAGGACCTTCGAAGAAATAAAGGGTTCTTCAAGTGTCCTGTATCTGCTGTCGAACGCTTCCAGTCAACAGACTAACAACTGTTCCCCGCAATGAGTCATTTAAGGCTACCTTTTTTCGAGAATGTATTTAGTGAACACTCTAAATGGCTCAAAATATCCGTACACTCTCAACCAAGTCACGATGACTAAAGGAACCACTTTCTAAAGTACTGCACGATTCTACTTTACGTTTAAAACACATGCTCTCAAGTAAAACTATACTCCCATTGTCATGTTCACTGCAATTGGACAACACATGATCCGTATCCCACATCTCGAAACTGCAAGAACACACCAGCTAGCTCTCAATGCAAATCTATACCCCACGCTCTGTTAAAAATTCGTATGTTTAATAATCACTAACGAACTACCTATGTCTTTTTCAACTGGTCAGACACGTCAGGGAAAACAATCTTGTGATCTCCCCTTTGAGTCGCATCAGGTCCACCTAGGTTGCCAATGAGGACAAACAATCTCTAAAATGTGTCTCTTTCTATCAACAAGCCGAAAACTCGAAGTGAAATGAACCCATGTCGAAACTCCCACACCAAGCCAAACAAAATTAGCTACACACTCTACAATCGCGGGATCAGGAGGTAATGAACCGACCAAAACCAGCAACGCGTCCGTCGACCAAGTTATGTAGGCTTTAGTCAAAGCCATAAGCGGCGCACTCTTCCACATCAGCACAACCCGTCTAACAAGCTGGACCCCAATGCACCATAAAGCACACACCGACAGCATATTGACCAATATACCAAGGTATATTGCAGTATACATCAGTTTATGGGTTGAGGTATTTACGCACCACGAAGTACACACCGACAGCATATTGGCCAATATACATAGTACACTTCAGTTTGTGATATTTAGCACCCAACCAACCCCAAAAAGCTGGAACATGACATGGAAGACCATCCTGGCCCTCTCATAAATATAATGCATCTTCAAAATCACCAAGAAAAGATGGAAATGTGCAACAAAATGAGTGTTTACGTATCCAGGCACATGTTCAACCAGGACAAAGTAGCATATATGATGTGAACATTTCCAAATGAAAACCAAATTAGTCAAATAACCCCTGCAAATGAGGCAGCTGCCAATACCCATTCAAACAACCTCCCGAAGGCTGGAAGGAGCATAGTAGGTTCAAAGATTTTTGGACCTCTAGGCTCCATTAATTGTTTATGCGACTTTTCCTCCCCACTCTATACCTTCGGAAAGTGACTGTCACGAAGAAACTGGTTAAAGATCACAAGTATTTCACGCACTATAGTATTCCACATAACATTAAAATAATATTATTGATTCTATCTTTACCTGGAACCTTGTTCGAGTCAAGACTTCACGATGTCATCTAACTCTAAATGTCATAGCTCCAGATCAAGCTACTAGCTCAATGCAATCCCGATACCGGCTGCACGACAGTGTGAAAATCAAAGTTATTTTCAGGAAAAGGTGATATCAAGAGATACTCAAGAGTGTTAAGGATGTTTCCGGTGTAATTTAATTTTCTAAGGATCTGTCAGTAGCTGATATAACCATGGGTAATCTAGTGGTACTTGTCAGTGTCTGATGTAACACTCATCACGATGTTTCATCATCTCTCTCTGATTGTTGTCAATTTGGTTCGCTTTTACAAGTGGCTGCCTATAGCAGATTTGACCTGGTTGGGTCGTCGCACGGGTGATCGTCCACACGCTTTAGTGCCCCTACATGACAAGGCGCTCTATGGACGTGCGCCGTGAGATATAGCCAAAGGATTTGAGTATTCAAAGTTGCACTAAGGTTGATAGACACTGCTTGATGCCAAGTTCTTAGGAGTATAGATATACTAGTTTAGAATTCAGTCCTTGTTATTTCCAGTAGTCTTCTCCTGCACCACATTTCGAGTTCACCCTTTTTAATCTTCTTCTCGATTTCTTTGAAGTACCCATGTCTATGTAGTTTACAGATATATGGGAAATTCAAGAACTCAAATGATATGGATCTTGGTGGTTTTGATGATGTTTCAATTCTTCAGCTTTTCCTTTATAGTTCTAGGTATCTAAGTAACTGCCATTCAAAATCAAAAGTCCAAGGTCCGAATGATATCTAATTGTTCACATGATCCACTACCATCATTTTTGTGTTATTGCACTTAATCCGAACTTAAAGTTCACGCAATCCATTTTAAGAAGTAATTCTTCCAATAGGGAGAACTAGTCGCAAGTGTCATGTGCATAGTTCACAATCCTATAGCCTCTAACCATAACACCATCGATTCACATTATCACCTCAGTATATATGTTAAATAGGAAAGGAAATTGATGACAACAGGAACGGCTAATTCCTTCTTCTTAAAGATATCTATGACCATATGTTTTACTGTCCACCAGTCGAACACTTTCAAGAAGACAACAAACCAAATATAAGTCAGTCAGTCTCATGGACAGTGAAAATTTGTTTACAGGTTCCTTTTACAAAACCAATAGTTAATTAAATTTCTGCCTAAACTTTGACCTGATTTTCTTGTGAAGTAAAAGCCATTCTGTAAAATCCTTTTAACCTTCTGCTGGGAGAAACCAGGACGGTTACCACACCATACCACATATTTAAAAAGAAACTAAATCTGTGATTCCCAAGTCTGATACTAACCCTTGTGTGTAAATTTAAGAGAATGCAAATTTCATAAATTTACTCACATATAAAAACCAATTACAATGCTTAGTGGCTAGATTGAGACATTTATTCTTTATATATAGGAAAATTTAAAATAGGTGAAATGTTATCAAACCTACAAATGTCTCTTTATCCAATAGGCCTATGCTACCTGCCAAGAATGTTTATCGTTACATTTAAACTATTGACCTTTCATTCTTTCTTGGTCTTTGTTATCAACATGTTAGATAATTTGAAACAATAAATCCCTACTAAACTATTGCTTCTAGGTACAAATAATACGTACATATCTAAAATAATTAGAGAATGTTTCACAATGTTTCTGAACCTTATCATTACGTAACTAAAACTCGGACCGATGAGAAAATATCTTCACAAAGTCAAACATCTGCAAATTCCTTTTTAACCTTATCTTCAATGTGTCGGTACCTAATAATAATTAGTTTAATCATATCCTGTTTTATTTTATTATAAACCTAGGCTAATTATAAGTAAACATTTTTCTTATATGACTTATGGTCAAATTTAATTTTGTCGAAGTCATCCTCCTAGCTTAGCATTATTTTTATAGCAATAACCATGAATATATTGTGTGAAAACATAAAGTAACATTAGACTGTTCCCTATTATTACCTTTTTATATGAAATATAGTTTCTATAGCTTGGTCCCAACTTAAAATAAAAGTTATTCAAATTATGTCATAATATGAGAATTATATTAGTCTTCTAAATATAGAAGGTTTTTCCTTTGGTAAAATATCATTTGTTAAATCATGGGTTATCAATCCTATTAATTAAATGTATTTAATAATAATACTTTTAGTATATGCACCATTTACAAAAAATATTCCTTACTTATTTGTTAATTTAATTGATATTTCTTATGATACAAACTATTTTAAGGTAATCGTATATTAAGAGCATCAGTCACAGTAAATATTTATACAGTTAATATTTAATTTTTCAATAATGCTCATTGTATTCTACAAAAGCAAATGAAACAGATTAGAAACTTAAACTTGTTTACATTTTAATTGAGGTTTATTTTTTTTCACTACTGATTTTTAATTAACCTATTTTTCATGATATTTTACGAAAAACAGCAAATTTATTAGTTTACATCTGATTTACAACATTTTGTACTTAAAAACGAATACTTAGATAATGTGAATTAATTTTCTTTGTGATTATACCATTTACTGCTAACTATGCATATAACCGAAATATTTTTGCAAAAGCGAATACAAATGCGAATGTCTTTGCGTGCGCAGATCTAAAACAAATTTTATTTTCCCATTTCCAGTATTGTCTTATGTTACACTCCACTTTCTGGTTATTATAATTTTTCGTTTTTATCCCATATCATTTTATATTTATTGTATAATTATACTATATAATTTTTTGTTTTTATTGATAAGTCCAACCTTTACAATCAATTTTAGGTATTCTCATTTGATAATGTTGCTGCATTTTCACAATACCCCTGCACTCCATTTATGTTAGGAAGGAACCTGTAAAACTATCATTATATTATTTTTATACAAATAAGATATAGTAGTTTATGCTCGCTCACACAGTTGGAAGGGCATATTGTTATGCGAGACTTTGCAGTTGTAATTTTTTCTGCATAAATAGTGTATTGATATGAACTCCCCAATGTTTTAGATTGTTTGCATAGTGACTACTTATTGTAATTATTTAAATTATTTTATAGAATAACCCAGAAACCAATGCCTCGGGCTGTCAGACAACAACACAACAATGATAATGATTTATCTACTATACATGTATAACTTACATTCACTTTGGCATGTTACCACCATTTTCTGCTTGCCAATATTTACATATTTTCACTGAGTGAAAATATCTGTGTAATTAGGCACCAAGGATTCAATACCTGTCATTTGTTACCAAGAGATACTTCTCGCTTATCATTTTAAATAAAACTTCACATTTTCATATAAATGGGTGACAAAAATAAGAAGAATTCACAAAATATAAAATTTTTGCAGCAGTATTTCAATTATAACTATTGAACATTACTGTTATAAAATTATTTATGATATCAATTTCTTTTTTTCCATATTCGGTTTTTATATTGGAAACTCACGTGTTGAATATCTTGTGAGCATTTTACATACAACTGTAACTGCTATTTTGTTAAACCACATTACTTTCATTTTGAATAGAGTTATAATCTGTAAACTTTCAATCTGAAGAATGTGGGATTAACGCTATTGACCCGTTATAGCTGATCTGTCTGTAATATGTGTGTAAATGCTGTCTAAATGATAAGACTACATAGTATACATATATTTATGTTATTTTCTTGACACAATTTTGTATATTAAATTCTTTTCACATAACTATTTTGTAAATGTATATTTATTTATGAATAAATTTTAGAATAAATGTAGGAACTACATTATTTTGATAGATTATCTTACATTTCTGAAGTATCAACATGGTTACTTAATTAAAATTAAGTAACCATGTAATCGATTTTGTTAAAATCAAATGCATCGAGAAAAAAGTACCAAAGCACCAGGCAATAGAAATACTAAAACATCTGAGATCATAATGGTAGTAAAGTGCATTGAAATTTCCAATAAGAACCATAAATCTAGAAAAATTACCATAAATAAATAACAATTGACTATCAATTTTTGGGCTATAATTTGCATTTGATTACATAGTAAACATAATCATCTCTCAATGTCAAACCAGTAATTAAAGTTACCTCAGTACTGAAAGATTAAAGTAACCAGAGACATGTAATCTTTAAAGGCACTACTTGCCCACAAATCCAGATAGTGAATGTAAAATACAAGCTATTATAATTTAATTTTAATTACATTTAAAATTAAATGATAGATACATGTTTCTAAAGGCAACAGATTATTTATATAGATTTGATTAGTATACTTTGTTAAATAAATGTTGATGTAATAGTCCGGTCAAGTTAGCATCAAAAATAGGGGTAAGGTTACATAAATTCGCACCTTGCTAAAAATTGGCATGAATGTTGGGAACCCTATTATACACAATTTGTCAATTATCCTCATCAATCCGAAGTGTGGAAAAAAAATTATTCAAGGTCAAATGTTGCAAAAATCGGTTTTTTGAGTTTTCCAGCTAAACGGTAAGTTTTATAATAAAAATAGGTGAGACAAAAATTATTTATTATGCAATTATCTATAAAAATTGTTCTTACACTTTTTTTCCTAAGAATCACCATTTCGGAGATACAGCGATGCAAAATGTTGAAAAAGTTGTATTCTTCATAATATGCACACGTTTCCGCGCCACCCGTGAGGTAGTGTACATGGTGCGTTTTCTTTTTACGTGGTTTCCCCGGTAGGGCTATTCCACGATCTATTGTGCTTTTGTTGAGTTAAAAAGCTATTGTATTAAATTGAAAATGGTACTATTGTAAATAACAAGAGCGGTGGAAGTGATGCGTAAATTGAGAAAATTATTCATCTGATCGATACTCTTCAAATGGAACATAATCCATAATGTCTTGCTCTTCTTCTCCTTCTTCTTCTTCTTCTTCTTCTTCCTGCTGGGTACAAATAAATTGTTCAAAGAGCGATGCATCAGATGTCTCCTCGCCTATATCGTAAGAATCCTCAACTACTACAAACCAACTTTTTTACAGCCGCATTTAGCATTACACCCCTTTTTGCAATTGCAAAAAATTGAATTGAGGAGTTTTTCCGGTGCAGGAGGGAGTAAAATCTGAACTGGTTCCAATATATTGTCAATTAACTTCCAACCCCAGTCTTCTGGGTTTAGTTTATTACCAAGCCATACTTGAACTTGATAATATACCCGAAATAGATGTCGATGAGCAGAAGCAGAGGTTGGAGGAAGACAAGCTAATTGTACTTGTTTATTTTTATACGTATTTTTTGCAAAAGATAAGTATCGAAACTTATCTAAGCACGTAATTTTTTTTGGAGCTCCGTAAATTGAAAGAAGAAAGCGAATTCCGTTGGTGATTACAGCTTGTGGAGTAGAGGTACTTTCTTTGAAAACGTCAGCACAATCAACTAAATCTTGTCTCTGAAACAATTTCAAAACTGATCTTTTACCTCTCCTGAAAAATGCTGATGTCGTGTCGCAACCAGTTACTGCATGTAGAAATAAGATATGATTTTGGCATTTTGAAAAAGCAGATAAACTCTTGGATGAATATATTTTTTATTGTTGTTGAGCCTTTCCAGGTTTTAAAAAATAAATAATTTTTTCAGTTGGCGTTCGAGCAGTAAGTAATACCAACAAATCAACATCTTCACCAATAAGAATAGTTGGATTTGTCGAGTTAAATTGTTCTATTGCTGTTTCAACTATCAGGACATCAGCATCATTATCAGCTTGCTTTACAGAGATATTTTTAAACGTAAATTTTTCTTTCAACATTGAAATAAACCGAGACTTGTTGTGTGTATTTGCGAGAAATTTCTGTTGGCTTGTGGTAACTGTCATAAATTCATCAAAAATGACGTCCGAAGATGATGTTGTTGTAGCTCGACGACGTTGTTCTGCAGCTTTAATATTTTTTGTACAATCAGCATAGCCATCAAATACTACAGTCACTCTATGGTGAAAATATCTATGTACATACCACACGTATTTATCTAAAATATGGTTAAATGTTTCTTCGTGATCCCACACTACACGGTGTAATAGATATCCTCCGTCGATTATGTACGTAGCATTTATGTCCTCAATATCTATGTTTACTGTTTCAAAACAATCGTAAATAGCTGACTTTTGTGATTTACGCATTCCAGCATCATCGAACAGTGACAACGGATACGGAGCCAATTCATATTCGAAATATTTCTCAATTTCATCTTCGAAAGCACTAGTAATACTCATACGTTGAAATAATAATACAGGGGCGACAGGAACTTTCTGATCGTGAACTTTTACGGTGCTACTCATAGCTAAGAGAGGTACTACTTTATCAGCGCGTTTTAATTTTATGTTATTAAACGTCATTCCTGTCATTTTGGACATGACGGCTATTCCAACTTCACGTGCTTTGTGACAGTTAATTTTATCATCACCAACGACTCCATTAGCAATAGATACAATTTTGTTAACTTCCGGGAACGGATCATGCAATGAAAACCACTGCAGAAAGTTTTGTATGTCTTTCGAATCTTTCTTTACTCGTGAATCACTTGCATCTACATGCTGATCCGTTGTATCCATTCGAACATTAACGAGATCTTCCAATCCTTCACAAACAGTATTCATTGCATGCATACCATAAACCCATTTACTTATTACACTGTCTTTTGTACTTCTCCCTCGAGCAATACCTCCATCTGTCTTCATAGCTTTCATCATTGACTGCTCGATCACCATATCTGTTGAAGTTCCGCAACTTAATTTATCTGAATGTCGAACAGTGAAACATCCTTCTATAAACTGTTTGTAAGCACTAGGATTCATACAGTTCTCTAATTGTAACATATCTTGTAAATATAAGTGTGCAGACTTAGCATACGGAAAATGTCCCGAAGCGGAAGTAAGGAAGCATTTTTTTAACGCTGTTCAAATGAGCTTGCCAATCTCCCATGCGCTCAGCCCTTATAAACTCCTTTACAATTGATACCATATAAAAATATTGAATCCAAAGTTTTGCGGTAGGTCCACGTTCTTCATATTCTCTTAGTTTTTCATTGAACTGATCGAGTAATGCTCCAGATATTTCGTCGTCATTTTCAACATCATTATATGAAATAGTGTTGTCTATTATGTTTTCAGCAATAATGATAAGATTTGCGTCCATGACGTCATCAATATCAAGCTCTTTCAGTATTATTATTGCTAATGTTAACTGAAGTATTGTATGAGCTCGAACAGCTCTCGCATAGCCATGACCATTGATCATTTTTTGACCCAGGTGCATAAATCAAAGAAAATATGTCTTTTATGCCGCTTCCTTGCATAATGTAACCAATTGCACCAAGAAACGACATGAGTAGATGAAATCCTCCGAGCCTAATGATGATCTTCGATAATTCAGACCCTTCAGGTGCGGCTGATACGATGTTGCATATAGAGGCTGGTCAAAAGTAACAATGCATACATCATGACCATAGCGTTTTGCATTTTCTAATGCACAAAGTAAAGTCGTGTATATAGTATTGTAATTACTAGCCGGTTGGTGAATAAATGGTAAAAATAAAATTTTGGATGTAGAAAAATACGTAACATTATGTGTTAATTATAAAATAAAACCATTCCAACTGGGTATTGAAAAATTCTTCCATTTACCATAGAACCATATCGCATCGACTTTTTTAAGTATAGATACTATTACTTTACTATCATAAGCAAAATCATGGACAATTATTTTACTATAACCTACTACACCATTATTTTGGTATATCTGCAGTGGCACATGAGCTATTGCCGCGAAATCTGTTGCTGAAGGAGCTTCTTTTATCCGTTGTATCGGCTCTTCTAGTAAAACTGAACATTTTGGAGTAACAACTTGAACTTGATGATACCCATTATGTGAAGTGGGACTGGTTTTTTTTCGAGTTTATATTTTTACAACTGTATAATATGTATGTATACGCTACGAAAATTAATATTTTTACTTATATTATCGTTCTGTAACGTATATTACGGTAACTGACATGCATATTATGAAGAATACAACTTATTCAACATTTTGCATCGCTGTATCTCCGAAATGGTGATTCTTAGGAAAAAAAGTGTAAGAACAATTTTTATAGATCTCACCTATTTTTATTATAAAACTTACCGTTTAGCTGGAAAACTCAAAAAACCAATTTTTGCAACATTTGACCTTGAATAACTTTTTTTCCACACTTCAGATTGATGTGGATAATTGACAAATTGTGTATAATAGGGTTCCCAACATTCATGCCAATTTTTAGCAAGGTGCGAATTAATGTAACCTTCAATGTCTATTTTGACCGGATTATAATGTTTCATGAGCCAAATTTATGTTAATAATATTTTAAAAGTGCTTGTACGAGTAGTCAGTTTCCTTTATTTCCTGGTATAATTGACTATGTATAAATGTATTCTAGGAAAAAAGTGCCAAATATAAGTCTCCAAATTATTAATTCACCTCCCCTCCTCTGACTTTTTAACGATTCACACGACAAGTTATTCATCGTTATTGGCACCATAATATTTCATAATAATCAATCAAATCAGATTTAGAATTTACATACACCGTTTCTATGACTAATATTAAACAACATTTAAACACATAATATACTTTTCAGTATATATATATAACATGGATTTCTTCTTTATTTTCACATATGCAAAAATGTACTCTTCATGGCTGATATAAATAAAAATTCAATTGCAATAGAATTATTTACAATATAAACATCCGTTCAGTAATGGGTGCGCTCACTGAGTGCATTTGAATTACGTGCCGCTTGTGACATTAATTTCATAAAACATCTGTTAATGTACATCCAACATCATTATTTTTATTAAATACTAGCTGATCCGGCGAACTACGTACCGCCTCAGAGTCAATAAATGTTTTAACTTATTAGCTGAATTAAATTCAGTTTTCTATTAAGTTAAAATTAATATTCAAAATGAATTAAGTTCAATAAATGTACAAATCAAAATGAAAACTATTTTAATTAAATTAAAATAACATTAAAATCACGACTTTGTAGTCATCACTTGACATGCGACCCAACGCAGTTATGAACAACCGAACCAATGTATGTAAGAACTTCTTTTTTTACTGCCAATTCGATCTTTTGACACCGATCAAGTTGTTCCTCCATGCTGCCATTAAGTAAATTTAGATAAATTTATGCTGTGCATCTTCAAGCGGTTGCAATAATCCAATTCGATTGTTAATTTGACCTTGGATCTATAAAGGCGAAGTTATATTTATTAAATTATGATCACCAAAAGAAAATAAACTTTTATTCTCTCTAGCAGAAATTACCTTGAATGTCAGATTGAATCTGCATTCTTCGATAATGTCTGCTCCAAATGAAGTCATTTGGAAACATCCCTTGTATCTTTGAACGTTCAATAGAAAATGTCATGATTCTGGTGTTTCGCTACGAAGTAATGAATGCAATGACTCAGGTGGCAGAAGCAAGAATGGCAATATCATCTTGCCACTGAGAGAGCACAATCCAGGCGTTTCTCCAGCGAACTAATTCAATGCACGCAATAGTCGCACACAATATCCATTGGGCCAATTCGAACGAAAGGATGCGAACTCTAGTCAATTATGCAATCGTATTGAAATGCTACTCGATTCAAATCAACGCTTGAAGCATTTCTTCTTGCGCGTCGAAAATTATTACGTTGTTGATCTGTGCGATAAGCTCGACGATCAATTATCATTTTCGTTTGGGTCTGTCATTTATGACATATTACGTTTTATACACAATTAAATTATTTGTGATTTTTTTACTTTTCTATTGCGCGAGGATTGGAATATTCAATATACATATAATAATAATATAAATTTTCAATGAAAAAAAAATATCAGTCAATTCGTTCTCGATATATTATCAACAAAGCCGCTCCATACGAAATGTATGGGAAAATGAATTTTCTTGATCAATTTTTTTTTCGTGAATTTTTCCAATATTTTAATACTTATTATCCTATTCCCAACGAAGACAAATCCAAAAACACAAAAGTATAAAAAATTGGTCCAGCCGTTCTTGAGTTATAAACGGTGTAACTAACACGACTTTGTTTTATATATATAGATGAAGAATTAAGAAAAAAAGTATAGAAATGAGGAATTTATTTCAATTCATTTGTAAAAAGTTTGTCGGATTATGGAGAAAAATAAGTCTCATTTAGTTCATTGTTTTTTATAAGAAGAAAAGAAAAAGCATATTTGCTTTTTTGGTGAGGACGACAGCAGCAGTTTTTTTCTAGTTAAAGCTCGTTTATAAATTAAGAAAAAGATTTATTATCGGAACCAAGTTTTTTTACTTGCCTTTTATTTTCTGTAAAAACCATGGAGGTCAGAATAGGTAACGGGGAGAGTGTCAAAACATATTTTATATGGAAACTTAACTCGCCGCTGAAATATGGGAAAAGGAAATATACGAAGTTGTGTAAAGAAATTCATATCAACATTTAAACAAAAGAGTATTCAATTGAGTGAGAGAGATGCCAATACAATAATTTGTGCTACTCGTACTATCATATAAGAGGTATATTCAGAAAATAAACGGAATTTTTAAATTTTGCACGTTTGGAGAGTTCGATTGTTAAAATTTTTTTTATTATGGTGGTATACATGCAACTGAAGTATGATAAAATTTTCAGCTGTATTCATTGTTTACTTTGTTTGTGGCAGCCACTAAGGTTAAATGTGTTTCTACGAGCTCGGCGATTTTCGTTTGTTAAAAAAATGGATCAAAGAATTTATATCAAATTTTACGAAAAAAATGAAATAAAGTGTGTGAAATGTTAACAAAGGCCTATGATGAGTCTGCTATGAGTAAAACAAGAGTTTACAAGTGGTGTAAGCATTTCCAAGATGGCCATGAAGATGTTGAAGATGATGAACACCCCAGCACATCAACAACCAATGAAAACATGGAAAAAGTGAATGAAATGGTTATGTACGATCGCCGAATCACAATCAAAGAAGTCGCTGATGATGTTGGCATATCGATTGTCTCATACCATGAAATTTTTTAAATGTTTTGGACTTACGTCCAAAACGTATGAAACGGCAGCAAAATTTATTCCAAAATTGTTGAATTTTGAACAAAAACAGCAGCAAATGGAAGTTGCTCAGGAATCACTAAATGACGTCAACGACGATGCAGAATTACTGAAATGTATTTGTGAGGAGGCATTCTGACTTTCCAAGACTAAAAAAGGCTCAACAAGTGCGGTCGAACGTGAAGGTTATGCTCACTGTGTTCTTTGATTTTAATGGCATAGTGCATCATGAATTCTTGCCACGAGGTCAAACGGTCAATAAGGAGTACTACCTACAAGTTCAATGCCGTTTGCGTGAAGCAATCTGAAAAAACGGCCGGATTTGTGGGAAAACAATTCATGGCTTTTGCACCTTGATACGAGTAATGCACCTGCTTAGACTTTATTGTTTGTTCGTGAATTTTTGGCCAAAACAATACTGTTACGATGCCCCAGCCTCCATATTTGACAAACATGACTCCGTGAGAGTCTTTTTTATTTCCAAAAATAAAGAGAACCTTAAAGGGCCTTTGTTTTACAAGCATAGATGACATTAAAAGCACATCGCTGAAAGAACTAAATGCTATCCCAAAAATCGAGTTTGAGAAGTGTTTTGAGGATTGGAAGAAGCTCTGGCACAAGTGCATAATATCTAATGAGGAATATTTTGAAGGCGACAACATTAAAGTAGATGAATAAATAAATATTTTTTTCAAAGAACGAAAACTCCCGTTATTTTCTGAAAACACCTCGTATTTTAGGGTTCTGTCCTTTAAAATGAAAAACAGAACCTTTATAAGAAAGTCCGTCTGGCTATTTGTCAAAGCCCTTTTTGTCAGGAAAGGCCACACTCATAAAAACACGTCTAACCTTAGCGGCTGCCACAGACAAAGTAAACAATGAATACAGCTGAAAATTTTATACCAAATTTAAATTTACAACTTTACACTCTTGTAATTTTCAAGTTTTTAGTTCACGCAAGTAAAAGGTATGGCCCTTTAAAGTGTATTTCTTTTTATTAATACAATAGTCTTAATCGCTATTCATCGGAACATATAGGATACTTCTGGTCAACCTACAATCTTGGAAGTCAACTTAATATTCCAAAAATCATTAGTTTCTAATTCTACATAAAATTATACATTTTTATGATTAGTTTATTTTTATGCCTGTGGAAGATGTAATGGATAATATATTTACATTGTGAAAAATTAACTTTGTAAATAGTTTAATTAGAAGTGCATACTTAGCAATAATAGTGAACATGCAATAATAATAATGAACATGCCCATTAATACATTTGCATAGATATTTATTTGTAAAGACCAATTATGTGTTTGTCAAATATATTTTCTCTTTTTTCCAGAGAACCCATTATTTTCCCTAAGACCGCAACTCCAAGGGAACATATTATTAAAGTTATTGTCGAACCTCGAAATGAAGATATTGAGCTGAAAAAAGCCCTTGAATTAAGCTTGAGCTGTCATGAGGTACATATGGCTTACTACATAACAAAAAATGCAATTAGAACAAAATTGCTTTCTGTAATATAGAAGTAACTAGATGTCCCATTATTTTATATTGATTGTCAAATGATGTTAAGAAATTAGTTTACCATTAAGGGACTAATCATACTTAACAGCATCAATTTGCAACTTACTCGTAGAAATCATTTTTGTACAGCGATTTGTACGCATATCATCACCTTTTCAATCTCATTAAATGAAGTTAAAGTTAATACAAGCGCATCTATCTTTTAGAATGCTTAAGGACGCTGAACGCTTATGCAAACGAACACATGTTAACGCAGCTGATTAGCGTCTACTACATCTGACGAGCTTCGTAAATGAATCAAATAACATCTCACTTCACACACACCAAATAATTAAAAACATACTTTTATATCCATAAGTAGATTACGGTATACGATCGTATTCTTTCGCTACCGATCGCATGTGAAAGCAAGCTTATATAGCCTGTTGAATGTTGTCACAACCTACGTACACGAATGTGACTAAAACCATATGTTAAATTGCAATTGATGCTGACAAGTTTGATAATGAATTTCACAGAGAGGAATTGTAAAATCAAAGTTATTTTAAATAACCTTTGTATTAGAATGAAACCAATACAAAAATAGATTAGTAGATAGTATCATCACGCAATAATTTTTTTCATATTTTATAGGATTCATTAAATTTTCAAGACAGTAAGCATGATGACAACAGCAGACAGATTGAGACTGCTTTGCAATTGAGCTTACAAGAACAGGAAGGTAAGATAATTAAATAGTGGATGTCATGCAAAACGCTATTAATACCATCTGGTGATAAATTAAAAAACTTTTGATTTTTGAACAAATATTGGGGAAGAATTAGTCCTTTCAAATAAAGAATGGAGTTCAATATTGTCTAATGACTTAACTTAAGGGTACTCCCGCAAATTGCGATGCAGTGCGGGGAAGTCTGTGAATACTGCTTTAAAAATTAAAAGAAAGTTTTGCTTTGTTGCTTGATCATCAGCCATCCAATAAACCTGTTCTAGTCCAGTTAAAGATTTTCTTTTTGTGTGTTGTGATTGTGAATTTATTGGCCATTGTCACGAAATTATAAATAAATTATAAAAAGATGTACTACATGTCATTCACTCTTCCTTTGGATCATAAGTTATACATACATGAAGCAACAGTGTATGTAAACTTTTTTGTTTACTTAACTAACTTGTTTACTTTATAAAGCAATTTTATAAGTACCAAGCAAACACATTATTAAATTTATACCCACGAAAGTTATTTTTGTTGGAGTAAAGAAATAAAATAAAGAGAAATAGAGAACACTTTTTATACCTTTGAATTAAATAAATTGATTGATTTTGATAAAACAAACTATTCTTTTATTAATAAATCATTAAATTAAATTGAATTTGATAACTAATAGCTGTTCTTTTAATATAATCAATGTTTAAAGTTTAAAAAAAACACACAAACTTCAATATGGGAACATTTCTCGAGAAAAGATAATTGACAAAGTGTTCAACGCTTAAAAAAAATACTAAGCACACTATTAAAAAAAATACTAAAAACTCCTGGTAGTTCCACTGCAGCTTCACATATACATATACATAATAATCATATTTATGAAATACCAGAGCAAAACTCCGAAAGAGCCAGTACTTCAATTACTACTGAAAATGCTCGGAATCAAGTCAGAAACGCTAAGAATGATCCTGCAACAAAAAAAAACTAAACTTACAGATTACTATTCAAATGTGTTGTCAATGGAAGCTCATGTGACCAGAATGGCAGGACTAGATGGAATTCATTCAACAAATTTTGTACTGTTTAAACAATCAGGCTATGATTTACCAAAATCTCCTACAACTGTAACCAAAATAGTTCTAGAATATAGTGATCAAATAAAAAACATTTAAACAACTGAAATTCCAAAATCAAATATTCACTACTACTTTTAACGAATGGATCTCCACCCGAAAAAGAAGGTATTTAAATATAAACATTCACAATGAAGACTTAGACCAAAACAAGTACAAAAATTTGTGGCTATTGAGAATAAAAGGTTCAATAACAGCTGATATAACTGCTCAGTTGTTAAAACAGCATTTGAGATCAATCTCTTTGACATAATTTCTTTCACTACAGATGGAACCAGAATTTTGACTGCAACCATCAACTGTGTTATGGCCATGTAATACAATATATGGTGATTGATGTATTGTATAAAACAAAGAAAACTTTAGATCTGCAATCTGAACCTGAACTAGAAGATACTGATGCTGAACAATAAAATGAAAAAATTGGTGATGGATTTTTTATAGATAAACTTATATTTTTAAAGCCAAACTTTTTATATAAAGATATTATTAAAAAAGTAATAGGTTAAATCCTTAAAAAACAGTAAAACAAAATGGAGTAAATTGTCTCATATGGTTGGCCGATTTCTTAATTTAAAAAATGTGTTAAGAAGGCATTACTAGATTTGAAATTCAATGTGAAATTTACAGATACAAAATTGAAGACCTTTATAACATTCATCGTAGGTTGAATAAATAAAAAGAAGAGTGTATAAAAACAACAGTATGCGCCATGATTCAAACTTATAAAGCTACGGAACATTTGAAAAATCATTATCAGATGAAATCAGAACATTTGTTGTGCAATAAGATAGAACACAAGAGAGTCGTATACAACCAGTAGTAATAATGGAGACGAGGAGTTAACCATTGCACAACAGTTGAAAAATATAGATACACAAAGCTACACGACAACAAACAAAATTTCCTGTAAGAAAACACATATAAATGTGCATTTATGATAGTGCTGCTGGCGGCGGACGCCAAGTATACTTATATAACAGCTGCGTACAATTATTTATGATCTATACAGATTATAAGTGTTGAAGCTGAGCAAGCATTTTCTTCTACTGGCTAGTTTTGCAACAAATTATGCATTCATATTTTTAGGAGCAGACAAGTAGAAATAATATATTTCATTTGTTTGGTTATGATTTACTCTTGTTGCTTTCATAAATATTATCTATTTCTTTAATAAAAATACAAATATACCTCAATGTTATATGACTTTTATTGATTAACTTCTTAAACTACAAACACTTTTTTTTTTATAACACCAAGTCAGTTTCATAATTACATAATTTAAACCCTTAAATTTGTTACATTCGTAATTTTGCATGCCCTACACGGTATGGAAAATTCTAACTTGTAATTTTCAAGAGACCTCTTATGTTTTTTACACGGCCTGTATAAATAGCTAATATGACAATTATTAGAAAAGTAAACTCTGCTTAATAATTCTTCATAATAATCCTACCTATAACAGCAATAACAAGTTATACCTTCTATATAAAAACTACCCAGAATCGTTAAAAAACCCACAGATTTAATTTATTCAACAAATTTTATTTTGTCACCTTCAAAGTAATCCCCATTGTTTGCAAGACAACTCTTTCATACACTTCTCATAGGCCCCATACACTTACCATAGGCTCATAAAGTGTAAATTTCGGTTTCAATCGAGTCATAACGGGTTCCAAGGAGTGCTAATTTTAGTTGGCTCGTTAATGTATCGTTGATAAGTGGGCTCGTTAAAATATCGTATTCGTAGACCCATATCTCATCTCCAGTTATGATACGTTTCATGAAGTCTGCCCTCGAGAAATCATGTCTTCAGAGACCTGCTTTCGATGCTCTTTTTGCAAGAAATTAAGCTCTTTCAGAACCACTCTTACGGCAACACGTCTTATGTGCAAAACATTGGTTTCAATTCTATGAATGGTCATTTTATCAATGTTCAACCCTCGAGCCAATTCACTTATAATGAAATGACGATTTTCAAGCACTAATTATTTGATTTTTGTGATGTTATCGTCACTGGTAGACGTTGGAAACTATCCAAGACAAGGCAAGTGTTTAACCGCTTCATGCTCCACTTTGAACGTTTTGTACCACTCGTATGCCTGTGTATTCGACATAGTCGAGCCAACTTAGACCTTTATAATTAACATTTTTAATGATACGGCACAAAAAATTTTGTTTAAAACACAAAATTGAAGACAAACTCTTTGTTCAATTAATTTATCCATAATGAAATTTGCAGACCAACCTATAAGGCAGTTGCTCTAAAAACTCTAGTTGACCGATCGCACTCTAGTTTTGCTTGGTAATTAAGGAAGGTTCTACCAACTTTACAAAAAAAATCTTTTTTATTTCCTCATAGACTTTTTTCAGTTATTTTTAACCCCCTTAGGTGTGATATTTTTTGTACATCTACAACATCAAGCAAAATATTAGCATAGAACTAATTGTATATTCAGAAACCGTTTCTTACTATGTGTTTTCCTCATTACACTATTTTTGATTGGCTGAATGTAGTCCTGCAATATATATATGATAAAAAAATCTCGTTATCTTACTTCAGGTTTACCATTGATTAATTGTATCAGAAAGAAGCAGTAATCAACTGTTTCTTTTTGGAATAAATAAGAAGGTTCCTCATTTTGTGAATACCAGTTTTGACTAAATGTAGAATGAGTCATAGAAGCACTTTAGTTTGGAGTCTCTTGTCATTTTGGATCAATCCTGTACCAAAAGCTGGCCTATCTTGTGTGGTACATCGACCATTTGTATGTCTTACCCTGCAGGTTATATTCACAAGGTAATAATTTACAGATATCTTCTTTGTAGGACCTATCAAAACAGATTGTTTGATTGTTATTAGGGTCACCAAAATGAGAAGTCCTAGATGGAAGAAGACTTAATGTATACTAAACAATATATATGACTTAATTTTTTAGTAATATTACAGCCATATTTTCTGCAAAAAACATGAATTACAGAAAATATAATTTGTGTATCTCCCAGGCGATTCGTTGCACCCATGTCTAAGAAAATATCCTAAAGGAATTTTCCGATTACTGTTAATAACTGTAACCATAATAGCTA
The DNA here is from genome assembly GCA_039881145.1 of Druceiella hillmani. Classification (NCBI taxonomy): domain Eukaryota; kingdom Metazoa; phylum Arthropoda; class Insecta; order Lepidoptera; family Hepialidae; genus Druceiella; species Druceiella hillmani. The sequence continues at coordinate 26,053,649 of JAYKKI010000011.1, read as the reverse complement.
TAACCTTTATATAAAAGCTTCTTTGGCCTCAGCGAAAAAGTCTTTTTCTTTTGTGTTGTTTTCTATATCCGTCCCCCTCAACTCGTTGACGTATTACCCTTTCATCAAGTGAATGATTACCAAAAATTATAAATGTTGAATTGTCTTCATTCTATTTTAAAGCCTTTAGAAATTCTATATTGGAACCTGTATTACTGTCAATAGACACGTACCATTTTTTTATGGTGGACTCTTAAATTTCATTCTTAAAAATAATTTACCGTAGTAAATAATTTTTGCTTGCGAGGTGTTAGATTAGGTGGAAGATTCACTTCCGCGATTTTTAGTGTGAGGTGATGATAAAATTTGGTTCCGTATTATAAATCACTAATTGATCATTGAAATTTTTATGAAGGATAAATTTTTATTATTTTCTTTCCAAAATTATTTCATTTCACAAATATGATCACTCCTTTTCAGCTTAACACCCCCTTTTTACGGCCATTCACCTTGCTATATATGTAAATGTTAATTGTTGATTTTGCTTCAGGATACAGAAACCTATTCTGGGATCTTTCAAAAATAATTTCGTCATCTTCAAAATGATCATCTTCGTCATCTTTAAAATTAGGCGCAATTTGTTCGCCTAATTTTGAAGAAAACTAATTTTTGTGGCATGTACTTTTAATCCATTTCTCTTAATAACGCATTCTTTGGTAGATCTAAGGAATTAACAACATAGCGTATATATCTAGAAATTGTTATACGTATCTTATATTTTACCATCTGATGGTATAATCTCCAAGAAATGTACAAAATACCATGATGCAACCGTACACTGTATCAGTGCTAAACTTTGAATGTATAAAAATAAATATTAGGTTAATTTTTTAAGATCGAAATAAATTTGAAAAATCTTTATAATTATGATAAAAAATACCCATTTCAGTAATGTTATTTGTACAACTCTCATTTTTATATGATGCAAGGACACAGTAAGGTTTATTTTTCTTGCTCCTAAGCAAAGATAACGATGCACTTTTTTGCTTTACTGTGAACTGCAAACTAATGTAAGCGAGACGCACTTACTTTAAAATAAGCCAAGTTCTAACTCATTGTGGTATACTTGGCCGTTTCTAGTTTACTCTTTCTTCTGTAATTTTAACATAACTAATAATTTAAAAGTTTAACTCAAAAATCTAGCACTCTTCAAGTTCCTTCACTTAAACCATTATTAATCATTCCTAAAAATATTTTATATAATGCATATGGACACTATAAACTGTACGATGTTAAAAATCCACATGTTCACGGCAATCAAATAAGCTATTTTTGTGCCAATCCTAAAAACAAACCAAGCTATTATTCTTTACACTCAATTTTACTTCCTTATTGTACCTGCACGTAATCTGACTAATTAGGAGTAGAAGTTGTTGTCATGAAGACCATGTAACTGGGAATTTGACAGATATTGAAATTTAAGTGTTACAAAACTATTATTATATGAAAAATGTAGATGCTCAAAGATCATACCATTTGAAAGTTATAATTCTTACTTTAAGTAATTTTGCTATCTATAATTAATTATGTTGAGTTCTGCTTTTTTTCTAAATAAAGTAATTCAGAAATAACAATAAATTGTTCACAGACAACGACGCTTTGAAGAGAGCTCTTGCCATGTCACTTGAATTCAACACAAGTGTCAGCAACCCATCAGAACCTTCTACTTCAAGCCATTCAATAAATGACCTTGGCAACCCTCCGGACATTCAGACATTGAGAGAGAAACGACTGGCTGCGTTAATGCCACAGAACAAATCTTGACAATGTAAATTGTATACTTTTGTCAAGTCATTAATGCCAAGTTCCCATTAACATTTTGAACTTGTTTGTATGAATATGTGATATTTTCTCTAGTGTGACAAAACTACTGCCACTTACAAGTATATGTATATAGTATACTCATAATTTGAAGACATTAGGGTAGTTGACTACTCCTGTATTTACTGTTTTTTGTAAAATATGTAAATATGGCCTATATTTACATATGACCTATAATTAAATACAGTATTGGAAAATTATAAAAATTTATACAAATAAGCGAGTTAAGAGCTTCTAAATTGAATGGAAGGGCTGAAATAGGAATATCTCCCTATCTCATTTGCTTTCATAGAATACATGAACATTATTTAGAAAGACATCACAATTCAGTTTTGCTGTCCTTTTCTACATTCAATTTAAACCATTATAAGTTTGTAAATTTTTAAGATATCTCAAACATTTTTTCATTCCTTGTCTCTTGTACCTTGATAGTAAGATTTATGAAATAAAAAAAATTAGTCAAATACCCTATTGCAACAAAAAACCTTCTCTTTATGTCAAATTTATATTGTTTTTTCTTTTGTTTGCCTTTCAAAAAATTTACAATTTTCAAACTAATATAAACACAATATTTACACAAAATAAATGGGACTCGGTAAAATGTGCCTGGATTAATTCAATTATAAGCTTTAATTAAAAAACAAAATAATCTTTGTTGTATGGCCTTCTGTGGTTTCATTCAACCATATTAATGTGGTACCAACATAAATATTTAATAGACTGATTAGTTTCTGACTACTGTCGTTATAACTATAAATTAAAATTAATTATGTATAATAACAATGTCAACTATCTTTCTGAATTTGCATTAATGTGCCTTCATCAAACTTTTTATATATTCACAACCAACGATGATAAAGTTAAAATATACAACATAAAAATTAGTTCATTTTCTCCTGAACAAATGATTATATTTGAAGTATTTATATACAAAAATATCTATATATAAAACTAAACCTTTTTCACATATCATACGGGCCTATGTATATGAAGGAAGTGTGGAGATGTCATTTTGGAAATATGCTAATGGAGACAGTACAAAAATAAATGACTTTTTAAGATAGGCTAATAAATTAGCTAGCTTGGGTTGTCATAGAATTGAAAAAAAAGTAAAATACAAGTCAGGAAAACTTGAGCTAAAATGAGCAATAAAACTTTTATTTTATATTAAAGTGCGTGAAAGATGTATCTAATCATAATTTTTTGCATTGTAAGTTAGTGATTTCTAAAAAGTGTGGCAAATGTAATTTGAAGATGCCAAATATTATACATGCATGAGAATACCCAGTTTCCCTCAGATTACTTTACATTTAATGAAGTATTACGTTCTACAAGTTTAATTATCCTTATTTCCAAATTTCTTCCTAAATATAGCCTCCTTTCTAAACGTCACTTTCGAATGCTATGGGACACAAAGAATGACAAATTTTATTCACTCCATGCTTATTCCATTCTCTGTTCATTTTTTTGTGGCTTTGAAATATTTATCTTATGTGTACATAATATCTTACATTATTTAATATTTGTGTCTAGTGTAGTGCAAATCTTCTTAACAAATTGATAAATGTTTCGTGATTTATAAAATAATTTGTTAAGGGTCCAGTGCCAAAGTCATTGCTCTTTTACCTCATTTTTACCTTTACTATATGAAATATGAAGTTTTTGTGAAATTTCACTTTGGAACAAAAAAATTTATAAGAATTATATCCTCTATACAGTTTTATAATGTAGCTTTTTAATAAATCTTTCATTTTGTCATCTATTTGTATATTAAATAAATTAAATAATTGTAGTGAGGAACATGGATGAAGTAACTATTGCTTGATGGTATGTAGTATATATGCAAATTTGACACTGAAGATAAATATCTATTATGCACTATAAATAATTTTAAGAAAACATAATGTTGTGTCTCAAATTTAAGAACTTAACACTATTTAATTTTTGTAATGTCAACATATTCCATAAATATAAGATACTATACTATTTATTGAATTGGTTAATATTGGCCAGCTTGGAATCTGAGTTACTGCTCTATTGAATGCAAATTGAATGAAAATGTTATTTTAAACATACCAGCTTTAATAAATTGAACTTATAATATTTAATAAACATAGTTTGAAAACTAATAACATGCCTCATTATATATATTATGATGACTATGTTATTACAGAAAAGAATCTGACTCATCTTACAAAACTATATAATTATGGTACAGTTTTTTGTCTAAAAGTATCAGCGTGTTTTCTTGCCTTACATTTTGTGACTATATAGAAATAACTTACGCTAGTCTAAATATAACCAAATCTTTACTCATATTGCTCTTCATCTCTTACTTTTTCTGTTTTAAGGTCAATATAATGATGCTGGTCCCACTTTGTTAAATTTTGCAAACACTAACAAAAACTGTAATTGTGTTCCCTCTCTAAATATCATAAATACCATAGCAATTAAGTTAGACTTATCATTCAAATCAAATAATTACAAAAATCTATCAATTTAAGTAGTGAAATTCATTTCTTTTACTAAAACAGAAATAATTTGTAATTTCTATAGTCTGTGTGTACCAACATATTTGCGGGAACTATAATTATCATTTTATAAATAATTTTTGTCTTATCTTATTGACCTTGTTAGCAATTTTATACCCTCAAAGGTACTTTTGACTATCTAACACATCACAAAACACAATTACTATTTTATTAATTTTCCGCTATTTGTATGTTTTTTTGTAACGTAAAATTGATATATAGTTTTGAAATATATTTCATTCTTACCCCTTAAAAATAGTATGCAAGAAAATGAAAAGAATCATGGAAAAGTTTATTTAAAACATAAAGTAGAGAAACTGTCACAAATTACACCGTCACAAAATACATTTTAAAGTATGCCTGTTTTTAAACAAATTTTACATAAGTTGTTATAGGTTTTTAACACTAGTTTATTATTTAATTAATACATACTGATGTTGTTCTTGTTTAATCTTTAAGTAAAATGTTGTCATTACTATTATACTTAATACCAAATTTTTGTGGTACTAACAAACTTCAATTGTATCTCTTTTGAGATTTTAGTAACATTGTTAATAACAATTATATTTCTTATTTTTTCTTCTTTGTTTTATTTGCAAAATATCAAAATACCAATTACAAAAAATGCTGCATATTTCCCAAAAAAAAAATTATTATCAACTATAATGCAGAAGTTAAATAATCATCCCTACAAGGTTAGATAGACATAAATCAACCCCAGTTGCATAAGTTACATTATGTACTATATTTTATATATAAAATCTACATCACCCAAGAAAATGTAACTAAAACTGTAAAATGAGAATTAATTAAAAAATTGTTGGCTAAATACTATTCATTACTATTTAAAAGAATAAAGGACCATCTGATATTTATCTTCTAATTTCTGTATTCAATTTTTGTATTTAGTTGTTTTTTCGGGTTTACTGCCATAATGTGAAGAAATTTTGTGATGCGGAACCAATTTTTTTTTACAATTTGTTGAAGTTAATATAACATAATTCTATTAAGTGCGAATCACATGTGCACTTTGTGGCCTAAGAATGAGCAATTACACATACCAACAATTATGTGCGTTCAGTGTTTTGTCTGATAGAATAAATTTGTTATAACAATAAAACATTTTTATAATTTGCCCTAATATGGGACACTCCAGAAGAGATTAAGAACGTTCAGAATTCTTGATAAATGATCTGGTGATGAAGAACCACACTAATATTTGTCAAAAACTTACAACAGATATTATTTTAGTTTTGAAGTATCTATAGTTTATATCTTAATTTACTACTGCTCATTCTGTAAAAAAAATAATTGATGGTGTTATAAAAAATCTTTGTTTGACTAGTGATTCTTCCTCGGAAGAAATGTTTGATACAACCAGCCTACAATGGAATGAAATTACAAGCCATAATCTAAAATATTTTCAGTTAGTGATTTATTTTTGCTTAATTACCTTAATTTATTTTTGGATATGAACATTTTATTCAGTTAAATGCGGTTATCAAAATTAGAATGTTATTTATCAGTACGATTTTCTTCTCTATCTGGTACTTCACAGACTAATGAGGGGAAATACTTTAAAACATTAAGATACATAAATATAATATTGATAACATAAAATTTAAAAAACTTCCAACAATGTTAGGACCCCTTAGAGCAATATTTATGTAGATGAAATTTTAGATCAAAATAAATGACGTTTGGCATAAAACTATTAACATTCTTTATTGAAGACGGAATATTCATAATTACAGCAGAATCAAATAAGACGAAATGAAAGCAAACCTCAGAAGACCGTAATCATACAAAAAATGCATCTAACTAAACTACAGAATTTTAAACTCTACAATTTCTGTGAATCCTCTAAACACCTGCGAGGCATAGGAAGCAAGTTATTTGCAAAAAAATATTTTCGTGACCACTGACCTTTGATATCTTGACACAACACAAAATATTCAAAATAGGAAACATGAGTACATAATTTCACGTAATACCCTTGTGAATTGGTATCACACCTATCAATTATTTTCTATCGGCACATGTGAAGTCGCTAGTCTATGCCGATGAACCACAGAAGTTGGACCACTTGGAAGTCGACATTCACTGGTTTGGGAAGTGTACTTCTAGATTGCGCTTCATTCGAGCAAGCCACGGTGCCCATAGGGCCGTAATGGTATTTAAACACAAATGGCATAAAATAGCCTTTTCAATGAAGCCAATATCATGGTCATTATCATGCGTTTTATCTGTTTATTTTAATTTAAAGTTGTATAGCTCTAAAAGAATAAAACATCCATTAGTTGTTGGGCTGATAAAAAGATGTGACTTATGTTATTTAAAATCAAAGACTTATTAATTATGGTCGTCTTTTCTTCTTCTTGGATGTCATTTTCTTCTTCCTGGAAGTCATTACTTGTCTGATCTTCCAATAATTCAACAAGATCTGCTTCTGATTCCATGCATCACTAGCAAAATTTCTTCGATTTCGAATATCTTTATAGGAACATCTGAGGAATTGCATACAACTTCGTTCCAAATTTCTACCGGGCAAGTATCAAATGTGGATGGACATAACTCATCAAATGCGTCTTTGATTATTGCTATACACTGAGCAATGTGAAAATGCTTCCAACTCTCCACATCGCGTTCCCTACCATTCAAGATATGACTAAAAGATAAACTCATTTTCATCAACACCAATTATCTCCTGATGTAATGGTTGAAGTAGAAAACGAATTTCTACATCCAGATCAATTAAGTTCAAGGTATTGGCACACTCAGGAGCATTATCGATGAGAAGAAATACTTTAAATGGCAGCGATTTTGTAGTCAAATTTTGTTTTAACACTTTGTATAAAGAAATTCCTGAACCAACCATTGAATATTTCATCTGTTACTCAAGCTTTTGGATTTACTCTCAAATGCACCTAATCTCAAATGCGATGCAAATTTTTATTCTAATATTTAAGAGCTCACGGATTCAGGATGTGTACGAGAATGGGTTTGACCTTATGTTCTTTCGCAGTTTTAAACTGCGATGCTGATTTTTAATTCAGTCAAATGAACGTCCGGTTTGCCACCCTCTTTCAAAACAAAGCCATCTCGTCAGCATTTACATTTCTTCTGGCTTATATTCTTCACGTTTGATTAACTTTTTCAGTTTGTTTGGATACAAATTGGCAGAATCTTAAACAGCTAAAACTGATTCTCCTATTTTTTACTTGCTCGCTTGAAAACTTAAAGTTTCTGTTTTAGCCTTTGTTTGATTAAAAAGCCGCATCGCTTTTTCTTGGTTTATGCGACTACTTAATGACACTCTTTTCTGCGTTTGTTCTTCTATCCAAATACTTAGCGCTTTTCCCATCTTCTCCATGGTTTGAAATGTATAAATAATAGACAAATTCTTTGTTGCATTGATTATGTTTCATTCAAAAAGTAAGCTACGTGTCGACAAATAATTTATCAATGAGGTTTATGTGGAATTATAATTTTTTTTAAATAGTCATTTTTAAACAACTAATTTGAACTACTTAAAGTTCAAAATCGGAATCTATTCCCATTATGACATATTGACACTGGTGCAGTAAAAGAATTCGGAAGTTATTAATTTTTTTCTGCTAATCGCTATAACTTCAAGGTATTGTACATGTGGTCGCAAAGATCCAATGTTATGAACCAATTAGATGATTATAAAATTACAATACTTTCAAATTTTTTTATGTTTTCCTTACTCATTGATTTAATTTTCAGTTTGTAATGTGCTTGTTTCGATTATGTATATATACACTTGCTCTATAGTAGTCATATAATCTCAGCATCTCCACGATGATGATCAGGTTATTAAACGAACTGTAGCTTTCACGACACTGTTGTAAAGAAATCCCATATGTGTTTAATCGGTACCGGAAGATCTATTTTTCATCTGCTATGTTGTGGTTCCTCGTCAATGATGTGGAAAAATTAATTCCAAACTGATGTCACCATATCGTAATGATTTTTAATTTTGATTGATGATTTTCTTTACAAAATATACAATAAACTTAAGAATGTTCTCATTTATACTAAACCTATCTCTCTATTAAACACAGCAACCGTTGATTGAATCATTTTACTCAGACATTTTTCTTCATTACTATGATACCAAAAGCAATATTTGAAGCTTTTAAAATGTCAAATATGGAACCAACTAGCAAATTTATAATTTATTTGTTTTTCAAAATAGTCTATGAAACACTCTATGCGTCATTTCATTTGATGGAACTAGAGAGAAAAACAGTCAACTTTCATTTGTACTTTCTTGGGCGTCTTCCTCACACTTTTCCAAGGCAGCCACTGTTTCTTCAAAACCATTGTTGCAATAATAACCCACCTGTCTGAACAACGAATGACTAATTATTTCAACGCATCACCTTTGCAGGCAACTTTTTTCAAAAAGGAATCATCCACTGCACAAACTGCCTGTTAGTTTCGGGTTTATGTCAAATAAATCAGGGTATATCCAGCGATGATATATATATATGAGATTTTCAAGTGCGACGAAGCTAATTGTGATGAAGTTAAATAAAGGAGTTATCATGCTGTACGGATAACCAAACAAAGATGAGAAAAAGTACAATGATGTATTATAGCGGTGCTATGTGTTAGAAAGAGATAACAAAATAAAAACTGTTAGAACCCATTTTTTGCAAAGCAAGGGCATAATGTACCCATTGAAATAATGTACATTTCACAGGTAAATTGTAAAGAATTGATACCATATTTTTTGTATTTATTTTCAAAAACCCGTACAGAAATTACTTTAGACAATTTATAGAATAATATGCCTGAGTACACTTAAAAAAATTTTTTAAAAATATTTTTGTATAAAGGTATTTATTTGATATTTGCGCTAATTTTAAATCCTCTTATCGATGAAATTAATTGGACTTAGTATTATCGAATGCAATTTTAGATAGAAATTTAGGCACTGCTTTTTTAGAGTTATGAACTTGTCCATTCGTTTTCTGTACATATATCACAGCGCAGTAGTTACATTATTTTTAAAAATTTTGTATTAAATGAGGATGTCAGTAAATATTTTTAACTGTCTTTCAAAACGGCAACCAAAAATTTCATGTAATATTTTTAGTTAGATTTGTTACTCCCCTTTTTTCAATTGTAAAAATCTTAATAGAATCATAACAATATAAATCAACACTTTTTTATACTCATTTTATGAGGTACCCTTTAAAATAATATTTTAAATAATAACTTAATTTAAGTTGAATCATTTATTTAATAGCTTAATTCTTTTTAATAATTTCATTATGCCACATTAACTAAATTAAATAATTAACTCTTTTGAATTTGAGAATTTTAAAATATGAGTATTTTAAAATACTCATATTTTAAGTCTTGTGAAAAAAGAGATGTATTTCTGTGGCTCTCTCTATTTTACCCCTCAATATATAAGTTCGCCAAAGAAAATTTGCTTCTATCACGTGTGTTGAGTTGCACGGATTTTTTTATTGACATTTTCGATATTTTCTATTATTTTATCCATGTTAGAAGTAAAAATAAAATAACAAAATAACTGCTTTGGTTTTTATTTCTATTAAAAGAAAGCCGATAAAGTTATCACTCGGTGTTCGTATTCTTAAGTAAAATAATAATATTAGAAGAAATAGTATTCCGTCAGATTATTTCAGACAGATTGTTCGTAAAAATGGTGTAGCACTTATTTAAAAAAAAAAGAGTACGTCGTGCTTTGAAAGACTCGTAATTACGTTTTTGTGGACTTTTCTATTTTTGTATGGCGACATCGATCAGTTAACCTGCAATCAGAATATCAAACTCGTTTTTGCAAATAAAATCCTTAAAACAAAAGCGACATATTCTTTTATCTTGTATTTACACTGAAACTATAAAATTTCTACTTTAACCTCGTAAGTGCAGTTACACAGTTTTGGTTTTTATACTGGCAACATTGTGTGCAGCGATAATTCGTAAATACGCAGGGTGATTAAAATGTAAATTGTTCTAACTAATAATTTAATTGCGAAAGTGTGATTGTGCGTCCTTCTTGCACGTGGTAGTGCGAAAATGTAGCGACTATATTTTTTGTACAAATATATCTAGCGGATCGAGAAATGACAGATTATTTTTAATCGCCCGAAATCTTAAAAAGAAATGTAAAAAAGCTCATAATAAAAGTTTGAAAATATTCGATCTCACACTAAAGAAATTCAAAATAGGACGAAACAACGACGAAACATTCAATATCGTGATAAAATTTCTTCACATTTTAACAATATCGGTTCCCATTTTTCAATAAATTAAAGAAGACCGCGGAAATTAATGAATGTAAAATGTGTTTCTTACCGTAATCCTACATATAGTGATTATATACGCAATAGGTAAAATATTCTAAAATTTAATATGATAACGGAAATTCAAACGTTATACACCAAAATTCTCCAACGACATTTTCCGAATCCCAATTTTTTTCCAAATAAAATTTTTAATTTTTCAGTATTGAGTAATTAATATGTTTTAATTTGGGTAAACAATTTTTTAGAGGTGACAACACCAATAAAAATGGCGCGTTTCTGTTAATAATCTACTTCGATACTTTAAAATTGCATAGTTAATTGGAAATGAAATTAAATAATAGTTTTTACGTATAAAAAGTAATCCCCATTTGTATCTTTTGCAGTCCAGTGATATTTTTGCAGGTGGGTATAGCACAAGCCAGCATTTTAAGCTATATTGTCACGTAACCTTTCAGAGCTGTGTCTTAAATTGCACCGAGAGCCGTGTTTTGATACTACGCATCTTATGCGTCGTTTTTTGGACACACTATCGCGCGTATTCTCGCCTTCTGGAATACTCATTATTCTAAGTTGGTGGTTTATTTCAGATGTAAAATATTATCCAGAGGGCGAGAAATAGTTAAACTAGTGACCAGGGGCGTAGCTACCGTATCAATGATACGGGGGTCCCCAAGCTGCAGAGGCCCCGAATGTGTGTAAGCAAAAATTCGTAAAATGTTATCCACAATCTCACTTAAATCCTTAGGCCGTACTTCCTGGAAAACAAATCATATCATAAAAAAATGCCAACGTGTTTAAAAAAGTTTTCACTTCAAAAATTATGAAAGTCAAAAAAAGGAATCTCTTTTTTCCCGGGTTAAGCGGGCGCCCAAAAGTTGGCAACACAGGACATCTCACGTTTGACCAGCGATGCGTGTCAGCATACATCAGTTATGCGGGATTTCCCCGTTTTCTTGAATGACCATGACGAACCACGGAGAACAATATTTACGCGTTTTATTTCAATCCGATTCAAACGTTATTACATTGTAATAAAATTTTGTTAATAAGTTTAATTTGTGTAAAAAATGAGTGAAAGAAAGGAAATTACCCCAGTGGAGCTATGAAAAGAAAAAGAAAACAGAAAAAGGAAGAGGTTATAAAGAAATTGCCCAAAATTTCTTCATTTTTTTCAGCAATCAGCTTCAGTGACTGATTTAGATTGTAATGGTAAGTACTAAGTACCTATTTATCTACGAGTGGTGAAGGGTGGATTTTGTTTTTTTGAAATTTCAAAAGGGACTAGGAGGGAGTTGGCTACACACAAGCATGCCTACTTACGCACATATATAGGGCGCCAAACTCATAACCTCCTCCGTCTGTCGGTTAAGAACAATGTTTTATTATAATAAGTACATATATTTACATACATAATAAAAAATAGAATGGTTGTGTTTATTTCATTTTATTTCAATTAATTGATATGTAATTGAATAAATTTTAACGTATTTTTTTTTAATTTATATAATTGATAGTTTTAGTACTGTAGTTTGAATAATTTCCAAAAAATTATTTATTCTATTAATTTTATTCAATTATATTTTTAGATTCTTCTGAAGCACATTGTCTATTAGAGGACCATCCGAAAATAGAAGAAACCCATATCGACGATCTGAAGTCTGAAGAATTTCATAATATACCTTCGTCAGATAGAGGAAATTTTGGTGACAGCCCAAATGAATGATTGATTTTTTCCAAATGTTGAGGGCAGGGTTATGATGGAGCAAATGTTACGTCGGGTGTATATGGAGGATTGCAAGCCCTTATAAAAGAACATGCTTATGCAATATATTTGGCGTTAATTGTGTAGAAATTCATTATTAACAATTAAATGAAACTACGTGATGTAGTATTATTTCTACTTTCTTAATTAATGTTATAATTACTTTAGCAAAGCAAAGACCTTTGCTAATAGCCCACCTGAAGATGTTGTAATATAACGAAAGCTAGGTCGTGGTAAAGAACTTAAAGAAAGTAGAAATAATACTACATCACGTAGTTTCATTTAATTGTGAAAAGAGCATGCCCCCAATTGCCGATTATGTTAATACATTACATAATCGGCACATTAAATTATTACATTAAATTGCCGACATTAAATTTAATTTTAAACCATTCTGCGAAACGTTTTCCTGAAGTGTAAATTTTTCTCGATAATTTGGAAAAAATATATACTTTTTTAGTATAAAACGCTGATAAATATTAAGTAACGATTCATCTAAAAAATATAAAATTACCTTTAAAACGGCATGTCCTACTACATGGTATTCAAGAAACGACGCTTTATCAGCAATAAGAAAAAAATATTCATTAATAATGAAAACTTTGTACCAACTGAATTTAATTTCCACTAAAAAAGACGAACGTGACGAATATAAAAATATGATTAACATTTTAGATAGCTACGATTTTTTAGTGCTTGTCGTCTTTTTTCCTTCACTACTTGAAATCATTAATCCTGTTTTTAAAGTTCTACAACATGAAAATAATGACTTACAGAAAGCTAATATTTGACTAAGTGATCTTTTGAATAGACTGAGCGAAATAAGAAATCCATTCCATGGTTTGCTGAACGAGTCCAGAGATCTAGCAAAAGAGTGGGGGTAACAACTGTAAAACTATATATAAAAGATAAAAGATAACGAAACGTTTTTTTGATGAATTATCAGAAAATGAGAGAATTTCAGACCAAAAACAGTACTTCAAACTCAGTACTTCAAAGTCAATGTGTACTATTGCTGTTTAGATATATTAATTTCTCAAACTAAACAAACATTTCAGAGCCTCTGGGACTTGAGTAATATGCTCAAAGTATTACAACCGGAGAAACTCTTGTTTTTTTTAAACGAAATAATAAAAAAGGATGCCGGAAAACTGTCCGCTAAATACAATAAAAACGTGTCAGTTGATCTTTATGAACAATTAATTGCTTTGAAAACATGCTTAAAATCTAAAATTCGGAAAATTCATTCCATTAAGGAACTCATGGAATTATTGCTGATAAAAATCAATAGCATTTGCACCCAGTTTTCCGGAGGTAATAACAACATGCTTTCTATTCTTGATCCTTTCGGTTACAACTGCACTGAAAGAAGTTTTTCGAAATTAAAATTGATAAAAAATTATCTAAGAACTTCTATGGGACAGGAACGGCTATCAGACTTGTCACTATTGTCTATAGAGGCAGAATATTAAGAAAAACCGAAATCGTCTTCAGTTATGAATGATTTAATAAATAATTTCGCCGAAAAAAGTGTATATTTGATTTGAATTGTTTGGCTAGCTTAGTTCCTATGAGCATTAATTGTACGTAGTAACTTATAATCAATATATAATTATTTTAATTCAATGCGAGCGCTTTTGTTTCTTTGATGAAAACTCTTTACCCTTCATTTGGAAATATTTTAATAAAATGTTACCATTGATAATTTATTATAGGACTTTGCCTTAAAACTTGTTTACTAACTTTTATTTATCATTTTAAAAGAAATCCATGTAATCTTAGAAAACTATACTACACACGGAGATAAAACGTTAAGGGAAATAACTGAGCATATTTTGGAAAATACGTCTAGTAAACTTTACATCCTAACCAACCGTGTATTAGTTCTAAATGAAACAATAGAACAGTTTCATTTCAAGAATATGGTGACGAAGACATTAAAATCTAAAAAGACTGCTCGAAAGTAAACAAAACAGGGATATTCATCCATAAAATGTAAACTTAAGCTATGATACTGATAGCTTATATCATCTTTCCTCATTATTGTACTCTGATGACTCGTGCGATTCAAATTATCGAATATTTTGATACTACAAGGAAAAGAAAAAAATCCAGGGTAATGAAGAAATACCACAAGGAATAGAACGAAAGGTCAATGACAACCAGGAAAATGGTGGAAAACTACGAGAAAGAGAGCAAAAAAGAAGAGAAATCGTATAACAATGTGACAAAAGTATAAGTGTGCCAATAGGAAGATAATTAAGAGGTAAACGAGTATTCAAATCACCTGTGATTCAAGAAAATGTGCCAATATCAAGTATTTTAAATATAATGAAATTACAGAGCTTCAGAGGAAAGTGTTGTTTATTTCAGAGCCATATATAGTCAAATACATAGACCACACGTTTTTTAAAGATTTTTCTAAAACATGTTACCACGAATCAATGAAGCCAGCTACTACGTATCTGCGAACGAGCGATCGGCACGTGTTCTTTCCCGCTAATTTACTTCACTGTTTATGACAGGTGCGTGGGATGGCGGTGACTGGGCGCGTGGATTAGTTAGATGATAAATATGAAATTATTGTCCCTGCCCCATGACGACAGGATGTGCAATCCTGCAATGCACGCATTTTATTACTAGTTTGGTTAAATTATATTCGGCTTACGTATTTTATCATCACAGTGATCGTATGTAGTGAAGTGAACTTATATTATAATGAATGACAAGAACAGGAAAAGACAGAAGAGCATAAGTGCGTTTTTATTTACCAAAAAAAAACGAAAAACCAATTATGTAGAGAATGAAACTCTTTAGCCCGCGCGACCTGGGCAGTCAACTAATGTTCGTGATGTGTTTCCATGTCCATCCTCACTCACGGCAACTACATCAGTTTCCGCTAGTTTTTTCCAGGAACGTGATATAGGTACGTATTGCTTATCCGATTACTTATAACTCCGAATTGATTAAACATTTAGGCCGGCATTCAGAGACAAATTTGAGTTTCATTCCCGAATTACTATTCATTTATTTACTTATCTTTCTACACTACACGGAAAAAAGCATGACAAAAATTACCTTGGTTTTTGTTATAAACGTTGTGCGAACAGCTTCCATGACAATTCTTAGAGAATTAGAGATTAAAAAAATTAGTTTTTCATATAATTTTTATCGGTTAGAAATGGACAATTTGACGTCGACCTCAATAAAATTCACGATAATATTCTGCTTATTTTCAAAGATAACAATTTTTAATTGGATATAAGCAAAAAATTGAAAGTTACAACGTATAGTATTGTAGATTTCTCAAATGAATTTTTTCGTATTAACCACTAATTTTTACTAGGACGATTAAAACTTTAGCGCCGATAAGTTCGGGTATCGGTTCGATGCATGCCAATGCATGCGCTCAACAAAGATGACGTTTGTCGGGCGTCTTCGGCTTTTTCCTACCGTTGTCAACCCGAATTAACTCATATCGTTCTTTGTAACTGCTGTATATTTCTACGGAATTTTTCACTTTCAATGGATTATTGATATTAAATGATGAGTACGTTTTCAAATAACTATTAAAAATATTAATTTCTGTTGCGAGGGATATAGCATAAGATCAGTGAGGTTAGGTGATATTATTGTGGAGTCATAAATATAGTGAAGGTTTTCATATTTTGTATAATACTAATTTTTACTTTTATGTAATAAAAAAATTATATTTGCACTGTTATTGTAAATAATTTTTATCTCTATATAAATAAATAAATATTTACAAAAAATATATAAATTTGTGTTTCAAAAATTATTTCTTATTTTTGTCCCATTCTTATCCATGCTGAAAGATGTACATAAAGTCAATTTGATTTCTTAATTTAATTATAATAATGCAGACTAAAATATTCTGATAATAGAAATGCATACCGCCTCATAAAGATTTAAAGATTAATTGTATAATTCGATTAAATTCGGAAAAACTGTATTATTACAGAGCAACATAAATTTTACCATGGTATCACTATAATTTTTATTAAGCTTATGCTATAAATTGTATTTGGCTACTATTTCACACTCAGATTATGAGAAACCATGGTAATTTTTATCAGTGTCCTCTATAAATTTTATTATAATTTTCTTTCCGTGTATGTAGGTTAACGCATTTGTTATGATAATGTATTCACGTTAACCGTAACTGCTTTAGTTTTATTTTATATTTACAGGAAAACTACTTAACAACAAGGACGTTATAGGTATTCTTACCGATGAAGAAAAATATCAATGGTTGAAAAATGTTTGGCAACCTACAGCAGACTTTAAGTTTCCACAGGTACGAGAAGGAAAAAAACAGGTCTTCTCGAATGAACTGGTTAAAAGTACATGAATGGCTCGCATACAGCAAAATTGCTGGTGGCGGAATGTGTAAGATGTGTATTATTTTTGGACGGCATGAAGTAGGCACGAACGAGGTAAAGCTAGGAAAGTTGGTGACGGAATCGCTGAAAACATTTAAAAAAGGTATTGAAATACTAACACACCATGAGAAAACGAAATACCACCAATCTAATATGATAGCATTTAAAAAGTTTTGGATGATAATGGAGGGAAAGTCGATGGATTAATCCAAATGATATCTCACGAAAGAAAAACAATGGAAGAGAATCGTAAAAAACTTGTACCCATTATAAAAACTGTTTTATTATATGGAATGCAAAATATACCATTAAGAGGACATAGGAATAACAGTGATTTAGAATCAGAAAGTTCTCTTAAAGAAGGTAATTTTTGAGCGCTATTAAAATTCAGAATCGACGCTGGGGACGAGATACTGCGTGATCACGTTAGAGATTGTGCTAAAAATGCTTCTTGCATTAACAAGTTAACACAAAATGATTTGATCGAGTGCTGCGGGGAGTTAATCACAAACAGAATTTTAAAAAGCCAAATATTTTACTATTATAACAGATGAGACCACAGATGTTTCTATTAGTGAGCAACTGTCCATTTGTATTCGTTATTTCGATGTTGAAACGAATGAAATTCAAGAAGACTTTTTTAAATTTGGTGAAGTTGTGCATCTTATTGGTGAAAATATTTCTCATCATATTTTGGAGACGTTAGAGAGCTTGTATTTAGATATTTCGTTATGCCGAGGTCAAGTATATGATGGAGGAGTCAATATGAGCGGTAAAATAAAAGATGTTCAAGCATATGTGTCCAATATTCAGCCTGTAGCTTTTTACACATACTGTGCAAATCACCGACTCAACTTAGCCATTAGTACAGCCTGCACCGTGCCTAGCATAAGAAATGCTGTGGAGGTTATTTCAACCGTTGCAACCTTTTTCTGTGACGAATTCGTATCCTCCAAGAAAAAATGCAAGCTAATTTGCCCAAGGAAAAACAAAACATACTAAAAAAATGTGTGAGACGAGATGGGCGGAAAGACATGAAGCAATTCTAACATTTTTGGACATTTTGCCGCGTCTTTCTGAAATTTTAAAAAAATTGCCGGTAAAGGGGATAAACGTGCTACAAATGTATTTTCACTGCTACAAACTGTAATCTCGCTAGAATTCCTTGTAAGCTTGATCATCCTCGCTGATATTTCAGGAATCACTCTCCCTTTATCTCGGTGCTTACAAACCATCGAAATTGATATACTTTCGGCTATGAAGCTTGTTGATATGACTACAGCCAGCATCCAAAAGCTTGCACGGATGCATTTGAAAAGCTTTTTGATAAAGTTAAAAACCTGGCAAGTGAAATTGGAACATGGGAACCAATCACGGTCTGCAGAGTAACCAACCGTCAATCCAACAGATCTAACATTCAGGCTCAGTCTGCTAAGAGTATTACCGATTGTCGGTGTACATTCCTTTTCTGGATTATTTGTCGAACGAAATGTCCTCCAGATTTCGCAAAACTCAGCTGCAGAGAATCGGACAGTTACAAAAGTTACTGCCGCATAAATTTAGTAACGAAGATATAGAGCATCTTATTCAAGGTGCTGAATTATATAAAAATTACCTTCCTTGTTTCTTATATTTGAAGGGCGAAATAGAAATTTGGCAACATATGAGAGAAATTTTGCCAGTCTCCAGTGGAGGCCTATAAAAGAGCAACGGCGTTGCCAAGGGTCAAAGAGCCCGGTGTTGATTGTCGTATACGTTTCCGTAACAACTAGCACTGCGGAGCGATCTTTCGCCACTCTACGACGACTCAAAACATATCTTCGCAGCAGGATAACAGAAGATCGTTTAAATGAACTGGCTTTAATGTATATTCATCAAGACATTGCATCATCGATGAACGTTGATGAACTATTGAATATATTCAGCAGGAAACATAAAAGAAAACTTTCATTTAATTATATGTAACTTTTGCATTAATAATATGGGTAAATAATAAAAAAGATATTATTTCCAATATGTCTTTATTTACAATTAATTTAAAGAACTTATGAGGATACTCGTTGTCAACTTGGTTGTGCCCCTCCCCAGAAAAAAAAATTGTAGCCGCCCTTGTCCACAGGTAACCGATTTTAAAAGTATGAAGTACAGTTCCACTGGTTTATATTTTAAATTAGATTATAATATGACTGGAAGTTGTTGCTCCAAAAAAGTCAAAAATACATGCAAAGTTTAAAAAGGTTGATAAAACAAGATATCACATTAGCAAAACTTTTTTCTTTTTTTTTTCTACCAAGCTGTAGAAGAATAATATGATGTAGCGATTGATTCAAGTTTTGTTAAAAGTTTAGTATATAATCTGTAGTTAAAAGACAAAAATTCTATTTTATTTCAAAACATTTTATGGCGTCTTGCCTGCCATATATTGAAAGTAATGCATAATGTATCTAGATAGAAAGTTAATTGTTTTATGTTTCTTGATATTTATTACAAAAAGTTTTAGTTAATCTATATGTCCCTTGAAAAGAGTAAAAATGTTAAGCTTTAAACAAATAATTTACTTTCCAAAATTTTTGTTTCTTTTAATTGTGTTATTTTAATACAGAACTGCCGACTGAATTTGAAATAAATATTACAGACTCATAAGTGACCAGTCATATTTTAATTGAATTAATATTGAATTGAATGTAAATGATCATAATATATTATAAAAGCATACCTATTTAAAAAGTGATTCAACTTAGAATGATATTCCCATTGCAAAATGAAACGTTGTTCTCTTTTCCTGAAAAATTAACTTCTTGCACTTACGAGGTTAGAAACACGACGAGAAGCTGTACCTTCTGCAAGTTTATTATTTGTTAGAGTCATTATTCCGCCAAGCTTCAAGCTTTTAAAAATAATAAAGGTCCAATGGAATTAAACTTTCCGGCGATATTAATTATAAATGTACTTTAAGATCTTAAGTAAAATGAAAAATTTAAGGAATCTTTGAAATCCTACAAGTAATACATTCCTCACTCGTAGTTTATTTTGAAATAATTTTAATAGCCAGTTTCTTATATTAGTAAGTAAAACAAAGTAACACAAAATATATAGATATCCGTTTGAATGCAACAATAAAATAATATTTGCTTTGTATCACGGGTGTTAATACAAAGAATTGTTTGACACGGAAAATTTAGGTTTGCCCATGATTCTAATTAATTAATACTTATTTAATGTCACTTGTCTATTTTGATACGTATTTTATATTTTATTCCTGCCTATAGAAAACTTTTCGGATTATGGGCGTGTTATTAGTTTAATTGTATAAACATATCGATGAACACTTGAAATATACACAACGTTAATCGAACGAAGCTTTTATCGATTTATTTTGTCACACTGTCATCTCTAACATTAGTTGCGTGGGTGCTCTAGCTCACTATTACCGACAAAATGTCGAGAATCGAGTGCTTCGTTACGACTTTGCGGAAAACCAATTTAGAGTGCTAGTATAATAGAGGTCAGTGGGTTACGCAGAATTTGAGACTGAATTGGTTACATAAATCTATAAATTAGGTAACGCATATTGATGGAAGTGATCGATGTCCATGTATTTTTCTAGCAGCTTGAGATCATTTAAAGCGAAAATATGACCTGCAGTCACGTCTAATTAATCTTATTGCGAATGTACCTATTGTCAATGATATAATATTACGTAGACTTAGACGCGCTTTGAGAATAGCCCTTAAAGCAAATAACATCATTATACATCAAAGTGCATTGACACCTTGATAAATCGTTACAAGCACAGTGGTCATTTATAACAGTCGTGTTGTTGTTAATTACTAATGATAATGATATATTTTTGAGTAATAATGCAAGCTTTTTTTAAGAAATATAAAAACGGTATAATTGCTAAGGAGGTACTGGGAGAATAAATACTTTGTATCAATAATAAGACAATAAGGTATTTTTAGCAACAGGTGATACATTCTTTTTTGATATAGTTAAGAAAACAAACGTAATCAATACGTGTTAAGCCAAGCATAACACAGTTATTACGGGCATATATTGGGAATTATGCACATACTGTGAGTACAAATAAAAATGACGGTGGGAAACAAGTTGGAGACATTTAATTGTATTGATTCATTTGCAAATTTTGGGTTCAGATCTACGCAAAACACTGTCTTTTTTATAAACATTTAATGGATTGACAAAATTTCGTTTGAAAGGAAAGAAAACATTGGAAATAAGACGAAGAATATCAAATGACTCTTCTATAATTAATTACCCCAGATGGTATCCATAAAAGTAAAACTATTAAGCTGAAGTAAGAAGATACAAAAAAGTAAAACAATTAAGCTGAAGTAAAAAGATATAAAAAAGATGCAAAGCGGTTACGTAAATACTGTCAGAGTTTACTGTTTAATAAAATTGTAGATCACACTCCGTGTTTCAAGATAATTTATAATTTTACTTGGAAAAATATATTACCATACTGGAAATCACTTCAGCAATCAATTTCACATACAATTCATAATAATTCCATATGGGCTGCTTTTGAATATAACTGCCAACAATTCAAATTTGGAGTAGTTTATTTAACTCTGAAAATGGAAACTAGTTTCAATGTGATCCCATCGATGCAACAGACATAATTTTATAAAAATAATCAATGGACATGTGATTTGTTTGATCATGGAAACAATGGAAAGTGTATATATTCTGCCGTTTATGGTAGATAGTGAAAAATAGGTTTTACATACGTAAACACTAAATACACTTAGGTCGTTTATGTTCGTCGGAGATTTGTATATATTATTTATGATTCATAGTCGTAAACTAACTGAGAAATTCTTTAAACCCTCTTCTTTTTGGCTAAAGAAAAATCACCTATCCGTTTATCTTTGAAAATTATACTTATTTATTGAAAATTTAAGGCTGAGCTTAAATGATCCTATAAGGATCATTTGTGTATCACTGTTTTTTAATAAAAAAATCAATAAGGCAATTAGATGTTCGTGGTACGATGATATAATCAAATTTTAAAAAAATCGTACCACGATGATATAATGAAATGGATTTTTTTAAGATTTGTTTATAACATGTTTACTTAACACATGAATTCAAGCAATCGATAATTTTTTTTATAAACAATCCTAAAGAGGCATATAATATTAATACCTTTTGGTGACACCCAATTAAGTTTCAAGTAGCTTTAAATATATTTCTCGACAAATACATTTTGCCTCGCGTAGTATAAATATTTACTTCCTAAATCCTAATAAATACTTTTGAGTGCTATCCTATCAAACTCTAGCAAAGATGATAGAAATATCTACGTGTAAAATAATAAAAATGAATTTTAACCCCACTATAATTTGTCAAATTCAAATATCATACTTAAATTATGTAATATGAATAAGTGGTAATTTTAATCAGGATGAATAAATAGGGGAAAAGAAAGTTTGGAATTCCATCGAAACATTTCCAATACTGGCACTTCTCATTTTCAATCATATTTGTATACCATATGTCATTAGCAAAAATAATTGAGGTGTCAGTGCGTATAAACTACCAAAGGCAAAAGATCGAACGAAGTGCGAATAGAAAATTTAGAACGCAAAAGTGTAATTATCCTTAATAAAAGAAGATTATACTAATCTTCTACCCAGGCTCAGTTGAAAATGTCGCTACGTTATTTTTCTGTGCGGCTGTATAAAAATGGTCGTTTCCTCCTCCAAGCAATTTACAATAGAACTCACACAACAAACATTTTAGAAAACAGTAACAATTTTTCTCTAATACCCTATACAAAGGGTAGTAGAACAACTTATTCTGCCCCTCGTACTTTCGGACTTAGAAAAGTCGGTTTACAAGCCAGAAAGCTATTTATTGACAATGTTTTAAACAGGGTAACAAATGGCATAGCGTCAGAACTAAGGTCAAAAGCAACTAGAAGGTATTGTTTTTTTTATATTTTCGTCCTATGAACTACTAATAGCTATATGTTATTTATAAGAATACTTGCTATAAAAAATTGTAAGGTCGACATTTTTCAACTAGTCACTTGACAGTTTATGGCAACAAATTTTCTATATCAATATGTAATTACATGAAATGAACTTTGCTTTAAATATTTTTAGTCTGCCAGTAATGTAAAAATATTAATGTTTTATTCTATAAATACAAATGTTTGTTTCATAACTATGTATATGTGAACGGAATTTGCTAAATCTTTTACTTAAAAACAATATATGTAATAAAAACACAAAGTGACGTAGTAAATAAACTTCATCTGACATTCATTTGCTAGTAGTAAAACCAGTTTTTAAGGATATTTTTTAAAGAATTAAATTGCAGGTGACCTTAACTAACTTAAACCTAAATATAAATGTTATTACAATTAAAAGAAATTGCTTTTTTTAAAGTATACTCTGTAATTATTATATCACAGATTTAATGTTCTGTAATAGATATTAAAATAATATTAAAGTTTCGATTCCAACATGTGTTGTTGTTGTTATCCCTAACTATGTCATATAATTAATTTCTCGCTATATAAATTATGAAGATTTGTAAAAAATATATTGTTGGTTTTATAAACCAGATTAATTTTCGGTGATGCGGCCCCATTCTTTGCTTTAATCGGAGTATCTTTGGCATCGGGAGCAGGAGTTTTGAGTCGTGAGGATGAGCAAGAGGGATTATGTACGGAGATAAGGGTATGAAAATACCTTAATTAATAATTTTTACTGATCGATATTATTTCAACTGTTTAGAAAATACAAGTAATAAATAAATCTTTAAACTTATTTCATAGGATGCCATATCAAAATTTCAATGGAATGTAGTATCTCTAGATCTCAATGAACCTGTATTTTCTACGGAAAAGGTCACTCTTGAACATCTTGATGTTGGTTTGCCAATAGGCAAAGGATGCTCTGGGATAATATATAGTGCCAAAATAAAAGACGATTTGTCAAATAAACAAATGATTACAAATAGAATGTCAACCATTCCTGAGCATCATATTCCAGCAATAATAGAAACCCCCATGGACAATAATTCAGATTATCCATTAGCTTTGAAAATGATGTTCAATTATGATATACAAAGCAATTCCATTGCTATCGAAAGAGCTATGTATCAAGAAACCATCCCAGCAAGACGACATTATTCAAGTGATGAAATAAACTCATGGAAATCATTGTAAGTATTTTTTTCATTAAGCTTTGGTCTTTTATTAAATATTGCCAATAACTCTCTGAAACATTCATAAATGTCAACTCACTGTTCTTGCTAAGCGTTGCAAAAATGTTGTCTTGTGTCTTTTACCCTTTTTTTTATTCAACATATTTATTTTTTCACAGTAACACCATTTTCAAAATGTATTTTTATTATACTTAAATGTTTTGATTCTGTTATTAACTATTTTTATATTTCTGTATCGTCTTGAATATTAAATTAAGTAACATTCATTATTCAGTAGCTTATAAAATATATTCTAATACCATTCTATGAATAAGATTCACAGAAAGAAATGTTCGTTTACCGCCACATCCCAACATTGTGTCTATGTACAGCGTTTTTACTGATTTTATTCCACAACTCATGGATTCCATGGTTTACTGCCCTGATGCATTGCCTAGTAGAATCAACCCTGATGGTTATGGACGTAATATGTCATTGTTCCTTTTAATGAAACGGTAAGTGCTTTATCTATAACAAATGTTTAGAAAAAAAAAAGGAAAAACCACACATTCTCTGTTAATTCTTACTTTACTTGAATATATTCCATATACAATTTTTAATACAATTATTGTATCTACTAAACTGTTAAATACAAGGGTGGTTTGACAAGTCAGTGACTTTCACTCTCATTCACTGACTTTCACTAGTCAGTGACTAGTTGATTGTTCACATTATATATTTTTTTTCTAAATTCTGTATTATTTACTGGACTAAAATTGTTTTGAGATCGGGCCACCAATTATTTTTATATCATTTTTATATTATTTTTATATCATTTGATTGAATTCAAGCTTGGAGGAGTCTTGCTGTTACAATGTAGAAAAGCGAATTCCGTATATTGTTTAAGCACTATTTTTAGGAAGAGAAACCATCAAAGAAACTGAAGAGAAACTCAAACGGACAAAGCTCCATCTCATGGAAAAGTTCATGAATGGTTTGATGTATTTCATTGTGGTGAAATCAGTAAAAGTGATTCCACCCGAGACGTCCATTTGAGGTCACTAAAATTAGAGATCAGAAATGATAAAAAAGTGCATGATATTGTAATGGAAGGCTATCAAATCAAGGTTTGCAAGATAACTAACATCGTGAATACCTCGATTGAATATGCGAACCATTTAGGTATGAATAAGCGGTCAGTGAAATGAATGCTGTGCTTTATGACAATAAACCAAGATTGATATGGTATAACGATTTCTAAGCAGTATTTGGACATGCTTAAGCGAATGTTTGATGATTTCATGAGTCATCTATGCCACAGTACATGAGACATGGATTGATTATAAGCCGAAAACAAGACAACTATCAAAACAGATGACTGTGTTCTGAGATCTATTTAAAAAAGTAAATAACTTTGATACCTAATTGGAGGCGAACCCACCATGCAAAAATTTACCACAAATGAGGAAATTATAGCATAAATAAATGCTTATTTATTAGTTTCGGAAAAATTATGTTCTAATCAAGTTAGAAACTTGTCGATTGAAGAGTGTCAACGTGAAAGTAATTTAAAAAGAAAGTATTTTGAAAAATGAAAATTTGGCTCACATAAGTATTTTTTTATTTGAAAGTAACAGACGTATCAAACTTATTTATTGGTAGCCCATAATTTACACAGAACTATCAATCTGAGTGTTACAAAAGAATAAAATAACATAGTTTCTAAGAATAAATTCAAGGAAATTTGAAAATTTAAAATATCAGTTGAAATCTGGCCAAAAATTAATAAAGCAGAAACATTTTTTTTAATTTATAATTTATATTTATAAGTTATGTGAAATATACATTTTTCAACGAGGAAAAAAATGTAATTGCTCAATAATTTCAATAAGCACCTGTGTCGGTATACTTCTTTTGAATAAGAGAACTTAAAAACTTCACATATTTTTTATTATAGCATAATTAACGGTGTACTAAGAATCATGGCAAAATGGCATGCAAAAAATATTAACAGATTTTATATAAAAAGAGACATACAAGGATTAGAACAAGTAATGAATGAATTGTTGAAATTAATTTAATAAGCAATACTACAATGCAAGAAACACAAATGTCGCTAAAGAGCATTCGTAATAAAAGTAATAGGAAAAAAATTGTTAAAGACTGTTATCTGTTAAAGACAGTGCAATAACTGGTTTTCAGCCAATAAATATTGATTAAATATAAAAAGTACAAATAGAAGAAAGAAACTATTTAAAACTAGTGGTTAATGTGACAGAATTTATTGTCAAATAAAAATTTAAATTTCTGCCCAATTAGTTGTTCATGTCAACTATAAATGCCTTGTTGAAATAAAATGTCAAATGAAGCTATTATAAATTTTGAAAACTGCAAAACAAATGTTTATTTCAAGTTTAACAAAAATGTTTCTACTCTGAAAAGAAAGTCAAAATATAATTATATTGAAATACAGGTTTTGATATACTGACTTGCATTTTTAAGTCAGAAGAGGTACGTTACAAATGAATACGAGAATAGATTTTTAAAAACCGAGTCCTGTATTGATTTAATAAGTTATTTGAATACTTTTGATGAAAAAAATGATTTCTAATAGCATTCATTCTTCATTTTTTCTGTACTCAGTGCAAATACACTGGCATTTGGGAGTCTATAAGATTAGTGCACCTTGATATCTGAAGTTTCTATAAGTGTTTACACACTTCTTTACGAAACACTGTATATATTTAGGCATTATAGTTTTGGTTGATTACAATATGTATGCTATGGGGACTTCATATGAAAAATGGCATGAACAAACAAAACAACTGTAACCAAGCATTTATTTATTTACTATCAGTCCTTAATAAGGGTCTTAACCCTAAAAATGAAAGTATTTCCTTCATATATTTGAAGGAAATACTTTTATTCTTTTTTTTGTAATACAACAAAGTTGTTTAAATTGGTGTGTCTGTTACAATGTGATAATAAATATCAACTGCGTGAAAAGAATAATTTTATTAAATGTTTTTACAAGTTAATTTTATGTGTTTACAAAGCCTCTTAAATTACTTGTTCTCTCAAAATGTTTGCTATAAACATTACTTGGTAAATATATTTTATAATTGAATACATTTCTTAACCACAATGTATATAACATTTTTCTTTCCACTAAAAATCCATTTCAGATACCAATATTCGCTTGCAGAGTATTTGAAGCTTCATAAATTAAAGACTCGCGACTCAGTCCTTTTGTTAGCACAACTTCTTGAAGGAGTAACGCACATCAACTTGCATGGCATTGCGCACAGGTTAGTGCTGCAATTCTTAGAGTTTAATGTTGAATTTACACATAGGTAGGAGTGATATTACATATAGTTTGGCTTCTAGGAGATTGTATTGCGAATTTATTTTGTTTGATTGCATATTTACGATTTTTTACTAATATTCTATACAGCTATTTGTATACGACTTTTGCCTTACATGTGTAGATTTGGATAAACATTAAATTTCTGAAATGCTTTCAGGGATTTAAAATCTGATAACATATTGGTTGATGCCTTATTTGATAAGGATGAGACTGTCCCTGTGCTGGCCATAACAGATTTTGGATGTTGTTTAGCTGATCATGTAAATGGACTTCAAGTGTCATACAATTCCGACCAAATTGATAAAGGTAATATAATTTAAAATAAATTTAATATTGAATATATTTGGTGTTAATTTTGTAGAAATTCATTATTCACAATTAAATGAAACTACGTGATGAAGTATTATTTCTACTTTCTTTAAGTTCTTTACCACAACCTAGGTTTCGTTGTATTACAACATCTTCAGGTGGTTTATTAGCAAAAATCTTTGCTAATATTATCTTTGCTAATAGCCCACCTGAAGATGTTGTAATACAACGAAACCTAGGTCGTGGTAAATAACTTAAAGAAAGTAGAAATAATACTACATCACATAGTTTCATTTAATTGTGGATAAATTTAATAATTATTGAAAATACCTCCAATCATCTTATTAAATGTGTAACATCATATCTTACATGAGGAGTTCCAGACTCCTTTTTGTTATCTGTGTTCACCATTATGCTATCTCCCACCTTTTGTAGATTAAGGAGTGACATCATAACTTACGTGAGGATTTCCAGACTCCTTTTTATCTATGTACACCATCATGCCATCTCTACTTTTCCATTCGCTTATTTATATATATATATATATATATATATATATATATATATATATATATATATATATATATATGTATGTATGTATGTATGTATGTATGTATGTATGTATGTATGTATGTAAGTATGTATGTATGTTTGCATGCATGCATGCATGCGTGTGCGTGTGCGTGCGCGTGCGCGTGCGCGTGCGTGTGCGTGCGCGTGCGAGTGCGTGTGTGTGTGTGTGTGTGTGTGTGTGTGTGTGTGTGTGCATGCATGCATGCATATATATATATATATATATATATATATATATATATATATATATATATATAACTTAGGGTAGGCTTTTACTAATTATGTTATTTAAATATTAAGATTTAGTTATTAATTTTACTTATTTATCACTTATAAAAATATCATTTTTCATTCATCTCCTTTAATTTCAATATCTAGAGGTGTATATTTTCAAATTAGTATAAAATCTAAAAATAATAAAATCCTCAAGAGTTTATTTTATATAAATCCCTTGAGGATTAAATTTCATAAGCGATCAGATATTTTTTGTTCTTGATAGATATTGGCTTTCCTTGTAGATAAAGGATTTGAAAATTGATTTCAAAGAAAGTTTTACTAGTCCTTTTTTCAAATTTGCCTCAACAAAAAGGACACTTT
This sequence comes from Druceiella hillmani, assembly GCA_039881145.1. Lineage (NCBI taxonomy): Eukaryota > Metazoa > Arthropoda > Insecta > Lepidoptera > Hepialidae > Druceiella > Druceiella hillmani. The sequence continues at coordinate 26,024,754 of JAYKKI010000011.1, read as the reverse complement.
GATAATTTGAATATTTAAAATAAAATCAGTCCTTTTTCCTATTAGCAATAATTTCCAACAAATATTTTTCAAGAAACAAAGTCAAATGCACTGATTTCAATAACTTTAAATGGATTTCATTTCCACACAGATATTATATTTGTCTAATGTGGGGGATATAATACCGGATTGGAGGACTAAAGAGCTGATGAATTGTAGCGATGTGTTTTGGGCAATAAAAACTTTGTACAGTAATATTTCTATACAAGTTAAATAGGGAATGGAAAATCTGAATTGGCGTTTGCATTATTTTTGTAGTAGCAAAAGTAGAAAAAAATCATGTTATGCAAAAAATCTGTTAAAAAATATCAAAATGGAAATGGTAGACTTTTAGGTGGTAATAAAAAATGGGCAGACGAACCTAAAATTGCAATACATAAATATACGGAAAATATATTTTCGGTATGCCAAAATTTTTTTAGCTTGTATGTTAAACATATTTAAAACTACTTGTAAAAGGGCAAATGGAAATTATGGTTTTAAATATTTAGCAAACGTAAAAGCGGTAAAATTGTTCATGGAATATTTTCCTACAAATAAGTTTGAAACCCTCAAATTTTCAACTGTTTCCTGACAAGACAAAGAGCACATTTTTGACAAATTAATGTTCGTAGTCAAGTATTCATTTGAAGTTTTATGAATAGTGTAATGGGATTCATACTTAGAAAACTTGTTAATAAAATCTATAACAGTTTGAACCAGCCTTTTTCATAGAAGGTCGTCGTCCTCTTTGGTCGAGGGGAGCCAAAGGAGTGTTAGATTAATTTTTAAAGTGTCTAAAGATTCTCTCATTCTGTCCTTTCACATGCACATAATAACATCTAGTTGTGCTCCTTCTAAATTCAGTACCTTGTGTTACTTTATGAACTACATGTTGTGCTTTGATTAAAGTGAAAAGAAATGCTATTTGTACATTGTACTCAAAAATGCTGTAAAACTTTTGTGCTATAAAACTACGGGACAAACTTAAGACGAAACCAATGATTTAGACAATCAATCTTAAAGTAAATTGGGGACCAGATTTTCATTACATTTGACTTATTCCTCAATATTTGTCCTTTTTGCCTTCACCTAGTTGCCCTTCCACAGATGCTTTTGTGTTATTCGTTTTCTTGACAGCGAAGTAACACTGTTTTTTGTAGTGGATCGATACCTATGGATATTTAATATCCTTACGAACTTCTACAATAAAAAGTATTATACTTTGATTCTGTTATATTCTCTACTCAAAACTAGAGCGCACGTATTCTTCGTTAGGTCCGAATATCTCTGAAATAAAGAAAACTGAAGTTATTTTACCGAATGAGAAAAATTTAAATTACCAAAAAATTTTAAATTCTTGTCTTGAAGGTGATACAGCATTGTACACATTTTTATTCTTCACATTGTCATTCTTATTACTTTCTATGTTTTTACGGAAAAAAAGTAACCAAGAATGGTCTTTGCGTTTTAGGTATTCGTTACAACAGTTTATGTTCAGTATCGCGGAGTCAGAGTAGCCTTTATACGAAAGTGGCCTACCTTACATTTTGAATAATTGTCATTTGAAAGATGTGGCGTGGAACAATTAGTCAAAGATTTCTTTTTTCTATTTTTCATTATTTAGGCCAGCGTTGTACTCAATGCTCCAAGTATTTTCTGGCAAATTTTGTTAAAGGTTCTGAATTTGGCCATCTTGTGAAAACTAGAAAAAACCACAAAAAATTATTTCATGGGTCCCCAATTAAGGGAAAATATAAGTATTTGTTCCAAAAATCAAAAGGATCTTTACAAATATGTCATCAACTTTTGGGAATTGAATTTCCATAATCATTTTTGTCTTTTTTTCAACTTTTATATTATGACTACTCTTAAACACTTGCACCTTCCTTAATTACTTCCAATTGATTCAACATGTCATTTTCCTATTTTACTTCTACCATTGCGTTATATTTCATACTACATCATGACAAATTAACAATGTTAGCTACTTAAACTACTTATATAGCTATAAGACCTTTTGAGACTATTTTTAACTGTAAATACACTACTATTTGATCTAACAAACTTCTCTTGCTCATTTTTTATCAAGTGAAAAAACTTATCTAAAATTCCTTTATACTTTTTCTTTTCATTTCCATCCATTAATCAAATTTCTTCTTCATATTTTTTTTGCAATAGTGTACTTTACGTATTGTTAATACTTTTTTTTTAATTTGAACATGATTATATAACAGGTTGTTTTATACTCTGTAAAACAAATATTTTATTGCTCCCGCATATGTAACCTAAACTAAGAAGGTGTTTTAGTTTTATTAATATTAATAATGTTTATTATGAGTTTTTATTAAACTCTAGGTGAACTTCATTAGTATGACAATAGGATGGTATGTATGAATTTATTAGTTGAGTGCAATAAAGCAGAAAAAATTAAAAGCCTCCGAACAAAGTTATACTGAATGGATATTCATTATTTTTTTTTAAGTTTACTGAGCTCTTAAGATATAGTAAAAACATTGCCTTTTAAAAATCACAAGTATGTTAAAAATGTAAAAAAATTTTTGGAAAACAAAATTAATTTCATTTGGCTTTAAAAAATTTATATCAAAATGCTATAATTCGAGCTTTGATCCAGGAAGAAGTTTTTGAGACTGCTCATAATGAATCTACCATCAAAAAAAAATTTGTCTTACTGATACACAGTGGCGGGGCTGCCATATAACATTTAAAGAATAAAAAAATATTTTTTAGCAAGTAATATGAAACAATAAAATATAAAAAGTAATCATTTTTATTAAATATAATAAACATAATATCAACTCATAATAAATATAAATATCAATGAGAAGTTAAACTTCTTCAACACCTTCATTGGCTCCTATCTATAGATATTACTGACAGTCCATTTAAGTAATTTACTCCTTATTTCATAAGCAAGCCACAGAGCAATACCACTTTTTACATTCTCAAGGTGACCTACATCCAGTCTTAAAGGTAAAAGAGACCATTGTTAATAAATTGTCAGGTTCTGGTTAAAAAGAAGCTTTTTGCAAACATCATTAGATTCATTCATTGCTAATAATTATCTGCAAGGAAACAAATTAAATTCAAAATAATAAATAGAAATTTAGTTTCAGTAAGCAAATATGATTTTCCTTTATTGATATAAATTTTATTACTTATATGTGAAAATAATTATTAATTAAAATCTTGTTTTATAACTTCAAATAAAAATAAATTGTATCAATTTCGGCAATGTAGTGAACCTTCAAAAATTATGTTCCATATGGATTCTGAAACGAAACTAAACTGCTATTAGAGCTACTAAATATTTGCTACTTGAGCTTTCCTTTCTCCCTCTCTGACTCTTCAACATATTGAGAATTATTGTTCTACCTGCTTTTCAAAGATTTATACTGTCCAATAAAATACTTCAATAAAAGATGAGGTACTTTCTAGAACGAAAAGTAAAATTAACACTATAAAATATATACTTTATTCTGTACAATTTCATTTACACAGAATGACATTAAGAAAAAAATACCATTGGCGGCACTATAAAATAGCGGCTAGCGATAGATTGAAAAATAGAGACAATTGTGTTACGGGTAAACTTTTTCAACCTTAGAAAATCAATAAAAAAATTTTGTAAATCCCTGCAGTTTAATCAGGTTTTGAGGTATAAACTCAATTGCACTTGACTACATATATTTACTAGCCTTTGTTCAAGGCTTACTAGCTTTTGTCTACAGTGTCATTCATGTGGATTTCAGTCTTATAATACACTGAGGGCTTCTGAATCAATACAACAGTCCTTTTCACTTTCAATTGCCCTTTTTGTCTTTAGATATAATGCCACTTAACCTGGTGTGATCTTGATAATAATTTTAGAATGGGCGAACGCTTCTTTCTTTTATCATTGAGAGTATTACTACTTATCCTACTGTGAAAGAAATTTAAATAATCAATAGTAGTTTCAGATATATTCTATTTTTTAAATTCCAAACCTTCTTTAGTGTTAACTTTTCACTGTTTAATGCCTCATGTAATAAGCATGTCAAAGAATTATTTCGTCAAATTTCCATTATCCCTCAGTTTTGCTCGTGTGAATTCGGTATTGAAATTGAATTAAAATTTTGGAATTATGAACTGAAAGAATTAACAAAACGACATAAAAACACCCAGTCAGTAATCAGGAAATGATCATAAACTAATATAGTAGAATATATTGCCTGCAATATAATCTGGTTTTACCGACATATTTCTTGAATGTTTTGTAAAAATAGTTTGAAAAATCGATAACAAACATATTAATATGTAAAAATATTTGAAATAACGTTCTTAAGGTATGGGGGCTAATAATACCTGACGGCGAGAGAGACATATCACATATTCGCTGCCATCCTTAGTGATGAAATATTGTTTTCACAAAGGCATCGAATGCAAGGGTTCGAAAATTAGATTTGAAACCGTAGTTTCATATATTTGTGCTTATTGTATATTAGTTTTTAAAAAAAGTCAGTGAGGGCAGTGGTCTCCAGCGCTACGTCAGCCATGGCAGACCGGCATTCAAACTGTTAAACAGAATTATCAACATCTTATCCTATGAATTAATCTAATGATTCTAGAGCATGCACACGTCAAGGTAAAAGGGAAGACCGGGTGCCCTTTATCTGTGAGCAGGCGAAACAGTAACAAAGGAATCTACTCTGAAGGAATCTAACAGCGACTTGCGTTCAATTTAAATTAGCCTAGTTTTAAAAGCGAGTCATATATTAACTTGTATTTATCCGATTTTGATGAAACAAAGTTCAGATTACTTTTCTAACACTACTTTTTTGGTAGCTATAACTTTGAAAAACTATTTCTTTAAAAAAAACAATTTTATTAGTTACATTATTTTAGACTGAGGAAACTGTAGATTATACATATTTTATACTCTCATATCCAAACCTCTATTTATAGGATATCAAATTTATTTAATTTTATTACTCATCATCCAAGTTATTTTGTATTCAATTAAAAAAAAATCGGTCAAGTGCAAGCTATACTTGCTTAATTAGTGTTCCATGCCATTGCCCTCGCTTAAATATTATCAGTAATGCACTCTGACTATGTGCTTAACTTCATATTTTTCATTGTAAGTTTGGAGTTAGCTAAAAAAATTTATCCCTACAAATGAAAGTTAATTTGGAGCTGACTTTGAAAATAGACAGAAAAGATGGTTTAATTGATGCTGAATTTAAATATGTATGCCCATTAGACTTTAGATCACTTTAGAGTTAATAAATAAGTTTTTGAAAATGAATAATGAGTGAGTTATTAATATAATCATATAAGTAATATATTAAGTATGACAATAATATTTCAAATAAATCTATGGATTTTACCCACTATTAGTAAGCTATCTTGTTAAAGAAATGTGTCTCCAAACAAAATTTTTCATTAACTATCTCATTTTTGGTCTATTTATAAAGATTTACGATTTTACTATTTGAATAAGATTGTTATATATATATATATATATATATATATATATATATATATATATATATATATATATATATATATATATATATGATATAATTAAAATTTTCAATTGTCACCAGGAGGAAATGCAGCATTAATGGCTCCAGAGATTGTGACGCAAACTCCAGGGACATTCAGCGTTTTGAATTATTCAAAAGCTGATTTGTGGGCAGTGGGAGCAATCGCTTATGAGATATTTGGTTTTCAAAATCCTTTTTATAGAAACAATATGAAAAGAGGTGAATTTAAAAATTACAATCTAAGATCTCCAACTCTGTTAATTGATTTTTTATCTATTTATTTTTTGCAGTTCCTGCAAGTAAGACTGAATGAAATTTTTATATGCTGAATACAATTTGAATGATAATTTCCAGAAGTGTGGCATTGAGATAAGAATGTTTAACATAATGATTGAAACTTAGATTAAAAACTAAAAACCATTCCCCAAAGATTATTATTAGTAAGGCCACTTAAAAAAATTTCCGTTGACTGCATAAAAAGGATTCATGCAAAATTGTTACTAGCTTGAGTATGTGCGATGTACAGTGATTATCTAAATTATAAACAATTTTAATCTGCTTATGAATCAACATTTTTAAAAATTAAATTTCCTACTTTATTTCATTGCTACTTAGTTGTTTATAAACTTTTAAACCAATCAATCTTATATTTTGCCATATCTCCTATACCTCTGTGATCATAAATGAAGTGTAACCATTATTACACCAGATTTTTTCAAACTTTCGCGATTCGAACACATATTTTATTTTATTTGACTCAGGTTTTTTCGCGGTAATTATATATTTAATGAGTGAACCTAGATATTATATATACTAAGTACTCACTATGTCCCGACGTTTCTGACTGGTTGCACAGCCTGTGGTCACGGGAAGACTGACACCAGATTGTTTACATTATTGATACATTCAAAATGTTTGTAATAAATACATATTAAATTATCCTTTTAAAATGCATAACATAAAATTATTATTTTAAATTTATTATTTTCATTAAGCCTTCAGATTATTTGATTCTAAATATGTCACATATTAGATATATGTGGCATTCGTAATCATTATGCCATAGAAAAATTGGTACATAATTTTATATTTTTAGGTTCAGTATTGAATAATATGACTTATAGCGAAAAGGATTTACCAAAATTAGACGCTTCTGTACCAAAGATTATGAGATTGTTGATAAAGAATTTGCTTTCGAGAAATCCAAGTAAGGTAAGACATTTAAAGACATAACTTATTTTATTATTACTTAAGTTCATTAATAGTTAGTTTTTAAATTGTATTACGAGTATTACACCTAAAAAGCACTGCCGTGCAGCGCTCATAGATAGGTGCACAAATAATCTAAACTTGTCCTTTGGGGTATCTTAATGATTATAAATACTATGATAATTTTATATTGCTTTACATAATGAAAACCTTGCGACAAAATAATTGATTAGCAGCTGTAACACATCAACATTAACATAATGTGAAAGATTATATTGACTCAAAATACAGTATACTTTAAAAAACATTTTAAAATAGAATTGTGATTTACAACATTGTTTGTGTAACTTATTTTAAAAACAAACCTTGTACATAATTACTATATTACTTAATTACTATAAAGACATACAGATGATGGTAAATTGAGGGTATCATGTAAGAAAACTGTTTTTTAGGGTTTCTTACATCAAGAAGGAAAAATGGAATGCTTTTAAGATCACTCATATAACACTCAAGAAAACGTTTGAAATAGGAACTTGAAATTTGGTGCAGTGAGGAAACATATATCTTCACATATCCAAAAATTAACATTCAAAAATATTTTTACGAAAATTTTAGTGAGCGCTAATTAAATACTCGTATTTTTTTTATTTAATGTGTCGTGTTTGATATAAATTGAAAGAGCAAATTGTAAAAATTTTAATACAATTTTTTTTAGAATTCTGTCACATATTTCTAGAGATATTAAAAATGACCATCAAAAATATACCAAAAGATCATTTCATCACATATAGTGAACTAGTAATTCCAGTACCATCCACGTGTGCGTTTAAGCACATATCAACTTATAAACCTTAAAAGAAATATGTTAAAGCCCAAAAGAAATACTTTCATCTGTTATTATCACTCTGACGAAAGAACGAAATTCAATAAACAAGGCCGCAATGAATGACTTTGTAGTTTTGGAAATGAAAGATCAACTTTGGTGTTGGGACTTCGATATTGGAAATGTTTACAAAATGAAACACAGATCTCATTCTTCAGAAGGAAGTATTCAGAATTCCTAAACAACTCTCATTAATGGAAACTTTTCATTGCAACTCGTTTTTCAACAGTGTATGATAACTTTAATATATAGACGTTTGTTGTTGCAAAACTTTTCTGCAGTACTATTTGAGATGAATAGCCTTGCCATGCATTGTTTTCATATATATTTAACCGTTTACACAGAGCAAACAAAAAATCTCCCACACGGTTGATTTTTTTTGTGAATTCACTGTCATAGTTTGTCATAGTTGCTCCAAAACTGCTGAAATAAGAATTATGAAAATATTCTTAAAGTTTACCAAACATCTAGAGCGACGATTTTAAATCTCATAGTTTTTTAGAAATGTTTTATACCTGTGAAAGAACTAAGCAATCATTAGTTTAGGTCAGTACTTCTTAGTATATATAACTATGCCTATTAATAAAATATTACGCTTAGTAAATACGGACAGTGAATTAAATTTGTTTTTTCTAGTGAAGCAGGTAGTCACATGGAAAATTGCATTGTCTTTTTTTATTGGCGAATTATCCATTATCATATTGTCAAAAAAATGTGTTTAGAACAATGATAACATGTTCTGTGCTTGATTATAGCACTACACATCTAAATAATCCAGGTAAATGCACATTTCACAGGTGATTTACAAAGAATTGTTACCATATGTTTTGTAATTATTTTCAAAAATGTGCACAGAAGTGACAATTTGATATATGATAATTTACCAAATAACATACCTAATTACACCTAAAATAAAGGGTATACGTTAAAATATCATGATTTATTGACTTTTTGTTAAATTGTGTTATTATTTGACGTTTACGCTAGTGTTAAACCCTCTTATTGATGAAATTAATGGGGCTTTAATATTTTTAGATGATTATTTTTATTTTGCTGGTTTATGTGTTTAGTCAATTTATGGAAAGTTGAGTGAATATATTGAATAGTCTTTTGAAGTGTAATTAAAAATATCATGCTACTTTTAGTTAGATCCATTATAGCCCCTTTTCTAATCGTACATTTTAAAAATCTTAATATAATCATAATTGTACATCTTAACTATTATTCTAAATATTTTATGGAGTAAACTTTAAAATACAATATTAAACAAAAAAAGTAATTTAAATTAAATTAAAAATAATTAATATTAATGACTTTAAATGTTAACAAATTATAAACAATTGTAAATATTTATTTAATATTTTTTAAGTTGATCCCATGAAATATTTATAATTTATTTCTTGAAAAACTAAATATTTTTAAAAACAAATAAAATATAATTTTTAGATAATTAGTTTTAATTAATTATGTAAAGGAAGTACATAAAATATATATTTATTAAAATAATAATTATTTTTGGTACATAATGTAGAATTACTGCTTTTGATTAAGTGATTTTATCATAATTGGAAAAATATGTATGAATGAAAAGCACAATAAATTAGACCTTTGGCTTGAGAAAAGTATCAATTCTAGTTTGTTTTGCTTCTTTTTTCTTGTTTATCATAAAGGTCTCGATAATGCTTGCAGGCATCACTAATTTTGTTGTTATTAAGACTTCTCTCAACATTGCGATCAAAAATCTTCATTGAATTCTCCAAATTTGCGAAGGCTTCTGAAAGTTTTTTTTTAATGAAATCTCTTTCATAGATATTATTTTTTTGTTTTTATTGTTTCTTTCTGTGTCTCGAATTCAATGAGTTCCTCATTAGTCAGTTCTTGCGAGTGTGGGTTTAATAAATCCTCAATAACATCAGCAATGACTTCAATATTAGGCAAGTGGTTAGCCAAATTAACAATGTTGATTGGCTGATCTCTGGTTGAAGAACATTCGGATGACTTAAAGAAGTGTGGACATAATTTTTTGCAAACTTCTTTCAAATCGCAGGGTTTTACCACTTCCCATGATGCAGCAATATTTTTTACATTCTGCAACATTTTCAAAAATCTCTCATTTCCATCTTCATCATCCTTCACTGCCTGTAAAAGTGTTCTGAGATAGTAGGCCTTAGAAGATGCAATGACTCCTTGATCCATTGGTTGCAACAGAGATGTAGTGTTTCGAGACAGAAATATACTTGATTTGGGGAACAATATCGGTAATACTTGGAGGATGAATGGGAACATTGTCTAAGAGGAGTAAAGCTTTATAAGCCAAATTATTTTTAAACAGTACTGTTTTATTTCAGGTTTGAAATGTTTAATAAATCATTTTTTAAAAAGTGCTGATGTTACCCATGCCTTTGGGTTAACCCTCCAAATAACTGGCAAAGTATCCTTGACATATTTTTTAAGAGCTCGCTGATTTTCAGACCTATAAACTAAATGTGGTTTTAATTTAAGATCGCCTTCAGTATTTGATCCCAATAAGAGCGTTAAGCCATCTTTAGCCACTTTAAAGCCAGGCAGAAACTTCTCTTGCAATATAAAAATGGGGGTGAGCATTTTCTTCCAAAATAAACGGATTTCATCCACATTAAAAATCCCCCCTGTCGATGATTTCTTTTAATGTGCTGAGAAAATTGAGCAGACATATGTCTCTCCTTACACATGAATCGTCTGTGGATGGCAAAAAATGTTTTTGTATCTTCATTGCTATTTTCGCTTTGATTGTTTTGCAGTGTATCGATAGTACTGAGTGCCTTCTTTTGAATGATAGCAAAACTAAGACAAACCCGTTGCTGAATTTAGTCTCATTTCTCGAGTTCGATATATATAAATGTATTTAATAAAAAAATTAAAATATTTATTTTTTTCTATTTATGTCATTCAGCTACATAAGTACTGTTTAAAAATAGTACTAGCCGTACCACTACATATAGATTCTCCTTTATTGAATTTACCGAACAGCGGAGAATCAAGGTAATAGCACTATAATATTGTTATTGAAAGAAGATAATATTGTTATTTCACCATACCGAGCCATTACGTACTTAAATATTGAATTTAATTTACTTGTTTAACGACATGAAACATCACTATTCAAAATGTAATGTACTAATTCATGTTGTAGTTAAGCGGAAATCACTTATCACATGACTTAAATAGTTTCTAAAATGTTGCACGGAAAAACAAATTTCAATTAAATTTTATTCCTTAATGTTCACTGAAAAATTACTTCACTTAATGTTTGACTAGCCTTAATTATGTATATTCAAAATATTAACCGTCTTATTGTAAACACAATTGCACTCTTCTAATTGGCAATAATTTCAGTATTTCTTTTAATCATATTAAAATTTTGCAGACCCTTTCTCTTAAAGTCTCTTTACAGGTAGATTGATAGATGCAATAAAATTAAAGTCTGAAATATAAAACAAGTAAAAATATTTATCTTCAATTAACTTCTTACCTAAACATGATAAAGTATAACACCTAAAAAGCAATAATTTCAAATTCATTTAAATAGTGTAACAGTCGAAGGTATTAAATTTCTACACTTTAGTTCTATAGTTTACTAATTAAAAAGTTTTCGTACTTCAACCATGAGAACCAGAAAATCCGTAACTCGGCAGGACATTATTTTTTGTACAGTTAAAAACATTCCAATATCTTAGACACAAAAATACACTTAAAAACACATTATAATAAATTAATATTTTTATCTGTAGCATGCCTAAACATAATCAACTTAAGTATTAACACTGAAGTTAACTTAAGTAAATGATAGCAATTAATATCAAACTTTTTCAAATTAGTATAGATCTACGTCAACTACATACATTCTATCTGCATTGCAACTAATGGTCAAATTGCTTACCATTTTGCTCAGTACATAAAAGGGCAAATTTTTGAACATTGTCTTTTAATTTATCCAAATTCTCTCTGTTACGTTTCACAACTTCAAAAGCAGAAAAAGGGTTTCTGTTTTAACTGGCTTAAACTACGATTAATATACGATAACGAAAAATACATTTGTTTGTACACATGTGTTTTCGGCAGTACCCAATTCTTACTAACTGAGAGACGGTCACCTTGAAAAGTATTGTATGATCGAAAGGTCCCGGGGCATGATAACAGCACTAGTGCTTTTTGCTCGTTAACTCGACGTGGACTAACTAGGATTGTACCTCACTAGATTGGCTAACGTAATTTCTCTTACGACATGCTAACAAATTAGAAATGATTCCTTTATTTTTAAAACGTAAAAAAATAACAAGTTACAAAGCGGCGTTAAATTATTTTGTATCAATAGTACTGTGTCGTAATCTCTTCGCATTTTGAATATTGTGTAGAAATCTAAGATTTAGAAAAGATAATTCTTTAATAAGTTTTGTTATTACTTAGTAGAATGTAGCTTTGAACGTTACATGAAACAATTGTAAGAAGCCGTCTTCATACTGCGCAACATTTAATTCGGCAAATTACGGAAGTATCTTATGGTTTCAATAAAAAAATTAAAGTTGTAATTTTTAAAGAATTATTTTATATTTGTTTTTTTGGCCTTTGCTAATAGACAAAATTTTTTTGCTAATCAAAATTGTAATCGATAATTATACATTGGTTTTTGGATCATACGATAAATTAAATGTATATTGAATTATTTATATTTTATTTTGTATTTAATAAATGTGGTATTTTGGCCACATTTATTTTGATTTACTAACAGGTGATCAGTGGCGACCTAAACATTTCGTAAAGTATAAATTGCTTTCCCTTAAATGTGTTTTTAGTATTATATTTTAATGTTCTATTTCTACCTTACTAACTACAATGACAATATTTTTTTATAATTAATTTAATTAAAAATATACGCAATGAATATTCTATAGTTAGCATAACAATAACAACTGAATGCGTTAAGAAAAAAACAAAGTTCTACCTACAAATCTGGCGATTCACCTGACAAAACATTGAATAGTGTAAGCAATTTTTTTTTACAACCATTTTTTTCCCTACCTACCGGAATGACATCAGACAATTATTTGTATTTTTTGTGTAATAAAGTGGAAGACTTCGTAGTCTCCTTTGAGCGTATGTGGTGGCAGCATGACGGAGTGCCTCCTCCCTTCAGTATTCGGGTATGGGAATATTTAGACGAGTAATATTTTCGTCACTAGATAGGGCGTAGTATTAACACCAGTCGATTTTTTTCTTTGGAATAGCGTTCAAATCTGATGTATACTCAACTGAATGCCCCAACAAACAAACTTTACAAGAAAGGGTTACCGAAAGTTTTAATAAAATTAAGAGAAATGCTCAAATGGTGGACAATGTTATTAATTAAATTATAAGGAGAGAGCGATCTGTTTAGAATAAAACAGAAACCACTTTGAACATCTCATCATCATCATCATAAGACTTCTTAAAAAAATGAGTGAAATAATTGCTACTAAAATGACTTTTCTATGTAATACTTCACAAATGGGAAAAAAGTCATGGATTTAGTGGTTTCCGTAGAATTATGAGTGAGTACATTAATAATACTATTTATTAAGTTTTAATAGTTATATTTCATGTTATTTAACCAATCTATTAAACGAAATACTCACTACATATAAATTACTCATAATAAACAATGGCAGGTTTGTTATCAGATGATGAGGGTTTTTTAGAGACAAGGTTTTCAGTAGCGCTGAAGAATTGATTGTAACACCGATTTTCTAAGGGCTTTTGAAAATAGTATAACACAGAATAAATATTAAAAAGCCTATATAACTTATCCTTGAACTTTAATTGCAAAAGAAATGTTTTCTGAAAAATTCCACACAAATGTCCTAATGATAACTATTAAAGCACACTGTGTCAATTTTCACTCTTCAAGATATGATAAGGTAATGAAATATGCAACTTAGGGGCTACTATTTAAATCTAAGGGTAGCTTGATCTTGATATGGTATTAAATTAGATAACCTGCTATTTTTAGTACCGTCGTAGTATACATGAACTCAATTGCAGTGCAATATTTGCATGAAGCAATTTTTTTATTTAAAAGAAAAAAGAACTGCATGTTCTTTTCATTAATTTCTTTTTAAATAATTATAGTAAATATTATCATTGTATTTTTCAATGTGCTAATCTATACTAATATTATAAAGAGGAAAGATTTGTATTCTTGTATGTGTGTATGGATGTATGTAATGAATTGGCTCAAAAACTACTGGACCAATTTCAAAAATTCTTTCACCAATTGAATGCTACATTATCACTGATCAATATAGGCTATATTATCTACAGGAAAAAAATAAGGAACCTTACTAAAACTACAATAATGTAACCCAAGGTGTAAAAAAAATTGCCATAAAATGTCTTTCATCGCATGCGCTGCGAAAACTATTGATGATAGAATAAAAAAATGTTCTACAATATTAAAGAACATATCAATATCTACAATAAATGTCACGATAGCATGTGTCTAACTATTGTAATTATGTCACTATACTACTTTTTAACATTTTAAAAGTTAATAGAAATTCCGACCGAAATCAGACCAAGTTATCCATACCTTTGCATTGATCCTTATGCAAGTAAATCATTTCCTAAGCAAGACTGTTTCAATGCCTGTAAATTACCTTTTAGTTTATTCACATTGGACATTCCATTCAAAAGATATTACGAATTTAAAAAGTCACCGCCGCCGGTATTGCACGGATGGGTCGGCTCCGAAGTGCGGGAGAGGGGCGTGCACATCTATAAAATAGGTAGCTTTGTGGCTATCTATTGAAACACTCAATTTGCGCACGAATATGAGAGCACATTTAAGTAATAACCACGATGGCAATTTTTCACAAAAAATACTTAAACTTGGCGACGGAAAATTACCATCTCCAATTGCAAATAGCCTCCAAGTATTATTGGATAATGAATTGGCTCAAATTGTTCACAGTCTAGAAATACTGGTAGAAACAATCTATCCCGACATCGAAAATCTTATAGAAAGAAATTTCAATTGGGTCTGTTCGAGGGCAATAGTGTCACCGAAAGACGATTCAGTAAATGAAATAAACAAAATTATTATGGAAAAAGTACCCGGTGATTTTAAATGTTACAAATCTATTGACACCGTGTGCAACATCGAAGATACGGTGCACTACCCACAAGAATTTTTAAATTCTCTCAATCCTGCTGGGTTGTCACCCCACGAACTGAAATTAAAAGAAGGTACTCCCATTATGCTATTGAGAAATTTAAGCCCTCCCAATATGTGTAATGGGACAACTTTTGATAAAGGAATTGCGAGACAATGTGATAGTAGCTACTATCATCACCGGCCCCGCGGCCGGACAGCTCACTCACATTCTGCGGATCCCGATGATACCGACGGATTTGCCTATATCTTTCAAAAGGTTACAGTTTCCTGTAAAGATATTGTTTGCCCTTACAATAAATAATTTTCCCAGGGATAAACTTTTTCAGTGGTTGGTATCGAGTTTAATGTCTTTTAGCCTATCGCACATTAAATAATATACCCATAATTATTAACATTCATGAATGTGGGGCTTTATGGATATACCAAATCAGTCAACTAACGTGAGTTGAACGTGACTTATAGATCTATTAGTTCATTGTTACTCAATACCAAAAATAATCTCGAAGTGCCAGAAATTTTGTGGTCTGTAAATAGTATATACTGCTTATCTTCATGACTGCGTAATATCAATATGTATATTTACCATATAGTATTTTAATTGCTAAAGTTAACATAGTTTCAATTCTACTATG
This sequence comes from Druceiella hillmani, assembly GCA_039881145.1. Lineage (NCBI taxonomy): Eukaryota > Metazoa > Arthropoda > Insecta > Lepidoptera > Hepialidae > Druceiella > Druceiella hillmani. The sequence goes on along the minus strand of JAYKKI010000011.1, from coordinate 26,009,271 downwards.
CAGAGACTTCAACCAGAAGTGGCTGCTAATGTCTGCCAGCTTTATCTGTGGGCACCTTCTGCTTGGTTGAAATCAACACAAATGCCTTCCAGTACAGAGGTAAGTCCTTATACTTTTTATTTTATATTAAAATTAATTGAAAGTTGGAATTAAATCACATCAGTAGTGTTATAGGCACACATACTATTATATTTTCCTATACCTTATGACAATTCTTAACTGAAGATTGAATATGTGTCAATAAAATGGTGTGTCATAGTACAATCTACTCTCACCACTCGTGCAGCTGTGCTCCTTAAAAGTTCTACGAATAGCGATTCCATTAATACTGCGCGAACATTTGTATGGGATTGTATGTAATATGTTCCAGGATTTAATGAAATAATGCATTTTAAACTAAAAAATATACCTTTTAATTAAAAAACCGATGAGGGCAATTGAAACGGACATCTATCTACAAAACAAAGTTTATTAGATAGTAATTTTGGTCCCTGTGGCCGAACTTCTTACCACTTTACTTAATATTTCATGTGATACTGAACTTCGTATTATATTCAAATTATAGACTCATTCACTCCGTATACCCGAGCAACCGACGCAAAAGAACTCTTTTCGTCACGTAACTTGGTATTTTATTTTAATTACTTTTTAGAGGCTTAATAAATTTTTTTGTTTAACCACATATTTGTTAATGCAATGGCGTAGCTGTCAATGGCAACGCCAACTACATGACATAGTTTATTTACCTAAATACTTGGTATAAAATTGTTTACACTATAAAGAGATGCTACGTTTCTTGACATTACTAATGACTCAAATTGTATGTTTCCTTACGATTTGTACAAGTACTAGTTCAGATATGAACATACAAATTACTATTGAATCTATACTATTCAATTATTATTGAATCACATTTCGTATGTTTCTTCATATGATGCTCTGCACGGGCACTTTGAATGAACAAGAGAGATCCTACTTACATCTAAGGCACAACAGAATAATGTAAATGAAAGATATAGTTGTATCTGCTTAGCTTTGATAATAAAAAGAAATTAGGAGGAGAGACAAACAATACTATAAAACAAATATACGAAAGAATGAGATAGGCCTTAGGAGCAATATCGGTAATATTTTTTAAAATGACTGGAAACTAATAAGTATGGGTTCAACAATATACAAATTGTTGAGATGAATGCTTATGAATTTTCACTTGGTGTACAGTATTGTTCGATCAAGTACTTCATTTAGTATCAATTTGATTGCATGTGGATACCTATACGAAATATTCTTGGAACAATCGAGGTCGGAATAAATTTTATTTTACATTACAAGTTATTATATCTTTCATTTTATTTTTTAAAATATATAATAACGAATACACTATTTGTTAGTTTAACCGGGGCCATTAGAAATTATATTAGTGGTTAAATGGGATTGAAGGACTGTGATTTTTGTATCAATTTATTAAGGAAAAAGGATTTCTGCTATACAAATAGGACAGAAGAGAAGTGGTATTTGGCTATTTTCTAGTGAAGTTCATAATGACAATGATAAAACTAAGTGTGAGTTATGGAAAACCGTTTTATCCATTAAATGCTGTATAACATCAAATCTTAAGAAACATTGTAACTTGAACTATCTTAGTTCATTAGTTTTGAAATTAGAAATGCCCAAATAACTTTGCTGGACAATACTGCATTACATTTAGGACCGACTGAAGTTGAACCTGTATCCAGAATTTTCTCTTTATATCATGTAAGATGCAACCCGATTCTTACTACTTCCAGTAAATTTAGGTCTACTGAACATGTAGTAAACCATCAAAGATAAAAAGTCACCAACATCCTATTTCTTTTTCTTTTTTAATAAACTGATTTCTGTTAACAGGCAGTAAATAATAAATGTAAAAATTTTCTACTGTTAGTGAAAGACCAAGTCATTTTCCATCATGAAGATACCCTTATCTTTTACAGATTTATTAAAATACTTAGAACCAACTTTTCATATGTCCAGTCACGCTATGTTAAGTAAAACCATGTTTTAGCAGAAATATGATGCTGCTGTAAATCAAATGAAATTAAAATGCCAAAAAGCAGAGTAGATCACAATTATGACCAACTGTTGGACCTCTTGCACGGTCGAAAATTATATAACAGCTCATTTCATTATAGATTCCTGAGAAATTATTTCTGGTCTCTTCCAATGTTATAAATATGATAATCACCATACAGTTAAAAATTTAACAGAGGATTTGTAGCGAGTTACAACTGAGTGGGGTATTGAAAAAGTTTATGCCATAATAACGGACAATGCTGCTAACATGTTTGCAGCAGTTTGTTTGACAGATTAGGAACATTTACTGTGTTTTGCTCATACTATAAATGGAATTGTGCAAAACAGCATAAAATGCCTTAAACCAGTACTTAGTAGAGTAAAGCGTTTTATTGAATACTTTCATCGCAGTAGCATTGAATGCTAAAAACTGATGTCATTACAGAAGTTGATATCCCCAGATGAAATACCATTAAAGCTTATTAATGATTTTGCAACTCACTGGAATTCTAAATTTTACATGCTTCAGAGAATCCTTAAATTAAAGCATTGGGGTAAAAATTGATGCAGCATTTGGGATACTCCACACACCAGTGGGCACACTAACTGTGATGAAATGGGAAGCTTTGCCCAATATATGCTTACCGCTTAAACAGTTCGACTAAATTACGGTAGACCTCACAAACGCAGGTAATAATATTGCAAGGTTTTATGACAACATTGAAGAAACTTGCTCTAAAAATAAAGACACAGGTGGCCTATGAATTAAATCATAACTTATTATCGGCTTTACATTCTAAATTTCACCATGTAAGTCATCATCCAATGTTTTCTAAGGCATTATTCATAGACCCTAGATCTAAAAAGATTGCTGTTAGAGAACTGGAAGCATTGAATAGAGTGAAAGAACACATAATGACGTTACAAATTTGTGTGCGGATAATTAGGCTGTTGATTCATCTTCCTATGAACCGATTGTATCAACAGAGTCCATAGATGATATAGTGTGGCAAAAATTTGGTAGTAGAGTGGCTGCTGTGTGCTAAAACAATACCTAAATCTAATGCCATAATTATTTTAAGACAATTTGGAGAGGAGCCAACCCTCAAAAGAACAGAAAATCTTTTAATTTGGTGGAAAATCAGAGAACAAATTTATCCAACTCTTGTAAAAATAAATAAAAAATATTTGCAAATAGTGGCTAGATCTGTCCTGTGTCAAAGAATTATTTCTAAAACCGGACAAGTGTTAAGTGAAAGACAAAATAGATTAAAATTGAAGAGTCTGGAAAGTTAATTTTTTTAAATGCAAACCAAACATTCTTATAATAAATATGAATTAATAACATAGAGTAAATGAAAAATAAACATAGACTATACAAAAAACTGTTCTATGTGCAAGTGCAAAAAATGAACCTCTAGCTTGTTACAACGACAACGGGTGAGTTAGCCCTTATTTATTAACCGTAGCTTTTTTACTTAAGAATGCCATGCCACAGCTGCGTTGCTGCCACAAGTGTTTTGGCTAGTGTCGTCTTCCCTTATTTTAAACAATCAATAGCATGTACATACACTGTAAGATAGTAATTATCAATGTGTAACGATACATATGAAAGTAACGAATACGAAACTGGAATGTACAAATTCAATATAAGTACTCAGTAAACTTATGAAACCTCATCGCTAGTTGGCATTTACAATCTGCCTATACGGACCTATATTAAATTTTATTTATATACAGTCAAACCTGGATAAGAGACAGTTCAAGGGACCTAAATCTTTTTTTTTGCTTATGGAGATTTTTCACTTAGTCAAGTTTCTTACTTTTAGGAAGTGCAGGAGCAGTTTTTCTCATTTAAAAAGGTATGATAAATACAGAAAAAAATGATAGATACATTTATAAATATATTTTTTTATTTGAATTTGACACAGATACTTCTTTACAAAAATAAAACAAATGCAAAGGCATTGTTTACTGGTTTTTTACTTAAAGAAATCTGTTAATTTTACTTGCGTAACTGTTTTCGCGTTTTGTACTTGTTTTTCACGTTCATAAATTTTATCGAAAATTATTTTGTCAATTCCCGCCGAAAATTCAAAAAACATTTACTTAACTTTAAGTATGTTAAAACGAAAAATCAAAGTATTTTTCGTGACGTATTGGGGGCGTACTGAACCTTTCTTCGCTATTAACACTGATCAACTGTAGTAAGTTTGAAACATACATAGACTGGTACAGAAGCAAAACAATAACAATCAGTTTTTGTACCGCATTCTAAAAGAATGTAGTACAAAAATCAATTGCTATTATTTTTATTACTTATTTATACGAACCATATGCGTTAGTTCCACAAAATTTACAAATTTTGTCATAAATAAGAGACAATAAATACGTTCTACTCTCGCTTATAGAGGTATAGAGCAAGTGGCAGTCTCTGTTGCAGAGGTCCAGGCATCAAAAACTTAAAATGTTTTTGAGGATCATAATGATGTGACCTGGCAATTATGCTTATTCAGTTCTCGCTTCACCCAGGTTTGACTAACACCAAAAGATAAAGGATTATCAAAAAGAAAAATATATTACACTTGAAAAATCGTTTTATTATATCAGCATTTGTGTAAAGTGTTGGCATTTGTGTCAAAAGGCAAATGCACAGATAAAGAGATAAAGAAAATGTATCGTGAATACTGAAATTTATCCTGTGAATGTGGGGATACATTTTCAAATTATTTAACTGTGAATAAAGATTCGGCAAATATTGAATGTGTGAATAGCGACAACAGACTGTAATCATCGCTGTTAAGTTTGCTTCCTGTACTGACGTATTAGCTTTTATTCATATTCACTTTTAATTTATAATACTTATAAATTCTGTAAAAGTTTGTCTGTTTTTTTATATTAATGTATTCATGTGACCATTATTTTTTGATGTAAAAATTAAACTGGCAGCTTTAAAGAGTTCATGGATCATAGAACTTGCATAGTTATTAACAAATAAATATGAAGTAAATAAAATGTTACACCATCGATGCACACAGCTACCTCCATTTTCATTATATAAGTCGCAGTGATGAGAAATTCACATCAGAATCAAGGATACTATTTCAGAGAGATTTGATTCTTGCCAAAAATTAGATGTATAATTGAATGAAGGGAAGATGTATCGTACGATGTATGATTACTAAGGTGTAGTATATATGTAAAGTCTCTGAAATTAAAGGTTTCACACATAAAAATTCATATCATTTTTGTAATTTTTTCAATGCTTTTTTTAATTAACCTATATTTTAATGATATTTTTTACGAAAAACAGTAAAATTAGGATAGTCACTATCTCATTAAATGTTGGTCTGTAAAAAAAACCTTTTTTCACCATGTTAATTGATGGGAAAATATTATCATGTCTTTTATTTACTATAAAATTACTTCTATTGTCAAAAGTATATTTGATCATATTTTAACAAAAATACTTTTATATTCTTTTGCACAAGTAATTTGATATCCATATTAATATTTTGTAAACGTTTTATAACATATATCTATGACAATAAAAGGCATGTATTGAACCGTAACGCTATATATATAGCCGTAACTCACTCAACTCACCCGTATAGCCGTAACTCACAAAAAATTATTAATTTAGAAATATATAGTTAATAATATTTCAAAATTATTTTAAAAAAGAAAAATGATAACAACTGTGCTACATTGGCATAACTAAGCATATTTTTCTACAATGTATATGACACTGGCAGAAAAATTAACCACAACTAGCCATAAATTGTAAAAAAAATCTGTACAATAATGCTGTGAGTATACAACTGCAGCACTTCCATTAATCTGCAATACTTGAGCACATTATAATCCTAAAGCAAGCATCATAAATATAAATTAATTTCGCACAAGTGATTATTATATAAAGAAAAAGGTATTTCCTGTAGTACATATATTACGTATAACTAAGTTTTTAAAACTGAGTAGATATGTATCTGTTATTTTAAATGTTATGTTACTGATATATATTTTATTACATTTCACAGGCATTAAGATTTTCGTTATTACTGTAATAGATTTGTAAATGTACTAAAACACTGTCACTTGAATTCTATTTTTTTAATGTTAAATGAGTACCTTCTGTTTCCTCGTCTTCATTTTTACACTTTTTTGAAGGTTTTAAACTATGCAATATTTTACAAAAACATGCACACAACTTTCAACAAAATTTAAATAAATAAGATGGTCAATTGAATTTGAATTTTTAAACCAAAAAAAGTCATCATATTTCGACTTTCACAAGAAGCCTTCACAGAGGAAAACCTTAATTTAATTTGATGAGATATGAAATAAAATCGTAAATAGACAGTTCTATTCTACTTAGCTTCTGACTTCATAAATATTTAAAAGGTTTGTGAATTCAAATGTTAATTATTAATTAGAAGAACAGTAAAAATAATTTCTCAACAAACCAATGTAGGCACAAAAATTAAAACCAACTTTTGTATTTCAGATACTGCAGTGGCTTTTATGCCTAACAACTAAGGTACTTTGTGAAAGCCGTTTGTCTACTACGAATGAATATATGCCGTCTACTTCGAATCAACGACTCTCCCGGCCAGGAAGTGCTTATGAACAAATCACATGTATGATGACGAAAAAATCAGTTCGTCGTACACATCCAGAATATGTGCTTATTTCTAGCTTCCTCGGTAGGACCCGATTAACACAAATTAAGCAAGCTTTGACTTGGATCCAAGATCACAATTACTAAGTTTTTATGTATCTGCTTCAGTTTTGTCTAAGACAATATACTTTCATTGTTTAAAATAGATAAATCGAAGAACATTTCAGTACCGCGTAATTAAGTTTTAATTTCATTGTATATACAAATATATAATTAAAACAATATTTAAAATTCAAATTGTTATGTTCGATATAAAGGATAATCGCTTTAAAAAATTTGCAACATTGGGTCACAGGTCTTTATTTATAAATGCAACCAGTAGTACTTCAATAATAGTTTCAATGCATATAGACGATAAATATGAATATTGTCTTTGCAAGCTATCATAATAAGCTTTAGCCTTTTTGGAACATGCTTTTTATTTAATTAATAAATGGATCCATAAATTGTTCATATTTAATCATCTGTGTAATGATACTGCTTATGTGACAAGTACCTAATTAGGTCTTTATGTATAAATGCAACCAGTACAACTTCAATAATAGTTTCAATATCCTGTGTCATTTTCCATCAATTCTGATAAAAAATATTATTAAAGGCAAACATGAACAAAAAACCATATAAATTTTAGTTTTAACAATAAATGGAGAAAGCATATCTATGCAATTTAGTTGAGTCCGCACATGCCACATAAAATTAAAGTGAATCGATTGTTCGCAAATGTGAATACCAGTATTGTTAAATATCCTGATATTATAAAATAATGCCCAATTAAAAGACCTCTTACTAGTGAAAGTGGTGAAAGTATATTGCTTCTAGTCTCGTGTATCCTTAAGGTTTGGCGATATATACCATATATATTTTCAATGTAGTTTTTCTTACTGCCTTAGTATCTGCCCTGTGTCATTTTATCTGTGTTGGTGAACTAATCAAATTTATTTCTTCTCTTAAGAAAACACTGTTTTTGTTGAAACAATTGCCAGTATTCCCAAAGTTACAACAGTTGCAAAATTAGATATAGTTATGGAAATTCCTGTATGGACTCCATTGTTTTTGTACTTTATGTCAATTATAAATTTTAAATTGACTTAATTTTAACCTAAAAAAGACCTGTTAAGAAATTTCATAGGAAAATTAACAAAGAAGATAATAGTTTCAATATCGGGAGTTTTTAAAAGCTATGATTAATTAGTTAATATGCCAGTCAGTTTCCATACATTTTATTGTAATCTTTCGCAATGACTATATTTTTAATTTTGATTACTGCAATTTTAATATAATATCGTATTATATTTGTTTTGCCATAAAATTAAATGAATTGAGAACATTCAACATTCAAATTAGAATGCAACTTTAATGTTCCTTGATATTTTTTAAATTATCTCGCTATAATCTTTTGATGGAAACAGTGTATTTCAAGGAATATTTTGTTGTTTATTTAAATGCGTAAACTACATAAAATATTCCACTGTGATGTAAATTACAATTAATGTGACTTGTCAACAAATGATTAAAAATTGTTTTTGGTCAAGTTATTTCTAGTTTATTGAGCTATTCTAGTATTCTAGTAACTGACAGGAATTGAAATGAAAGCTGTCTTACAATACTCTATTTGGAACCAATGCAGTTTAGTAACAATGAAAATTTCATTTTTTATTGGTTATTAAGTGAAATAATCCACATTAAAAATTATGATATTAACTACAATAATTTCCAGTCGCAAATAATTTATTATAAAAAACTTATTTGATTAGTGACAAAATAACCAGCTCAAAAAATTCATAAATTGAAAATGATAAAAAGAATAAATATATTTTTTTATCAAAACAATCACAACCGAAATTTTTTTTTATTAAATACATTGTTTTTATGTGTATTCTTTTATACGTAGTAAAACAGTCGAAAGAAATTTCATAAACCAATATCTTAAACTGTGTTGAGTTCTGATGCATTGCCTAACATCAATCACAAAAGCTTGCATGTTAATTGTTCATTAACATATTAGTATTACTTTATTATTAACTGTTTAATACATAATAAATAAAATAATTAGTCTATTAAAGGTTGAGGGTATTATTATATAAAATATACCGTTGGGCTGTGGAGAGGAATAACTGAAATTTGTGATATGGCAAGATAATCAATTGCCACTTATATTTGTGCCTCTGTACAGCTCGATTAATAATCATATTTATAAATTTTATTTTAACCAGACTGTTTGACATAGTGCCTTTTCAAAATAAATCAGTTATATCTTAAAACTGAATATAGTAATTAGACTTTGACATCTAGGAAACATTGTTTAAATACGAGTAGTCAGTCCAAAAGTAGGTAGTTGGCTAAAAGAAAATAAGGTATTAAAAAATATTCTATTGTTCATATAAATTTTAAATGAGGAGGCTATGTTTTATTTTTTTTCTGTATAGAGCTGTGTAATAATATAATTAGATGCAAATATTCTTACAGTTTTTTGTTTTATTATTGACTAACTTATAAATTCCATTTACGTTACTATTATTTTATGGAGGCTGTTTACAGTGTATTTAAACATATTGATAAATATTTGAGTTTTGGAGAAAAAAAAAGTAATTACAAAATAATGCCTGTACTCATGGTGCTTTGGAAAAACTACTCAAATTACAAAGTTTTTCTATCCCATTGTTGCAAGGAAATCATATTTTGGTGTCATTAAATATGAAAGAATTAACTATATAACACAATTAACTACATACAAAACTGGAGAGTAATCTGTTAAGTTGAAGTAACGGTAATTCTGTAATGATAAATATGTATACATTCTTACAAGAATTATAACTAAAAAATAGGTGTAAAATTTTCCAAATCATAAAAAAACAATCTATAAAACAATTAAGATTTAATTGGCATTATTTTATCCGACCATTGGATTATTCTGCCAGAATAGTAAAGAAAGAAATATTGATAATTATATAAGTTTGTATTGCATCATAATATATTCATAGGCATCTGAATTCACTTGGTGACCATTCTCTTTGTTTTTTGACATACAAATTTTAGTTTAATCTGTGAATATGTTATTTTATTTTTAGTATTACACCGTTTATTAATTTTTTTTGTAATGCTGGTAAAAATTTAATCGAAGACAGGCCGGGTATGAGCATATATATATTAGTTAATTACAGTCTACTGACTAAATAATTGCAATTCCATAAAATAAAAATCAACCTGCTACAGTTAAGTCAGGTTAAATAAAAATCAACTTAAACATAGCCCATACTCAGACACGTACTTAGACTCGCCTTTCTCTGTTATATTATTTGGAGTAAATGTGTTTTTGTCGGCAGCCCCTGATACCTCTGTAATGGCTCATCAATCTCCTCAAAAACACTTCAGAGTTTTCCATAAACTCTAGGTGAGCTGCTGTTTGATGTTTTGGGGAAAGAACTGAGCTAAAAAAATTAAGGGAAAATTATTTATCGGGAAGAAAAATAAGGAAGACTTAGATAAGTTTAATAAATAATAGCATATCGGGACTTTTTGAATCACAATCTGAATTATAATATTCTTCTGTTGTTTCAGTGTCAAAAGGCAAAATTAATGTAGTCAAGGACTTACTGTAGTAATCTAAAACAGACGAATGAAAAAAACATTTTTCACAAAAGATGTGTTCTATATTGACCTTTAAAGTAAAAATTACAAAAAGCATAAATTTCCCAAAAATTTGAAAATTTTTTTTAACTTAAAATATAAATAAAATATTTAGGTATGAATAGAAGGGGAGCTAATAAACTGGTAGCATATAAAATAACACATTGTCGGTAAAAAACTTTATAACTTATTTTTCACTCTTGTCAAAAAATTATTCTGTGAAGAAAAAAATTTAGAAAGAAGCTACTTCTTTTAAACTTACCAGGTTTTTTAATTAGCCTTGTATGCTTGATCCATAAAACAAACTTCCTGCTTTTTTATAAAGTTCCAATTTACGAGCTTTTATTCTCGTCACACTGATAGTGAGTCATTTTACTCTCTCTTCGTATTGTTTCTGCAATGATTTACTGTTCAATTTTGATCTCTAATACCAGATTTTGTAAAAATCTTTTTACTGAAGAGATACTTGTTACTTCTTTCAGCTCGTTCTCCTGGTGATATGTCCGGCGAATATAGTGGATGGGGAATAATCTGCCAATCTAATTCCATTATTTTGTCATTCTTCATCCTTGCCGCACGAGTCATGAGAACTATGGAGGCTGTTTTTGCAAGTTCTCGTTAATTATAATAAATGCTCCACTTAGGAATTCATAATGCACAAGTCCTTCAGAAGGCTACACACAGCAAAATTTTTCTTGGGTTCAGTGGGGCGTTAGTAGTTTGGTGAATTATCATTTGGCGATAAAGTTATAAACTTATCAAAAAGTAAGTACAAGATCTACTTTTTGCCACATATTAAAATGCAATTGAAAAAGGCTCTATTTTGAATTGAGTGATATGAGTAGGTGCCAAAATGCATACAACAAAATGCGTACAACAAAACGCGTACAACAACTTCTTGCGGGTACAATTACAAAATTCGATTAAGATTTTTTGACATCTATTTTTTTGTGAACGTAGTTCTGTACTTTAATTAACAAAAATATGTTATACTATAACATAATACCCTCGTGTCCTTTTTTCCCTCTTCATGTGTGAATACATCGCACTGAATGTCATTAAAATATGCATTTCAACTTTTACTTACTCTGAAAACATTTTTATTTCTCTCAAACCACTAATTCTAATTATAAAATGTGTAGGGTTAATTTTTGTGGAAAACACTTAAAATAGCTACGATATACTATTGTAATGAAGATTTATAAATTAACCTAAATATTATAATATCTTTTGTCCCACACACTTTTATAAAAGATAAATAAATGATTATATATGAGAATGTCTCTTTAGACCTTTTTGGAACCTAAAATTCCCCATAGATATTATTGGTATATGTCATATATACTCAAAAACTACATTTCAGAAATTATACAATATGTTTACATACTGTATAGTCTATGGTACTATGCACCGTACAAGCTATCATATTGTGAAATTTATAAGTCAATAGAATTACTAGTTTTTACGTGAATTCCTAAAAACAATAAAAGTTGCCTCCTTATATTAAATACTATTACCCTTCTAGACCGCAAGGTACGTGGCTGTGTAGTAGAATTAACGCATTCATTGGCATTCTGAGTATAGTCCCTAGGTATCTTTTAAAATTTTGAAAGGTCATCCTAAATAGAAACTAATACAAACTGTTACATTTGGGCCGTTATTAGAATTATCATTAACTAATAGTTTAATTGTATTAACAATTATCTGCCCCACAATAATTTGTGATGCAGATAATTGTTAATATGTTGCCGTCTGCAGCTTATCAATATCTTTCATATGATATAAACATAAAATATTCTTGGTTAACTTTGTAATAGAAACCTGAACTTTTTTGTTTCTTCATACTTCTCAATCTTATTTTAGTGTACATTTTTATAATAGAACCCAAATGGTTGAAATTTCACTCTTCCCTCTTGCATAACATTCTTCGGGTTCTGAAGAGCCTATTATCTTTTATATTACTAACTGTACTCAAACAGTATACAGTATAGACACCGCAAGATAAAATTCAATTTTTCAGTCTTCCACAAGGCCTTTTTTAAACTCAAAAATACAAACTGTTTAATTAAATTACAATTTATTGTATTATATTTTTATCTTCTCTAGCAGCTTAGGTGAATTCAGATTCAGTATAACTGTCCATTAAATTCGTAACGAAATGAAAAAAAATTCATAATATGAAATGTCCGAAAAAATAACACAAAACAAAAACATTTTTTTTTCTGTGGCATAAGCCTATGGAGTCAATTTATATACATATGATTATAATGTACTCAGCTTATAAATTATTTTGTTTGAATTGACTGGTTCTCACGACAAACCGTTCTATTAAAAATACACATTTTTTACTAATCTAGCCTTATTAACTTGTCTTTTTTAAAGTATAACGTGACAAATACTTATCATTCATTGTTTGAGATTTTGACGAATGGCACCTTGTTCATAATTTTTGAGTGTTAAAAAATTCAGTTGGTTATATTATTTAATTTATTGAGTGTTATTGTTACAAAAACTATGAGTTCTTCACACAAGTCTTGTGTTAATAACCCCGACCATTTCTGCTACATATGTGGTAGATTTTGTCAAGAAAAGCAACAAACGAATATAAAAGATTTTGTAAATCAAAGTTATCGGGCATATTGTGGAAAACAATTGGGACAACAAGACAAATGTTGGGCTCCACACAAAGTTTCTAAAACTTGCGTGGGTCACTTCGATATGGGAGTCAAGGGAGACGAAAAGGGCTTCCTTTTGGAATACCAATGATATGGACAGAGCCAAGAAACCACCTTGATGATTGCTACTTTTGTGCTTTGAATGTAAAAGGTACAAAAGGAACCAATACAAAAAGCGCTCTTGGATTTACCCAAACGTACAATCCGTTAAGCCAACCAACGCTGCATAGTAAAGATTTGCTATTACCAGTAATTACTTCATTATCAGAAGAATACTGTTATGATGTTGAAATGTTAGATAGTCAGAGTAAAAGAAACAGTGAAAGTGAATTCGAAGGATGCAGTTCTACACTTCAAGGTTTTTCTCATGATGAGCTAAACCACTTGATTCGAGATTTAAATTTATCTAAGAAATCAACTAAGCTTCTTGTGTTAAGTCTTAATGATATCATATAATGTTGTGATATTTCTCGGCTTTTAAATTCAATGAGCTGACTTTTCATAGATAGCTCAAAAAACTTTGAAATATGTTTTAATGCATAACGGAAATAAACTAGCTTCGATCCCGGTAGGTCATTCAACTATTCTTAAGGAAGAATATCAAAATATTAAACTTGTTTTACAGAAAATTTAATTTCATCAACATCGGTGGTCAGTGTATTTAAAAATGGTAAATTTTTTATTGGGTCAGCAAAGTGGATACACTAAATATTCCTATTGTCTTTGTCTGTGGGACAGTCGTGCAAAAAATTAACACTAGGGCAGGAAAGACTGGCCGGACTGAAAAACCTAACATTGTTCATGAACCGTAGATCAGAGAAAAAATCATTCTTCCACCACTAGATATTAAATTTGGGCTTATAAAACAGTTTGTTAGAGCTTTAGATAGGAATGCCGATTACCTCAAATATATTTGTCCATCATTTCCTGGTTTCAGTGTAGGAAAGTTAAAAGCAGGAATTTTTGATGGGCCACCAATCCGTACTCTTATAAACAATGATGATTTCATAAACCACATAACTCAAGTTGAATTGGAAGTATGGACAAGCTTTGTACCAATTGTCAAAAATTTTTTAGGGAATCACAAAGCTGAAGAAAATGCTCTAGAATTTCCAAAATCTAGGAGCTAATGTTTTGTTTTTTATGATTAATTTCATTATTCTTTGTATCATTTACAGCACTTTGTTTGAAATCAATTTGATAATTTTAAAATAAACATTTTAAAAAATATTCTCCCCTTTTTTAAAATTTAATTTCATGTGTCAATGGATTGCCTTTTATCTCAAAAAGTAATCAATTCAACAAAAATATTATTATTTACGTATTCAGCAGACCAAAATTGACTAATAAATCCCATGCCGCAGAATCTATGTTCCCCTGTGTAATAATTGAATTGTTAAGGACAAGATGTATTGCAAATAACAATTTATTGCAAAGAAGTTGAGCGCACACAACAGGGAAAAAGAAAATGTTTTATTTCTTGGTATTCTAAAATCTCTTTGTGTAATACTTTAATGCAACCAGACGAAAGTACAATATTATCTAGTTAAAACTTGGCTCATATTTATGTGGTTGAAATTGTTAATTTTATTAATTGTTCACAAACCTATTATTAGTCAATAATTTTCTTATTCCCAGCTCTTAACGGTGGCTTTTCTCATGTAGTTTTAGTTACAAAATGCAGTGTTATCAATATTAAGGGAAATAAAATACTAAGCCTTTATTTTCATAACTATAATACAAATGACAATGAAAACAAAACTATTTCCTTCTATATTAGGGTTTAAAGCGATGGTTCTGTTGCATATGTAGTGTTTCAAGAAATCACATTGATCCATTATGTTGCTTCTTTATTGTGTACTTTTTCCATTTCAAATAACAATTTTCACAAAGGTATGAGATTTCCCTGGATAGTCTTAAGTCATTTCTATAGGCTCGCCAACTATATCTGCCAAAAGTCATATCCATTTGTTGTGATATGAAAGAAGGACAAACAAATGCACTTTTTCAGGTTAGAATGAGATTTCCCGAGATAAAAGTAGCCTATTATTTCCTGATCCTCCAACAATCTCTGTGTGAAAAATCACACAGATTTGTTGCTCTCTTGTAACGTGAAAGAAGGATAAACAAATACACTTTCACATATATAATATATTCTTTTGTAATAATTATGCTAGTAAATCTTTTATTTTAAGTGTTACATTTTTAAGTATATTTTTTATTATTACTGTAAAATTGTTCATTTACAAATGTAATTTATAAATGAAAAATTCTAATTACTAAGTCACGTTGGTACGATAGTGTTTGAGTAAAACAAAAAACAATCTATAAAATTCATAAAAAAATGCTTAGTGATTGATCTTTTTTACTTTTCTTGTTTGAATACATTCCGCTGTAAGTGTACAAAAGTGAAAATAACTATATTGATACTAATTTTTTTGTATCGACTAAGGACCGCACAATTGTCTGTTTGTGATAATAACAGAAAGCACATATGATTACAGTTTTGAATAAAATTTGTAGTATGCTAAACACATAATGTCGGAGCTTGTTGATAATATTAAATCTCTGACAGTAAATCCTTTTAGTGATAAAATGAAGTTATGGGTACTTTATAGAAGTATGATATGTAAGTTATGCATTATTTCTTCCAAGAGATGCCCATTACACCTGAAATTTTTATCTAATCAATATTTTTGTTTATTAATTTTAATTACAGCTTTTCCTCGTATATCTATTTTGTAGCATTGTCTATATGCTGGATGATGCCATTATAGGCTTGCTATCACAGCCCCTGCTCCAAATTCATAAAGCTACACAATAAAATAGCTCTGCCCCTCCTTTTTCCCCGACGAGCACACACTCACTTCATAAGTAATTTGAATCTGGGGGCTCGAAATTAAAATATTTTATAAACCAAACTGTGCATTTTCACAAACTTGCTCATCTTCCTTAGTAACACAATTAGTTTCTTAAAACATGTGTCTTAGATTTTTTAAAATTTTTTGTTAAGTCTGTTGTAGTGGTGTTAGTTGTTGAACCTCCAAAATTTGGAGTTAACGTTTGGAGAAACTAATTCACTTCTGAACAATAAATTGTTTACCGCCTCTTTGCCATTATTGTCTTACAAATTCTATATCAGACAAAAAATGAGCTCCCAAATTCCCCATAAAGACAATAGATGCAGAGTCAGAATGGCAATTTTCGACCAGTTTATTTGCCCTACACCGAACACATCTTTTGTATTTTTTCATGATATCGATTGGTGAATATAAATACTCTTTAATGTAAATATATGAAGAAAAAAAAAAGATAAAATTTAAAAAAATAAAATTTTTTAAAAAAATGCCCGTGTAGTGCATTAGGTATTTTTTGGAAACAAATTTCCACACCTGCGACACTTATTTAAAATTATTAACTAAATTAGAAGCCGCTCGGCAGTAAAACAATGAATTAAAGTAAACTTATCTCTTGTTTGCACAGCACTTTCCAAAAAAAGTACACATTTTATAATATTTTCTTTTGCAATTATAAAGAGAATTAATTTTAAACTAGCGTGACCCGTGCGTAGTCTTCGCATTATAAATTATTCAACTCAATTTAATAAATCAAAATTGATTGCAGGTATTCAATTCATTTCTAATTTTGCACACTGCTTATTACGTTTTTATTCCATTATGAAGCTCAGATGACAGATCAAACAAATATTTTACTAAAATTGACATATAGAAGCGCAAGTATCAAAAGCATTGAGCTAAAGCGCCACTTTATTTATACGTGAGTGGATTTGAAATTAAACAAAAATTTTACCGACCGTCAATCATATTGACGTTGAGCCGTTAGATGGCAGCATTGCTGTTTTGTGTATATAATTTTAATAATTAATTAATTTGCAAAAACAATAGCAATAATAAATTTTTTAGTTGTGGATGCCGGTGGAGCAAGCAATTATCTATAAAATGATATATAATTTATGTGGATTAGTTGTGAGGTTTTTTCTAAAAAGGGAGAGTAACATCTTAACCTTAACGTATTAATATATATGATGATGATGATATGATGATGATGATGATGATTTGATATGTTTACAGACTATCTATATCCCCTAGGATAATAGTGTAACTGATTTTTTTGGAGATTTTGACTTTGATAAATGTATTCTTATAGTTAATTTCCCATACAAAACTGTCCGGGTGTTGAATCTGTATTTTTAATAATCTCAATATATATTTCATTTCAGCATGTCATTTTATTTCCTTATGACATTTAATTTTTATTTTATTATGACATTTTGAATTGTGTTTTGAAACTATCATATTCATAAATAAAATCTCAAAAAATTTGTTACAATGTTTCTACTTGGGTAAGTTAATGTGCTCCTTTGAAAATAAAATTATTATAAATGTAAGTTTTACTTGTGCAAATATCTTTATTGCAGTGATATTTTTTTATTTTTACTACATAAATTATTAATAAAGGCAAAACAAAACATTCTTTTATAAATTAAGGCATATATATAGAATTTACTTTATACAGTATCTATCTTTATATTTTTATTTTTAAATTCCATTCACATATGATTTTCCATAACGAAGTATATTAAAAGCTTTTAAATTGAAAATAAATGTGATAAATGGACATTGCTTGGGGAAGCAATGCAAAATCATTTTTAAAAATAAAATCTTTTTTACCTAGATGGGTTGTTAAATTGGTATAGCAAGCCAACTTATATGGGTCACCAAATATAAAATAAGAAAATTACAAACAAAAACATTTTTTTCATACCTTAACTATTTTTTTACGATACACTATTTCAATGTCAATTCAAGGATTAAATGTCCTGCAGTGCACAAGCACCAGGTGCTGCTTGGCACCATCAAAGTGATATGAGCGCGAACATTTTATTTGATTCTGAATATTGAGCGACATGAGTAAATTGATTGTACTGGTAATACAGCATTTCTTTAAAATATTTTTTCATATTGTTTATGATAATAAAATGTTAAATCTATTTATGAATCAGAAAATGTTTTCGTTACTAAAAAATAAATTATTTCTCAATAATGAAGGCCCAAATCAAAAACTTTGAGTTATTGGAAAACAAATTTTCTCCGTACCAATTAAAATTTATTTATAAAATTATTATTTATAAACATCAAAAAGAAAATACTATATTTCAGAGTAATATTATAATTCAACAAATGTTTCACATGGTTTAACGTTAATTAATAATTCAACAAATGTTTGACATGGCTGGATCATTATTATGTAAAAAAATTAACCTATTTTTTCATATTGAAGTATTATATGGTTTCAACAAATTAGGATGAAATATTCTTAGTGAATTAATTATTAATCCTTTAATCCGGTAGTTGACTCATTCTAAATTTTGATATTTTTCGTACAATATTGTGAGATATAACTTAATAAAAATCAAAAATTTTGTTTCAACAAAACAGTCATTGAAAAAAATTCAAAAATTGATTGAAAAATAAGCCAGTTATAGGCTTCTAAATTTGAGGATACGGATAGGGTTGGGTATATCCCTTTCTTTTCCTCTTGTAGAATATAATGTGCAATATTAGAAATGACCTCATAACACAGTATCCCGTTCTTCTCTAAAGATTAAATTTAAACTTTTATAACTCGGTCAATTTTTAAGATTATTAAAAACAATTTTCACTTCATCAGCTTGTACCTTGAAATTATGATTAATGAAATAAAAAAAATTTAGTCAAATACCCAATTGTGCATATAATTTTGGTACATAATCGTCGTATTCAGCAAAGAAGAAATTTCCTGCTATCGGTACACCCAACTGATGTTTGGCAGCAAACTTGGTTATAGAGAATTTTGCTCGTCTATCTGATGTTTTATCTGATATTTTGTTCACACTCGAATAATCTATTTTATCAGGCTGTTTATAAAGAAGAAATACGTATCTGTGCAGTCCACTTCCTCTGGGAGGCCCTAAGAAAAGTCCATCTTTTATTACATAGGTTATGCAAAAAAATTAAAAGCTATCATTATTTAAACCAGATTTGGGAATAATGGATATTTAATAAAATTGGTGTCTGTGTTTTAAAAAATATGATAAATTGAATTTTTTTAAAACTTATTTCTTAAGAAAGTGATGCTGTTACGTCGTTTGGGAAGATAAGAATCTTGAATTTGATTCAAAGTTTAAGAGAAATAAAATTTAAGAAAGAAGCAAGGTATTACAACATATTTCTTAATATCTGTTGAAATGAAATAAATGTGGTATGAATAGGGTTTTAATACAAGTGTATTAAAGGTAAATAGCCTAAGATTTAGTAGAATATCAATCATCAACAGTTGTTAAAATTTTCTTTTCAAGAAAATTTTTTTCGTTGAAACAAAGAAAGCTAATAAGTTTAAAAAACGTTAAAACTTAGATCTTGTAAATTTGAATTCCTTTGCTTTCAAGCTCACTAATCCTTATATAATCATAGATATTCTACTCGTTATGTACTCATCGATACAATGTAAACAAATCATTTGTTCTGAATACCATAAACATGGAGTGAAAGAGAATGTATCCGAGCTAATACCGCTATTAATGCACTACATAAATGCCACAAATCTGCAAAAGCAATTTTCAACTGGCTGACACTATTAAAAATACCAAAAAATTTCTCTGAAAAGAGAAAATCATGACCCATATAAGATTGAAATGCTTAAATAAAATAAGACGAAAAGCTTGGAGTTCATCAGAAAAAATTAATGGCAGTTCTATAAAAGATACGGGCCACAAGAGAAAAACTCATATTTTTGTGACATGCTAAACTAGGACACAGAAAAATACTATTCACAAAAGCAAATTCTATTACGGGAAATCACTGGATTTTCAAGCAAATAAAAATGGCTTATAAAACAAAACCTAAGCAGCATTGTTTAGAATATAATTCACCTGCATTTATCGCTGCTAACGATGGGTTCTTTAGGAATCTGGCCCACGATTTGTTTGATTACTGGTTGTATCCGGAATTAATTAGAAAATCAGCTCAAAACCTTGCCTGAATATTAACGCATTAAAAGCCAATTTGTTGAATATAACAGCTTCAGTATAGATCTGAGAGTGGTGCAAATGGTGACAGATGAGTGGCTGAAGAGTTATAAGAAGTGTGTGAAAGTAAAAAGTGGATATTTGAAATAATTTTTATATATTTAATTTCTTTAATAAGTAATAAGTAAATATCATAAACAGAATTTCTAACGGTTTTGTTTACCTGTAAATTACACGTCTTAGAATGAGGAAGAGAATTTAATAGACAGGAATAATGTATTCATAACCTGCTTAACATAAATGAGGATTCCTTGAATTTGTGGACAAGTTTATCTGTTTTGCATACCTACACAGGCACTTTACCATAAATAAAATATTTTTTGTCAAAACAAAAAAGGTTTTAAAAAAAATCAATTTCTGATGAAGATATCAGCTTTCTAAAACTTCGATTTCTGTATTAAGTACCTTCTATTTAAAAATACACTTATATAAAAATTAATTGTCTGTATTATTAAATTATTCACCATATAGGCCTAAAATTAGATACAATATACTAAACATGAGGTATGTACTGAAAACAATATAATCTGAAAGTCGAACCTTTGCATGTCAACCCACAATACTATGAGTAACGAGCAGGCGCATCAAAGAATCCACCAAATGCGTCACACTAGGATGTCTATGGATGATTCCACATCATGTGAATCGCCAAAGATACGTAAATTGTCAATATAGATTGAAACTAAATAAAAACCATCTACTTCTATGCAAAGAACAACTAGCAACTGTTGTCTTTTGAAAAAAAAAACAAAGCTATCTCAGTAAATGTTACGTGTTAATATGTGTTATTTACAAAATGTTAACAGTAGAAATCCTGTTGCAGTAAAGCACTTTTTAACGTTCTTACCTGCACCCACATATTCAGTGAGAGCATTGCCTTGATCCACGTTTCCCTCGGGAATATTTCCGACTAGCCAATGATGCCACTCTCTAAACTTTGGTTTTTCCCTACTCGGGGCGTCCGGATCGGTCATACACAGTGTATAATACTCTGAAGGCTTGTCTGTCCACTTCACTACGGGCGGTTTTTTCACCTGTGCTGGAGTTAGCGTCATACCGCATTCCACT
Source organism: Druceiella hillmani (assembly GCA_039881145.1). NCBI lineage: Eukaryota > Metazoa > Arthropoda > Insecta > Lepidoptera > Hepialidae > Druceiella > Druceiella hillmani. The sequence continues at coordinate 25,988,081 of JAYKKI010000011.1, read as the reverse complement.
TCCAACTTATCAGCGTACGTTATTTTAAGTAGTTGTGTTGGAGCCGACGTTAATATATCGGGCACTAAAGCGTTTTTCAAGAAGATTTGTTGTACGTCCATGTTTAAACTGTAGCAAGAGGGAGTTTCATAAGTTATTCAATTCCAAGATGGTTCCAAGTCGTTATCGATTACACGAACTGAAACATTAATTTTCATATTTTATTTTTTGCAATGTATAGGTACATGTACATAAAGTATTTTTATTTTAGGCGGCCAGTGTAAACACGATTACATCAACTATTTTGAAGAATTATTGTTTTATTTAGCGAAAAACTTTACTTCATAAACCTAAGAATGTTAACGTAGCTACAACCGCAGTGTTAAAAATGTTTTACGTTTGATTATTTAATTCGTTCGAGTAAAATGCACGCAAGTTGTTGATCTAAACTTCAACAGGAAATTTAAAATATATCGATTATTACGTAATTGGTACTTTGTACAAAAATTAATTTTAATAAGTTTTATTTCTGTTCATAGTTAGGTTAATTATATTTTACTTGTCGATTCCCGTGCCTTTCACTTGAGTGAAAGAGAATGTATCCGAGCTAATATCTACCGCTATTAACGCACTACATAAATGCCACAAATCTGCAATAGCAAGTTTCAACTGGTAAAAATACCAAAAAATTTCTCTGAAAACAGAATATCATGACCCATAAGAATGAAATGCTTAAATAAAATAAGACAAAAAGCTTGGAGTTCATCAAAAAAAATTAATGGCAGTTCTACAAAAGATACGGGCCACAATGGAAAAACTGATATTTTTGTGACATGCTATAGTAGGACACAGAAAAATACTTTTCACAAAAGCAAATTCTGTTGCGGGAAATCACTGGATTTTCTGAATATTCTGCGCTGGCTTATAAAACAAAACCTAAGCAACATTGTTTAGAATATAATTCACCTGCATTTATTGCTGCTAACGATGGGCTCTTTAGGAATCTGGCCCACGATTTATTTGATTATTGGTTGTCACGCCTATCAAGGATGGAGCCAAGGTATGTTGTAAATATTCCCTCATCCCGGAATACGCGTCATAACAAATTTATTATGATACTTCACTGGATATTAATTTATCCCTATACTAAATTTCGATAAAAACAATTTAATTATTTAGTCGTGAAGACAAAACAAACAGTAATACAGGTAGACAAAAAACTCATTTTCGCGTTTATAATATTAGCATAATCTTCAGCAATTTGTTCTTGCCATCACTCCTCTAATTTTGTAACTATTTTTTTATATTAAATTAGAACTTTTCCACATAATAATTTCGGTTAACTTATATCAACATTTTTAAGAGACGGATTTAAAAAATCACATCTTATTTTATGCACGTTCCGACATACACCTAACCTGCTTTTTTCTTATTAAATTCAGATTTTTCAGGACCAGCCCAAGTTAGTTTCCAAAAGATAGGTTGCAAAATTTTTTATTCGATCGCTCAAAACATCGGCAACATACATTAACGTGCCATGAACTGAATACGTAAGTTAGAAGAAGGATTATTAATATTTATGCTTCGAATAAAATATGAGTTTTAGTACAATGATTAACCTACTCGAGCAGTTTGAAAGATCCACCTTTGTTACAACTTACCTCCATACCATTGTCAGTTATAACAGTGATTGGGATCAGTTGTACTAAAAAGAATTGGGACACAATTTGTGTAATCTTATTATAAATAATAAATTATTTAAGAAAGTTATGATTAGCGTTTATCGTTAATAACGCTCATTGTTTAATTACCTACGCCAGAAATACAATATTTGTAATCAATAATTATTAAAAGTTACTTTTAAAATCGTGAATGGCAGAAAAAAGCTGAATTGATATTTGTATGATACAACGTTCAGAATTAAGCTTTTGGAAACCAGAGGTTTACTAATTCAAAGTATGGATGAATACGGTTTGACCTCAGACGAAGTTCAGATGAACTTCAGAGAAAGTTCAGATGTAAATAGGTGAGTTGACTTAATAGGTGAGTTGTTTGGCAAATAGAGAATTCCCCGTCACGTTTCAAATATATGTTTTTCCACTAGTGGGCTACACATGCTGCCTGTTAATATTTAAACGTATAAAGAAAATGAAAGAAAGTGTGCTGCAGTCTGTCATTCTGGCTAAATAGTAGCTGAATTTTTTGAAAAATCTTTTTTAAAATTTATTTTATTTTTAAACCCAAGAAAGGAATAATTATGTTTTATTTCTTTTAGAGAGGACGTTATAATTATTTATTTTACCCTGTATTATTCGCATTGACTTCCGCTGCTAGATATATCGTCCATGAAATATTCTCAAAATAAATAGAAAAAGGATTTTTCGATTTTTACAATTAGGCACAATTTACAATTAGGCCCCTTAAATAAGCATTTCAAAAAGGTTTTGCTATTTCCTTTATGGTACGTAAATAGTTATATTTATATGTGTTTCTATTACAATGTTACAAAAAATGAACTAAAAAACTTCTGTGTGTTGAGGGTAACCATATTTCGGGTTTGCAAGATAAGAACATTTTTCCAGAAAATGTTGCAAACTGAGAAACAGAGAGAGCAAAAACTGATCCATCCAAATACTAACTCTAGTTGGGTTCAAATGCACGTAAAATAATGCATAATTATAATATTTTGTAGGACATCCTAAATTTTAAGAAGGGAAGATATGGTAGATATAAAAAAAACAATGGTCAATTATTGTATCTGATAAGCACTAGTCTCTATTTTTACTCTAAATTCGGTTTAACAAGATCCAATAAAAATGTTGTCTAGTGATTGTAGTTTATTTATTTTTAAGGAGGGACGGACCATCGCAAAAAGACTAAATTTTTCATCTTCCTTAGCCGGGAAATATAATAAGACTTGTATATACATTTACTAAAGAAAACAATGTAATAGTTACGCCTATCCCTTCTTAGCAACACCTAATTTACAACCACTGATCAATATTTTAAGGAACCTTGGAAAATTCTTGGCAAGCCAAGAATTTTTTTGGACTTATTTTGTTAAATAGTATATTCTCATATTATGTGCATACTCCTATAGTTATACAGACATATGTCATGTAAATATTAAAAAGAATAAATTCAATAAATTGTTCAATCAACATTTTTGTATGATTTGTGTATAGTATAGGCACAGCGAGGGAAATCAAAGGTTTGTATTGTACAGACACGGCAAGTGAAATCATAACACTAGGTCACAGTAAATATTTCCGGCAATTGTCATATTAGTCGAACGTTTTGAAAGTGCAAGCTTCTACTTTAGTGACTGCTTGGGGAATTGCACACCGCGCATTCCAATAAATCTTCGACCATCCTTGGGAGCTATCGTCAGTCCCATTCAGAGTTCTGCAAAACGCTGATTGGTCTGCTATACCATCGCTTTCCCTATTTAGAGGGCACAAGAGAGACTCAGCGATACCAATGCTGTTTTTTTTATGTTTAAATGGCTCTGGATATAATTATGGTCAGTGGCCATCTTAAAAGTGGCGACTGTCTTATCCCTTGGTAGGTCGTTTGGGGATGGAATTAAACTTTGCAATCAGTTCCCTTTTGCTTTTCAGTCAGTTTTTACGAATCTGAAAATAGATGTAGTGATAATGCTGTATATAATCGAGTAACTAAGGTGATAGCTAGCAATAATCTGATATGAAGAAAACTTTCTATAGATCACGGAAAAACGGCAATTTTCTAACCATCTCTCTTTTGGCATCAACTTTCCCATCGAAGTTTGTCTTGAGTCTACCCACAGTTATATGTGGTCGAAGGCCCATATATAACTAACGGAAGGTCTAACGGGCTCCGAATATTACAGCATGTCGATTAGCATGAGTCTAGAGAGAGAGCGAATTCTTATGACAAGGTCGCTGCGGCTCAAGGTAAATTAATCTCGTGTACATTATCAACGGTACTCAAGTTATGGTAAGTATTAATTGTACACGGTCTGTGTTAATGCTATACTTTATGCGTACCAAATAGTACGTATTGCTCCATCATTGTATGCATCCTTAGATAATCTACCTCGTTTCCAAGTTATTATAGTCAGCTTTTGACACAAGCGGTTTTTTAATATTTTTTATTTTTTTTATTTTAAGATCTTTTTTTGACTACAAGGTCTATTTTTATAAATATGGTTTTGGCATAGTACATGGACAATATATTGAGATGCAATTGAAAAACATTATCCATATCAATGTCATATGACATTAGCATTTTTTAATCCTATTATTTACTCCACTTTTTCGTCTAAACCATTTTCTTAGTTTTAGAAATGGACAAGCAATTAAAAAATAAACACAGGAAGTGTATCTGTGATCCCTCGAAGGTTGTTAAGAAGATTACTGGACAACCAAAGCCCTTATCCGATTTTGAATTAAACGATATACGTTTTGCTCTACACACCGAACGGAATTCAGACGGCACCCTGCACCTTGTGTTGCGGGGAAAAGATCTTCATGATCGTTACGAGTAACTATCAAGTTTGCGCGAAAACGTCATTTTGGTATAATTATAGTTTAGCGATAGTAAAATTTCCACTTTTTTCTTCCTATGTAATAATACACGTAAGAAAATAATAATTTAAAAAATAGTTCTCGCTCAAGATAGTTTTGATAAAAAAAAACATTTAAAAAGAACTTTCACTGCTAACAAATGTTTGACGATGTCCAAACATTTGTCAGTAGTTAAAGGTCCAAACATCATTTTCCACTGTTTTACATTTATAGACTGTTACTAATGTGTACTTACTCCAACATTTTATTAATCCGAACCATTATGGTGAGACTTCGGTGTCCTTTTGTCCGTATGTCATGGCTACTTTTCTAAGCAACTACTTTTTCTAGTGTGACTTTATTATTGGCAGTGGACATAAGTTGCAATCCAACTTTCATTATCGTTATGTCACATCCTATCAGTTTTCACGTTATTTATTATTGAATTAGTCAAGTATTATCCCAATACCAAAACGGAACAAAGCGCATCCATAACTGCACGATGCGTTCGTGACACGAAAATATCGTATCTGTTAAAATCTAATTATTGGCAACAGTGCAAACATTACACACAATTTTTAGTCAATTAATCAAAACCTAAATCATATTTCAATTGTTTTAGGAATCCTGCATGGAGTATAACGATATGTTAGTAACACATTTAGAACAACTAAATGTTTTACACTTCCGGTAAAATGTTAGCAAAACCTTATATCAATAACAACGCTAGATCGTAGTAGTCTTCGAAGTATAAACGGAAATTGCTAATGCTTATGAAATTAATAAATCCTGTCCGCAGATATAGGGTCAGTAGCGATAAAAATTACGAATCAATCTTGATAAATATTCATTATGTCTGTCTGCTCTTTTAATAATACAAGACATGTATATTTATAAATTTCAATATTAGATATTTTGTACACATTTGTCAACAAATTAATTCAAACGGATAATGTATCCGCCAACAGATATAAAACTAGAATCACACGAAAAATAATTAAATTTCAGACAACGAATTGAAGATTACGACGTTCATGCAATATGCCGGCACATACGCGAAAATCCTCAGCGGATCACAAAACTGGACTTGTGTTACAATCACATAACTGATGTTGGATTTCGAAACCTGGTTAAGAAGTGTCTCATTAAAGGCAGATCCAGCCTCTTAGACCTGAATATAATGAACAACAATTTAACAGAAAAGTCAATGCTTTTATTAGATACTTATGCCGAAGTTATAAATTTGCGATACCTACGAATTAATGGAAATAAAATCTCAAGTCAGGTATTTTTTTGTATATTCCTTCATTTTCCAATATAAATTTTATATAACTTGACCGGTTCTAATAGCTCACACTTGGATCTTGAGATCGTACGTCGTGATTCCGAAATTTTGAAAATTTAAATCTAGCCGATTGCAATTTGAGTTGTTTCAAAGTCCTCCTGCAAATTCTAAATCTTCTGCAAAGTCGTGCCTGCATGGGTTGCAACTTACCACTTGCATCAACTTGGATTGCTCGTCTCGTGCATATACACTTGAAAATTTTTTATTATAATACATACAGCATTTGTTCTAATCCAAAGCCTGATTTTTGAAGGCTACAGCTGCAAAGATGTTATAATGATAGCAAGAAAACTTTTTATTTTTTAGATAAGAATAATAACAAATCGAAAAAACAGTTAAAACTAAACCAAAATGTTTTTTCACAAAGGAATAGGCTCCTGTTGTTATATGTGGATGTTAAAGACATTGCCGCCACTGTGTTTACATCTATTATTAAGACTGACAGTAAATCTAAAGATTTTTAGAAACTTGCAATTCTAGACCTCTTTCGGATATTTTTGTACAATGGTGATCATATTAAATTTGTCTAAATCAAATGCATTATTTAAATTACAAATTATTAGAATTGTATTTTCGTCTTTAAACTGAATACTGAATATTCAGCGAGAGCTCCGGTGGAAGAGCCGAATATTCAGAAAGAAACTATTCAGTTGGTTTTGGCTTATATTCTTCGATATATTATGAAAGTTATTCGCATGCTGTCATAATAAAACGGACCTGTAAAAAGAATAATGCATCAGATCTTACACGCTAATAAAAGCCTATGTATTAGTCATGCATAAGGGTTATAGCAACATTTTTAAAGTTTATTTTTAAGACTGTTTTAAGACTAAATTATATATTGCAAAAAATATATTCACAGTCTAAATCATAACTTGAAAATCCTCGCTATTTATTGATACGACCATGGTTCGATTGGTTATAGTACCTGATAATTTATGCGACTATGTTATACTTATCTAAAATGCTAGCCAAGTGGACCAGAAACATAAAGACTTATAAAGTCGTAATGCAACATTCAACTATGGTATATAGTAATATATCACTAAAGAAATGTAACTTTCATGTTGGTGTTTGTTTTTCAGGGTGGTATCTACTATGCAAAGTTTTTACAGAAAAATAGCTCAATACAATTCACAGATATCGCGGAAACCGATGTTACTGTATCGACAATAGCGGCTACAATATCAACATTGCGATCAGATGGCGGACGAAATAAAACATTGCAGGTAACATTCCCATTAAGGAGTCAGTATATCATACTAAAATATAAAACATCTTCGATTTTTTGTTATATCAGTTATGATAATAATCCTGCAGTGAGACCAGGAATCAAACAACATATAATAAAACTTCCACTAATTATTTCATAATTTCCATAGTTTCGATTTATAAAATTTATATACAATTTTATTCACGAGCGCAGGTTTTAAATGATTTAAACTAAGCGCTTATAGAAGTTTCAAGATAATAATTTGAATTTTTCAAACATTGAAATGTTTGCCTTGAAAGTTCTATGTAGAACATGTTTCTTCTTTTATTAGATAAATTTAGTACTATTTGTAATTAATAATTTTTAATCATAATAGAAGTTAATATATGCAGAATGAAATTGACTATAGATTTCATATCAATGCAAAAAAGCTTAAAATTGTATGCAACCGGCTTCGTAAATATGTAAAACCTATTATAAGTACGCAATATGCAAAACCTCTCTCTACGTTCCACAAAATTTACTAAAATATTCCACAATTTGTGAGAAGGTTTACGCAACGGAGCACTGCAACCCGTGTCAACTTCCATCGAAACATGTTCATACAAGTTGCGCGGAAGAAGCGGCGCATGCCCGCATATGTGTCAGTTCTTCTTGGACGGTTGGGTAATTAAACCTATTGTTTTACATTCAAATGATGGCAGTGGAATTAAGAAGCAATAAAGTATTTTGCTTGGTTGGTGACATAAGTCATTAAATAACATGTGCAAAGTGACTGTCTAACCATCAAGTTCCTGCAGTTCAATATTTTGTATTGCTACTGAGTCTGATGATGTCAGTAGTAAATCAAGATTTGTGATTTTTATTTAAGATTTAATATCTTAGAAACATGAAACTGTCGACAAATTGATCTCCAAAGCAAACCTAAGCGAGTTTACCTAACATCTTCGATACTTCTCAGAAAAAAATACTATTTTACCACTCTTTGATGATGAAGTTGATGAAAAAGCCAAGAGAAACATTGTAGTGAACTTACAAATTGAGAGTTTGTATTAATTTGGAAGAGATGCGTTCCATCAAAAGAAGACATATCTGATTATTACTGCGGTGAGTGGGAATACATAGTTTTGTTTCTTACATTGTTTTTACGTGATCGTTTCTAAACTGATAATAATACTACCTAATTTATTGTTGTCAAGAGCACAAATTTGTTTTCTCGATTAAAAATTGATGAAAATTTCCTCCAGAAATGTTTCTACCTGAGAAGAAGATGCTGTCTTTTTAGAAACAAAAAAGTTTTTTTCTTTAAGAGCAGTTAATTATACAACTGAAAGAGCTATAAAACTTATACGATCTTTCATGGTTTGTAGCAATTTCAAAAGCAATTTTTGTTACGCTTTGTGCAAGAACATAGAAATCTGTATCCAGACTGTAAAAGAGAGATCCTTAAAAAGAAATATCCTGAATGATGTGTAAATTTATCTTTTTTGTTAATAAATAAGTACCTATCACTTAGACTTGCTTTTTAAAAAATATTTTCATAAAATATTAATATTTCAGTTGATCTAGTTACATAAGAGAAAGCGTTAAAAACAGTTATTTTCAAAACTTCGGAACCCTGTCGGCACGGGTTAATATTGACGTAGGAAGATAAAGTTGTGTATATTTGAGTAAGTCTATGCGTTGCGATATTCAAAACAAAAATTGTTTTTAAAAATAATTAATATACAAACAAGTCAGATCAATATCTATGCCCAAGTTTAGTGCCAGACGACAGAATGTCAGCAACGTTTCCGTCCAAAGCGGTCAGCCGTCAATAATCTTACTAATTTTGTAGATTTTATAACTAAGAAGTTAAATAATGGATGACAGGTAGATGTGGCTTATTTTGATTTTAAGAAGGCTAGTCGACAAAGATATTTTTCTGGTAAAATTAGTGGAGGCTGGTAGGCCTTCCACTCTTGTAAAATTTTTCGCCAATTATTTTCGAGCTCGAAAGCAATACCAATCATGGCCTTATATTATTCAATCTTGAGTCAACCAAGGTAGTAATTCAAGCGCTCGTTTTTTTCTCATTATGATAATAATTTGCACTCAATTGTCAGCACTGCTGAACATATGCGCAATGAGGACGCCTAACTGTACCCATGAGGCAGAATTATGGTTTGCATCCAGCAAACCATAATTCTGCCTCACTTTTATTATAGACAACCATCTAACATTTCACAATCATAACATTGAAACTTATCAGAAGACCTGCAGGGTGTTAGGATTACTCTTGATTTCCATTGGGTGTCTTGTGATTTTGTTCAACTCTTAAGTCCATGTCCTTGAATTCAATGATGTCATTTGTTCTCCGCATGAAGTAACTTATATACTCATGTTGGAGAAAATATTTAAAAAGTTGAATAGATTTTTATATAAATAAATAACGTGTACTATCCTCATTTATTTTCTTCAGATTTTATAATGAGCGTGGTCGGATATAATACTCTTCAACTCCGACGGGAGTTGCTTTTGATTGTGCATTTTTTTTAAATTATTAAATAATTATGTTGATAAACCCCTTTTTGGTTTGGTAACACTTTATGCCCCTGACTGTTAGTTGAAAGGACGGATCAATAGATTGTTTCATATGCCTAGAGGGTGTACGGGTATTCCACAGCGCTCACCAGTTTTTAACGTACTTGTATTGATTAACGCAATTGAGGCGCCCAATTTTTATAATTTTTTCTGCTCTATTGATCGCTTTAGAAATGCGATATTAAGTTGCTTGTCAATGCACCTTTGACAATTAGTTTTATGTTTAATTTTAATGATTGTGCTTTTGTCTGTTTTATTAATTACTATTTATATTATTATGTATACTGTAAACTATAGCAGTGTTGCACTCAGAGATTTGGGGTAACCTGTAAGCTGAACAGACAGATTTTTATTTATAAATAAATAAATGAGCATCAATATACCAAGAATGTACAAGTTACGCGACTAGAAGAAAATCGTACTCATTTAGTACTACTATCCTCCATTATTTGACAACGACTATATGTACAAGTAAGTTACGGCATACTATCAATAATCCGCTTTGCATTTAGTGGCAATTGGAACATATCTATTTTGTTGCTACTTTTATATGTGTGTATATATATATATATATATATATATATATATATATATATATATGTGTGTGTGTGTGTGTGTGTGTGTGTGTGTGTGTGTGTGTGTATATATATATATATATATATATATATATATATATATATATATATATATATAATGTGTATATTAATTGTAGAACTTCATTAAATATTGTAGATTTACCCTAATAAACTTGTAATTAACCAAGATCGCCGAATAATACCAAATATGATTGAAGTAAATAGGTATCCCGATTTTACCCGTATAAAACTTGGTACTAAAAATTACCCGACACTGGCTGGGTAATGTTAGGCGGTATGTCAATCTTAAGCATCTGGTGATTATGACGAGATGGGTAGAAAAGTTTAGTATCGAAATGGAGGTGGGACAGAGCTCGTGTACGGCTTTTTGTGAGCGTTTTAAGACGAAATTTCAAGAATTAGTGTTTGCAAAGGGGCCAAATGATATTTTACTGGAAAATATATACAAATACATAAAAGAATCTAATCACTTTCCGCAAATATTAATGTGTGCAGTTTAATTTTGATGGAGACTACAAATGTATGAAGTTTGTTCAACTGCGTGTCTTAACTTCCAAACGAGTTGCGGATATTGCCCAGCTTATGGGCAATTCCCGCAACTGGGGAACGATATATTTTATATTTTTCAATCCGACAAAAGAGGTGAATTTGAAGATGGTTTAAGAGTTAGGTTGAATCTGTGAGGACTTAAAAATAGTCCAGGGAAAACCTCACCAAAGCCAAGCCCAAAAAGCGTGAAAAGACCAAATCAAAATATGCTGATGACAGATAAAATGAAGTCAGTCTCGAAAGGTGGTCAGAAAACAGAGAAAATGTTCAAAGATTCTCTGACTGTCGTTGAAGCTTCGTGCAACTTATGGAAAATAGAGGATTATATGATAGCATAAAATGATCTCCTTATACAGCCAGATTTGGACACGATATCAAAATCAGTTTATATCGTCTTCTTACCACCAAGAAGTTCCAATCATAACAGCTGAAGAAGAATTTGAAAAGCTTGTTAATGAATACTGAACAGAAATACAAGTTGATTTTGATAAGGAAGGAAATTGTCACAAGAGAACGACAACAAAGATTTAAAGAAAGGCAACAAAGAACAACAGAATTGTGAAGCCATATCTTTAAAAACAAGTAAGGATAATGAAGAATTATGTACTGAATGTTTGTTACCAATCGCAAATAATTATTCTTTGCGAGATATTTTGACAACAAAAAGAAGTATAAATTTAAATATAAAAGAAGTTCAGCTAAGCTTGGAAAATCAAAGAAAAAAACAAATTTATTTTGGGATTTTTATTGTAATGCCGCATCGCAAAAAAAGTCCGAATAACTATTTGTTTCAAACATATTTCGAATCCTATCCATAATTCATAATTCTACCTGTATAAAACTAGATTTATACTGTGCACTACCAAGCAACTTCATATCGCATTCTCTTAACATTACCTATAATATATTAATTAAAATAATTAAAGAATATTCCTTTGGTTTCAGGTACTTGACTGCAGTCGTATTATTCCGTTGTTTAAACGTTACACTTGTGAGTCAAAATGGCTTGCGTATCACGTGGAGCATTTGTTAGAGGTCTGTGTCATTTTCCTATAACAATAAATATTTTCATGTATATATTTTTTATTTATATTATCTCAATAATATTGTAAGAAAACTATAAATAAATAAAATTGATTATACGATAATCTAAACATTGTCCGAGTTGAGATATTTTGATATTGTATTGATAGAAATCGATCAAAAATATTTCGTATGCAAAATAAATAAGTATAACAATGCCATATTTCAGTTTTTTAGCGCTAATAGTCTGCGAGTAAACTGGTTGTGTTATACAGACGGACAAGCACACGGACGTGGCGAAATGATAAGGGAAAAGACGTGAACCAGGCCATATGATTCCATGTGCAAAAGAATCATTGAGCATTGGCACCGTTCCCTGAATGCCGCACGAATGTCTCATTCGAACAGCCAAACATCCTGGATGCACGAACTACCTACCGTACTCCTCGGTGTATAAGCCGTCCTATAGATGGAGAGTGAAGTGAGCACCGTAGAATTAACTTACGGCTACAGTCCTGGACTTCCGGACGAATCCCTAACTGAGGTTACCAACACACAAACGGACTTAGATTACAAATCCGTGCAACAATTACGTAAAGCTATTAACGCACTCAATCCATCCACGCCTTCAAAACCCTCGGGGCATCAGCCAAAACCATCGTTCATTCATCGAGACCTCTTGACTTGGGAACTTGTACTTCTTATGCACCGACGCAGTCAAGAGGCCCTTACAACAAGCATATGGAAAAATATTCACACTGCAACTAACTGACATTTTCCATCTCGTTTTGATAATCTATAGAAGCTACCATATTGTGGTTTTAAGTTTGCTTGCAAACAGACAAGCAACTATCGCAACACTCAGCGAGGACAACGAACAACCTTTACAGACCAATGATCCACCAGCAATGATCCACCCTGGCACGTTACCTGTCACCCCGCTTCTCCCAGCGCTCAAGATAACTAACTCTGGGCATACAATTCGAGTACCGGTACGCTTCCCTTGAGGAGGAGCCCTGTAGCTGCAATCACCTCACCTACAACATATAACGAATATTGATTAATGTTTTTACTTTGCTTAACTTGAAAGAAAATTAGTTTTCTTTATTATGTTTTTCACGTCACGTCATGCTTTTTGTTTATTTTATTTTTCTCAAAGACGTCATTTTTCATTTAGTACAATTATAAATTCATTAGTAATATTTTTAGGTAGTTACAAAATTACGAATTAAAAATATCGATAACGTTATTTTTCGCATTTTCCCACGCATCGGGCATTGATTTAAATTTTAAAAAAATCTATTAAGTGCTCTCTAGCCGCCTATTTGCAATGACTCTACTAAAATTTCACAATTTCAGCGAAACAATACAATTATCGAGTTGCACCTGCAAAAGAATCAATTCATAGCTCATGACATGGAATACATTGTGCGTGGCCTGAGGAATAATTTCACACTCAAATATCTTGACCTTGGCTACAACAGATTTGGTAACTACGGCTGCGAAGTCTTGGCAGAATATCTGCAAAGCGGAAAATCCAATTTAGTATTTTTGAATCTGGCTGGAAATGGCATTGGCGACATTGGTGCTAGGTAATGTTTGAAATAATTTTTTTTAAATGTATTTATCTAGGATTTGCCACCGGTAGCTAACAAAGTAGAACACGACTAAACATCTTGGCGATAAATTTGTTACCCAAGTAATTATTTGGGCTATGCGTAATGTGTCGAAGATCAATGGTAATTTATTTCTTCTTCTTTCTTTTAACCGATATCAAAAACTTACATATTTTCATTAACCATTTTTTCGTTTTTTTTTTCGATGTACGTAGAGACAATTCGATGTACGTTGGTCGTAAAGACAAGCAATACGTTTATGTGTTCGTATCTACGGGAAATTCAACCACAATGTGGTGTAAATTCCTTTAATATCTGTGCGAAAACAATTTGCGTGCTTTGAATGCAGCCAAAATGCTTTCACACTTTGGTTTGTGGCTTAAGTGACGAACATACGTCTCTTATGAAAATTTACTGGCACCTGACAAATCTTAGAGTCTTTTTTAGATGTTGATAGTGCAGTTTATTAAAGTTATCCAAGTAAACAAATATCGAACGATTTAGAGAAATAAAATAATAAGGAAACAAACAAATATTGAATAAAAGAAACGAATATTTATGCAAGTGTGGTATTACAGAATTTTTCAAGTTTTATTTGATATTTTAAACGTATGCTCCATCGTTGCTACATCATTATCATTAACAACTTGTCTCCGTTCACTGTTGGATACACATCCTAGCAAAGTGTTAACTTTTAATTAGTCAGCAGATTTTTACCTTCAGTGAACGATATAATTAGTTTCTTATTATATTATTTATTTGCTGTATTCTTTGTCTTTTTCTAAGGCAATAGATTCGAAAAAAATCATACAAAAGATTTTAAATCGTTTCTCATGGTACATTACATGTAAACAAAACTCCATAGAAATCATTACTACAAGACGCTGTTATTCTTAAATTTTATAACTAAAAATATTTCAGGGCTCTCAGTTTCGGCCTGCCTTTCTCGAAGATCATCGCAATCGATCTCAGTCACAACAAATTCTCGGACGATGGTATTGTAGATATTCTAAATACTATTAAGAAGAAGGATTTTTTAAAGTTTTTCAACTTATGGGGCAACGATATAGGCCCCAAATCGCGTCAAGTAAGTAAACAGGGATGTTTCATCAACGGTTAATTCAGAATTGATTGGTTTTGAGCATCCATTCCACATATCAGTGAAGATTTATAAATACTGCATTTCAACTTAACATATATTTATAGAAAAGAAAAGATATTAGTACAACTCAACAGAAAAGCTCAACAGGAAAATTCGACTATTGGTACACAAATAACGAATAATTAAGAGTAGGTACGTCGCTCAAATGAAATGAAACCTACAATTAGGTACCTATACTTATATATATATATATATATATATATATATATATATATATATATATATATATATATATATATATTAAAACTTTGACACTCATACAGTTATAGCAAGCGCAGATCTGGAATGAAAATTTGTGCCGGTTTTACTATTTGGAAAATGGACAAAAATTTTAAACGAACGTATTATTAAAATATTGCCGAAAACCGTGATAGTACTGTTTTGAGTTTTTTCAGCGAAAGCATACAAATTCAAATATTCTTTTGCGTGTTTAATTATGTAAAAGAACATGTGCATTATTGCATAAGCAAGCCGAGACTAATAACATTACAAATAACGTTAGTTGCTCAATCATTTATTGAGCTATCAGTTACTATTTGGGTAAATCAAAATGAAATATAAAAAACTCGGTCTTTTGTGTAAACATGAAAAAGGTTTGAAAATCGACAAACAAACGCAGCTGCAAATGTATTTTACATTAAAAGATCGGTAGGCTTCCTAAAAATTTAGTGAGACGTTACGACCAAGAAAATAATGTGCATGCTATATCAAATGGCGACTTAACGCATGCTACTTCGGAAATTAAAGAAAAGGTGATGATACAAGTATTAAAAAGTTCGTGCATCTTTCTCTAGGCCACATACCAATATAGGTATATTTTGTGTTAAATTCCTTTTTTTTTCTTTAATTTACTATTCGACTTTATAGAGAGGACAAAAGGATAACAAAGAAAAAACCTTTACTCTCCGTTAAGCATATTCAGAAAAGACATTCTCAGAAAAGAATGGTATGGATTCGACAAAACATGGATCAAATTTATTCAAAGCTTATTTAAAAATCGATTTCATTTTATACTCTAGTTCTGTGAAGAAAATTGGTTTACTGATCAATCAGTTATTGAAAAATCTTTAAAATGACCTGCTGAGCAATAGACAATTCGCAGAAAATTTTGACTTATAGATCTTAAAATAACTCTACCATCGCAGCCTTTTTTGTCAAGATTGGAGGGCTTAAAATACATCATTACCTTAAACTAGCATGCTTTATTCCCTTTATACAATTCCTATAGATGAGATATTAGCAAATGTATATAAAACGTATATGTAATATTATGCAACTTTGTCAGAAAATGGGAAAATCTGACGAAATTTATCAACAAAAAATACGTAGAATTTAGTCAACAGTATACTTCAGCAGTATGAAGCTATACAAAACCAAATAAGGGATTGAACCTCATATCGATGTTAATGCGTTTTAGACCGACAGGTGAAAAATAATCACTAGTGTACAATCTTATTACAAACATTAAATATTTTGCAAAGTGGGTAAAGAAATATTAGTCAGTATATTTGTTCGAATTACCTCTTCTATCGTTAACCAATTGCATATTCTCATAGGTAATGGAGCGGATGTTCTTGGCAGGTGTGCTTTTCCAGCAGACCTGCGACGTGTTGATCTACGAATGGGAGGGCGAACTTCGTGCCGCTTACTACCCCAATCCGGCTGATAGGTTGTACATTTGTTATTATTTTTAATCCAACGTAATTCTGAACTCGTCTAATTATTGGTTTAGCATTACATTCAAAGAAAACAATCATTTTTTCCTTTTCCGCTCGCGTGGAAAAAAATGGTGGTGTAAAAGCTAGTGAAGTTGTATTTTATTTTAGATACCAGTCGTTAAAATTTCAAAAATATTGTCAAGGCCATGTTCTTTATTATTATGTACTTTAGTGTTGTCTTCTCGTAGGTGCGTGCGTACGTGCGTGCCTGCGTGCGTGCGTGCCTGCGTGCGTGCGTGCGTGCGCGCGTGTGTGTGTGTTTGTGTGTGTATGTGTGTGTGTGTGTCTGTGTCTGCCTATGTGTATGTGTGTATCTGTATGTATGCGCGCGCGCGTGTGTGTGTGTGTGTGTCTGTTTGTGTGTGTGTGTGTGGGGGTATATGCGTGTGTGTGTGGGTATATGCGTGTGTGTGTCTGTATGTGTGCCTGTCTGTCTGTGTGTGGGCGTGGGTATCTGTATGTGTATCTGAGTGCGTGCGTGGCCGTGGGTGCGCGTGCTAGCGCGTGCGTGCGCGTGCATACGTGACATAATCTGAAATCCTTAATATATAATGTACATTAAGGTGATTCATAAAATTAAAGTTTTAATTATTTTAGCTCTCAACCAATAATATCATTCTATCTATCAAAATAATAATTAATAAATTAAATTTCAGATTTTTTAATTAATATTTAAGGGTCGCTATCGCCTCATAAGATTTTAAAGAATAACCTTAAAATTTGCATTATTGCGATGTTGGCTATGATTTACTTATACAACTTTGATGACGGTATTTAGTTGCTAACCTAAACAGTTCTTTGTTTACTCACTTCGTCGGCACCTCAGTGCTCTCTGTAGATACCCACAATTTAGTTAATGTAAACAATCCATTGCTCTTTTATACACTTATCCAGTGACGCCATCGTTGCGAGTAAAGTGATTGTATTTGATTGTAAATGTTATTACTCTAGCTATATTCTCGTATGCGTATTTCTAAAATGACATAAAATATTATAAAAACGCGAAAAAGGACTGAAATATGGTTAATAGGAAATCTCGTTCCGAATTGGCGCAAACAAAATTACCGTCAGTGAAAGAAGTGATGTGTTTATTATTTCATTATAAAAACGTAATGAATACCACAAATAGAGAATCGACGTCATTAACAGCAAGTGATGTGATGACATTATGGAAAAATTGGTAATATCGATAGAAGCCATGCGAAAAAACTTAAAAAACATTTACAAAAAGAAGCTAAGTTGCAAAACATGATAGAAAAGGAAAAAGAAGCAATGAAGAAATTAACTGAGAAATGTGATTTAATATCTTCTTCAGCATCTTCTGCAGGGAGTGAAAGTGATAGCGAAATAAGTGAATGTCATCCTATATCTCCTCAGCCAGGGCCCTCTTCAAGCTATGGTTGAACTACACCACAGAAACGAGGCCGAAAAAGAATTTTAGATTCGAGTTTAGCTACTACTCTTGATGTCGCTAAGTTCATTGACTGAAAAGCAACTCTTGTTTTGGCTTCTACACTCAAACGTTCGGGTGTAACGTATCACAATATAACGTTAGCTATTCTTCTATACGTCGCCAAAGAATGGATATTAGAAAACAGATTACTGAGTCTATTAAAGCTAATTTCCAACCACTAAATACACTTTCTGTGCACTGGGATGGAAAGATGCTGGAGGACATAACCGGACATGACATAGTAGATCGTCTACCAATCTCGGTATCTGGAAAGGGAGAAACAATGGCTTCTGCTATTTTCGAGGCTATTGTATCATGGAATTTATATGATAAAATAAAATGTACGTGTTTTGATACAACAGCATCTAATACAGGGCGATAAACAGAGCATGTGTTCTTCTAGAACAGAAAATGCAAAAGGAACTAAATTGGTTTGCATGCCGGCACCACATACTAGAAATTTTACTCAAAAGTATTGTTGTAAAGGCCTTCCAGTGGTCCTGAAATTATGATTTTTAAAAGATTGAAAAGCCACTGGCCAAAAATAAACCAAACAGACTTCAAAACCGCAATGTCCGAACCATATACATGGAATTACGTTCAAAGATATCATTGCTTTTGCTAAGAATCAACTGGAACAATTTCAGCCTCGTAACGATTAAAAAGAGCTCGTTCATTTGATAATTATCTTTTTGGGAGGGATTCAAAGCGGTATCTCATTCAAAGCCCCTGCTGGAATGCACCGTGCGCTATGGATGGCAAAAGCTATATACGCAATGAAAATGTTTTTGTTTAAGCATCAGCTTAAAATCACAATTAAGCAAGCTAAGGACGTTGCAGATAGTTGTATATTTGTTATAGTTGTTTACGCAAAATACTGGTTTACAGCGCCAGTAGCTCACATGGCCTCAGTGAATGACTTACAGATATTAAAAGACTTGGTTGATTTCGAAAAATATAACACAGTTGTAGCCAAAGTCGCCATAAAAAAATGTTGGGTCATCTTTGGTATCTTTCCGAAGAGCTAATTGCTTTAGCTTTTTTTGACAAACGAGTTTCTATCGAAACAAAACGTAATATGATTTTGGCTCTGAAAACTGAAGGAACGGAAAACAATTCGAAAAAGGCATTCTTGGAATATGATGCAATCGTAAACAGAAACATCGAAGATTTCATATCAACAAACAATATATTTTTTTTCAAAATCACTGGAATTTCTTGCAAGTTCATTCGGAAAGATCCTGAGCTATGGGAAGAGGAGGAAAGCTTCAAATCGGCTAAAGAAATTGTACAACATATGAGAGTCGTTAACGATGTAGGTGAGAGGGGTGTTGAGGGGAAGAGTACAATAAATTACATACTAATGAAGAAGAGAAGAAGCAATACTTAATGTTGTTAGTTAAGAATTATAGGCGGAAAAAGTCAAATTGTAATAAGGCAAATCTACTATAATTTTTTTTCTTTTTATTTTAAATACATTTTATTTGACAGAAACAAGCATCTGTATTACTGCGAGATGGATTACGCACACGCCCAACCCATTTTCCATATCAAGCGGAACCTGACCGAATTCATGAAACCTGCTCCCAAGCTGGATTGCAAACATCGGCGCAAGCTTCGCAAGACTAAGACTAATGCTATTGACTTCTAACTGCCATATTAGGTGTGTTCATTTATTTATTATATTAATTATAATAATTCCTTTGTATACTTAATATCAAATATAAATTTGAAAATTTCGGTAGAAGGCGAAGCTACAAAAATTTCTGTAAAAAACTGGGATGGAAAGGAACAATTCCACATTTTTTAATGCATTTATTCCCGTAGGCATTGTAGCAGTTTTTTGAATACTTTCCTAAATAATTCCACTGCTTGTCGAATAGACACATCAAGCCCTAGATTAGAACTGAGCCAAGAACTAACCTTGGTCATAAAATATATTTAAGTGCCTCATTAAACCAACATTGAGTGGCTGAAGCTAGGAAATATGAGGCGCGCCGTATGATGCGGGAAAGTAATGAAATCAACCCCTTTCACTCTGGCCACGTTAATTAGTTCAATAGTTTTAATATGTGTAACATCCATCCAGGCCATCTAGGAGCAATAACTTTGGTCGCTCCACTAAAATTCTTTCGTCACTCCACTGAAATCAATAAACTTCTTGAACCGTTGCAAAAACCGTTATCCATCCCTGCAGACTCCCTATGCACCGTGCGGAGCATTAGCCATCAATTCCTGTTTCAAACATTTGCATGGATATATCATCATAACCGGCATGTAATGGCACTAGTACAAATTTCGACTGTTATAGTAACTCCAATTTCTACGAGGCACCTACTTGTTTTGCTTACTACTCTTGTTTTTTGGTACAATGGAGACACCTGTTTTGTCTACATTATAAATTCGAGTGTTTCACCTAATAGTTATCAGCAGCTACTTTGTTGAATTCTGAGGCTCTTGTAGATGATGTGCTCTCTGGTTTCTCTATAGTAATTTGTACCTAATAGTTATCAGCAACTACTTTGTTGGATCCTGAGGCTCTTGTAGATGATGTGCTCTCTGGTTTCTCTATAGTAATTTGTACCTAATAGTTATCAGCAACTACTTTGTTGGATCCTGAGGCTCTTGTAGATGATGTGCTCTCTGGTTTCTCTATAGTAATTTGTAGATGGCGCTTCATAAAACCTAAATACAAATCTTTCCCAGTCCTTTCAAAATCAACATTAAATCTATGTATTTTATTATTTTTTTCTGCTAACTGAGACGCTAAAGATCTTAGGCCGTTCATTGTTATACCAAATAGTCATTGTGTATTATTTCATCATTTCAGCTTCTTCTTAAAAAAACTGTCGATTTAGGACCTAAAGGCTTTCTTATCATTCCCATTGAACCGATGATAGTACGAGCTACATTAATTTTCATTTCTAGAGTGATTTGAGGTACTCCAAAAGTTTTCGTGACTAAATAATTACCCATTTTGTTTTCAAGTACGGCTGAAATTGAATTTTTAATTTGCTCTTCCGACCAAGTTGCTCTATTAGTTTTACGAACGTAATTCCGTATCATTCGGGCATATTAATTAAATAAAATGGTTTTCAGGAAATCGAGCGAAGCATGGTGGGGTACCACACCATCATCCCCTACAGGTGTACAACATCTTGTCCCGTTGGATGTTTTAGAAAAAAGAAATTGTATTAAAATTGTGTAGCGACGGGGCAAGCCCCACCTTCCTCTATTTAGTTTTAAATTTTCAAAATATTGACAATAGCAGTTTTGGTTGATACCCATCACATATATGTTTAGAAGAATATATTGAAATTATAACGTGGTGTTGTGAAAAGTTTTGAAACTCTGAAGAAATTAAATATAATTTATAAATATAGTTTGTAAAATTCTAATAGAAAATAAAGTTATTAAAACTATTATTTTATTTATTTTCTGGCTTCAAGAAAAAAACGCAAATATTTCTTCAAATTTACACGACTGAAAAATTTGGAATATTTCATTAAATACATTCTTACATGTCAGAAAGCTATTTTAGTTTGAAAGAAAACTTTGATTTTGACATGCACAATGGTTTTTTTATGGGGGTCTTATATAGGCGGAATTCATAAAACAGAAGAATTGCCACTTGATGTTGCTTTAAATCTATTTTCTTCGATATAATACACTTGAAAGTATGACACTCGCTGTCATTAAACGAGCGTAATTCGACTTTTTTTATACTTTACTATATAAATATTCCGAAATTTTCAACTACCTTTCGATTCAACTACCTTACGAGCTCAGGGCTTAAAATTTATTAGCCAACCCTATACCTGCGTGTAATTCGTAAATTAAAAACTGTCTAAAATATTACGAGTGGTCATTAGCCTGAAACTATATGATACTAGCAAAAATGAGAAATAGACATATTTTGGAGAATCACCTGATTTCATGAATACTGTTATGTCTGTTGATCAAATTACATCCTTTTAGGTTACCATCAAACCTCGATATCGATCGATTATCTCGATAGTTCATGTGAATGGCATTTGTTTTTCTTATATCTTTTAATGGAACTTGTGTATTCCACATTTCTATATCCAGAAGGTAAAACAGTACCGTTTAATATCATCTTATGGTTTTGTGGAGGCAGAAGAGCATTACACCATCTAATCAGAACAATCAAAGTCGACATGTGTTTGTTCAATTTCAATAGGTACAGTCTCGACCTGTGAAATATATTTCTCGCTTTCAGGATCGAGAGATGACCTTAGTGGTAATAAACAATTGGTCACTTATCCTTCCACTTTGAAACTACTTTTTGTTTTTGCACACTTCTATGTGCTCATCCCTCTTTGTATTTTTTCTTCAAAATATTTTTTATTGTCTTTGTAATTTTTACGTAAGGAGCCGATGTAATGAATTTTCAAGTCAAGCAGTTTCTGTGTCATCTTCACGGAGCTTTAAAAATTGTCCATATACAGGTGAGGTCCGCGAAGCAAGTCTGGGTGCATCAATCTAACACAAGCTTTGATTCAGATTCTCTCATATCCTATTCTGTCGCTTCCTTACCCGATTATATTTTTTATATTAAGTACATAATCATCATGTGCAGTAAGCGTGTATTACAATGTGTTAATATAACATAAACAAATTAGACAATTAATGTCCTTTTTTAACTCAAACAGCAACTTGTTTGTATTACATAATGTAACTTACATTATAATTAGTTTTATATCTTCGTGAAGGTTCGGCGGAGTGCTTAAGCAGCAGAAACCGTGGCTTCTTTTTGCCACCTTAATTGACCTGTAATTGGAAGAAGAATGCCGCCTTTTGCCTGTGTGTGTACGGCCTTATTCGCTACGAATTCTAGAAATACGGGTCAATCTTACAAAGTAATTAAAAATATGATATTATAGTAATTAAAAATATATCGGTCGATATTCTTAAAGTTCTGTATTTTGCGGGACGTCCGGGACGGGAAACACGGGGCGCCTGTCTAAACTAGTCAGACAACAAAATAATTTCTATGTTTCATTAAGTTTGTAATTGAGTAAACTAATCATAGTATTACAACATTTTTATTACTTTTCGAATAAAATGTATTTCTCAATGTTGAGATTGGAAATTATGCCTAAATGAATTCCAAGAAGCCTCCGGTCAACCGAACTTGATTAATCAGTTAGTTTTAGGAAACCAGACGCATCCGTTATAATGAGACTTTGGTCTACTACAGTTACTGAAATAACGAAATTCAATTTTTCTATCTCAGTCTCTGGTATAGTCATCAAGAAATTATATGTAAAATTTCCAGCCAGTACAAAATTAGAAATTATCGTTCGCATGATACTCACACGGTTGGCTTTATTTATTGTCGTCAACGGTATATTTCGTATTTGAAATAAATAGAAAAACAATTCGTTGTTATCAATATTTTATTTCATTTTCACAATGACTTTTATATTAAAAATTGGATACAACTAATTTACTGACACTAAATACTTTAAACCTAAATATTTAAAACATACTTTTACACTTAATTGATAAATTTCGGTCATATTATTTAAACGTTATGACCTAAAAGATGGCCTTGTTACAAATAAATAGAGGGTTTTTTCATCCATATTCTGGATAAGATTTCGATGCTATACTAATATAATGTGATTTTGTATAATTTAAAATTCAATATATTAATAATCGATTTATTCAATACAATAATGTATTAACTAACACCCCGTGTACCATTCAGTATAACTCCACCTTCAAGGCAGTTGTTGAGAAATGGTCTAGGAACAGTTTACACAAAACACATAATCTCAGTTTAAATAACTAACAATTAAGAACTGGGCGTTAAATTAAAGTTATACCTTTCCAAGTAGTGATTCCCTTGGAGAGATCTTAAGTATGCCACTTGCATATTTTACTGTCAATTTGCTGTAGTATTTTTATTGAAATTCAAAGTTATAAAATCAAAGGGTATTTTTTTGGAAAAATCTGTCAGCTTGGTTTCAATACAATAACATAATGTATTAATTAACACCCCATGTACAGTTCAGTACAACTCCACCTTCAAGGCAGTTGTTGAGAAATGGTCTAGGAATAGTTTATACAAAAAACATAATCTCGGTTTAAATAATTAATAATTAAAAACTGGGTATTACTTCAAAGTTATATAATTTTCCAAGTAGTGACTTTCTTGGAGAGGTCTTAAATAACCATTTGCATATTTTACTGTCAATCTGCAGTTGCATTTTTTATTATATTCAAAGTTATAAAATAAAGGGTATTTTTTTGTAAAACCTATGTCAGCTTGCACATTATTGATATTCACTGTCTAACAATAATGTGCAGAATGCTCTGATACCTGTTCATCTATAATAATATTGATGATCTCACACGGATTAACAATATCATGATACCAAATCGTATACGGAAATATTTACTCCCAATAATTTCTGATCGAGATGATGAAATGATTAATCTCATCGATTTATTAGTAAATTCAGTACCTGTATACAATTATTTGTAAATACTACAGTAAGATTTCTAATACATTTTAATTAAATTTAAAAAGAAAAAAGCTGGAAACTCTCTCAGCATTTTTCTGTATTTTAAAAGATTTTGATTATAATTATAAATTATAATATCTGCAACTTAATCTAGAAAAAGTTTTCCATGTACAGATGAATTTTATTGTGTACCTTCTTTAAAAGTACAAATGAAAACATTGATATTATGGATAGGAAAGTACATCTGTTTGAGTTACAAAATTTACTCTTATGCAGTTACAAAATTATTGACTAAAAAGACTAAATGTATTTATAATTTTCATAAGTTAGGTGTATCAGACACAGTTTTTAGAGGGATTTCGTAAATGGCTTAAATATGAAATAAACTATTATTATTAATAATAAATATTTCTGTTAGTTGTTCACTTAAATTCGTTTCAACTTGGTTAAAAACATCTGAAGTGGCACATTCTTAAAAACATGTCATAGTTACTTGTTTAATTCACATCATCCTTAACAAGAAATAGGTAAAGTATACACTTGTTAACTATCATAAAATATAAGATGTTTAAAATATTACCGTAATTTAAAATTGTATGTGTCTCGTATATACCAACAGTTTGCGAACACAATAATTTAACAAGAGTTTTAAGAGACGCTTATTACTTCTGAATACAAAATCTCGCTTTTTTCTGTTTTTATTTCCTGACTCATTTATCGTAAACTTGAATCGATGTGAACATTTAAAAAAAATTAGGTTTTGAATAAAATCAATCTATTGCAACAAATATCGAATGTTGAAGTCTCTAAAAGTAATGGTCAAATTCAATAGCTTATATAAAGACGTAAATGAAAAAAACTTCGGAATAGGTCATATTTAATATTAGACTATCTCTGGCCACATAATTAACAAAAGAAACAAAGGCCGTAAAGGAATATATAAAGGTCTTCATTTATGACGCTTTTAAAGACATGAGATTGAGTAAATAAATATCAAACAAATCAACATGACATTGATAGAGTAAAACAGGAGTTGAATAAATATTTTATTTATTTCATATCACTGTATTCCTTATTACCTACATATGTCTGAAACAAGATCTATCATTGATCTCCTTACTCGTAATTTTACACGCTCATGGTATGCGTGTAAAAAACAAAAAATACCGTTTGCACTCATTTTTGAATTAGTCTTACTGCGTCACGAAATAAATGCAAGAAGACGCAAACTGAATAATTAAATTTTAGAAAATATTTTAGTGGTTTTAATGTAACATTTGCCAAAATGTATTTCAAGCCGGAAAGAAGTTAAAATTTCGAAACAATTCGCAGCTTAAAAAAAGATTAGACGTAGCTTTTCATATAGTATATACTATGGTTTACAAAAAAGACGTAATTATACATAAAATACATACTAATTACATAGACATTTGCGTAGTTATACCTGCGCGTAGGGCAGCTACTTTTTACAATAATAGCGATTTCGCAATGGCGACAATTTCAGGGCGAGACTAATTACAACGAATGGACTGTACAATAATTTAAATTTATATATATACATACACACCCATACGATATATATGTATATCTATACATACATATGTGCATATATATAATTACAATTTACTTTGTTGGTCGTTTACACATCTGCATATTATCTTGTTATCCATATATTTATATTCATGTTATCTATCTATTCATGTTAATTCACAGGTTAGTTGGTGACGTCATCGGTGTTATACTCTCACATGTAGCACTTAGGATATGGAGATCCGCCAGAGGACATCATGGTCGGGCTAGATTCTTCTTTTACGCCAACCACTGCAAAAAATCATGATGAATGAATTATATTAAAATTTGTTATTGACATTTAATGTGTACCTATTATTTTAATATGCACGCTGTTGTTAAATTGTATTGTTTTCTGTGAGTTCCTGAATACGAAATAAGACTATGTTTATTATAAGTAATAACCTTTTTTTATCTAATCCTATTGCCGAGATACAATGTTTTATGTTCAACTAAAGGGTCGCAAAAATCGTTCAACATCGATATGAGCAATACGACGCGACGTTCTTTTCACTTTATTTGAAAATTCAGCGATGGGATAGTAATTCGCAGAAAGAAATATCGATTATACTCGTAATTTGGTATTTTTTTGTCATTTTTTTCATATTGGTTCTTTTTATGATATTAACAGGTTTAAATGTAATTATTATTGAAAAATATTGAAAATAAAAATTATTTCTTATGGAATAATAATTTTACAAATACGAAAATGTTAAAAACTATTTTATTCTTACATTTTAGAAAAGAATCAGAAGTAAATCAGGTTATACCAATCTTGCTATGCCAATTTTGCTACGTCAAAACTTTGTAAGGTAGACTGGGTACGGTTGTGCCAGGGTACGGTAGTGACAGTCGTCATATTGTCGAAACTATAGGGAATAGCGGGGGATGTGCAAGGGGAGAGTGGAGCGGCTTGCATGTCTGAACCTGTGTCACAGTGTCGCGCCATCCACCGCGCGGTGTGTACGTGAGCAGGGACCAATTTTGATTTTTGACCATCAAAAGTAAGTTTTTTTGTTCATTTTTATTTCGTAATTGCTGTTACATTTATACTGATAGAGTATTGAGTGTTATTCATCGATATAAGTCGACTATTAGCAGTTTAATATCAGTAATTACATTTATTGTAGGTCGTTTTGTTTTGACGCCGTGATTGTTTTTTTGTGAAAATGACCTCTGGGTACAATTGTGACATTTTTACCGGGTAAGGTTGTGACATATGTAAAATCTTTTGTTTTTTGTTTTAGATGCCCAGAAAACGGACGAGAAAGACTGAAAGAGGACATAGTAACTTGTCTCAGTATGAAGATGATTATAATGAAATGAAACGCGGGACTTCATTGCGCAGAGCTGCAGAAATGCACGATGTTAATCGCATGTCTCTGTTCAGATATGTTCGTAAACGCGATGCCACCCCAGAAGGTGAAAAACGTAGTATTAGCATGGCGTATGTCTCTCACAATAGAGTGTTTTCGGAACAACAAGAGCAGCAGTTGTCAAAATACTTACAGTGTTGCGCGGATATTTATTTCGGACTTGCTCCTAAGGAGGTGCGGAAGTTGGCTTTTGAGCTTGCAACTGAATATAACCTAAGGCCACCTGCTACTTGGGCTGAGAATGAGATGGCCGGCGAAGAATGGTTCCGTTCATTCCTGAATAGAAATCCTTCTCTATCTGTTCGAGTAGCTCAAGCTACCAGCCTTTCTAGGGCAACAAGTTTCAATCGCACAAATGTGGAAGCTTTTTACGACAACTTGAAAGTCGTTATGGACAGGCATACTTACGAGCCACAAGATATCTACAATGTAGATGAAACAGGCGTCACCACGGTCCAAAGACCTGATAAAGTGCGTGCCGCTGAACGGGGCACGTTAGTGAGGGTAGCTTTTGCGGTGAATGCTTTGGGAAATTGCATGCCTCCGTCTTTTATTTTCCCTCGTATTCGTTACCAAGACCACTTTGTGAGGGACGGACCAGTCGGATCTGTTGGGGCTGCAAACTCCTCCGGCTGGAAGGAAGATGGATCCTTCTTGGAGTTTCTTAAACATTTTAAGAAATTTTCTAACGCATCACTAACTCACAGAGTTTTATTCGTGCTTGATAATCATTCATCGCACATTCATATTAACACATTAGATTACAGTAAAGAAAACGGGATAACATTGCTTTCATATCCGCCACATTGCTCCCATAAGCTTCAGCCTCTCGACCGGTCTGTCTTCGGACCATTAAAAAAAGCTATAAACACTGCTTGCGATGGATGTTTGAGAAACCACCCTGGTAAAACAATGACAATCTACGCTATATCAGGTATCATAAAAATTGCTATGCCTCTGGCTCTCACACAGGCGAACATTCAGGTTGGTTTTACCAAAACTGGGATTTATCCATACAACCGTAATCTATTCGAAGAAATAGATTTTGCCCCGTCTTTCGTAACCGACCGTCCAAATCCTAACACCGAAGAGAACGTTCCTGCAGCTTCATCTACATTAACAAGTAGATAAAACCAATATTTCTGCAGCACCATCTCCTGGAAGAACTAGACCAAACCCTGAAAATGATGCTCCTGCCACACCAGACACTGAAGAGAATTCCCCTGTTCCATCATCATCTGAAATAGGCAGACCAATCCCTGACACTCAAGAGGATGCTCATGCAGCACCTAGTGGAGAAAATTTTGCAGCTGATAACTTCGATCTTAATAATAAAACTCCACCACTTTCACCTTCTATATTGAATAATACATCAAGCCAAAATTTTAGCAATGTTGAGCCATCTACATCTACCATACCAGCAGTTTTTTCGCCTGAAATTGTTCGGCCCTTTCCAAAGGCTTCCTAAAGAATGACTCGAGGACCCAGAACCAAGAAGTCGACCATTTACACCGACACGCCTGAAAAAGAGGCAATCAGACAAGAACATGACGCAAAAGAAAAACGCTTGAAGGCAAAGCGCATCAAGAAAAATCTTAATGGGCCGAGAGGAAAAGGAATAGGCAAAGCAACAAAAAGGAAAACATCGCCATCGATAACTTCAGATGAAGAAGAATATTTTTGTTTGGTCTGCGTTGGTCCATATTCCGAAAGTAGGCCTGGCGAAAAGTGGATTAAATGTCAAGGAAAGTGTAACCTTTGGGCCCATGTAGACTGCACAGATGGCAGTCGCTATTATATTTGTCATAACTGTGATGAGTCGGAATAAAAGTCCTATGAGCCGGAATAAAAGTGTTCATTAAAGTGTTTTGATTATATAGAGTATTTTTGTTATGAGTCTTAATAAAAGTGTTAATTAAAGTGTTTTGTGATTATTTTAGAGTATTTTTATTTTGTTTTGTGGTCATTTTACAGTATTTTCAAATTGTCACTATTGACCCCCAGTACTGTCACAACCGCCCCTGGGGTGTGGTCGGTTGTGACAATTTCCCTTTTCTTTTTAAATAGATTTTATGAAGTAACCATTTTGTTTAGACATATAACTTAAATATTTACACGTTAACCAATGAATATACTACATTATAATACAGTTTTTGTTCAGATTAGTAGCATAATTAAAGAGTTAGCAGCGATCAAATGAAAATTGTCACAACCGTACCCAGTCTACCCTATATCTTACATTTTATTAATCATACAATATTTACAAAGGAGAAGAAACAATGGAGAGAGTTATAAAAAAGGGGATATATTTTTTTTCCACTGGATTCATCTAAAACTATGTACCTAAGTGTAGATAATTGCATAGGCCATCATTACAGCCGTAGTCATTTTTTAATATGAATCCCGAAAATATTGACAAAAATGATGAACTTTTCGTTTTCGTAGGTTCTAATACTTTTAATATATCTCATCCATCATCAAAATTAACATCAAGTAAATTGTTTACATAGGTGTCTATCTTCTTAATAGTCGCTTCAAAATTTAAAGTAAAAGCTGGACATAAGTTTTTATTACCTCGCATAGTTGTACGGTATAAATTAAAATAACAAACTTCTAGGTTCCAATTTATATAAGTGTGCAAAGAATATTTAACTCGCCTAATATTTTGTAGTACCTGAAAATAGCCCGTCCTCATCTCAATTGTTACAACTCAGCGAGGAGAGGGACGTATTGATACATAACATATTATATATATATATATATATATATATATATATATATATATATATATATATATATACATACACACACATACATATATAAACATACATACAAATACTTTCATTTGTCAGCAAAGCTAAGTCGACATCGATAATATCGATAGACTTGTATCAGTCATGTTAGTGTCAGTTGGTATATGATCAAATTAGAATACGGCATCATAAAATCGAAAAAGAACCAGTAACCTCATTCTTCTAAGCTTTTTGTATAAATTTCAGATTTGTAGACTCAAAAAGACTAAATTATAAAACAAATAAATGAAATATATCACAAACACCGTCTAAAAATATGTATCGATATGTGACGCCATCTGACATTTGATATGACAGACAAAATCGTAAGAAGTTTTTTGGGCATTCTCACGATAAATTAAAAATTTTAATATACATTAATATAAAAAAAATTAGCTATTTTAGTCCAGTAAATGTTAAAAAAAATAACTGGTAATCTTTAACCACAAATTATAATTACTTAACTGACTTCATCGGTTAACCTAAAACAAATATGAATAGATGAAAACGTAGTATTGCCAATAGGAATAAATAAAAGGAATTTTGTTTTTAATTTTTATAAAAATAATTATGAAACCTAGATAATTGCAATTAGCCATTTTTTCTCCTTCATTATAAGTATTTTCATGCCCTATAAAATTCATTATTTATTTTCCTAACATTTTTGCCTGCGTCCTTTAGGGAAATAAAAATAATTTTCTTAACAAATCGGGATAAACTCAAGTTATAGATATATAGGGGCGTAACAAAATTAAAATGTCATTAAAAACGAGGTCTCAACGCACATTTAATAAATAACTAGAGTTATCGAAATGTAGTTAAAATGTAATTTATATTCGTTGGTTAAAAACACTACTAAAACATATTACGTTAAATAACTTGTTATTCGATAAACCGTATAGCATATGATTTTATGACTATATATGTATGTAAATCATTGCAGTTGCTCAGATTATACGGCAACTGCACATCATTTATCACGTGTCACTTTTAACTTAAATCGCTTTTATCATAAGCCGTCAAACGACAGTTCATCTAACGGATCAAAGGAAAGGTAAGAGAATACTGTAATTGCTAGCGGATGTGACAACAATATCAGCGTTCCACAGAGTGTGATTACTAAGATTTAACTGCGACATTTGTAATGGAAACTCGTGCTGGGTACGTACCTAGGCTTCTAATCTTAAAGGTTGGCCTTTGGAAAATTGATACTTCTTCCGCTCCGGCCGATGATGAAATAAAGCCGAAATGATGTTTTCATTGTACTCAATTAATTATTACAGGCGAATATGGCACACCAGGCGACAAGCGGCGCTGGGCGATTCGCGGCTTCGCCTTGTAACGTGAGACCACGGTGATACATCACCGGGCGAATATAAACACTACGCCCTCATTGAACAGGGACCTTCGGGGCGCGGACATCTTCTTTATACCTATGACTAATCGCTGCACGGGCGTCGATTCGCATTAGGTAATGGAGATGTACATTAAGTAGATGCAATGCCAGGGGACTTTCGTTTAACCCTAGATACATAACGTTTTTTGATACCCCTGACAGCATAACGTGAGGTCGATATGACTCGCGTCCGATTTCTACTCGATTGCGCTTTTGTTATTTATTATTTTAATTTAGTTTATGAAATTATGTTTTGATACTAATCTAAGACGTGAAATAAAAACGTCTACCAATTGGTATTACTTTTAATTTTCCTTAAAAAGAAACAAAAACAAAATTCTTTAGATAATTAAAATAAAAAAAAATTTTTTTCTTTTTCTTTGGATAAAAACTACTTATCCTAGTAACAAGGTTTAAATAAACATAAAACATAACAAATTAAAATATTAACATATCAGTCTCAAAATAGGAACTACATACAATCTGAGCAAGTCAATATTTTATGCTCTCCACAGACAGGTTTTTTACATTTTTTGCACTCTGCCTGCGTCTTTTTTCTTATTTGCCATGGACAGAAGGAGCAGTATTTCTTTTTCTTTGCGGTACTCGTATCTTCTATTTGTGATGAGTTGGAGGCAGGAGAATTTGGTAATATACTTTGTATGTTTTCGCGTAATTTTCGCTTCAGATTGGGTATTTGAAGCCTTTTCCCCATCCAGTGCTCAACCGTTTCATAAATGCCCGTCTATTTACGGGTTTTTCCTTTTTGAAAAATATTTTGTGGCAATAAATCACTTAGCTATTAACAAAAACCATGTTCAGCATGCCGTAGAATAATGCCATAGGCCATCTATTTTTCTTTCTACTGCATGACATCTGCGAACAGATTTGGTTGAAAGAGTCCCTTGGTTTGATTGTAGATTTCAATCATATATGGTTTTCCGGAGCTAGGTTTTTTATGATGCCGTCCTCATCACAGGATGACAGAAGATATACCATCTTTAGGGTTTATATGACAGTAACGTCGGCAGGCCATCTGAGCAAAACATGGAGGTTCCGACAGACCTAGACCTAGTGTTTTTAGCTCTACCGGTATTTCCCTTTTATTCGAGCGCATTGTATCGACTATATTTAATTTATAGGATTCCTGCAGTAAAGATTTAGCAAGAGGTACGGATGTGAATCAATTATCACACGTAATATTCTTACATGATCCATGAATAGTTTTAGATAACTCCTTCATGCAGTATTCTCCAGGAGGAAGTCCATTTGTTTCTGTTCCTTTACCTAAATAGGGAAAGGCATCAAACATGCCCTTTGTCGAACTATCACAGACCATAGGAATTGTCAGGCCCTATTTACTGGGTTTATTCGGTATCTACATAGGGAAGGGACACCGTCGTCTAAATCCTAATAATTGTTAATCGACAGTCACGTGAGACACTGGGTAATAAACACATTTCAAATTATTTTGATGGTAGTAAAAACATCTTGAGAACGATTAGTACGACGTATGGATTTGTTATCAAATTGGCGGGATTAATTTTAGAAAAATATATTGTGACTCCAATGAATAAGGTTGATCTCGCAATGCACGTTAATTTAGTGAGATGTAGGGTTGCATAATTTTATCATACGAATACGAAATACGAGTAAAATACGAAAATAACCTCATTTAAAAATTGTTTATTCATGAAATAATTTTCAGGATTCTTTACCATTTTACTACTTACACACAAACATAATTACGTCGCTACGTAACCACTTACTTAGAATACAAAACACACACATATACCATTATGCTTGTAATGATTATAAAATTGAAAAAATAAATTAAGTAAATATATTATATCGTCCCACAAACTTTGTACAAAATAAATACGTATATACACTGTGGTCAAAATTAAATAAATTTTAAATAAATTTCCAATATATCTTTGACAGCTGACGAAATGATATTGTAAGTTGCAACGATCTCTCTCTCTCTCTCTCTCTCATTTTTGAGCCTGCATAAGATACGGATCACAGAAAAGAGATTTTTAATACGGTTCACGCAACAGTCTAATCATCATGTCTATTGTATGCATACTTTGCGACATCGATTATAGATACTATTGGCAACTTCATTCATGTTTTGATTTCTGATAGTGAAGAAACATATTTATTATGGCTCCGAAACGAACTACAGAATATTTGGAACTACTTTATAAATATTGGCGATAAAGGCGAACTCGAGTGCAAAAAGTGTAAAAAATTGTTTGTTGATTTCAGGACAGCAAACTTACTAAAACACTTTAGAAAAGTACATTCCTTGTTATACATTCCTTAAATAAATAAAATTAAAAGTCACAAAGAAGAAAATCACAACCATGATGACCATTTGAATTTATCGGTACCATTAACTTCCGGAACGGACAATGAAGCTCAAGGTCAAAGTCATAAAAGACAACTGCAGTTGACATGTTATGTCTAAAGGTGACGTACAGATCAATTCAAAAAGTGTGGACAACTGGTTAATATGATATGTGTAGATTTGCAACTGCTATCTATAGTTGAAAATGAAGGTTTTCAAAATTTTATCCGCCAATTAAACTCACACACTACTATTTACCTTCGAGGAAAATTTTATAGAAAACCGTGCTACCTCAATATTACTAACTTTCAGAAAGAGCCCCAATTGATAAGTTACTAATGGTTCATTTTATAGCATGTACAACTAACTTATGGACATCTGATTGCAAGAATTATTTAACCCTGACAATACACTTTATATATCAAAGTCAAACAGATATTGTCCACAAAAGAGACGTCAAAATCTCATACATCACACAACATTGCAGCTTTAATACATAAAGTGCTTGACGAAGAACGGAAGATTTTACAAAAAAATTGTATATATTACTACTGATAATGCTTATAATATGAAAAAGCTGTAATTGACATTTTGCAAAAGCGCCCTCATTCATGTCTAGTTCATACTTTGAATTTATCAGTTTCTGACTGCATAAAATACAATGAACAACTATGTCTTTTGATGGAGAAATGTCAAGAAATCGTTAATTATTTTAAAAGAAGTAATATCGCATCATTTAACCTTAAAGAAATACAAGAAAAGATGAGTTTGGATAAACTAAAGCTACTACATGGCATGCAAACACGCTGGAACTCAACGTATATTACGCTTGAGAGGCTTGAAACAGTCAAAATACCACTATCCGTTGCGCTGTCTTCCTTCAACCGTTGAGTTTAAATGATAATTTGACTTCAGAAGAATGACTAAGTGAATGCGTTATTATTTTGAACTATGTGAATGCGCGATTATTTTAAAACCAGTTGAAAAACTTACTACAATATTATATGGTCAACAATATCCCACACTATTGTGTATAAAGTATTCACCATCTACTAAAACAGCAACAAAATTACAAAATAAACTTTAGGGAGCAATTGAAAGGCGTTTAGGATGTTACGAAACAAATAATACCGCCGCTGAGGCCACGCTTCTAGATCCGAAATTCAAAAAGGCAGGTTTCGGAACTGCAAAAAATGCTGCGCAGAATTAGGTTGTAGACGAGTCTAATATGCAGTCCAATTCCAGTTTCTCACCTCCTCCAAATTCACATCAACAACCACAACATCCAACAATCGGGAATGATAATAATCTATGGAGCTTTTTGGACAAAAAAGTACATGAGCAATCGAATATGGCAACACCAACTTCTTCAGCTATTGTCCAAGTAAAGCAATATATTCAACTTTCATACTTGGAACGAAATAAAGATCCATACTAATTTTTGGAGACTAGAAAAGTTATTGATAAAAATGTGCACAAAATCTCTCAAAAGTATTTATGTATTCCAGCCACTTCGGTTCCTTCCGAACGTGTCCAACGGAACGTGTCCAACATGTCCTTCGAAATTTTTTCCATAGCTGGGCGTTTTTTGTAACCAGCGTAGAAATAGATTAGAAAAAATCTATATAACATATAGATTATAATAGATGTTTCTACTTATTATTTTAACATAATTACGATAATGTCTCAATGTCAATAATTCTTTTTAAGTATTTTGATCAGTTATCAAACAAGATAATTATTTGTGTGCTCAAATATACTTAATAAAACCGCTGTGATTGATACATGTGATGAAATTGTTAATAAAACGGCTGTGATTTGTTGAAGTAAAAATTTGTTGTTGATGATTTGTTGAAATTTTACTATTTTTCTTCATTAGTACTAGATTAAATTTGCTCAAAAGAAATCAGTCTAGTACTCGATTTCAATAAATTACTTGCATACCGGACTGAGAACTTGAGTACTGAACTCGAGTTCTGACTCGATTCTTGTTTTAATGAGTATCAAAATACTACACTACCAAATATGCAGACTAAGCACATCACTAGCTGGGACACACGACGCGACACATAAAATAGTTGGAAATAGAGAGAAGAAAACATTTTGCGCATGAATTCTTTTAACTCATGTTATGTATCTAGGATTAACAGCTTTCTGAGACTGTGGGCGGTGTCTGCATATGGGTCTAAAAGTTGTAGCATTTCAAAATTAAAACGGTTATATATTATATGTGGTAAAATAAAAATGTTAACTCTATTTCTTGAATTGATCCTGCTAGTTAGGTGATGGCAACAGTAACTATGAAATGATTCTTGATCAAGTTGCGAAACGAAGACAGTATTATAAGTTCGTTGACTGAATATAAAAACACGCATATTAGCTCGAAAAAAATGTTTCAAGGAAATTCTATTTTCAGAGGCTATGTCGTGGTTTACAGAAGATTTATGTGTCGGAAACTGCTGCATACGGTGGTATGTCCTTAGTTTACAGTGCAATATCAAGAGACAAGTTAACTTATAATATCACATGTACATCGTTGTTATGATACAAAATTGCCATTAGTGTGCAATAAAATATGACAAATTGAGCCCATTATTTGATGCCTTGAATTAAATCTATGTAAAGAACACACCATCACACGTACATCATTGTGATAATAAAAAAATGCCGTGAGTTTACAAATATGACAAAGGTGGACTCACCCATTATTTGATGCGCTGAATTAAAACTATGTAAAGAACACACCTTTTGATCAATACTATAATATTGATGAGGCTATATTATGGTGAACATCCTCGGAAACAATTCGTTGGGGCAAACCTATGAAATAGGGACACAAATTTTGTGTAGTTACGATCACTAGAATAGTAATTCTGAATGGTGGTACTCTTTTAACCAAGGGTAATTGGGGTCTAGGCGCCAGTGTAATTTATAGTTAGCGGATGTTCTATGTACAATGCGTTATTTCATTTATTGTTCGATAATTTTTCTATGTGCTTTCCGTTACTTGATGAGCTGTATGAACAGGTTTGCGAGCAACCGGAACTATATATTTATATATATATATATATATATATATATATATATATATATATATATATATATATATAATATGTATATATATACATATATATATATATATAAATATATATATATATATATATATATATATATATATATATATATATGTATGTGTGTGTGCACACAGGTCGACCAACCAGCCGTTTTGTAAAAAATTAAAACAAAGATGTGGAACGTGTTTGATAGACCAAAATATTCCTCTATCCCGAAACTCTATACGAGAAGAAATGGTATTTTCCTTTGTTCTATGTTACTGTCTAGATATGGCAATTTAAATGCTTGGTAACTATTAATAGAGGAGAATTCGATGATTCACAATATCGAAGGAGTATTACAACTGTACTTTCCAAAACTTATCCTAAGACAGAAAACAGAAAATCAGGTTACGCTTCACAACATTTTCACCAAAGTTCACGTTATGATGATAACTGACATCTAATTAAAATACATAGAGAAACAGTTAAGGTATGTTATCTGTCATGAAAAGAAACAATTTTTTTTAATTTATTAAATTACATTGCACCCAATGGAATGTTTAGAATCTTGCCATACAAAACAAATATTTTATTTAATTAAGCCATTTTCTGTTAGTTACTATTTTTAACTCTATTTTTAATTTGTATTTATTATTTACTATTTTTAACTCATTTTTACATTATAAAGAACAAAAGCGACATTTCATCATTTTTTTAAATACACCAAGAAAGTATATATACAACTAGCATTCTTTTAACAAAACTCCATTTTCTCAATTTTCCAAAAGCGATTATAAGATCGTGTAAGGATACAAATATCTGAGTTTAATTAGAATCTGACATAAAAAGTCTATTCTTATTAAGGTTTTTGAAATTCCTGACAAGTTAAGTCCTTCACGATTTAAGGTCCAATTTCGGATTTTAATATATTTCTTCCATTACACCATTGATTAAATATATGTATATAAAACAAATAGAAAATCTTTCTTTAAAACCCCGGACATATTCGAAAAATCTCCCAAACGGTTCTAGATACTTTGAAAGGAGGTCAATACCCGGGGAAAAGAGGACGGATGGCAACACTAACTAAGATATGGCAATACGGATTTTCGATTTCTAGACGAGAGATGGCATCAAAGGGTCATTACACATATCTTTGATTGGAATAGGGTCAGAAAAATAAAAAAATAATCAATAAAACCAAAATTAATTTATCCGCTTGAGCCACTTTTTTTAAGATTATGTAAATCAAATTCATTCATCAGTGGACAAAAAAGTAACTCTTATACTTGGCGTTACTTTTAAAACTCTAGAAATAAATCGAATCAGGTTAATGATTCAAAAAGTATGACGTCCCAGTCTACATTTTTTTAGTTCTGCTTCTCGTAAACTAAAGAATTCACGTACAATTTACTTCGATCCTACTTCCTATTTATAAAGGATAACCAAACTTTCCGTATCCATCACATGACTAATAACAATTTTAGTTTAAAATGTATTTGACAACAACAATTTTAGCTTAAATATTGAAATTATTACCAAAGAAGCAAACTTCTAAATAACAAAAATTGAGACCAATCGTTTTGAAACAGTATCAAAACTAGTAAATAATAAGATTTGCTACTTATTTCCAATTAATAAACTTGCAGTCTTTCATTCGCTTTCTATTTGCAACTCAAAACAATAGCTTTTCAATAAACAAGGAAAAATTTAGAACCTAAAGAAAAAATCTACAACTACTATTATAAACAAAATTAATATGAAATCCTGATAAAAGTCGAATCTTTCATATGTAATATGAGTTACTTATATGTCCACAACGATTTTGAGTGACGCATCCAATTCATATACAAAAGCCACTTTCCATTTCATTTATGTACAGTACTAGTACAAGCAAAAAGTTATCCGATTTAAGTATCAGTGCTCTGAGAAGCTATTTAAACTCCATACTCTATCTACATCTACGCCATGAATGTAGAATCCTTATTGAGTGAGGGACGATATAAGTTCATGTAAGCATATGATAATAAATGACCTGAATCGGAATGAGAAAGGTTTAGCATACGCCCATATCCAGAGTTTCCACCTTAAATATATGTATATTACTTAGGAAACTTCTGTGTTATATTTAGAAAGTGACCAGCGTTTTTCGAATACTTTTAAACACCATTTCTATGTAGAGTACATTGAAATAGTCTTATGGAGGAACGATATTGTTCATGCACGACAAGCAATTTGGGTGCCCCTAGAGGGAAATATTTATCATGAGTTGCTATATTAAATATACTTGGAAAAATTTTCTATTATTTAGAAAATGACTAGTATTGATAAGCATTTTCAAATCGATGATCTTTGTACATATGCACAGACTATGTACAAATGTAGAGATTCATGGAGGAATGATATTGCTCATGCACGCACTCGACAAACGTGGGAGCCCAAAAAAGAAAGAATAAGTATTCCTAATAAAGGGTAAGCGGTGAGTTGGAATATTGAACACAGTTCACAATTTTTTCCATTATTTAGAAGTTGACAAGTGTTTTCAGAAATTTTTCTTTATTTGATATGTTAAGCTATTTAAACGCTCTATTTGGAAGTTACACTATTTTTTCTGATGGTTGTTCTCTATATTAATCCCTTCTTAAAATAAACAGTTCATGTTTCGTTTTCATATTCCGAAAAATATTTTTTTGTTTAGGTTTGGAACACGTTGCGGGTTAAAAATATAGATAGAAGTACGAGTATATACAAAAATCACTTATGTCGTGCATCTGTGCAGAGTGTGTCGAAAGAAAAAACATGACAGTTCCATAATATGAATTACAATATCTTTTTATAGACGTTTATTTCCAATTATATTTTCACAGTATACTTATTTATTCATTTTTAAAATTTAAGGAATAAAAGAATTGCGTATCATATTTATTACTGTTTATAACCACAATTTCTTATGAAAACTAAATTGAAATCTAGATCTCCTGAATTGTTTCTAAATTATTATACGCTTATTTCTCTAGTTTAGCTGAATTTTAGGATTTCGTACTTTAAAAGAAAAAACTCTTAGGAAAACTATAACGACGATACTAGATGTCATAATTTTTTAAACATTCCCCATATCTTTACTATGGGGAATGTTTAAAAAATTATGACATCTAGTAATAGGCAATACATTCGCATTTTTCTATTTTCAAAGTCAAATTTCTTAGAAATTTTGTTTTAATAATTTTAAATAGATATTCTAAAATATATACAATAATGTAGTATACCGTCCCCTTATTTCCAAAACTATTGAGCAAAAAATTAAAAAATCCGTGTTGCTGAAATGATCTTATAATTTTTTAAATATGCACCATGTTTTTAAGCCTGTAAAAAATATAGAATATAATACGTCGCAAAATATTTGTTATGAAAAATCAATATTTGTAAATAGTTTAATAGAAATAAAATGTTTTATGTTGAAATGAGTATAAAACCCTCGTTATGCGTGTTTTATGCTTGACATGTTTATCGTCTATATTAGACGTTTCCAATGGGTAACAGCAGACGAGGCAATCGTCTGCTGTTAGCCATTAGAAACCGCCCTCTAAGAGTATAACTATGCTTATCTATGTAAGAAAACATTCACATTATCTTTCCACGGTGATGACCGTCTATAGTCATTAATTGTCGTACGTTTTATATCTACGGCTCTGTTAAAGAATAAATGTCTTACTTCGATGTGGCGACTGTGAAGATAGCGCCTCTATCTTAACGTATTACTCAACCTAATTTAAACATTATTACACGATCGCGTGATATAACTTATGTACGCTGCATAAATCGAGAGCAAGATGCTCGTTGGCATGATCTCGCTCTATGTAAATGTGTTTGCGCAAGATAAAAATGATATCCATTGCGACCATCGGCAATGTGGAAAATAATATTTTATTTTTATATGCAAACGTTGGAACTGATTTACAAAATATTATCGATTCGATTTTATTTGGTTCTAAAAATGATATATAGGAACCTAAACTGCTGTTACACATAATAAGTGCTGCTCTTTCATAAAGTCCTCTTTCTTGCAAATCCAGTTGTTGAAAAAAATTACATCAATTTAATGAAGCAGGAGATATGTGAGGGAATAAAATGATGATAATTGATTTTTCCAGTTTCCAATCTGGTCCCGAGAATTTTGCGATTTCAAAAAAGAAGCCAGTTTGCTAAAATGATTCCCCGCACCCACGTTCATTGTTTCTGCAGTTATTGACCATTCCAGTAACTTAAACATCTGTGCATATTATATTATACATTTGAAACCTATAACATATGAAAAGAACAAAGACGCTTTAGTGAATTTAGCCAGCACTACAAGTACACGTACAAGAAAACAAAAAAATACCTTTTCATATGCCTACTGGTTTATAGCTTTAGTAATTTTAAATAATTTCAAAAACCACACAACGGATTTTAAAAATTATTTAACTTATAGTTAGGTGTTAAACTGCGTTCCACATTTTATATAGGTAATCGAGTTGCTACAAAAGGGACTAAAATGATAAAAAAGTACTTGAGTTCGCGGCATATTTAGTGGCAACTTAAACAATAAGATGAAACGTGAAATCATTATTATAAAGAAAGGACAGTTTAAAGAGCTGATTAATGTGTTTAAAAAGAATAGTTTTTCATGCTGTAATTTTAAATATGGGGTGCCTCGAGAAACTCCTCTTTGCTGCAAATCTACATAACTCTTTGGTTACATTACCTAAAAATATAACCCTTGTCTTAACTTCCTCTTTCCCCATTCGTACAGTCAGTCTATCCACTTGCAATCTATGTGGCGCTCACCGCTGCCATTGTCGGTCACAATGAAATTACAGAGAGCGTCGGAGAGCTGGTGGATAATGCCGAAAAATAATATATTCTGCATATTCCAGTGATTCCTATCAACCATTCACTTTCAAGCAGTTGCAGTTCCCGGTGGACTTATAATTTGTTTTCTAAATAAATTAATACCGGGGGAGAGGGGAAGGGGTAAATTTTAAGAATGGTTGGAATTTGGTTCACAGTGATTTTGTCATGAGCAAATATAATTATGAAAGGTTATCAAAAGTTGGAACTCCAGACAACCACTATAGCTTACTAAGGCCAAATGAAAACCACTATAGTTTACTCAGGCTAAATGAAAACCACTATAGTTTACTCATCCCAAATTAAAACCAATATAGCTTATTCAGGTCAAATAAAAAACAAAAAATATAGTGAATAGAATTTAATAAGCCATTTCCATTATCCAAGTTGCGGGTAAAGCTAGTTAGACGTGAGTTTATTAAATATAGTTTGTTATTGAAATAAAATCAGCCGAGTATGTGTCGGAATACGTACAAAGTAGGTCCCCATTGTTGTTTTAATATCCCTCGATATTTAACCTATGGTAAGTTACTCTATTTTTTAAATACTCGAATTTTAATTTGTAAATGTTTTTACTATGCAATCGCTAATTTTTTTAACAGTTTTCCCGATAAAAGTACTTACAAGAATCGAGGTGTCAGTTGAAACGAAATGGTGTTAATGACGCTATTTAGAACCATTTCTCGTGGAACATTTTTTGGTTACTTTGGCTTTGTCCTTACTAAGTAATATAAGTCTATGTTTATCGTTGCGTCAAATTTCGTGTTTCTATGTCATGAAAAGTTTCCGAGAAAAATAGCTCTAACAGACGGACCGATGGGCACATGGACGAATACGTGAGTGATCTTAAAAGGTTCCCTCATTTCCTTTTGAGGTACGGAACCCCATTGAGGAATAACCTTCACGTTGCTGAACATTTCTTTAAATCCGATAAGCTCTTTTTGCTGTCTACCTTTGTTTTCTTTAAAGTAATTTAGCATCCATTTTTTCAGTGGTATCTCATATTTTCTAGTGGGTCACAACAACAATGTTTGAATTGGCAATAGGGGTATTCGATTTCTAATAGGTCGTTGCTGCTTTTCGGCGCGGCCGAATTTCAAATATAATATAATGAAAACGCAAACATATTTTATTAACAAGTTTTCACATTTTTCATAATGTGTTGTTACGATATTTACCTTAGTAAACTTACGGCTAATTTCAGGTTACGAGGTTAGTGACAATATTTTGGGTAAATCGCCTTGGAAGCATTTTGTATTGTATGCTCTATAATATATTTAAGAACATTTAAATATATTAGGTAGTCAATTTATAAACCCGCCATCTTGGTACACAAACTTTCCAACTTGTTTCTCTTGTGTAGTTAATAAAGTCAATCGTTAATTATATAAACATCGTCGATATCTAAACACTTGTCACTAACGTGTAAATAGAGCTAAAGTTCCGTCCTTGTAGAACTCTTTGGGTCTTCGATTGAAAAACCGGTGAAGTTCGATTTTGAGACTTTCGTCTTTAAATTTTCTATCAAGTAAATTATTAGAGGGAGAGCGAAACAGGTGTAATTAGA
Source organism: Druceiella hillmani (assembly GCA_039881145.1). Lineage (NCBI taxonomy): Eukaryota > Metazoa > Arthropoda > Insecta > Lepidoptera > Hepialidae > Druceiella > Druceiella hillmani. The sequence continues at coordinate 25,944,804 of JAYKKI010000011.1, read as the reverse complement.
TGGCGAAAGATCTGGAGAGTACGGTGGGTGAAGTAGCATACTCCATCCAAGTGAAAGTAGTTTTTCACGCGTTACTTTTGCTACATGGGGTCGAGCATTGTCATGTAAAAAATAAACTTTACTTTGAAGTTTAGCGGGGACTTTACTCAATTGTTCACAATAAATCTTAGCAGTAATTGTTAATAGCTTGAAAGAGTTTTCAGGGAATAACTCAATGAATAACTCCATTTATACCCCACCATACACTCAAAAATATATTTTGTCCAATATTATACTTTGGTCTAGGTACACCTTTTTCTCCAGCTCCTAGTCATTGCCGGTTACGCTAAAAATTAACATAAGACACTCAATTTTCATCTCCTGTAACCAGATATTTTTGCCTCTAGTTGGTACGATGGAAATTTAGTAGCTTCAAGCACACATTAGCTCTCCTCTGAAGTTGAAAGATCGTCAGCTCATGTGGTAGCCAAACGGAATATTTCCAGTTCTTTCTTTTGAAAAACATCCTGAAAGAATTGTTTAAGAAAAATCCGATAAACCTTTTTTTTATTGTCATCATTTTTTTATTTTTTTTATTTTCATGCTTTGGCTTGAAGTTGTTTTTCCATTGCAGTATAATATCATAAAAGTAGCTCTGTTAAACAACGCGAACTTAATCTGGGATCTATTTCAATAAGGCTAATAAATTTTTTCTAAATCTATTGTAGCTTTGGATGAGGTTTATTGGACAAATCAAAATTCCCTTCTTTGAATCTTTGGAAGCAGTGCTTGGTTGTGCCGTAAGAGGGCACACTTTCACCCATCGTTGTGTGTATATTGATTGATACTTAGCTGGTTTTACACCCTAAACGATATTCATGAATTTTACCGAATTTAATTGGATTACATTCCGTTTATTAAAAACAAACGATTTATTTTATAGAAAAAACAATTTATTATCGAAAGATTTACGAAAATGAAACCAGCTTGAGACAATTTATAAATGTTACAACTTAACTACTGTCACCAAGGTGTCTATATGTTAACATAGCACATTTAAAAAACACTATTCAAATTTATTGTTCCAAAACACTCATTATTTAATGTCTACAAATTTTGGAATCTCTTTATCTTACTATGCATTTAATTTCCTATCCCTCTCTTTATCTTGTCTAGATATATTCAATTTAAAACATGATATAAACTAATATTAATATTTATTGAAAATACTATTTATTGACTATTATTCTTACCCGAGTTGGGTACTTGTTACATAATACTCGTAGGTAAATGTATGGCGTAATAGGACCTAGGCCAAAATTTGATCAGTGAGACAGTAAAAGCCACCTTTAGGTATGCTTCTTTCTAGCCTTGTACTTTCTATAGTAACTGTCATATTTTCTTCTAGAAGAAAATTCCTTTTGAAACAACGTGCAACTTGTATGACGCCGTATCATTTATTTGCTGATCCAGTATATGCTTAGATGAATCATTCAATTTGTGCAGATTATACGATCAATTGTACGATGACAATAAAAAAAAGGTTTAATGGATTTTTCTTAAACAATTCTTTCAGGATCTTTTTCAAGCGATTTCCATGTATATCTATCTAGTGTCACGATTTTTGCTTGACGTCCTGATTTTTAAAGGCGCCTTTACTCATCCCACATAAACCGTATGCCGTATGTCCCTATTTTTTAATACAATTAACAATTCAAAATATAGCACGTATTGAACGTATCACTAGATATCACTATTGTCGTGGGATATCCCTGTTTTTTGAGGGCATCTGGTCTCGCATAAGCCTATGAGGGACGCCGTGTGGCCCGATTTATCAATGCAGTTAACAATTCAAAATATAGCGCATATTGAACGCGTCACTAGATATCGCGGTAGGACATCCTAGTTTTTAAAGTCGTCATTACTCGTCCCGCATAAAACTTTTTTCAATACAGTTAACAATATTCAAAACATAGCGCGTATTGAACACATCAACACAAGTTAAGCAGAGTGCGTGAAGTCCTAAAAGCGATTTTCTAAATGCGATGGCGGTGGTAACACGGTTGAAAGTTATTTTTTTTTCACGTCGTTATTTTCAGTCTTTCATACCGATTGTTTTTGCCCCCCAATTTTCTGCAAATTGAATCTGGCAACACTAGTCCACGCTGAGTTTCGATTAATTTGTATAAGGTTACCATAGATAAACTGTAGCCATTGCTTCTTGATTTATGACTGCGGTAAAAAAACGTTCACAGCGCAAAAAAGAAACCTTTAGTGACAGTAGACGAAGAAGACAATTACTGGGAGCTACTAATCCCTAAACCTTATAACATTTTCCTCGAATGAAATGAGAATTTTTAAAGCGTGAAAATATTCTCTGTTGCCACTATACTCTTTATTAATCTTTTTTTTAGTTCATTAATAATTTGTTTTCTTAAATTATGACTTTTTATTATCGTTTGTCAGGAAACAAAACCCTGTCTTTTATTTATTTTTATAGTCGCTCCACGAAACATTCCGGCGTTCTGCTAATCGTTCTACAAAATTTATTACTTTTTTTATGTATTTTTTGCTCCAGTAAAAACTCGATTATAGTGCAAAGTCCTCTGCGTTCTAGGAAAAAGTGCTGCGCTTGCGCAAACACTTGTACACCGTGGCATACATTCGAACACACGTGCTTACTACAACGGTCGACGCGACACTGACTGTAATCTCGCAATAAATGTCGCAACTGATTTATTTTGCGTTCACACATAGACCATCGTTGTATAAATAAAAGCAAACATAAAATGCCTAGTGTAAATTGAGATTTACTTATGGAATTAAATAAAATTATAATCATATAATCAATAAATATATGTTCTAATAACCTTCTAATTTTAAAAACATATCAAAATTATAATTTTAAATACAATTTTCAATCGATTAGTTGCAATAGCTTACTAAAAAGTTTTTGATCGTGTATACTTATAACCGCGTAATTTCCCTCATACTTACATACCCAAATTAAACTTATATTGACTGCTATACTATACGGTAATTGATCCACTAATTCATTGAATCTTTATTTTGAAAAGTAATTATAATAAAACGGACATTGCAATTTTTTTGTTATTACAGTCACTTTTTATCAGAATTTAGGAAAACCAAACATCTAAGCTATTAGACTAATTTTAATAAATATGATTTAATATTTTTCATTAAATCCTAGAAATCTCGACCTACTTTTAAATAATTGAAAATAACTAACGTAAATTATATTTCGTGGTTAAATTAATATTCGTGTACAAACTTTCAGTTCAATACCAGAAGAAATAGTCCTTCGTGGTGTATTTTTATCGTGCTGTTATTTCCATTACAAACTACACCAATGAGTATAAATGACCATATTTGTCAATTTTATTTAGTTTCCGCGATGTTTACGTCAATCTCCGTGCTCACAATTTGATAAGTATTAGAATCTAGACAAATGGAGAATGATTATGAAGTGCTCAATCAATCAATATGAAGTATAATTAATGTAAATCAATAAGAAGAGCTCGATCCACTAATATGAAATATATTTAATATTAATAAATAAGAAGAGCCTGACCAATTAATATGAAATATAATTAACATGAATTAATAATAAGAGCTCAATCTATCCATATGAAGTATAATTAAATATGAATCAATAAGTAGAGGTCGATCCACTAATATGAAATATATTTAATATTAATGAATAAGAAGAGCCTGACCAATTAATATGAAATATAATTAACATGAATTAATAATAGGAGCTCAATCTATCAATATGAAGTACAATTAAATATGAATTAATAAGAAGAGCTCGATCCACTAATATGAAATATATTTAATATTAATAAATAAGAAGAGCCTGACCAATTAATATGAAATATAATTAACATGAATTAATAATAAGACCTCAATCTATCCATATGAAGTATAATTAAATATGAATCAATAAGAAGAGGTCGATCCACTAATATGAAATATATTTAATATTAATAAATAAGAAGAGCCTGACCAATTAATATGAAATATAATTAACATGAATTAATAATAGGAGCTCAATCTATCAATATGAAGTATAATTAAATATGAATCAATAAGAAGAGCTCGATCCACTAATATGAAATATATTTAATATTAATAAATAAGAAGAGCCTGACCAATTAATATGAAATATAATTAACATGAATTAATAATAAGACCTCAATCTATCCATATGAAGTATAATTAAATATGAATCAATAAGAAGAGGTCGATCCACTAATATGAAATATATTTAATATTAATAAATAAGAAGAGCCTGACCAATTAATATGAAATATAATTAACATGAATTAATAATAGGAGCTCAATCTATCAATATGAAGTATAATTAAATATGAATTAATAAGAAGAGCTCGATCCACTAATATGAAATATATTTAATATTAATAAATAAGAAGAGCCTGACCAATTAATATGAAATATAATTAACATGAATTAATAATAAGACCTCAATCTATCCATATGAAGTATAATTAAATATGAATCAATAAGAAGAGGTCGATCCACTAATATGAAATATATTTAATATTAATAAATAAGAAGAGCCTGACCAATTAATATGAAATATAATTAACATGAATTAATAATAGGAGCTCAATCTATCAATATGAAGTATAATTAAATATGAATCAATAAGAAGAGCTCGATCCACTAATATGAAATATATTTAATATTAATAAATAAGAAGAGCCTGACCAATTAATATAAAATATAATTAACATGAATTAATAATAGGAGCTCAATCTGTCAATATGAAGTATAATTAAATATGAATCAATAAGAAGAGATCGTAAAAGAAATATACCAACACTAGCTGTATCTGACTTCGTTCGTGTGTAATTAAGAAAAAAAATGTTTTTTTATCTTGCATGTTGCTCCTGGGTATAAACTATTACCGTACCAAATATCATCAAAATCCGTCCAGTAGATTTTGCGTGATACCCGCTCAAGTTACACATACAGACAAAAATTCTAAAAAAGTTTTTCTGGCTTCTATTATCATTCTATACGCTAAATCAATCATTTCTTTAAAAATATTTTCCATGTACCGAATTCACACTGTTACAATTTTATTATATAAATAGATTATATACGTAAACTTTTAAAATACGATCTTATTAGTGGATTATTTATTATTGTGAGTTACACTGGTGATGTACAAATAAAATGAATTAAATTAGATGAAAGCGCGCCACACTGCACACGCACATCACTGAATTTTAAATTTTTTTTGTTAGTAGCGTAATGGATGAATGACGTCTACAACTCACTTGCAACTCACCTCCGTCGGGCCAGTAAGGGTACCTCGCCATAGCGTCGGACGATGTGACGCTGTCGTGCCGCCGGCCGCAGGGCGAGTAACCGCCCCCTCCGTAATTGCCGCCCGGACTCGACGGGCCCCCTGCATCCAAGAAATACGAGTTTATTTGCTCGATATAAATGAATAAATCCAGATACGACAATGACGGAAATAAAACTATTTCGTACTGGGGATTTTATTTGCAATTATTCCGTTTGGATAACTGGTTTCTGTCTGTTATGTTATAATTGTATTAAATTGTGCCTACACATGAATGAAAAAATATATTACTAAAATAGCATTTGAAAAACTATTATAATTACTTTTAATATTTGTCAATAATGTAACAAACAAATTAATTTGTATTTTTAATCTGGTATTTTATAAAATCCCAGTAAATCCCAAAGGCTCGTTTTATACACTTACATTATATACATCTATATATGTATATATATATATATATATATATATATATATATATATATATATATATATATATATATATTTATATATATATTCAATTGCCCTGATAAAAAGAAAAACGTCTTACCTAGCGCTGTACCCACAGGGCTGTAACTGGTCATAGGCATTGTCTGCATAGGTTGTAAACTAGATGGTAACTGAAATTAAAGAAAATATAATAGTTTATAGCAATTTAAACTAAAGTTGATGATAGTTTAAGTTTGTTTATTGTTTGATAGTCTATAGTTTAAATTTGCTTCTTGCTTATTACCCTGGAATATCAGTATGTGCAATCATGTGATGTAAAAACAGTAAAAACCCTCTTATTTTTTAAACATTTATCTGAAGGTTGAGCATTTAAATAAGCAGTGTTATGAACTTTGTAGACCTGCTTCAAAACTAATTTATTTTTATTTTTATAATTCTAATAATCTAAAAAAAACTTTGATATTTTTTATGTCTAAAACAAAAAAGATAGTAAGTAACAAATTTCAAAAATGCAAAATTTACTACGTACAAAGCTTAAAGTAATAAGCCATCAGAAAAAAATTATTCTACCCCTCATGAATTGGTTGGTGGGTTTATTAACAGGTCACTAAATATACTACTAAAGCTTACCAAGTAAAGTTCAGCGCTATAGTTTTCTTCTTAGAATCGAACTTAATAACATTTAAAAATACGTACATTTAGATTTCTCTTATTTTGGTATTTCTACTGTACGGCGTTTAAATCAATACAAAAAACAATGAGTTTAAACGTTCCATAAAGACGTGGGCGTACGCACACGCCACTCAATACAGGTACACAAATAAATACCTAACCATAAGTACACAAGCCATTATTAATCGTTTTTTAACATTAGCAACATTTCACAATAAATTACTTATATAATTACTATTGTAGCGATTCAGTTTAGCGAGTCGAGTTTAGTTGCAAGGCAAGCAAGAGGCGTGAACCACCTGGGTGGTCCGAGTATAGAGCTCGCGCCATATTGAAATTTAAGTGCCTGTATCGTGTACCCAATATACCAACATGCCCGCTCGCTATGTACAAGTGTAAGTAGTACACGAGAGCGGGTACTATGGCCATGCGTTTACTTATTTCTCTACATCCATAATATAAGGCTATAGACATGTGGGCGTAGAAGGTCGTGGCGTATAATTGCGTGGGCATTGAGCCGAGACACTGGTCGTATACTGGACACTAGGTGGGACAATCTTCTATATTGAGACTAGCTAGAATAGAGACCAGCCCCGCCTTCGCCCTGGGACAAAGTGATTTCATTCCATTTTAATCACATTTTGACTTATCATATTTATTTACGATTAATTTATTAAATTCTTTATCGGCGTTTTAGTCGTGTGCAGAATTGTACGACACAGTCTTGTTTTTAATGAAAATGTTCCATAATACTCTATAAAAATTAACCACATACATCTGGAACTTTTTGGTTGATTTCTTTTGCCGTGTCAATAATTGCTAACGTAAGTTGAAATATAGCTACAACGGGTTAGTTTGATTAGCACAACAATACTTCTGTGGTCTGATTCTTTTCCGAGAAGACCCAAAGAAAGTCACTTCGTGATATATTCACAATTTGTATAAAAAGGAACAGATACCGTGGAAATTTTTTTTATCGATTTTAATTTTTTTTATCGATCATAATGTTAAACATTTAATACAAAAACGCATCCGGCACACTTCAGCTTTATAAATCGTTAATACTCGTTGCCCTCATGTTCTAAACATATAGTATGTTCATGTTCTAAACATATAGTATATACCCCTGCTTCCATGCAGAACTAAGCGATGAACAAGTTTCATGTCAATTGGATAAACCGTTTTTGTGCCATGACCTAAGAAAAAAACAAACAAACATTTTCCTCTTTTTAAAATTAACGTAAAATTTGATATCAGGAATGTATGGATAATATACTTTTGTTTATAGTGTGGACGTATGCAGCAATTTTTTTTTGAGAAAATTGCAATGATTTTACCCCTGTGTGTTTACTTTGATAACATATTTACATAGTGAAAAACAAAAATAAAACTAACAAATCGTTTTATAGAAACATTATATAGGTACCCTTAAATACCTTTACATGCAAAAATGTTAATACATTGTAGCGATGGGCGCTACTGCTATTTTATTTTATTTTAATCCTGCTAACATATTTGCTAATAGTATGCCATTGCTAAATGCTAATTTAGCAGACTATTTCTGTGACAGTGCTATTTGCGGCGTGTATTTTTGTTACACGTATTAGCGTTAGCATGTTTATAATATTGGGGAGCGTATCTTATTACGGCTGTTTGGAGCATTAGCAAGTATTGTAAATATTTTTACGATTTGTAATATAAAGATTGAATGACACTTGGCAGTTATTTATGAGATATAATTGTGAGATAAAAAAAATCAATAGCAGATATAAATGAAATACTATAACGAATGGTTGATAATAAAAAATAAATAGGTTTAATGATTTTTCGCTGATTTTTTCTTTTCTTCCGGACTTAGTTTCCGCGAAACATATGACGTAATGATTTTTTGCCATTATCGAAGAACTTGCAAGTCTGTAGCGGTCCCCGGGATGCTGGTGCTAATAGCTGCATATTACTAGATAATGGCATGTATCTGTGATTTTTGTTGTTTCAGAGTTCGGAATATCGGCAGATATTGACGCCTGTACGTATTGCCTATCACTCTGCATGCACTCTTGCATTCGGGTTATAAGAGATGTGTGTGTTGATAGATGATTACGCTTTAAATGTGGTTTAAAGTTATTTACAGATTATTTATAAGAAAACATTCTTTACACAGGTTACATATGGCACGCTTATTAGAAATCGTAAAAGTTCAATTAGTAAGATGTATACCCTAGACTACTCATTACCAAGTTTAAAAAATATCATCAAATATAATTAATAGAGTTCTATGAGTTTCACTATTGATCAAGAGGCTCACTCTACTCTTTCTAAAAAAAATTAAAACACGGACAAAATGTAAACACAATAATTAAGAGGTACAAATAACTGTCTAAAACACTATATACTGTCTAAACACTTTATTAAAAACCTTTCTTTTAATCTAGATATATATAATCACATAACAATCAATCATATAATCACATCACATAACAAATAATCACATAAACTCATAAGATTTACACAAGATTTTTTACATCGAGTGTCATACCGTTCATGAATCAATCTATTAATATATAAACAGTATTTAGCAGTTATGGCAGCCTAGAATAATGCGCCGCACGCGGCCTTCTACATGGTATAAATACTATAGCAGCCTACGAGTAAATAAATGTATAGAGAAGTAATGTGTATGAATCTATCAAATCGAAAAGTGTACGTAAGTATACAGCGCCACCTATCTGAAGTTGTTACACTAAAGGTGCCATCTTGCTCTGACCGAAATACATACATATTTTGTTATCTTGCTCGCACCCCCACGCCATTATATATATATATATATACTGCCACATTCATATCCATATGTACATTAGACAAATCTGCGAAGCACGCCATGCCAATTTTACTTTTATTTCCGCATACATAGATGTGAAATTACAGTGCGACGTGTATAGGTAAAGGTAAGTACGTGCTGAAATTATTTTGTTATAATTAAATTTTTGCTGGTTTTTACTTACACGCACATTTTATTTAATCCGTAATCGACCTTTTTTTTATAAATGTGGACGTGGTTAAAGATCCGTGGAATTTAGATAATTTTAAATCGTTTTCCCATAATTCTATAGCTTTTGCTACGCTATTACTTAGCAATTGAGTGGCTAACTTAACTTTCATTATTTGGTTTCGGAATCCTAAATGCTGTTTAGTTATTAGAGAATTATGTAATTCTCGAAGTTTAGAAAATTCGAAGAATTCTTGCAAATTATGTAATTCTCGAAGAAACCGCCATTGTATTGTATTACCATCACCATCAATAATATTTTTTTAGATTCAAAGGTGTTTCTAATAAGTTTAACCATATGACACGGGTCTAAAAGTATCACGAAATGTTTACGGTTTGAACGGTGTTTAAAAGAAGTTTTTAGATTGTTTGCGTCTTCCAACTTGCAACCTAATTCTTTCGCCGCTGCTAAATTAGAACTACATCCGTCAAATGTTAGGGATACGACTTCCGTGCCAACTTCAATAAATTTTTCTAAACATATATTAATTAAATTAGCTTTTCTTTCACCTGATAAACCGTTTATCAAAAAATATCCCAATGGCAATTTCCAATTATCATTAATAGGTATATTAAAACAAACGCCTGTTTAGCTATCTCGTTGGTAACTTTACCATAAGTCACCAAGCCTTCAAAAATTTTACCGTTAAATAATTTTTGGTGTCTTAGACTTATTTTATCTATAATAAGAGAGCAAAAAATTTTTAATTTACTGTTTTGACATTTTTTTTTTGAAGAGCACAGAATGCTTTACTAGTAAATCCCGGATTAGCGTCAATACTTTGGTACCATTTAGTTTAAGTGGATGGGGATGGATGGGGTAAACATTTATCAACTGACCTTGCGTAATTATAGCCTGTGGGAGAATAGTAATTTAATGATAGCGCAAATTTCCTTAGAGCCGGTGAAAATTTAACAGTGGTTCGATTTATCTTTTTATTTAAACACATTCTATTTATAATTTCAGTGGCAACAACATTTTTGTTTAGAGCTGCGCAAGTATCACTATTTATACATCTATTTCTTTTTAAAGTTTTAGTTAATTCTTTTAAAGACACGTATTTTTTCATAATTTTTTTATTGACCTTTCGCATTTTCTTTCATTTTGCTAACCTGTTTGCGCTTATTTGTGTTGTACTTTTTAACTTTCTTTTTTAATATTTCTTTCCTAGGTGCATATAATGCAGATTCTAAATTTGATGATGGCACGTTGGTAATTGCGGTGGTTGATCTATTAACAGTGTGGCTTAATTTGTGGCGGTCGTGTATACTGAAATGGTTTGTGGAGTCCCCATATGTGGTTAAATTAGTAAGCGGTAATGTGTCCTGAAGTAGTATGTCATGAAAACAGTTCATCCTTTTTTAAAGTCTGAAGATCAAAGTACCTGGTTAGACAATTACTTTGATCTTCAGACATTAAAAAAGTACAACTGGAGTCACAGTTTAAGAAAATGTTACTCACGGTGAATAAGGATGGGACTGCTGTCTTGTTAATTTTGCGATATCATTTTGGTGTTGTGTAAAAATCGTCTTCTTTAAAATGTAAAGAACACAAAACGGAAAAAAGGAGGCCGCCAATTATTATTTGTTTTGTGTGAAATTATATTTATTCATTTAATACTTATTTTATGATTTTGAGGAATTCTGCAAATAATTGTTGAAAAAATAACATTTTATACATAAAACAAATACATACACATAAAACGATTTATAAAATACACAAAAAGTTAGTAATAATTCTTTAAAGCACATATACTTCAGTACGTGCTTTACCTTTATATTTAGTTACGGCGTGCGTTGTCCGTTTATCATTAATTTCAAATTGATTTAAACTTAAACAAAATAATTTTCTAACCTGTGAAATGTAATCCCTTTTGACCTATTATGTTTATGGGATGCACTTAAATATTTTTTTATAATACAGAATGGCATTTTAACGCGTTCGTCGATTTAAAAAGTAAAATCTACGCTGCGTTATCTGTCGTCAGGCGTCTAGCAACAGACTGATTGAAGCGCGGCTTAATTTTGCAAGGCAGCATAATTTTAGCGGGGTCACTTTTGGGTCGAACATAACTGCTCTATATATTTCTTACTCGTAGATAGCAACCGCTAAAAAATAAATCTGCCAACAACTTATCAGTCATTTACAGTTAATACTTAAATAGCATTAGAAAATTAGCATTAGTTGCGAAATTTCAATAGCATGCCAATACGTATTTTGTAAATAGCATTTAGCATTAGCATGCTAAATATTTATTGAAGAGAATGAATTTAACAGACAACCTCTAATATAAATAAATATATTTATGTTTTCGTTGTCAAATGAAGCGGACGGAGATATATTTTCGTGGCAACACTATCCTTCCGACCGTCCCTATGTCAGAGGAATCCAACTTCTAAACGAAATAAAATAGGAAATTAACCCACATATAATATCGATTCCCTTGGTACAAAATTAAAAATCAAAACAGAAAAATAAAATATTTAAAATAATATTCAATTTAAAATCATTACTCCACTAGTAGCTAGTTTTATTTCACATCATTGTGTAATTGAATACGTGCATGTTAAAACCTAACTTATAGGCTAAGATTTTAAGAGGTACCTTCGTTGAGAAGCCAGATTTCAAAACGGAAGATGCACTTCGTCAAAAGGAAACACTCTCGATTGTTTTCTTTGTACGAGAATCTTCTCCCAATCTACACTTTACTTCATCGTGAGAGAAATTTTACCTATTATTTAGTTTGAGTTGATTCTTACCGCGACAGTCCAGATTTAATGTTAAAATTAAGAAAGAAGATTAAAGTGACTTCGTCTTCGCTACATCTTCATTTTAACTCTTTTTAAAGCTATTTTCAGTTTCAGTCCATCTAAACTTTTCAATTACTTTTAATGAAGTAAAAGAAATTGTCGTAGATGTTTTACTGCTACCCCGTTATTTATGATGTTATACTTTCATAGAATGACACAACATAAAAACAATTCCTTTCCTGTTATTGTAACATACAATTTTACATCAAAAGTATCCCATAATTAGCCCAATTAAATTATATAATATATAATATCATAATTTGGAAGTAACTTTTTTGTATAAAGTGAAATTATTTCAGACATTATAAATTTCTGTTTTGACCATTCTGCTATGGTTTATTTGTAATCTTATGAAAGTCGTACTTTTCAATGTAACATATTATTCGACTCGTGAACTTGTATATTCTTACGAATTTAAAAAGTATCTATACAAAGAAAACTTTACGAGTAACTCTATTATGTCAACATCGTGGCAATTAAAAAGAACCGAGAAAAGAATCTTTCAGTCAAGAAAACCTAATTTCTTGTTTATAATTTTAAACTTTGAACAAGAAAGGGAAATAAGCTTGCTGGTGAAGCTTTATTGAAAGAAATAACAAAGTTAGACGAATCGTTTGCTACAGTATACTCGCTTTGAATTGAGGCTGCTTCTGAACAACTTGCTGCCCGTCACGAGAAATATTATTCGTGTTTCGTGCTATCGTATCAAGTAAATCAAACTCAAAGAAATTGAATATTTTTACAACTTTCGATGATATGGAGGATATATATTATGTAAATTGCATATTTGCCGACTTTCTTTATCTTATCAGTCAGCACCGCCTTTGGCATTTAACATGTGAAGCTGTCATGCAAATAATGCAATCATGAATACATAAAACGCTTATCAAAATAACACAACGTGATTTACCTATATCCATGCGAAGAATGATCCGTTTTCTTGTGCTGTTAATCTCAGCTAATTTAATCGCCTCTATAGGCGGGTCAGTAAAGTGCCATCATATATTATGTATAAATGGCAAAGTGTAGTTAAAAACAAATGAAAGTCTAAAAATATCCTGCCCGACGGGTCCTCTTAAACAAATACACTTCGCTAATACATGTTCACTTTTGAGTACCTATAACGTTTCGTTTACTACATATTAAAATCCTGTACTAAATGACTAAAACATCGCTGAATATGTGGCACAATGACTAAACAAAATATGGCATTATTAGTGTTTTTCGATAAGCTCAACAAATTTCCTACGAAATAAGGCGCAAAATGAAAAAAGGAAATAGAGCTTCATAATGAACCACTTTGAGAGAGACAGAATTTTTGCGGAAACCTGCCAAAGAAAAAAAAATAAGAATAGGCCGCGACGAAGGTGAATATCGTCCTGCAACTCAAATTAAAAATATAATAAACATTTCTTTCCTTAATAATAATGAAATGTTGAATTTATTTGCATATACCTATTCTAGAAGTTTCACAAAAATGTAAGATAGAAAAAAGGTAACAGAGATTACATTTTATTTACGATCTTTCGAAAAACGCCGGTGACAGTACTTATCTACGCGAATCATGGCCCCGCCATACAAATAATTATTCTCTTGCCTAATATTCGTAAAGTATCCATTTTTTATGTCACCGCTATGTCTAGCACCTACTATGTCAACGATGTTACGTATGCCTATGGTACATCTACACTTACATCTCAACGATACTACGTATGTCTACGGTACGTCTAGCACCTACTATCTCAATGATGCTACGTATGTCTATGGTACGTCTAGCACCCACTATCTCAACGATGCTACGTATGTTTACGGTACGTCTAGCACCTACCATCTCAACGATGCTACGTATGTCTACGGTATGTCTAGCACGTACTATCTCAACGATGCTACGTATGTCTACGGTACGTCTAGCACCTACTATCTCAACTATGCTACGTATGTCTACGGTACGTCTAGCAACTATTATCTCAACGATGCTACGTATATCTACTGTACGTCTTGCACCTACTATCTCAACGATGCTACATATATCTACGGTACGTCTAGCACCTACTATCTCAACGATGCTAGATATATCTACGGTACGTCTAGCACATACTAACTTAACGATGCTACACAGCGGAACCATACAATTGCAGGAACATCTTCTACAAAGAGCAAAACCGTTACGTAGAAGTCGAAACGTCTATGCGAAAGTGAAGTACCACGGTGAACATGATAAAAAAATTTGGAGACAATTTGGGAACAACTTTATTATTTGTAGTAGCAATAAAAACATATGAGCTATAAAATAGAAAAGGTTAAATTTTAACACTAATGGAGTAAAATGTGCGTAGTAACATACCACATAAACAGTCACTAAATTTCCACTCTATACGGAAAAGATCCCTTAAAGCGTTTTGGCTTTAATTACCAAAGCATATTTCTAATATAATAAACATATATACCTATAATTATATCGATTAACACCCAAACGAAATACAATAATTTACGAGAACGACAGAAGTAAACTAAATATAGCAAAAATAATACCAAGGATATGGGCAAGATGTACTTTGTATGGTCTAAGTATATGTAAAAAGATGAGGTATGAAGAAGAAGAAACGCAACAATTGAAGAAAAATTCCATTTGTTAGAATAGGCGACATATATATGACAATAGGGTAGCCAGGCATTCGCGATTTCCGGGATTGTCCGGGAATTTGTGATATTGTCCTGTGTCCAGGAATGTAATAGGTTTGTCCAAGAAATGTAAAAATTGCAGTAAATCTTAAGAATTTGCTTTACTGGCATTTTTCGCTAACTTTAATATGCTAGGGACAATTTGCAACTTTACTAGCTTGGTCAATGGAAAAACCGGAATCGAATGATTATGGATCTAATCAAGATATAGTTTCAAATTCAAATAAGTTGCAGAGTCTTCTGAATTTAACAGCCGCTATTAAATAATTCCGAAGTAATAAATTTATTAAAATAACTAAATCATAACATGAACGTAATAAGCTAAATATTGTCATTGTCAAATTATGAAAGTTAAGTTCCTGATTGCAATTAGATAAGATTAATTATCGAAAAAGAAGAAAATATTTAAAAATTTATTTTGCCAAATATTAATATTAGCTTTTAATATTTTGGATAGATATGACTAACGTAACGACGGGTTTGTGTTAAATTATCATTATTTGGTTGATTATGTCATAATCACTTTTATTAAAAACAATTTTTATTTGATTTAATTGGTCTGAATGTTTTGTTGGGTTCAAAAACCTTTTGTTGGGTCAAACTAATTTCTTTTTTTTAAACCACTAGCAGTACAGTATGATAATTTCTATAGTATATTGTAAACAGAAAGGAATAAATAATAGTACTTGAGTGAGGTTTTATTTTTACTTCGCCTTAAGCTCCACGTCTGCGCCCTGTAGTATAAATGTCCCGGAAAAAGCGATTTGACATATGGCAACCCTAAGTGGAGAACATAAATATTTTGTAGACGTTGGGGAAAATGCGTGGAAGATGTTGCGTTGAAGGAGAGAGATACGGTTTAGCGAAAGATAAAAAATTAAAATTTCTCAAGTCCAAATGAAATCAGGGTGCAATGTCACTACTATTATGGTGGAGGGTGGATTCTTAAATATAAATATTTTTGTATAACTATTTTAGCACGTACATTTATGATTCAAACTTACTTGTATAGAGCTTTATTCAAATTTGCCTCCAAATAACTGAAAAAAGTAGACCGTCAAAAATAAAAAACAGAGTTGCAAAAAAAGTATGTATGTTTTTCAGTATAGTATGTTTTTCATAATACTTAGTATTATGAAAAACTGAATTATTCATTCAGCGTCTTACGATCAGGGAAAGCAAAAAATATATGATTTAAAATCATAATACAATACAAAAAACTATCTTCCTAAATGAACAGTATATTTTATTATATTTTTAATATTTCAAAAATTGTCAACAGCAAATAAAAATTACAATAAAAATGTAACAAAACATGTACCACTGAATAACATTTTAGAAACGATTATGAAAAATAATTCATGTCGATTGCTTTCTAAACATCTATCCATCGCCGGAAAGACTTAAAAATAATCTATTTTTCGTAACCGACAGTGACATTCATTCGAGCCTGCGAGTTTCATTGATTATGTTACATTTACGTATATGTTACATTTGCGTATAAGAGTACACAATGGGATACAATCAAACTTTATTTCGTCTTGCTAGTTAGTTCTGATCGTACGAAGTTCAGAGCGTTAAAAAACGTGTAACCGTTAGGTGGCCTCTCCGCGCAACATTTCTGCGCATCTTTAGAGTGAGATATCAATAGTAGTATAAGATATAATCATTAAATATCATTTTGTGTGAATACTTAGTGTCTTCCATCCTACAAAATTAAAAAGACTCTTAATTTAACTTCTTAGTCTGGCGTAAATAAGTTCTTAATCTGTATTAAAAACATTTAGTAGTTTCTAATTTTGTTGTATAAATTTGATCTTGTTCATTTGTGTTTTACTTGAAAATAATTGTTAGCATTTTTATTAAAGAATTTTTCATTCACATTTAGTGACATTGATATTTATATTTATATACAGTGTTACCTATTTTATACATTCCAAGACAATCGTACTTAAGAAGTAAACTCCAGTCGCGCATTGGAGCTGACACGCACAATTTTTTTTTTCATTTTCTCTACAAAATAATGTTATTTTTATTTCTATTACACTTGGATCCAATACTATTGATTTTTTCCCGTCTCTTTACCACAAATTATTTCAAACACTAATGTTATTTTTTATTCGTCTTGTTTTGTGCTTGTTATCCTATTACTATACCCAGACAAACAAGATTTATTATTTAAAAGACTTGTGGAATGTTGATATCTCACACCATCATCAATACGAGATAGCTACTCACTGCAAGCTTAGTATCAGAGGAGACAGGTCACCTGATATCTAAGCGACGAAGAATGCCCGTTTTCTCTTATCAGTTTCAGTCACACCTCTCCAGTTTCGCTGCCGACTACGAAAACGATACCTGGACTCGCATCGCTCGTGCCAAAGGGAAGATGATTCCTTCTCTATTAACATTTATACAGCAATAAACTTGAATAAAGGAAAATAACTTTTGGCAGCACGTCATTATGTGCATTTTGATTATTTCAATTGATCAGAATAAAATTTGAATTGTGCGATATACGGGGCATGATTATATTGTTTGTGATTTTAGATTCTGTGTACGATGGAGGAGACCTTGAATTTTCGCGAACGCACTATATTATGTTTTATCTGTGTTTTTTTACCGATCGGGATCGATTATCCTATAACAAGATCGATATTTTAACTTGTTATCGTTAAACTCGTTAAAAAAAGGTCAGTACAAATGATCTTGAATAATTACTATTTCTTACCATAAATTATATGTTATACATAACAGTATAATATTCAAGAAAAGTGCACGTATTATTAGTTACGTTTAATATGCTATCAGAAATAAGGACATTATTTTTCTTAAAACTATATTTTAAATAAACTGTTTAATCCCCAACAAGGGTTTAACCGTTTATTTAAAATGTATGTGTAAGAGTTTATTTAAATTTATTTATGATAGCTGAAACAAAACTTTACATCCTAACCTTCCATATAATTTGGATAGTACTTAAATCATAAGTCCCTTTATATTATTAAAATAATTGCTTAGATTGTTACGTATGCTGTTTAAAAACTTGATATTAAAATGTCCCATAATATTAATGTAGATCCGGGTCATTGTAGAGAAATTTTATTGTATGATCATAGTTTTAAAATTATTTTTTGATTAGTCTCTGTGAAAAGCAGTATGAAAAATTAAAATTACCTAAATGAAAATGGAAAGAATTTTTTTAAATATCATACCAACTGAAAAATATAAAAAAGAAAAAATCGAAAACTAAATGCGCATTGAAAGACGGGATTGCTCGGGCTGATTATAAGAATGAGAAGACAACCCATGGACCAGGAATACAACCGAGTAGTGTTTCAACAACAAACACCGGGAAGGAAGACGTACTAAATGCTGGATTAATAGATTTTACGGGCCCAATTTAGTTAAGAAAGTCGAAACACCGTAAAAAAAGAATGATAAATAAATAGTCGATTTCAAAGAAATAGTTGAAAAAAAGCAAAAGAAAATTTGTCAACAATGTTCTTAAAGTAACAGAAATCTATTTCATATAACACGATGCCACCAATTTTACCTCAATGTAGATTTCATTAAACATTCATTGTCATTCTTGATTTTTCTGATACATTGGGAAAAAAAGTTTAAAAACTTGAACGAACACTATCAGTGTTCCGCCGTACCACCTGCCAAGCCGATTTATCTCCTTAAAATTGCCCGCCGAATAAAAAATATAATTTTCCTTGTTCTACGTCTGTGATGTTGATTTACTATGTGACTTACTACAACTATCCAAATTTTGAACTTCTATCTCAAACAGTCAAATATATATTTTCACAGGTGCAAATATCGTCGAAGTCTCGAAAAGTAAAAAATTAGAATCAAGGCTTTAGTTTTACAGTAAAGTTTAGATACGTTTCTAGTAGCTGTTATTCTCGTAATTTTGAATTGACCAGTGTCGGAGACATGGGGGAAAATATTTTTTTGGACATTTTAAACAATTTAAAACTGTTTAATGCAAAATTATGAAAAAAATGTTTTGACACCTACTCTTTCAATTGATATTCCGTATTATATATCAAATTTCAGAGTAGGTATTTAATATTACGCGGGTCATTGTGCTTTACCATTATGCCAAAATGCCAAATAACGAACGGATTGGGCGGACACATGAGTGATTTTATAAGGGTTCCGGTTTTTTATTTCGAGGTACCGAACGCTAGACAAATCATTTGCAAAGTAGGGACGGCAAGGGCTGCTCTTTATTACAGGATAAATTCTTTAATGATCTAACTAAATGCTAACAGTAACTTTAGATTATTGCTGGTCTGTAATTTTCTTTTTCATGAGAGCGAGCTAAAAAGATTGTTAATTAATGTAGGTATTTTTTTTTCGATAGCTTAAATCAAATTCCCCGTAGTTTCTAATGAAAAATTGATTAAAAACACTTTATTTACAAATTTCGTTATATGTCAATAATTACTGATACATAAGATAACGATGTCGTTCGTATTTGATGTTCGCCTACGCAATTTCAGAGTATTTTCATTATTATTATGCGGAATATAAGCTGTTGAACGTAAAGTTTGTCTCCCTATTCCGTCGTGATTTTAAAATTAAATAACATTAGAAACACAAATTTATTCTCCTTGGTCCTGAATAATGTTATAACTGCAAAAGTATGCTTGTTGGCAAATATGTTGGTAAATGAAATCTCTTCATTTTTTTATGAAAACTCAGGTTATTTTCCATAACGGTTGCAAACGTCGTTTCTACTCTACTCTTTGAACTAGCACGATGAAACAAAGTGCGTATTGTGTCTCGTTATATCGTCTACACATAGATGGCTCACTGACAGACCCAAGGTCGGGTTATTGAGAAGAAGGCAGAAAAAATTCGTAGACTGAAGAAAACATTCAATTAACAGTTTCTTTTTAATTCCTTTAAATATTGGCGGCCCATTTATAAAGCGATCGATATTTATTATTCTTGTTGATCGTTTCTGAAAAGTTATTTATTTATTTACATATTTTAATATCTACAATTGTTACATATAGCTGACTTATTGCTGCGAGAGCAATATCCTACGACTAATTACAACGCTAGCCGCGCTTGATGAGCAGCCAGGAATCGAACCCGGTTAACAAAAACAACAAAAATGATTCGAATAAAGTTATAAGCAACGAAGAGTTGATGCATCATTGGACATTTATAAAAATGTTTATGAGAAGGCAAAATATTTTCGCAAAGTTTAACTTATTTTAAGACTATTGTTTTAATTGTTATTAAATCCTTGTGACCCAAAAAATTATTTCACTCACCTTTATGAAAAACTTTGACAAAAACGGCTGAAATATTAGAGAACAGCATTTTAAATATATTATTATTTCCTGTTGATAAAAATCGTAACTTATCTCCAAGTTGGGTATCTTGCTTTTGAATATAATCAGAAACTATGTCTAATAATTCTGTAAGTGCACAATTTACAGAATTATTAGATATAGTTTATTATTAGATTACATTCTTCAATAATTTCTGAAATCCGATGGCTTCAAAAGATTTAAAATGAGAATACTTTATAATTACTCTTTCACCCAGCACCCCCCTTTTTTTCGTTTGAAATTATTAATTTTGATCGTACTAGCCAATAACGCTGGACCAAGTCCTATTTTTTATGCTTGGACAGAGTAGACGATATTGTAAAAGTCGTGTACCCGCGTAGACGTTCGCACTCGGACTGAGTTAGGATCCTGATTGTGATCCTGTGATCCTGTAGTGTAGTAAGGAGCTCCTCAGTTCGCTTCCTTTCCTAAGCTCTAATTAGGATCTCAAATTCAGAATTGTGTAATACTCTCTTTATAACTTTTAATTAGAATTAGTCCGCTAACTTGCACCAACAATTTCCACAGTTATAAACAATTACAGAACCTTACGTTGTGCGTGTTCCGAGACCCACGTGCCCAGTTTTAATAAAATGAAATTACTCACACAACTATACTTCGAGAAGAGGACAATCAAAATACAATTACGTGGCTGCATCGTTTGCCAAATTTTCGTGACAGTGTGTTTAATTAGACGTGAGCATTGCTGCGCTATTTAATATTCGGAACAATTTCAGTAAAAACAAATTTGAGCTTTAAGCTTTTTAATAAAATTACATTACCCATGTATGCACAAAAATATATAAAATTTAATCAATCACGTGACTACCGCTTGCCAAATTTGATTGAAAAGTTATTTAATATATTTAATTAGACGTAAACACTTGTGTTAGTATTTACAACTTATTAAAATGAGGATATTTTTATATTATTTAAATTAATCAACAAAAACCGGTATATTGTCCAAATATTTGTCGTGCGTAATTCATATTAAATTTGTATACTTTGAAATTAACTTAATATTATTAGATTTGAAAATAACCTATTATTTTTCTTCATAATATCACGGATGACAACACAGTTAGGATGTATATACATAGCCACTACCATATTAGACTGTGAGTTAAACAAATAATCAACTAAAAAACTCCGTAACCACTACTCATTTTAATGCAAAAACATAACAACAAAATAACTGCGATATCATTGCGTGTTAAAGCTGCATTAGGGCTAGATTGAAATTTTATTAGCGCAACAAATGGTTTAGTGCCATTTGTTAACCATATATGTGAAAATTGAAAATAAAAAAATGATAAAATTTAAAGCGAAAATAATTTTATTTTGCTTATCGTCTTTATGGTTAATACAATAACTCGATGCGTAAAGATGGCCGATAGGCAGACGGCGCGCGCTTGCGTAAACACGGCCGACGCGCACATTAAGCGAAACTTACATTTATTGCGCACGGTCTCTACTGCAATATGCGGCTTAATATTACTCGGCGCGCTTGTACACTCAAACGCAGACTCGTTTTCTAATGGACAATAAAATTATTTTAGACTATCCGTGTCCGTGACTTCTTCGCGTGGACCTTTAGAAAATGTTATTAAGTGAACTATATGATTAAAGGTTAAAATATGTGTATCGCCATCTATAGTAATTATAAAAGGTAAACTTTTTTTAAAGAAGTGCATTTTGAATTGGATTAATTCAAATTTAAATACCTTCTTTTTCAGTAGATTTATTGAAATAAATTAAAGGCTGTACGTTATCTCAGATCCTACAGAATTAATCATTAAACCTTCTTCAGAATAAGTGGTTCTTGCGTGATGTGCGAACAAATGAACATACTCATAGATAAACAAATAAATATCCCAAAAAATTATATTTTTGGGTTCCTTTATTTTTATTATTATGGATGGCTAAATCATTTTTTAGAAAATATTTTTATACCAGAAAAATATTTCAAATAAAAGAAGTGATACTGAATGTGATCGATACTAGGTCTGTAGTACTCTAGCGACTGTTTTCGATACTTCTAAATACCATTCTGGAACGTTTAGATACTACTGCATACATTTTATTTGATATTTACATTTCGTTTTTCTAGTTTATTTTCCTATTAAAGTTTTGGGAAAAAATAGTTTCGTGCCAATTAATGTACCTTTGAAATACGGTATTATTTTCCTAAGGACGATTTTTCATTAATATTCCATGCCCTAAGAGTAAAATAGAAAACATATGCACATCTTAGCTTTTATGTTCTTTATATTCTGTAGACAATTTAATATTTTGCACAGTCAAAGATATTAATATTTGAAACTTTTAAAGCTGATTATGGCTGGACTTAACTACTTGGATTTTAAAGCAAATCTTTTTTTTCGATGAAACATTTCATACTATACTTTCAGAGTTCCTTCTCTCAATGACTCCACTGAATCAAAAATACACTAACGTTACATATTATAATAAATGATAATATACCGATATATAATTTCTGTAAGACTTATTGTACGTATATTTGTTTGTTGTTCGAATATTACTCGCACTTATTTCCTTTTCGCATACAATTTACAGCATTCAAAAATGAACAGATCTCTCTATTAAATAGTGGTATAAATCATCAGGACGTGGTTAAATATATGGGAATCCTAAAGATCATACCTGAAAATTATTTAATAAAATTTTCAATTTATACGAATAAGGAATTAAACTTAGCCTAAGAGTGCTTGCTGCCAAATGTGGTAAAGATGCCAAATGCAGTAATTCTACAACTAACACAGAATAAAAAAGACCCTATGTTTGATTGCTTATTGTAACAGTGAAGGTATTTTAAATAGTTTTGATATGGAATAAAAATAAAAAAAATAGCTTTTTAAAGATCTTATTTCGGGCGAAATAATTTTGGAAAAATATTTTTATTTCGAATGGGCTCAGAAATAATACAGAGCTGGAAATTGAAAAGTTAAACAATAAGGTCCAGTATTTACACATTTCAAATCATTAGCATATATGTTTATAAACAAAAAAAAAGAATAAATAAATATTTATTTTAAAACATATTTTTATGATTCTGAGGTATATTTTGCGATTGATTGTATCCATTTCTTGGTATACAATATGCCACCGACGTTTATTGGAAAATAATATTCGCTCGCGAGAGCGCAGCGTTCTCGCAGCCTAACGGGGTCAGGATTCCTGAGCCCAATGCTCGCGTTCGTGCACGGCACACACCGTTCGCTGTCGTATCGAACCTGCCGCTACGCTAGCAACCATGGTTGTGGAATAGATAAACTTGGATAATATTTTGCTAATTTGGATTGTATAAGTTGCTGTAACGCACAAACACGCGAGTTCCAATATCTCCGATTAATAACGGCTGAACAAGAATGGGAATTAATAGTATCAGTCGTATGATTTATCGTCCTGTTTAGTTAAAGTAATTTATATTAATAGTTTTTCACTAATTCTAAATGACAGTATAAAGTAAATTATAAAAATAATATAGAAAAATTAGTCAGTATTACGAGTTGTACAAGAAAACTTTTCCACCTCTCATAGCAAAACAGTATTTTGTAAATCTTTCTATGGTATGTACTTGCCCCAATGTTATTGTCCACCGAATTGAGAGCAATGACTTTGAATGAAGAGCTATAATGATACTACACATTTATGTTGATTTATTTTTACCACTTCAGACCATCTCAAATTTGCTGTCCGCTTTCTTTTCTATTTGTCAATATCATTGCTGCCTAACCTTAAAAAGTGGTCTAACATGCTAAAATTGTTTGTCCATCCCAAAGTCCTAACACAGTAAACTATTACACACCAAATATTAGTAAAGTAGCTGTTATGTAGAAAAACATATTTTAACTTTTTTTGTAAACAACGGAATTAACAAGCGATTCTAGTACTGATATAACGCTAAAACGCTTAAGTAACAATATGAAGATTTGCTAGATGTTTATGTCCCCGACCGTGTACTGTGGTGCACGTACTATAATATGGTCCAATAGGCATAAAATACATACCTGTCCTTGGAGCTGGTGGGCAGTGTAGGCATTCATAGGCGAAGGCTGATGGGCTGAGTAGACGGGAGGGGGACCGGCGCCGCTCACCGCTTGCCGCGTCGGCGTGTAATTCAGCTGTGAAGATGGTGGTATCCAAGCGCTATAAAAATACGAGAAAGCCTTTCTTTAGAATGTCATCAGGTAACTAATATTAACTAAGGCAAATTAAAATTAAGAGTATAAGGTCCATATAAGACATTGCACGTCCAGATAACGGACGATTTAAAATAAAAAATAGGCTAAATAAGTATCGAAATACGCAAAAAGTAAGGTTTCGATTTTCTTTTTTTTTGTCTCTTTTAAATTATCCGCAAAAAATTAAATTAAAATTTTTAATCAAATTCTCGTACATAGAATTTATTCTGATGGTTCAAATTCATTGTTGAAAAATTTAGAGGGGGGGGGGGTTGGATTAGGGGGAAACATTTTTATCAGTTTAAAGCTTTATGCCTAGGTATTTAACAAACGGAGCTTAACATGAAAAATGATCATTATAAATCAACGGAGTGCGTAAAAAAAATCGCCCACTTTACGCGTGTGGAGAAGATAATTAAAAAAATATACTTTGGTACATATTAATTGAGATCTGAAGTGTCTACTTTTTTACTGAAATTTATAAATTGTTAAGCTATGACGAATAAACAAACGGATCTACAAACAGTCAAACGAACGGATAGACTAGATTAATGGAGTTAGAAACATTCGTTTCATACTATGGAAACTTCAACAATTATAAAACATAATATGATAACCTAATTTAATTCAATCAGCACGAAAACAATAAAAAAAAATATTGGGCGATTTAGAAGGCTAATAAATTTAACAAAATTGTATTTTCTTTATTAATTTAACGTACCTAATTGATACATATAACGAACTTATTGATACGAGAGCAATCTCTTACAACCAGAACACCAATCCAGTCCCACTCGACGAGTGGCCGGGAATCAAACTGAGTCCCGCGGCGCGGCCGCCCTGGTAAAGGCCGTATATTTTGTGATCAACCCAACTCACCACGGCGACAGCTTATCAGATCCTCGACGAAAATTTTCCTAAATACTGATCCATTTGCGTATCGACCAAAGTAAATTTACACTAGCGTTTGCAAAGCAAAGATTCATAGTGAGCTCTAAATACTGTGTTTATTTTTCATACTACAAAACAAGGTTGAAATTATTATTTATATAGTTAATTTTTTGAAGTTATATTATTTATTTAGCAGAATTAGGACAGTTATTTTAGAGATTTTTAGGTGAATTATTAGTTGCCTGAAAAATGTATATTCATTTTTTTAAATAGTATTAAATTGTCTATAATTTCGTTAACAAAACTATTTATATATAAAGTACTACTTACCAGTTTACAGGGCTCCAAAATTTGCACAATATACTTTTTTCCAAATTATTTCGGAAACTCTTAATGCCTTAAAATATGAAATGACAATCTTGTATGGCATTTTGTAAAATAATAGTTTATAAGAAACGACATTGAAATATGACATATTTCGAATTTAATGCTTTAGGTAAAAAATATTTTTTGTACATTGTCATAGTATCAACTGTTTCATATCAACTGTTGTGCATCGTCAAAGGAATACGGCCTTTGATGACGCGGCGCACCGCGGGCACTCGGGTTCGATTTCCGGCCGTTCGTCGAACGGGACTGGACTGGTGTTATGGTTGGCTGTAAGAGATCGCTCTCGTAGCAATAAGTCCGACATATTTATCAATTAGATACATTAAAGTAGATTGACAAATAAGATTTAGTATAAATTATTAGACCGCGACAAATTGACAAATCATTCGGGAAGTTATTCTTAATGATACAATAAAAATCATGCGAAAAAGTAAAATTTCATTCCATCAATATCTACTGAAACTTATGCACAATGCTGACGACCGATAATCGAAGGAAATAGAACATTGGGATGTTTCATGCTTTGGTGCACAAGTCCCACAAAAATCGGTCCTACAAAAAAAACGAAGCGACTAACTGACTCCCTCCGATCTGAACGTTACAAGTTAAAACGCGCTAACGGAGAAGAGGATAGAACAAACGACTCAACACGCGCTAGTCGGCGATGGCGGCTCGTTGTGACTTGTAAGGTAAGTTGGCCACAAAACTTCGACAAAGTCTGTAGTTGTCGGCCGCCTGCGTTCGTTATGTTGCTTTTATTCGATTTCTCCCAATTCTTACGGAATGTGGATTGCTGTGATTCACAAAACAGCGATGGTGAGGATTCGCAAATCAAAAAGTGACCCCAAAAACGGAAATTTTTCGTTCGCTTGAGGGTGAAAAAAGCTTTAAATGAATTGTTTTCTAAATGTTACCTTATATTTAATCATTAATCTAAAATAAAATTTAAGCGGATCATGGACACAGTTTTTAAGACATGACTCTCGTTTTAAAGTTGAGTTGAGAAACGCACGCAATGTTGCGTTGAAAGTCATTAAATGAATAAACTATCTGGATAGCGCACGTTTTTTATATTTATGAATTATTTCGTGACTTCGACCGAAATTTTTAAAAGTTGAAATACTAAAATCAATTTTAAAAACAGTAATTAGAGATTCCAAGAACAATTGAAGATATATTCATCAACATACATTTTATCTGAATGAGATAAACTGAGTAACCCTGTTTGGTTGTATCTTTGAAAATAATTCTTTGCTCAGTTTGGATTTTTTGACGTTAACATCTCATAATAAAAGAACATTTATAATAAAATTTATCAAAAATATTTAATAACCGCCAGGGGGTTTCTTATGTAAAATAAATAAAGTCACTTCAACGTACCTGACTCGGTTGTCAGTCAAACGGATAATAACTTTAGTAAGTAACTGAATACAAAACAGGTATTAAACATTCTTGTAACGATTTGGGATAAAACCAGAAAGATCACCAAATCATATTCAAAGTCTAACAGTCCTTCTAATATGATAAAATATTAAACATTTGAGCCTATTAGCACACCCCCGACACTCCATACCTAGCGAACAGGTTTAATCGCCTACACTATTGCATATGTACTCGCCTATCCATATCCGTTTGTGTGTGTGCGTAAATTAATGTAGGGCTGCCGCAGCGTATATAATATTTATTATTACTACGCATCGGCTCGATGTTTGTGGGCGACCGCGCCGATTGACCGAGACGACTCAACATGGCCGTTGCCCATTTCTCTTTCCAACCATTTAATACCGACAGCGTCAATCGGAAGACCGTCTGGATAGCGCGCTGACGCAATACCTTTACAAAGTCGCGCTTGTATTTATAATTATCTATAGTCCATTCAAATTGAAGATGGAATGTTTGTAAACAATCGAATTTGACAGTTAAAATATCTTCTTCTCTTCTTCTCTATTGACAGTTAAAATATGGTTGGCACAAGTATAATATTCGATCAGCTGACAACTATTTATAAAATTCATTGCATTATTCCCGGAGTATTATTAAAATATATACATAATCAAAATATTAACTTCAGAAAGTCTCACTATAAAAAATGTTATAAATACAAGTATTATACCATTATTTTATTGATACGAATTCTAAAATTTTACACGGAAAAATTGGCAACCCTCCACTTTTTTTGCGAAATAGTCAGGCGTTTTAAACAATTTGTGAAAATAATCAAAATCTCGACGCTAAAAAAATCTAGACCATATATGCTATTCACCAATTTTATAAGGCGTTAGAGTGAGATAGCTACAATATGTCAGCTTACGCTGCTATATTTCTAGATTTGATTACCTTATATGTAGATGTATATAATCTAAGATAAAGATAGTTATGGTATATTTGGCGTATAGATAATTAAACAAACATTGTGACATGTTATTTTCTTTTCAAATAAGTATTGGTACTAAACTATTTTTCAATGTAGTCTACAAATTATATATGCAATTTAGGATAATGTTTTTTTTAAAAGCTTTAATGTTAAAATCTATTAGAAATTGGCCGCCCATTTAAGGATAAGATGGCCATTTAATTTCCGACTCATTTTTCCTCTCCCTTTGCCTTTTCCGTTACTTTTTGCTTTTTTCTCGTACAAGTTTTTCTTTTTCGTTTCTTGTTTCTTAATTTTTTTGCCACAAGAATTAGAATAATCGTTGAATGGAGTGCAATTTATATGCGGCCATAATTTACAAACAATTCATAGTAGCTAATCTTTTATTTTTTCAGTTTCGTAGTAATTTTCACCGTATTCCACGTATCATATATATTATTTTCGGGACCGCAATTTTCACCGGCTAATTCTATCGTTTCTTCCTCAGAACTTGAATATAATTTCATTTTTTGCTTATCAATATTAAGATTTTTCTTCATAATCTGTTTATTTTTACTTTCTCTTTTTTTCCTCTAATGTACTCTTTCTTCTTCTTCTCTTTTTTTCTCTTTGCTACTTGCTTGCACATGTTTCCGGATGCTATTAAGCAGTTCTACAACTGGGTAGATATCAGTCAGGTACTTTGAAGGCGTATCCTTTTGTGAGCATCCTCATTAGATCTTTACGTTAAAGGCACTGTTGGCGGAAGTTCTTCTTGAACCCGTTCAGACGTAGGATCCTTAAGTATCATTGAAATCTCTTCAATAACTCTGTCATTTTTATCATTATCATGTAAGCATAATCTGGAAAGTATAATCTGGAATCTAAATTTAGCGCCATTTATGAATGTGTTATTCGATTTGAGGTTATGTTATCAATGGGTTATTGTATTTAACGAAAAAATAGTAAAAGCATAATAAATTTTATAAATATTAACACTATTTGCTTAGGAATTTTGCTGGACAATTTGTGAAAAAAAATAATTGATTTTATTTTTTCGCCCAGACAGAGTTAGCAGATGGCTGTAATTGATTAAGTGCAATTTTAATACATATGCACTAGTGATACAATACGATCTGTATGCACTGTTCGAGCGAGACAGATATATGTTATGTTCACTAAAATAAAATTTAAGCAGATTACACTACAAGTCAAAGCGTTATGACAATGTTTACTGCACATTATGTCATTAACTTTTATTATATGTATGTTTAGTAAAACTAAATTATTAATTTTTGCTTTGAGGACAACCAATGCGAATCCA
Organism: Druceiella hillmani; assembly: GCA_039881145.1. Lineage (NCBI taxonomy): Eukaryota > Metazoa > Arthropoda > Insecta > Lepidoptera > Hepialidae > Druceiella > Druceiella hillmani. The sequence continues at coordinate 25,915,285 of JAYKKI010000011.1, read as the reverse complement.
TATAATCATCCGTCAGTCTTATCTATTCCACAAACACGAAACTTCATAATGGTATTGAAGAAGCCATATAGAAATGTACATAGAACTAAATAAATTTGAATTAATCCGAGCGCACAACTAGTATAATTATTTGCAATACTCATTATTTATATTATCACAATTCTTATGTCAAATTGCTTATAGATTCAAGAGATCAATTATATTTTTTTGTTAACTGTGTATTCGCATGTATGCCAACTTTTGGCGCGCACCGCTAGCAAAGAGAACAACATGACGGCGAAGCATCGGTGTTCCAGTCCGCACTAGCGAACGTATTTTCTCATTGGAATTTTGAACGACTTTGACGTTTGCAATTATTGCTCGCTGATTTTTTGGCGTTTTGTAAATTGTTTTCATTACTTTGTATTACATTAAGTTTATTATATTATTGTTTGTTTCATAGCGTTAAGTTCGGTTTGTTATATAATAATATGAGTTATTGTTAAAGTGTATTTTTATTGTGTAAATAAAATGGCGTATGTACCAGGTACTAGCGGCGGGATTCTAACATTTTCATCGCCCATGAAGAAACGCTCTAAGAAGAATGATTAAGCTCGAAAGAAAAAACCACTCTAATAAACGTATATAAATACGTAGAAAAGATTACGCCCAAGGAAAAACTCATTTACAAAAAATACGTAGCAAAGCAAATGGCTGAAATTATCGGTGTTGGTCTAAGCACAGTGTACAATACAGTTCGGGAATATAGAAGAAGGACGCATCCGCTCGCCTTTGCCGCACCCGCCAAGATTGATAAAATTACCTAATTTCAAAAGGACGACGTTTACAATATTTTAAAGAAATTGAAATTCACATACCAGAAACGCAATAGAAAAAGCGCAGAATCTGATATTTCTGTGATATAAGTGTGATAATCTGTAATTGTTATTATGTATGTAGTGTATTTATATTAAATATTTTAGTGATTTCACGTTTTAAGTTCATTGTGATGTGATTCATGTTCATGTGCACTGTGGTTAATTGTTTTCTGAAATAATAAAATATTTGTGGTTTTTTTAAACATAAATATGTATTTTGTGTATTAAGTTCATTATGATTTGATTGTAACACTATAGTGTAATTTTTCTATGAAATATTAGTGTATTTCTATATAGTAATGTGAAATATTAGTGTACTTTGTGTATTTATAATATATATTTTGAGTTCTTTGTGATACAATTGTTGTATTTTTTTTTCTGTTTTTAAAAGTTTTTTTAGTCATTTCTTGAAAATTAAGTAATACTTGTTTTATTTTGTAATAATGTCATTTTCTGTGTTCTAACTAACATTTCGTTAAACTACTATTACTAATATACTTAGAAAATAAAGTATTATTTGTTAGTATGATAGAATATTATTTATTAGAGACAGATAGTTGATGAAGGTTTGACAAGGGTGAATTACTAGTAGAGATTTGGCTACCAACAACTTTTTAAATACGCCAGTCTTTAAGACTGCCAGTCTCAAGCCTGGATTAAGTATGAGAGGAATTTTGTTGGTATTATTATATATTTTTTATGTAACAGTAATATTTATAAATTATTCGATACGCATCTTTCTTATGTGAATTTCTCTTAAATATAAAACATAACCTATATAATATAAGTTACGTATGTATACAGTGTAAATGTGTACACTAATAAAAAATATTTTTTAATCACATATAAATCCACATTAAATTACTAACGTGAATGGAAGAAAAAGGTTTGCAATACCTGAACTGTCAAAAGTGATTGTTACAAACATTCCATCTTCAATTTGAATGGCCTATAGTAGGAAAAATGTATTTATGTAAATATACATTTAGCACTATGCGTATAATTGCCGAATATGACCCGGGTCATGAAAAGATTTTTGTCATAAAATCATTCATTTTTTTTAACATAATTTCGCATTCTTTATGTGACCATCATACACTTTTGACACTTTTTTTAATAAATATCCACATACATACGTTAAAGCATTTTATTCAGCAAGCTCGAACCTGTAGTCAGTGGTCCTCATTTGCAAAGATTTTTGGGATAACCCTATAGTTACTTGTTCTTTTGTTATGTATGAGTTTTGGGCCTCTTCTATGCTCATAAGTAGTTGATCTAAGTCTACCGAACAATTTGTATATTTCGAGTGTTTGATGATGTTAACCATGAAAAGCTTCCTAAAAGCTGAAAAAAACTGAACGGCAGACGGCTCACTACAGTTTCCACCTTGTTCGCCGTCTGACTTTCCCAAAGAAATTTCTTCGAGTGCGTCCTGGTTAAGCCTTCTTGTAAACAAGTAATTATAACCTGCATTTTTAAGGTCTACTGCAATACTTGATACTGCTTTAATACTTATCAAAAATTCTTTGATAAATTTTATTGTCTTTGTTAAATCTCTGCCATTCTGACGATTAATTACTTGTAATCTACAAAAGGATATGTTGTGTTTTTTCTAGAGTGTTTGAAAATGTGCCTGATAAAATTCCTTTTTATATTTGTAATCATCATTAACCGTAGAAGAATTTAAAATGTCGAACGAGTCATTCATTAGTTTAATCAAATTAGCGGTGCCTATACTTTTTCCGGGAATCTTTCCTGTATCGATTAAAGTACTGATGGTTACCGCGACTGTTCAACTCAAAACTTGTGTAGCCTATTTCATACGCATTTTTTTCGAAATTATTTGATCTGATATGTGATTCAGTCAATTTAAAAGCCATTTTGTAATTCTGACTTTTTTCGGCATCATACATCCTTCGATGTCATCCTAAGATGCTAATTGTTTAGAACCATCAGTATCGTGAATAATAAAATCGTATTTGATTAAGTTGTTTCGTAGCGACTTTAAGAGATGTAGTATATCAAATATATAATAAATCTTTTGACCATTAACTAAAAAGAAAGGTTGGGTTGTAGTAATAGATTTGTTTTTGGCCATATTTATAAAATGTGAACCCTAGTCAAAATTGAATGCAAGCACATTAAAACCAATTTCCAGGATCTGTGCTATTATATTTTCCAACCATGTGCCAAGATCTGCATAATTCTTACTTTGGCTCAAAAAAACTTTATCCCAACAGTTATTTCCAGTTAGAGAACATTCCTCGTGCCATGCCTTTTTCTGTTTTTCGTTGATTTCATGGAACCCAACCACTTTATCTTTGTTTATTTGATAATGAAGATGCCTTTTTAATGACATTTCATCGTCACATATGATGCAATATTTTTCATATTCAATCAAGTTGCGAATCTTAGCCTTCAAACAATTAATTACGTCGTCATCGAATTTTGTGCTTGTCTCGGAGGCTGCACGTCCTTGTAAAGTTCTTACACTGGGCAAACTAAGTGTTTCGGAGAGAATTCTATAAGCAACCGGACTGGCAAAATATGTATTCAATGCGAACAGTACATATTCTTGATCATATCGGTTTCCACGAAAGTTTCGTTTTACATTTTTTTGAATGTCAATAATTTTGTTAAGTAAAGGCGGCATATCCAATTCTTTGAAAGTAACACTACTTTCTACTTGCGACTCGAGAGATCTCCGTTTTTTGCCTTCTGGCTTTAATTCAGCTTGCAGCTTCCTTTTTCGAGGTGTATCTTCTGATAAAATTTTAGTTGTCTGTACTGATTGCGAAGTACTCGGAGTTTTCAAATCATACTGCGCCTATATTTGTGAAGTACAGGAGCTGCATGTCAGTTTTATGTCAGTTTGAGTATAGTTTAAGTTGTCAGACGGGTTTTCCAACTGTGGTAGCAATAAAGTAGGATCATCATATGTTTTAAGTTTTCTTTTGTGGTAGCAATAAAGTAGGATCATCACACACAAAATAACTTTTATAAAGTATGTTTATGTTTTTACTCTTCAAGTCCATTCGTCCTATTGTTTTAATCCATGGCCTGGACTTGAAAAAAAGTTATTAAAATCACTTATTTTATTGTATTTATTATAGCCATATAATAAAGCAAGTTGCCCTCTTATTTTAGACAATTATCTTTGATCTTCTCAAATATCTATGATTCTTAGTTTTAATTTATATCTTCGCTGAACTTTTGAGTCGACCGAGTATCTTACACACTACAAGGATACATCGTACAATCCCATCGACTTTCAAACAAAATTATGACTTTTAAGAACAGTTTGAAATTTAAAACTGCTCAGTGATAAGTTTGAAGACATAAAATTATAGGTACTCACCAAATATATTGGGAATATAACATTATTTGTAAGAATATATGGTTGTCTTATCTTGTTTCATCGGAAGAGAAACTAAAAAATCTCCGATATTTTTTTATTTTATTGTTATCTAAGCACCCGTACACAGTGCAATAATGGACCATTATATTGTATTATTATAAATAGTTAACAAATTAGGACTAAATTACACAAGTTAAACTGGCAAAAGATCGGAAAAAACGAACAAATCACTAGCGCACGCAGCGAGCGGCAACCTATGAATGACCATACTCATTATCTGCGGGTGACGTTAAATAGGCGGGGGGAGGTGAGTGTCGCTTCTTTACGTAGTAATATTTAATATTCTTTGCCATTAGGCTGTGACGAACTATGTAATAAGACGAACAAACTATATATTCACGTTCCTATTTCCCACGTAACATTACATCGGGACTAATAAATGGTCATATCACAGGTAGATAGATAAAAGTCAATAAGAAACGACATTGACAGTTTACCCTGTCCCCCTGTTATAAAAGTCGATAGTGGAACGGCATTATGCCACGAAAGCAATGGAAGAATCAGATTCAGCCATGACTGTGGTTTGGTAGTAGAAAATAGTAATTTCTTAGTTTTGTTTCTATAACAGGAATATGTAGGTTTAAAACGATTCTCAGATACATTTAAGTAATCGATTTTAATTTGCGCTCTTTATTGTACTCGTAGGTACTACTAGTCACTACCAAGGCTTATTAATTGTTAAGAGTTTATGATATATATATATATATATATATATATATATATATATATATATATATATATATATATATATATATCAATTCGGTTTTCTATTATTTAAGTTAATAAATTTAACGATATACTCTTGTACAAATAGTTAAACGAACTTTACGTTTTACATATTTCATTAAACAATTATGAATAAATAATTAATATCTATGAACGTCAGGTATCGAAATTATGCCTTCAAATAAAAGGCAAGATCAAAAGCGTACATAAGTACAAGTATCTATGAAATATATCTATAGACGACGTACAGTTTTTAGACAAATCGATGGTAGCAAAGAACAAATTGTTATCTACCAAAATACGATTTTTCCGTAGAACGGTTTTAATATAAAAATAAAACTAATAATTTATGGAATAACAAAGCTATCTTGTTCTATTTTACAGTACTTCATTTATAAGGTATAACTAAAGAAACCTTTCAGACCAATTTACTGTAATATATACTTTTTTTCTAATGAAGTAAATGTCTTTATCAATTTTGTATTAAAAAATTAACTAAATGAGTCAACTGCGATATATGGGGGTTCTACTTTTCTACCGACAATCTGAGTGATAAATTTTTAGATTTGTAAAACAAATAAAAGTGTATATTCTTTTATAAAATGTATTTAAAATTATTGTCCAGTTATCGGAGATTTCAGAAACGTGTAATGCATCGAAGTTTTATTTTATACCTTTTATTTATTTTAAGTTTTGTCGGAATAGTAAGAAAAAATAAACTCCTCAGTTAAAAAAAAATTTATTAGTTATTATGTAAAATTAAATTTCCAAATTTTTTTACTTTGCTGACTAGAATACAAGCATTTATTATTATCTAGCTCAATTTATCGGAATTCTTATTATAAATATATAAAAGATGACATTTAATACCACTCTGTCACATTTTTGCTTTTTAAGACAACAAACTTTGAAATATTTTGCAAATAATTGAAATAAACATAGCTGAAATTCTATTAATACCTTGTACAGCCAATATGTAATATTATAATACGTTATTTTAGTATATGTTTTCAATAAACTGAATCATATGCTACTTCGACGTTTAATTACAGGAGGTCCCTCTTGTAATTAAACGTCGAAGTAAAATATCAAGTGAAGTAAAGTATAAGTCAAAATTGTGACAAAGTGTAATTAGCCAACATTTGAACTTAGTCCTTTAACATTTTTAAAACGATAACAAAACATAATACTTCTCTTATAATGGTACATAAAATATTATTTCTTGGTAGAACCATTCTTTGGTACACGTAAAATCAGACTAATCTTCTCTTTTCTCTTATTCTACTTTTCAAATACTTTTATTGGTTCATCGAATTCGTAATAAACACGCCTTCCTCCTTTGACTTCTTTAGGACTTGGAATTATTTTTATCAAGTTTTCAAACATCACACCTGATGCATCTGATTGTAGTAATTTAAATATTTTTCCAGTGTCATCAACAGTTTTATAAAACATTACCCGAACATCTCCATCTTCATCCACACAACTTTTTGCAACTCCTAAGTAGGTGTACTCAACTTTGTTTTTATTGGGTAGTTTTACTAGTGTACCACTTTTTATTAATAATGGGTGGATATTTTCTACAGACAGGTCATATGAAGTACCCGGTTTTATGTGCACAGTTTTTTTTTCTAACAAACAAGAAGCTGATCATCTTCATCTTCTGAAGTAGAAGTATAAACAGGCTTATAAAATATCTTTGTAGGAGCTCTAATTATGTCGGTTATATCAGCCAGTGGTTCTTCTAAATCTGAGGTTGGGCTGTCGTTAACTTCTATCTTCAGGCAACGGGCGATAAGTCTTCAAATTGTAACAATCACAAAATTTGTCTCAAAAACAACTCAATGTTCGGTAGCTCTAGGTCACTCCAGGTTGCTGAGCAACTAGTTGGAGGACGTCCATAGTGCCTTTCAATGGAATAATTCCACTTGAAATTTCCATTAAAAAATGGGCAATATCGTCTTTGCCAACAAGAAACAGCTTTATCTTACTGCGGTCTTTAAGTGCTTCATAAAATTGTAAAGCGTCAACAATGTCGTGTCCACTGGCGACGAAATGGTAAGCTATCCGTTAAATAAACTCTCCTATACCCTCAGCTGCTCCCTTGCCGTGACCGGATTCACAAAAATTCGAGGTTGAACTTTCAAATCTGTATTGTTCAAAAAATCTTGTTGCAATAAGATAAAAATTATTTTTTGTTTGTACTGTGTTGCTGGTCCATCAGAAAAAAGTGGACTGTCTTAATATGGGGTAATTCTTTTTGAACCCAATCAAGTACCAGATGTAGGTGGACCCAAATAGCTGCAGGGCCATGATTAAGATCAGAAGACACAGTACGAAAAGAAGTAATATGTTTGTTCTTTGTAGATATCAAGTAATACATTACTGCGGTATGCGAAGTCACTTGGTTTCGCGATCCGCCAAAATGCACTGATTGTATTTCTTCGTGGTACTTACAGGCGTAGTTTTCACTACAGTCAATATGTAAGCAATTTCGGTTTCAGTCAATTCATTTATATATTGGCGATATGATTTATATTGATTTCTAATGTAAAATATATGGGATTTAAAAACTTTTAATTCTTCTTCAATTTTACAAATCAAAATTGCAATTGTAGCTTGTTCGGTCTGTTTTATGTTTTTACTGATTTTAACTTTTTTTCCGTTCTTCTCAATTTCTCTCTTCAATTCCGTTTTTCTAACCCATTGTATCAATTCAACAAGTTTCTCTTGGTCGGTCATATTACCAAAATTGAGTTTGTTTGCTTCACATTCTGTCCATTTTCCTTTCATACAAGTTAATGCCTTTACATCGCATACAATTTGTGAGATTATCAGATTCATGTTATTTGTTTTGATAAATTTGTTTTTATAAAGACCAATTTTCATAAACGTAATATAGGTTGCACATGCAGATTTCACGGTCATCAATACGGGGCAACACGACATAAAACGGTTTATATCTCGCGAAATAACTGTAGTGACATTTAACGTCCGGATTCTCATTTCGAAACGATAAGTATAGATTTTTCCTTGTGTCCAACAAAGTCCTTTTTTGCATCTTTTTTTTATGAAAAGTTACAGTCTCATTTTTCCCAGCAGTAGCTAGTGACACATCATCTCTGAGATAAAATGTATGAATTTTCCGTTTTAATGAAATATTTCTTGGTCGCAATGTACAGTTCTTTTATTTTCTTTTTATTCCCAAAGTCTCTTGAAACAGTTTAAGTTTTAGTCCCGAACGTTTAATTTTTGTGTCTTCAAGGATTGCTTTAAAGTGGTGTTTTGTTTTATAGTCTTTAATGTTTTTGTAATGTTCCATAATGGCATTTGTCAAAATACTATGTTTTCTTTTTTCTTCTTTCTAACATATGTGTACCACTTTTTATTAATAATGGGTGGATGTTGTCTACAGACAGGTCGTATCTCTTTCTAACATATGTGTATCACTTTTTATTAATAATGGGTGGATGTTGTCTACAGACAGGTCATATGAAGTACCCGGTTTTATGTGCACAGTTTTTTTCTGATTAACAAGAGGCTGATCATCTTTATCTTCTGAAGTAGAAGTATTGCTTTAAAGTGGTGTTTTTTTATAGGCTTTAATGTTTTTGTAATGTTCCTTAATGGTATTTGTCAAAATATTTTCTTTTTTCTTCTTCGGCGCGTTTAATTGTATCTTCATTTTCTTTTCTACTTTTGGTTATATTGTGTATTATGTTGTCTTTTTTATTTTTTGAAGTTGAAGTCTTTTCTTGTATTTTCGTATTTTTCAAATTCTTTTACATGGTCTGGAAGTTTCATATTTTGCCTATAAATTTTCGATCTGTCTTGTCTAACTTTTTCTCTTCCCCTTGCTCTAGCAGCGGATGAGGCTGGAGTCAGTAAACGAGATCTAGGACTTAAAGGAAGTAACCTGGGGCTTGAAGGAACAGGTGTGGAAGCCGGAGTATTCATTAGAACGTTCTGCAACACTTTCTGTTGTTCTCTTCTCTTCTTGTTTCTAGCTTGCCATTTTCTTTTCATTTGTCTGTGTTCTCTTAGTGTCATATCTTTGACTAGCTTTTTGCGAGCATGGTATCTTTCTAAGTCTTTACGTTTCACTTCTGCACCTTTTCGGGGTCTTGTTTCCTTTTTTAACGACAACATCGCTGCCTTTCCGCCGCAGATAGCGTTTTTTAATTACCCGATGGTAATATCTTAAATTAATAAAATAATCGCTTATGTGATGTGTCGCTTATGTGAACATAAAAAATAATAATTAACTATTGTGAAAATCAATCAAGGTAAAGTTCCAAACAAAAATTACCACTCCGTCACAGATTTTTTGTGACAGAGGTACCTCGTGACAGAGGTGTAAAATAACAGCGTTCGAGGATCTCAGCGTTCACCTAATTACGAATTGTTCATAAAAGTGGGTGAATATGACAGTTTTACTGGGAAACAATATTATCACGTATATGGGAATTACAATAAGATTTAAAAGTACTAACTTACGTGACAGAGCGGTCGCCGAATAAACACACGCACCTCTGTTCACTACCTGCGGGCGACTAACTAGGCTCGCTCCCGGAAGGGCCTTAAGGCGTGAGGCCAAGGAGGGAGGGAAACCGTATTGTTGCTTAGTGTTGAAGGTCAAACAGCTAAGACGCGTTTTTTGTTTTGCAAAATGCGGGACAGAAGATAGCAAGAAAAAACATATACACCCAACGATAAAATATTTTTTGTTTAATAGTTTACAGTTATTTTATTCTTATTAATTTAATGATAATATTTCAGAAGTACAATAAACAGTTTTATTTTAAATGGATCTATATGATTTTTTTAGCGAGAACTTTTTGTAACATTAGGCGGCACAAAGAGACACATTTTATTTGTATGTAAAACACCTCTGTCACACATTTCGAATACTATGTCACAATGATTTTGTAAAGAGCAAAAACAATAAAAACGGAATTTTAGTATTATTATAATGACTATATTGTCCAAAAAAAGTTTGTGAAAATAAAATTTGAGAAACTGCAATTTTGGAAGAATACCGATTTTTTTTCCGGAGAGGACACGTCATTGTCGGTAGAAAAGTAGAACGCGTAGAAAAGTACACGCAGAAGGCGTGGGACTCTCCAATTAGTAAATCTTAAATAATTTAAAATATAAAAAGAGATATGCTATTCATGTTTATGTTATATAGCTAACCATATTACTAAATAAAGGGACACCATGTTAGACATTGGGATATTGTAGTTGTTTTAAATTACTTTATATTTTACAAGTTTCAGATATTTTGTTAAGTGCAGATGTACTATTACTGCAAGAATTTAAGGAATCCAATAAAACGCATAAATTAAGCAATTTTTTATCATCATAGTCATATTATATAATATTATTTCCATCAGGCGACATTAAGGTCAAGAGTCAGACCATTAACCATAAATCATCCTATCTTATATCCATTAACCATAAATCATCCTATCTTATATCCGGATCTTGGTTAAACATACTTTAATCACAAAAAAGGAACTGAATAAGTATTCAATTAGGTACTAAATGAGTAGATTTAGTTGTTTTTTAACCCCAAACTAACTTTTTTATAGAAATTAAATAAACAAAAGTGATAAGCAATGTTATTTTTCGACATCGATTACTATAAAAACTAATAACATATAATTATAATCAAAATCAAATCAACACAATATATTAGTTAACTACAACTCATGTAAAAACCAATCTCCTTCAACGGAAACCTGTCCTTCTATTGTATACATTTTTATAAAATGTATACAATAGAAACCTGTCCTTCTATTGTATACATTTTTATAAAAATTATGGTATCTTGAAAGAATTACTTATTAATTCATATCTGATTTGAAAATGTCTACCTCAAGGCAATTCAATTACTTCACAAGGCTCACCAGTTACCTTGCACCGTCTTACGCAATTGTAGCATTCTCGAGGCATATTTATAAACTTAATTTTAGAACACCATTCGATCAGGTCGTGCACACTGTCACCCTCTTTTTAAGTGTGGAGTTTGTCTAAGAATCTACAGCACATCTGAACCTTAAGCTGCTTAGCAGCATACAAGTACGATGTGAAAACTGAGCGGTTACGATTCTGACCACAACGGTTGTCAGACTATAAACATATATGTTTGTTTCCTTTTCTGTAACTTTTGTAATATAAATATAAAAACATCTTACAACTTCACCGCACCCTCGCTTTGCAATGGTCTCTAACCAAATATGGCAGAATCCCTTATCAAATAGCGTAAAATTAAAAACTCCGTAATTTCCGCTTATAGCAGAATTGGTTTCACTATGTGGGTTGTAAAGATATTTTTGGAAATCAAAAGTTACTGCTGAAATCTTTATCGGTTTCCACTGTACGAACTTTCTATCCTCAGATTTAAGAAATCTAGCGATATTTTTATTCCGCATGTTTTAAAAAATTAATTTTGGATCTTTCAGCAGTATTCTGCTTATTTTTATTAGAAGTACAGATGTCATATTGAAACTTCTTTGGAATAATAAATCCAATATTCAAATGTGAGTTGACTACATCTCGATATTGTCTAAGTGTTCTGACTTTATCATCGATATTATTTTATACAGTCTATTCTTTGTCCATGTCCATATTTTGTCAAAATTTAAATCATTGTCTAGGTACATCTTGTTCAAATCTTTTCGCATATAGTGAGATTCGATGGAGCAAAATGATTTAAAGTGATCACAGATACATTTAATAAATGCGTCTGTTATGACTCTCTTTTTATTAGACCACTCCACATCGCTTTTATTGCTTTTGCATACTCCCGTAGTAACATTAGTACTTATTCATTCCACTTTAAATGAATCAGTTACTCACATTTAAAGTGTTCTTGAACATGGTTTTACATACTTTTATAATACATTCATCCGAAAGGACAGACAAAAAATAATGACCAGATTAGTTGCTTGGAGTTATTATCAGCGGTAACTCGTTTTTTAATAAAACACTTCGAATGTTTTCCCATAAATTGCAATTGTTTTATGAGTTTGCTTAAGCCCCAAAATGCGTCAAAAATGCGTTTTCAAGTTTCTGTAGTGACTTTTACATGGCATTAGAGTTTATAATTTACGCAAACTGGCTTTAATACCCTATCTTGTTGCTCTTTATCTATTCTAGATAAGTGTTTTTTACTCCGATTCACCAATAATTTTCTCTTAGTAATTCTAGCCAATTATCTTTAGTATATTTCCTCTTCTGTTTAGATGTATAAATGTAAACCCTATGGCGCTTCACACTTGCAACTGATGATGATGTAGATCATTCACTAGAAGCTTCAGCAGCTTAGATATTATACTCTTACTTACAAGAAATAGCGACTGTGGTTTTGGACTAGAAGTAACGAAATCATTATAAAGGAAATAGTTTCCGTAGGCTGAGATCCCGTCGAATCTATGGTATTTAACTTGAGAAGTTTAATTCGTCGATGACTTGTTCGGTTAATGACATGATTTAACAACGTTTGCGGACTTTCGTTGCATGATGACATATTTATAGGTCTAGATGCGAAAAAGTGTATCTACATAGGATAGAGTTACTGATTGTGATTTGTTAATCGATATCTGTAATAATGTTTCAGTCTAGGAAGTATTTAAGAGTTCATTCTGTACCAGAGATCCAGAAAGATTTCATTATTTATTCTCACCAACTGTCTCTTCAAGATTATTATTCTGCATCGAAATATCTGTATAGTTTTTCAATAATCTTGTTGAAAGTTGCCTCACCGAATAGTTCCAACCTGTCTGAATCTATACATTCAGCACCTGAGTTATTCCCAAATAACTCACAGCTGGCATTGTTTGACTGCAGCAAATCGTCAGTAATTTCTAGAGGATTTGGCGACAGTGCTTGTAAATTAAAAAAAAATGTTGTTTGAACATAATGTGACTAATTATGTAATAAAAATAATAATTTGTGGAATAATTTTGTTTTACTTTGTATTATGTTTATATATATATATATATATATATATATATATATATATACACACATATATATATATACATATATATATATATATATATATATATATATATGTGTGTGTGTGTGTGTGTGTGTGTGTGTGTGTGTGTGTGTGTGTGTGGGCGTGTGTGTTTATGTGTATTTATTGATTTTCTAGCTGACGCGGCGAACTTCGTATCGTCTCAGAATTAACGAATGTTGTGTTAACTTATTAGCTAAATTAAATTCGGTTTTTTACTAAGATAAAATGAATATTCAAAATGAATTAAGTTCAATAAATGTACAAATCAAAATGAAAACTATTTTAATTAAATTAAAATAACATTAAAATCACGACTTTGTAGTCATCACTTGGCATGCGATCCAACGCGGTGATGAACAACCGAACCACTGTGTTGTTGTGTTAACTTATTAGCTAAATTAAATTCGGTTTTTTACTAAGATAAAATGAATATTCAAAATGAATTAAGTTCAATAAATGTACAAATCAAAATGAAAACTATTTTAATTAAATTAAAATAACATTAAAATCACGACTTTGTAGTCATCACTTGGCATGCGATCCAACGCGGTGATGAACAACCGAACCAATGTGTGATATTCATGAAGTAGTTACTGCAAATCTTGAAGAACTTCTTTTTTTATTGCCGATTCGATCTTTTGACACCAATCAAATCGTGCTGCCCATGAAGTATATTTAGATGAATTATGCTGTGTATCTTCAAGCGGTTGCAATAATCCAATTCGATTGTGAATTTGGCCTTGGATCTATAAAGTCGAAGGCGAAGTTAGATTTATTAAATTACGATCACCAAAGGAAAATACGTTTATTCTCTCTAGCAGAAATTACCTTGAATGTCAGATTGAATCCGCGTTCTTCGATAATTTCTCCTCCTAATGAAGTAATTTGGAGACATCCCTTGTATCTTTGAAAGTTCGATAGAAAATGTCGTGATTCTGGTGTTTCGGTACGAAGTAATGAATGCAATGACTCAGGTGGCAGAAGCAAGAATGGCAATTTCATCTTGTCACTGAGAGAGCACAATCCAGATGTTTCTCCAGCGAACTAATTCAATTCACTGCAATGGTCGCACACAATATCCATTGGGCCAATTCGAACGAAAGGATGCGAGCTGTAGTCAATTATGTAATCTTATTGAAATGCTACTCAATTCAAATCAACGCTTGAAACATTTCTTCTTGCGCTTCAAAGATTATTACGTTGTTGATCTGTGCGATAAGCTCGACAATTTTTCGTTGCCAACTGAGCTGTTTGTCTTGTTCTTGTGTTTATGAAGAACGAAGTCGAGCCATACTTACGCGGCGCTCTTCCCGTGCAATTTCTTGTTCATCTGCAGTGGATTGTTTCACAATATTCCTAAGTCGAATTGCATTACGGCTTCTTTGTGTACTCTCAGCATTATAAATAATGCTTTAAAATTAATCACATAAATTACATAATGAAGCAATTATCGATGCCCGCCGCACAATCAGAAATATCATAACCTCACAAAATGAACATCTTCATAAAACTTAACTCAACTATTTGAAATTACTCTTCGCTAATGAGTTTCGGAAAAAATCGTTTAAAGAGAATTAATTTAATCGAATTCAAATGAAATAACGGTCGAAAAATGAATAAGAATTATTAAAAACCGATATCATTTTCGTTCGTGTCTGTCATTTATGACGTACTTTTTTCTTTTTTTTCTGTCATTGACGTTTAATACACAATTAAAAATGACATGTAACGTTAAATACACAAATTATTTGTGATTTTTTTACATTTCCAATGCGTGAGGAAACTTCTCGAAGCCGAGATAAAAAAAAATATTCAATAAATGTATATCATATAAATTTTCAATGAAATAAGAATGTCAGTCAATCCATTCTCTATATATCATCAAAAAAGCCGTTCCATACAAAATATATGGGAAAATGAACTTTCTTCATAATTTTTTTTTCGTGAATTATTTTTTTTTATTCCAAAGTTTTAATACTTATTATCATATTCCCGACGAAGAAAAATCCAAAAACACAAAAATCAAAAAAATTGATCCAGCCTTTCTCAAGTTATAAACAGTGTAACTAACACGACTTTCTTTTATATATATAGATGATTGATATTAAAAAGTAGTAACAAATAAAAATTTAAACTGAATATATATTTGCTGGCGTTCAACCAAAGTAGAAAGGAACAAGTGACAGATGTATTTTTATGCTTTAATTCTTAAACTGTATTACAAAGTATTAAAAAGGGAATAAATTAATAAATCGCCACAAAACTGAGCCATTTTACAATAAAAATCAAATATATAAACAAACTTACCTTCCACATTTTACAATAAAAATCAAATATATAAACAAATTTACCTTCCACATTTTACAATAAAAATCAAATATATAAACAAACTTACCTTCCACATTTTACAATAAAAATCAAATATATAAACAAACTTACCTTCCACATTTTACAATAAAAATCAAATATATAAACAAACTTACCTTCCACAATTTTTCCGATATTTACATTTGAATTTGATAGATATTCACTTTTATAAATATTTTTATTTTTCGTTTTTTGGCAAAGTTCATAATAGTTAATTTCGCCTGCTATACATCTTTCCTATATTTCAATTATTTCAATATTAATAATTGTAGTAGTAAGTGAATGAAGTAAAGTTATATAAAAATAATTCAGGTACGCGAGTTCAAACTAATATATATATATATATATATATATATATATATATATATATATATATATATATATATATATGTATATATACATATATGCGAGATAAGATTAGTAAACCTAGTATAAGAATTTATGCAAAAAAGTGCATTTCATAAAAATTGTAATTAAGATTTTGTTCTTTGCTTTTGTCCAAATAGTTCGAAGCCCAAGGTGACAAATATTAAAGTACTTCAGAGCAGAGCCATAATGTTTCCCTGCACACATTCGTAGATTTAAACTTAAATTAATTCCTGTCAATGTCATGTAAAAGCTTCATAGTAATTTTACGATCGTTCTTCTATTTATTTCTATCAAGACTCTTCCGATTGGCCTTGACTTAAAAGTATAACAAATCACGACAGTATTCAACTTCGATAAGATAACTTGTGAGTGAGCGATATGTGCGTAGAGAATCGGCTTCCTACCTCTATCAGGCCGCCTACACGCCATCCAGCTACGATTCCGTTAATCAATAGAACGAGCTAGTCTCGCCCACGCGCGCCGACCCACTCACGATACGACACGGCGGGCACGCCTACCGGTGAAACCCACCAATGACTACATAACTCGCTCAGGTGTATCCTCCCACCTTGCTGCCCAAACGTACATAATTATAGGTGCGCAATCGCTACAATCATAAAATAATGGTCCACTCACAGCTAGCAGCGAGTGGCGAGAAAAGATCTTCTCGCTCTTCGCAGAAAAGAATGAAAGGAATTTCTGAAAATGTATATATAACATTAACAGATAAATATTTTGTTATTAATAAACTTTATCTCTATAATAAATTAATTTCATCAAATACTTTACAATCCATACTCGGCGACGTTGAAAGTGCGATTGAAGAACTATTGATAACAAAGCAATTTGCAACAAAGCACCGTTTAAATGCAAACAAATCAATAAGAAGCATGTAACTGGTTGGAATGTCTGTTATAGACATAGTTATAGACCTTGTTTTCTCATTTTGATTTAAGGTTCAGTTGTGAATATAAAAATAACATTACATTAGGTTATTTTTCAATAGATGAACAGATAAATAATAGTTAAACTGATAAAAGCATCTTACGAGGCACTGGTTCAAATGATTATTGACAATATTCTTGACTTAAAAACATAATAGCAGAATCTTGCTTTGATATATCCGCAAATGACTCACTACTCGTTCCTCGCTCGAAGTAGATCTTCGCTTTATGTGATCAGTTGTCTGCGGGAGATGACACGCGACTACGGAAGACGGCCAATGGGTGATGTTCTTTATTGAACTCCTCCTTCGGTTTGTCGCAGATAAAATGGAATCTCTTAGCCTCATTGTAGCGGTATACCTTTATAAATTGTGCAGTGTTGGTGTACGTGGAGGGTCAGGTCGTATAAGAGGAATCGCGGTGATGCGGAAAACACTGATAACGCAAGTGTATAAGATTTTAAAAGAAAAAATTACTGGAGTACTCTTGACGCCTGTTCGAAGTCTTTGAATAGTAAAGATTTTATTTTAATTTTTGAGTAGATACAAGTTTCGTTTTAGATTGAGAGTTTGAGATGAAAAAGGTAAAATAGTTTAATATCCGTAATTAAATCTATCGTGCACAGAATTGTAAAAAAATTCAATAATAATTTCTTTCGAATACCATCCAGTTCATCATGCTTGTGGCTAGTGTTACGAACTTCTCATATTCTTAATCTGCCATAGCGCCGTGACGAATTTAAGGTAATGAAATTTAGTGCAGCACTGCGATTTGAAATAGATCCAATATACCGCTGAAGAGGTTGAGAGTTATAACAGAATCGTTTGTATATATAGTAAATACTACTATACATAGTAAACATAGTGCTCATTAGTGAAAGAGTTCAACTTCTTTTACGTAAATATTATCATTGTCTTTATTATATACCATTTATAGTTTTTTTTCGATTATCGTTTATTTATCAGTACAATATAAAACTCATTATGAACGCATTTATAGATGAAAAGTCCAGGAGGACCGAACGCTCTCGAAGCTGTTCGAAGCGTTTACAAAGCAGTAAAAGACTTTACGTTAGGGAGCGGTAAGGTAAAAAACGCGAAAAAATAATTACGTCTTTCTATTTTTTATTGAAGGAACATTATTGTATTTTGAACGTCATTTTTGTAATTTGCTTCGATGCTCATCTGTATTTAATTGGATACAAAGACTTTCTGGCCCTTCCCGAAATAAAATTCCGTGTCCTTTCTGGTTCATTACTTGTTACTTACAGATTTCAATTAGTTCCAAATTGCGGCAATAATCTTAGTCTTCTTCTAAATGAGTTCTAAATTATAAAACGCTTTTATTAGTTCGGCTTGTTTGTAACTATGTAATGGAATCTGCGAAAGAACATTCTGTTGACTTTTCTTTGGTCTTAAAACAAAAAAGACTAAAAAAAATAATGAAATTTTTAAATTAAATGTTCCCCCACTTCCAGATTTCTGAATTATTTAAAATTTTACACGTGTATTAAGAACCGATGACAATACAATAATTTAAAAAAAAATTTTTAATTTAAAATAGAAAGAAGATTAAAAAAAGTATGGAAATTTTAATTAAATGTTCACCCACTTCCAGATGTCCGATTTAAAATTTTGCACACATATGGAGAACTTATGATAATGCAATAGTTTCATAAAATAAAAAAAATGTTTAGTCCAAAATAAAAAAAAAACTAAAAATATAATGGAAATTTTCAATTAAATTTTCACCCACTTTCAGACTGCACTAAAAAGCAAAAAATAATTATTGAACCTATTTTCTCTGCCTATTCAGTAAGGACTTTACTGTAAGCCATACTTGTGTTATTGAGTATATTATTTGAGCGTAAAAGCGTAGGGAGCCTTTTCTCAATTTAATGTTATACCAATGTAAATGCTTAATATTTTAATTAGTTATCAAATAAAACGCCTATTTCGATATTATTTTCAAGTTTGGAAATTGAGTATTTGTTATTTGTTATTTTTCTGTCCTTAATTACGATGGCAAAATATTTGTCTAATGAAACATATTTCTATTTCATTTATAAGTATAAATTAATGGACTTAAAATATTTGGTTTATAAAATTACTTAAGCGTTTATTCAAACTTAAATTTTGAACAATTTTTAATGAATATAATAAAACATCTTACGACACATGCTGCAAGCAGATAAGTAAAATATTTTTTATACGCTGAATGAGTCCGCCGACACACGTGCGACTCTCCGATGACAAGTACCTACTCCACGCGTATGCGTAAAGGATTTGTGATTGAAAGGTGCAGTAAACATAGGTGCACAACTCACCTTCAGAATAAATATACTTCACTCAAAAACTTATCAATTCAGCTAATGGAATTATAAGGTCCAAGAAAACATCATCTTGGTCTCTTACATTCTTACCCGCGTGTATAATACAGAATATGCTAAATATTAAATCTTTAAACGTCGTTTTCTAATTCATAATTTTTGAATTGTGTCCCTTTCGTTTTGAAGGTGTGATAATTCTTAATCCACTTTGGAGTCATGACGAATTTGCGGCTATTGCATACAAAAGCAATAATGCAATTTCGCTTGCGTACGTATTAAAATAAGCAGTCAGTTGTGTGGCACTGATGATACCGAAAAGCCAGACTTACAGACCACACCCTAAAACATTTTACTACAGCTCGCTTGCGACGCGCACGTTACTCTGGGTTGAGAGTATAACTTTTGCGCATACACTGTTACATTAACGTAGTAGTAACTCAATAAATAATAGTTATTTAAAGATTATAAATATTTTTTAAAAATTATAATAAGATGAATTTATGTGAATCATTATTTAATTACTAGTATTTTGGTGGTAATTTAAATAACAAATTGTTTTCTTAAAAAAAACTATGTCACGTTATAATAAAATGCTGATATTCTTACTATATATACTTTATAATCAACATTTCATCAATGTTAATGTTGAAGAGAATGTCTACATCACTTTTTTACACACGACTTTTTAAACGATGTTTTTTAAACAGGAAGAAGATAAAGTGAGTTTAAGAGGTATTCTTTTAAATAAAATTACAAAAATGTACCTTAAAAAACTCTATCGTAATTAACAACCTTTCCATTGCAATCGTCGAACTTTGGAATATAAAGCCCTACTTTTATGTAATTGTTATTGGCATTTATTTTTTGAATAAAAACTAGGTAATTTACTCACAGTACCCATATATTCAGAATGCGATATCAGTTTTATTTGTATAATTCAAGTTTAACGTTAAGTATTGTACAATATTTATTTGACACATCTTTCTGATGTAGTATAACCGAGCGTTACATTAAATTGAGGTTAGCACTCCCCTAGTCGGATCGCACTTCAGTTTAAAGAGTCTCAAGTAGGTTCTTAATGTGTCATCTATAGCTGGGAGTGGAATGGAAAAGTGGAGGCAGCTGACCCCTATATCATAATTTGAGGTAATTTATTTCGATCGTAAGAAATTCTTTACCCTCCGACATTATGCTGAGGGAGTTCGACGCTAAACGTTCGGCTCTAAACATATTGAACTATAAAGTATTGAAACGGTTACTGATTACATTAATTATTTCAGTCTAGCGGGATAACGTACGGAAGAGCAGATTTTTTTTCTAGAGGTAATAATTTGTTTCCAAAATCACCAAACCGTGATCTTGTAAAAAAAATGTTGCATCCTCATGAACATATAATATTTAAAACGTTGTATACTTAAAATTATTATTGTTATTCTAATTTACTGATGAAATTTATTAATTGTCTAATACGTGCATAAACTGATGGTTTTTATAGTCGTATGCGTATTTGCAATTGCAAATAATATAATATTTATTATTTTTAGTTTCACCTTATTATTAAAACAGCAACAAGTAACGATTTGTAGTTACTAAAATAATAATGGAAACATTGAAATGTATATTACTCAATGACAGATTTAATTCAGTTATTCAGTTATATACATTTCAATGTTATTAATAATAATTGCTAATTGCAATAAAAATAAACTCTTACTTAATATTATTGATCATAATATTGTGATGTGTACCGGAGAACGCGCAAGAATATCATATAGACACATACTAGTTATATCCAAATGAAAAGCAGAAAATATATGTTACTAAGTAGCGCCACGTGAAAACTAATGAAAAATATAGAGGTTTAAATAAAGCACCCATATAAAAGAGATAGTTGTATTGAGAATGAAATTATTACCTAATAATAAGTACTCTATAGGTTTTACTTTATTTTCGGGTGTTAAAATATTCGTTATAAATGGTATTTTAGGGTATTTCAACTTGATAACTCCACGCGTTTCTGAGAAAAAGGATCTTGACAGACAAACAGCCAAACAGGCAGACGGATAACAAAGTGATCCTATAAAGGTTCATTTTTCGGTATGGAACCCTAAAAAAATTGTATCGTAATTATTGTTGTAGCGTAACGGATCACTACCAAGATATTTAGCATTAACTAACTTACAAATCAAACGGAACTATTATATTACACGGAACAATAACTAATAACTTGACAAATCACACGGAACATGATCCTTAATAATATGGTCAAAAAATTGATTTAACCTAACCGTCCAAAAAAGTGCAATTTTATTGGACAAATGCAAAAATCGTTTTATGTACAAAACAGCGAGTCTTCATTGCAGACGTTTAACATGGCAGATGACCAACTTAAGACTGTGATTACTAAATGTCTAATAAATACAGGTCGAATTCACCGGGAGATGATAACCTTCTTACGTGTGTGTATATACATATATGTATATATATGTGTATGTGTGTATATTAAGTACTTATATATTTATTTTTTTTAAGTTTGACGCATGTACGTACGACAAATAGAAACAACTTAATTATCATTCTGAAACGTGAAATACGGGCTAGTTATTCTACCGGAAATAATGTTTGCTAATAGCTGATCGATATGATACTACAGATTTATTGGCACCATTTTGTTGTTTTGGAATTCTTTATTTTAAAAAAGTTTACTGTGAAATTCTTTTTAATTTAAACACAATATTATAAAATCTAGTAGAGTAGACCTAAGACAAAATGTTGTGAAAAAACAGTAATAATATTTGTAAATAAATGTAAAAAAATTGATAAATTTCTCAAATTGATAAACCTCTAAGACATTTATGTAGTCATAATCGGGTAAACGTAAACTAAAATATAATCGTAAGAAACTGCCTTATCATACGCACTGAATATGTAACACGACAGCATATCAAACCATCCGAACTTACCTGTGTTCGTACCTGGAATAGGGCGGAGGGTAGCTGGGCGCTGCTCCGAATATATTTCTCGTGGCCAGAGGCAGGTGTTGTGTCACGTGATATCCGTCTGCAAACAGGGACTTGGTGGGGAAGGGCGCCGCCCGGTACGGTCGTTTCATGCGCCGACGCCGCCTGTAGTTGCCATTCTCAAACATATCCTCGCATTGTGGGTCTACAAAGTCAGTCCTTGTTGTTCATAGCAAATCGACATATACTTTCTGTTCATGTGTTATCAATGAGAGCAGGTTAAATCCTTGTGCATAACGGTTACGATGATTATGCGCATAAGGGATGATTTACATTCAAAAGTTAATTGATGAAAATAAAGCGTTCGTTTAAGTGCTTGAATCGCTAAAGCAATAACTAAAACTTATTAATATTATAAATACAATGTGATATTATTTATTTGAGGCATTGTTACAATTGACCGAGACAGATTAACGAAATTAAAAATGTTATTTAACATACGCACGCACAATACAGATTGGTTACAGTAAGCTGGCAACGGTTCCATTATACATAAGAGTATAAGTAAGTTCGCTTTATTTTAGAATATTTTTTTTATTTTAAACATTTTGATATGAATCGATGTCATAAATCATTTAGATATTCGTGTTTCGCCCAATCATAGAAGGAAAATAAAAACCACCTTAGCACATATTAACTGATTAGTTACGACAATATTAAAATAATGGTGGCATAAGAATAATATGAAAAACTTGTTTACTTAGAATATATAGGAAAACAGAGTGTTAAATGGACATATTAACATACGTAACATAAATTAAAAGCTTTTATTATTTCGCTGAGCATTCGGTTATCGTATTATATATTTAATATATATACCTATTTGTTCAATTAGTGATGGAATAGTTATCCAAAATCTTACCCAAGGTCCAGTAATTTCCTTTCCTTTCACCGCCTCCTTCCCTCGGGACCTTCACAAAACACTCATTTAGGGAGAGATTGTGCCGTATAGAATTCTGCCAGCCCTTTTTGTTCCTCTCGAAATACGGAAATTTGTTTGTAATGTAAGCGTATATTTCACTTAACGTAGCCCTGTTTAAGGGACTGTTTTTTATTGCCATCGTTATGAGAGCAACGTATGAATAGGGCGGTTTGGTTCCCCCCTGGGACGAAGGCGTTGTCGATTGAGGTGTCATCTCCGAGTCACTCGACGGCCTGGTTGGTGTGTTCACTTTCACTTTCGATTTTGTCTCTCTGTTGGGAAAAATATTTTTTGTACACCAAGCTATAATATAATTAACAATGAATCTAGTCCTAAGAAAAGAGATAAAATGTCAAAAGAGCGGAAAGTAGCTTTCTTTCCGGTAACTGTACTAATTAGACGTCACCATAGCACTGGTTCGTTTCACCCCAACTTAAATACATACCCGTTAGACGAGCTGTCTCTATCGTCCCTGGTAATGGGCGTAAGAGCTGAGCCGTAGGCGTCTTCCAGTTTTACACCCTGTGGCGTGGGTGGCCCGCCCGACGTCACACCCCCGTGATTTAATGATAGACCACCATCGTACGATAGACCTGTGACGGAAAAGAGATGATCGTTAGTAATGTATATATTTAGCATGTTTAGAATAAAGAGAAAAATGTGAATTTGAAAAAATCTTGTTTTATTCATCAAACGAAATCCATGAATCGGAAACACTTTTTTAATTGTTTGTGGTATAATAATATTGTCAGATATGATAATACAGTTGAACTTGTGATGCTATGAATCTTATTAATATCTAGTTTAAATTGTTAATCACGCGTGTTTATCACCTTGTTATAATAAAATAGATAAGAAACAAGTACACATCCAAAAAAATCATGTATGTGGTTTTCAGTATATATCCTTAATTCTCATTCTAATTTTTATTGCAATTTAGTCACATATATGCCCAATAAAAATGGATGTAAAATGACAATAAAACGTTCAAATATAAATTTTATTTAATCACATAAAAAGCACTAGGTCGATCTTGTTAAATTATGAACTTATGTCATAAAAACAATATTTTAAATCGAAAACGTGAAGTACTTTTTCTCTAATATTTTATCTATCTCAATGGCCATTTATTCCTTAAGTCTTAGAACTTTATTTGAAATTTAGGTACGTAACACTTTAATTATATAAAGAAACACCTCTTAATAATTTATAGAACTATCTTAATAAATTATAGTAATTGCAGTTTTAAATGATTGGACTCGCTGTGTATTGAAATTTCACACTTTGTAATTTTGATAAGGACCTAAATCGCATTTCCTTAATTTTTGTGTAGAACTGAGTTTACAAAATATTTTAAATTATTATCGCTTGTCCTATTTTCGGTTTAATTTTTTTACCAAAAAAACATTAATTTCGAAACACAAAAGTTTTCCAATTATTTTATATAAATACTATATTCAATCCCTGAAAATATCAGATTATTATTGCAGAGCCGTTTGCATAACATAAAACATAAAATAATTCTCATTCGTATGCAGTTCCAAGAATCTTTTTGCAGACAACACTACATTTCAAAGTTGATCGATTATTACTCGTAAACTAGGGTCTACTTAGCTGTAATAATTTTCCTTTCAATTTCGCTATATACTGTTATTGTGAATACTTTTCGCATATTAAAAAGAAAACGGTTGAGCTGGTGACATGTCACTGCAACGAAAATGACCAGTTTAAAACTTAATAATTCGTAAACGGGTATCTGTATCAAAGAAGTACGAGTATTATTATTCATATTAAATGTTATTAAAAGTCTAATTATATTATTAGTGTTAGAATACTCAATTATTTTTTTGAAGAATTTATTTTATAGTTGTAAGCATTATAAGTAAATATATCTATGCCAAATTTCAGCTTAATGGCAGCAATATTCAAAGAGTAAAATAGACGTAACATACACGTACAAGAATGGTAAATAACGACATGAGTAAACGTTATCACACTTTTCATAAAAAACATAAGTGAGTATTAACAAGACGGACAGACAGATGGGCATGGCGAAACTATAAGTGTTCTTAGTTTATCTACGGAACTCTAAAAACAAAACAGATGGACATTTCGACTAAATTGAGTGAAGCAATAAAATCGATCAAATATAATAATTGTTTAATGTTAACATTATATTGTATTTCAAAATTTCAGCTTTATACTCGAAGCAGTAACGTACTGCGGAAAAAACGGCTGCGAAATATGCGAAAAAGAACATAAGTAAATATTAACGAACTCTTATTTATTATACTTAACATCATCACTATTTTCCAATAAAGTTACTTATGAGCCCGTCATAATATGATTGAGCATTTATTGTCGTCACCGACACTATTTAACCAAGAAAATGTCTTTTTCACCCTAGTGTCCTGTTGCTGAAAATTTGTTTAAACTTTTTCATCTTGTTTGTGAAGTAAGTGGCATCCACTTGTGGTACCCTGTTAAATGTTTTTATCAAAATATTTAATTTGGCTCATTTCACTCACCACCGCGCGTACCGATGAAACACGGCACTGGTACGGTTGGCGCCGCCGGGTAGCGAGGGCCACATCGTGCCCTTTTAAGCAGATATTCGGTGCGCATTACTTTTAATATTTAGGTGGGGGGGGGGGCCTAATATTTTTTTTTAATTAGGCGTAACGCATTTTCGATGCACTTTCAATGTGTTTTAAACCGGGCGTTATGGGGGTGGATAATTATGGCGCGGATATGGGAATAGGTCATTACGACCCATATTAGATTCATGATTTTTTTATTATTTTTAAACGAAATTAGTATTTTGTTATAGGTCTTTGTTTTAGGAAATGAAATTAAAAAAATATTGCGGAATCCTTTAATTATATTTAACAAATATTTCTTAGTACATATTAATTATTAACTTGGTATATATTAATTAAGAATCTTCACTTTTCAATGACACTCTAGTAAATCTATCTCTCTAGTAATATCTATCTATACTATCACCCTAGTAAATATCTAATCCTTGGAAAAAAATAAGAAGAAATTAATCAGAATCGTCGTAGTAAATGCAGCCAGTGCAATAAGGTACGACATGCTCAGAACAAATACACTTATTGCAACGTTTACAAGTATGCATTGTTTTGCGATCTTTCTTTGCAGGACATACATGGCAATTTTTACCAACAAATCGTTCAATTTTTTAACGCAATTCTCGGGGTAAACGTGTTACTTTGTGGCGGCTTTCAAATGTTCACTCACAAGTAGTCCATTGAAATGTTACAATTTAAGGACCGAATATTGCATTTTTTAGAGGACTTAATTTTATTTTTGGAACATGTGTGGGGGGTCAATAGAAGCTTAACCTCAAGTTTGTGGAGTCGCCACCCTTGTCCCCCGGCCGCCATCTTGGAAAAAGGGGTGAAAACACTTTTTTCGCGATATCTCGGAAACTATGCGTCTTATAAAAAATTTGTTAAGTCATAATTTGTAGAAAATTGTTTTGCCTACAAATATATCTATATAACTTTTTGCCCTAAATTAAAAATTAAAGAAGTTATAAGCAAAAAAGTGAGAAAATTTTTATAAAAATTTTCTTTTTTGCTCTATAACTTTTTTTTTATACATTTTACAAAAAAATTACCTCAGACCAATCATGTAGATTATCTTCTGAGGAAAATTTTTTCCTATAATTTTTTTTAATTTCATTCATTTAAAACGCTGTTACAGCGCTCCAAAGTTCGGGTTCGTCAATGCTCATGAGAATCCGGTCGAAACGAAATGTTTAACTTATTTTAGATTTTTTTTTATTGTAAATGTATTCTTACAAAATTTTAGTTAAATTCGTACAACTTTACTTATTCATTCCTAACTCTTTTCTTTACCATAGAACTTACCAAATTTAACTAATCGAATGTTAAGCAGGTAGAAAAGGCCCGAGTTACCGTTTGCGGACAAAGGAACATGTGCCTGCTACGACTATTATTATTATACGTAGGGTCAGCTGTTTCTTCTACCTCATTTTATTCTCTTAGTTGTGCTACATATTTTGCCACGTGTCGACGTATTGAAAATTGCGGATATTATTTTCAGTTCAATCAATTAAACTGTGAGTTTTGTGTGGTGAAATTTTCATTTAGTTATAAACGTTGCGCCTTTTTTAAAGCGTGAATCATGAGTGATTGTTTTATATGTAAAAAACCTTTTGGGGACATTAAAGTTCGAACTGTGAAAGCTAGAGGAGTGAAAACTTTGCTTGAACGAGCAAAATTCAAAAACGATGTGGATAATGAATTATTTTTACAGTTTTTCTTAAGTAACTGTTCATATTCCCTGCTATCATTATTATAGTGATAGTCGAACAGATAATATTGTTCGTCGTCTCAGCTGTAGCAGTTCATCATCTTCAGTATCAGAAAATCTAAATACTGATTATGATTTCTCAAATTATTGCTTTATTTGCGGCGAATTATTCCAGGATCAGAGTGACTTGCGTCAAAGCCGTCAGAGGAAAATATGTAATGTACGTCATGAAGGTACAAAAAAAAGCATTTTGGACCTTGTTCTCAAACGTTCTGATGACAAGACAAAGATCATTAAAGGGCAAAACCTAGGTCTTTTTTTGAGGACGTAGTTTTTTGTTTGTTTTACCGCTGATTCGATAAATTATGAGGCTCTTAATAGCATACATATTCAACATGGCATAAACAATTGTTAAGGGCCACTTCGAACTACGACACCCGTCATGTGTAGCGCATAGCTCGTCAGTCACACCCACCCGTCATGTGTAGCGCATAGCTCGTCAGTCACACCCACCCATTTTGTTGGGTTGTAATAATTGTTGATTTCGGGTTTTTTTCTTTTCTCCACTCAAATCATCACTACTATTGTTATGGTGTAGGCTCGACAGTAGAACTATTTTAATTTTTTTAATGACATGAGAAACTACAGCTATATCTTTTTGGAAGCCAAAGCGAGAAGACCAAATTTCAACTCCACGAATTACGGCGTACTCACAGAGGATTTGTCTCTTGTTCTTTCGCAAGGTACAAACAGACGTCAAAATGTGATTTTTCAGTAAATGCTGGATAAGTTCATATCTTGTGAACCAGTTTTCAAAGGTGACATTACGATTTGTTTTGGAAATTGGTTGCACAATACGATCTACAACTCATATGGTTTATTGCTTTTGGAATATGGACCATCAGGCTTCTTTCCAGAATATATTTCGAGGTTCTTGATGTAAAAGTTTCGTGGATCTACCAAAACACTAATCTTGATACCGTATTTGGCAGGCTTTGACGTTATATATTAACAAAATTTACATCGACCTCGGAAAGCTACGAGTATTTCATCAATAGTTAAACAATCACCTGGGACGTATGACATTTTAGAATTTCCGACAAAAGCTTCGAATAGTTCCCCAATTGGTGCTAAATTGTTAAATGTTTAGAAATACTTCGATAACGTGTCAAAATGTCATCAAAGGTCAAGCGGCTTTGGATAAAATGAGAGCGCTGCCTAGACATTAAAAGTTCAAATATTTTGACTTTTGTATCATCGATAGCCGATAAATTACTCAAATTATGCCTTCCAGAGCGGTTCAGTCTGCTATATAAAAAAGGCCCATAAAAGCTTTTAATTCAATAATATTGCAATCCTTTATAAGCGTGTGTTTTAACAAATTTGTATACGCTTCAATTTTAGGCCTAATGCATGCGTTAGTCCATATGAGAACCTTTTGTAGCATATAATTATTGAAAAAAAAATATCTCAGCATTTCAATTCAGATATAGCAGATTTAGCTATTGGTATTATATCTGGCGATTGGTTAATTATATTTAGTGACCTAAATATAATATTCTGCCGGAGAGGTGCCTTAGGCCCTCGGATTCGGAGGCGGAAGATTTGCGTCAGCCGATATTTGACTTTGAACTGTAGACAGTGGTATGTTGTCATCGTAACTATCTGAGACCTCTTGTTCTATGTCGCTGGGTTGACTACACTCACTTGCTTAATCCCCTTCTTCAGCAGACGCCTGATCATACAGTATGGCATTTGAGTCAGATTCGTCAAGGATTTCTAATATACGCTATGGTTACCTTTCCTCAATATTATTTTATTGCGAACTAACAACACAAATATGAAAGAATTAATAAAAATACCAAAAACTGCACAAAATAATAAAAAAATTAAAACGTATATACGAAAAATGGTGTAAATGGTTACATAAAATACGGAGATGGGTCACATTCACCTTTTTTGATGTTGGACTCGTGTAGCTTCCAGCGCAATCACCGTCTGACTAATTCCGTGCTGAAAACATTTAGAGAAGAGCACCAACTCCAGCTACTAAGAAAACAGGCAACGTTACACAATTATAAGCAAACTAAAATTTGACGGATAATTTTGACGTAACCCCCATGCCGTCGGGTTAAAATAATGTTCATTTCATGTTCATAAAATATCCAAAAATAATCAATGAAATTGGAATTTAAGGCTTTTTCTGTCATATTGTATTTTCTACGCGTAGGCTAGGGTATATTTTCGTTTTAAATTTTTCTGAAATTTAATTATAAGCTAGACCAATTATATATTTTAGTTAAGCAAATTTTTCCAGAATACATGATTCTCGAAAAGTATTTAAGTTTCAACTGCAGGCGGATACGAAATAAACAGTTTTCATTTAGAGAATAAATTCATTGTTAAATGTTGGAGAGAATAGATTTATTTTTAACAATAATTTTGCTATTCCATCAAACTCTTACATTGTTTGAAAAATACAATTGTGAAAAGCATTTAATTAAAAGAAATTCGAAAAAAAAAATTAAAACTAATGTTGAAATTGTTTGCCGCATATTACTTTGAAATAATTTAATTATTCCTTGTAACATTTCTTCGCAGTTCAGCAACACCTTAAAAATCCTCATAAATTGTTACAATGAACACCGTTATAAGTCACTGTTGAACGTGATCGAGTAACTAACGAACGATGTAATGTCCATAACGATCGAACGTAAGACGGATTTCCAACAATATTCTTGCAAATAATATAAAATTTAATCCTTTATCACAGAATAGCGATACAGGATTAAATTTGACATTATTATTGTTTATCTATTATATATTTTAACCATATTTTACCTCATCAAGACTTCATTGAACGTGAAAGAGAAATTCAATAAAATGTCAAAATAATATCCTATTATTTGACGGAATGAAATTACAATGAACCGATAAAAGTCTCAGAAGGCCTAAAGCGCTAATTTAATAAAAAAATGTGCCATAGTTAAGAATGGGCCGATGAAATTTCATCACTAATTGTTTACTACAGAACCATGATAATGCAATCATCCAATAGTAGTAGATGAACTGTCCATTCTAAAAAAATCAATAAAATTTGTTTTTTTCTATATTCCTGAAAAATTATTCGTCTACGTACCTATACTATTGCTATCGAGATGTATTCGTAAATAGCAATCGATTTGATCAATTGTCGTAATTTTTTATTTAGAACCTCACTACTAATTGTTTATTTAGAACCTTACTAATAATTGTTTATTTAGAACCTCACTACTAATTTTTTATTTAGAACCTCACTACTAATTGTTTATTTAGAACCTCACTACTAATTTTTTATTTAGAACCTCACTACTAATTGTTTATTTAGAACCTCACTACTAATTTTTTATTTAGAACCTCACTACTAATTGTTTATTTAGAACCTCACTACTAATTAAAGAAAAATAAATAAATCAAAGCGTAAAACAAAGAAACGTCCAAAAAATTTGCGGCCGTCAGATGAGCGACATAACCATATGTGCCGAAGTATGTACAGCGTAAGTCTACTGCGAGAGTGTCGAATGACACATTATAAGCGGTAAGTTGGTAAAATGTCATACATGGAACAATGACGCATTCGTCACAATCGCAGCGGCGCTCGTGTTGCCACCGCGCCAATGTACACCAGACCGCCTTGCGTGGACTTCGTACAATGTGGACGGCTTCACTTACGAATAGTTCAAAAAAGGAAAATTATTTACTTCAACCGATAGATATTACAAAAACAGATATTACGTTAAGGGTTGATTAGTCTAAACTATATTCTATAAAACGCGTTGGGTTTAGGTTTTATCTTTACCACACTATATGATATAATCTGCTCAACGAATTCGTGTCGAAATGTCATCAGTCAATAAGCCAGACAATGACTACCAGTTAGTGTCAACGTAACCAGAATATTATCGATTATGTTGATATCTACTCTAGGCGGTAGCAATAAAGCCACTAATTTTTTATATAAATTATAGTTTACATTCTAAATGTTATAAAGATATTTAGAATGTAAACCATAATAGAACAAATACTGTTGGAAAGATAGGTAACATATTGATATAAATAATATCAGCATTTCTCGTAAATAAGCAGCAGTTAACTTTGTCTTTAATTTTGTGCAGCTTTTCCATTTCGAAGTTGAGATTGTGTTAATTTAATGCCGTTTCTATATAAAAAGCAGAAATATGGAGCGCCTAAACTGAAATTTGTATATGCTAAATCTATATAATTTATTCAGGTTTGCGACTACTAAAATGGCTTCCCAACTCCATTTGCCAGCTTACGCAAACTTAAACATATTCAAAGTAAAGAATACGATAGCATTTAAGTATCCACAGGCTGGATGTCGTTCTTTCGTTTGCTGCAAATCAAAAGTGTAATCTGACTATAAACTCATTTAGATTAAAAATCCACTGATATACTGGATTAAAGGGCACAGTTAAGTCTATTATCAAACAAATGTGATGTTTTGTAAAAAAATATTTGACGGTTTTCTTTGCATTTGTTTTTGAAAGCTTATTAAGCACACTCAAAATTTTAATTTTACAAACCAAAAATATTTTTGTAGTCACCTTATTAATTAAGCTTTACATACTCGGTTGTTCTTTGAAACATTTTTTCAGGTTGGGAATTTTTTAAATTTTAATCTTTGCGGGGTTTTTATAACATAATGTATAAAATGCTTAATTTTTTGTGTGGATATATTTACCTCGTCCATAAAAAGATCGTTTAAAGTATGTAGGTATATTGATTTTCAACTTTCTCAAATCTTCATAATTTATAATTCCTAAAACGCTTCGTAGTAAAGGAAGTAATAAAAGCTGTAAAAAAGCCTACGGAAAAAAAAGGTATTTATGGCTCGCCAAAAAAAAGAGGAAAATAAATAAAACTGGGTAAGTGCAAGTTGAATTTGAGCGATTAGTATTTCGTACCTTAGATTATTAGAAACATACAAGGAGTAGAACGTACCTTAGTTCGTACCTTAGATTATTAGAAACATACAAGGAGTAGAACGTACCTTAGTTCGTACCTTAGATAATTAGAAACATACAAGGAGTAGAACGTACCTTAGTTCGTACCTTAGATTATTAGAAACATACAAGGAGTAGAACGTACCTTAGTTCGTACCTTAGATTATTAGAAACATACAAGGAGTAGAACGTACCTTAGTTCGTACCTTAGATTATTAGAAACATACAAGGAGTAGAACGTACCTTAGTTCGTACCTTAGATTATTAGAAACATACAAGGAGTAGAACGTACCTTAGTTCGTACCTTAGATTATTAGAAACATACAAGGAGTAGAACGTACCTTAGTTCGTACCTTAGATTATTAGAAACATACAAGGAGTAGAACGTACCTTAGTTCGTACCTTAGATTATTAGAAACATACAAGGAGTAGAACGTACCTTAGTTCGTACCTTAGATTATTAGAAACATACAAGGAGTAGAACGTACCTTAGTTCGTACCTTAGATTATTAGAAACATACAAGGACTTAGATTATTAGAAACATGTAGATTATTAGAATCATACCTCAAATCAATACAAACCGCTTTGCTGAAACGTTTTGGTTTACAGTGATCATTTCAATACCAGCCGCTTATAATGCTTAACGTTTTGGCTTACAGAGTTCATATCAATACCAGCCGCTTGTAACGGTGTAACGTTTTGGTTTACAAGTTCATATCAATAATAGCAATTTGTAATGCTGCAAAGTTTTAGTTTATAGCGTTCATACCAATAGCAACAGCTTATAAGGCTGCAACGTTTTGGTTTCAGTATTCATATCAATACCAACCGCTTGTAATGCTGCAAACGTTTGGATTTGCAGTGTTCATACCAATACCAGCCGCTTATAATGGTGTAACGTTTTGGTTTACAAGTTCATATCAATAATAGCAAATTGTAATGCTGCAAAGTTTTAGTTTACAGCGTTCATACCAATAGCAACCGCTTATAAGGCTGCAACGTTTTGGTTTCAGTATTCATATCAATACCAACCGCTTGTAATGCTGCAAACGTTTGGATTTGCAGTGTTCATACCAATACCAGCCGCTTATAACGGTGTAACGTTTTGGTTTACAAGTTCATATCAATAATAGCAAATTGTAATGCTGCAAAGTTTTAGTTTACAGCGTTCATACCAATAGCAACCGCTTATAAGGCTGCAACGTTTTGGTTTCAGTATTCATATCAATACCAACCGCTTGTAATGCTAAGACGTTTTGGTTTTCAGTGTCCATATCAATAACAACCACTTGAAAATTATTGAGAAGAAAGTGGTGAAAACAACTGAAGATGCTCGAACATTGGTAGTATGTGGGGACACTCGACCGTATCGCTGTCGCCAGTCACTCGTATCACTTTTTTCATACTGAATCGTGCCATGAGAAGTTAAACATGGAAAAGAAAAAAGTTAGCTAAGATGGTAGAACAATAAAACTGTTGACATATTTACAGAAGTCGCTGGTGAAAAGATGCATTTATAGATACAGAACTTAATGAAAGAAGTAAATTTTCGAAGGAGAAATAATAAAAAAACATAATAAAATGTCAGTAAATAAAATAGGCAAAGTGTATCAGTACAATATACCTATCATCGCTGCACAAGGTAACTTATTAAAATGAGAAATTGCGTAATGATTTTGAGTAGATTAACTACTCTAATATTGTAGGTGTCCCATTCTTGTTCTATTCATTCTATATACTAAAAACACTTCTTCAAATAAACAACGATGAAAATGAAAAAAAAATGGTTTTGACAAATATTGCTACTGTATTTCCTTAAACGTACTCTTGCAGGAGGAATATATTATTATGTACACTTTCAGCGTTGGATTTCGAACATTACAAAAGACGAAAGATCTCGCCGAAACAAATGTAATGTGCCCAAAATACAAAAAAAATCTGCCTTTTGGCATTATTATGTTTCTATGGAGATCATATGAGACCAAAGGCCTTACCAACATGAATTAAATGTGCCAAAATACAGTGGGTTTGCTGCTCGCAATTGTATAATTACTATGAAAATCTTTCGGCATCGTCACTCCCAAATATAAGGTATTGTCAAGACAAAATGACATGTCCAAATGTTATGGGTGTACTACTTGCCATTATGAAGTTACTACGACAAACATCGCACTATGCACATGAAAGACCGAAAGGTTTGCTAAAACGAATTAAACATGCCCAAACATAACGGATCTGCTATATTTATCGGCGCCATGGTCAGACTGTGAACGTCATGCAAGACCTAAAGTTTTACCGAAACCAATTAAACATGCCCAAAATTAATTGGTCTGCTACTCGCCATTATGAAGTCACAAAAATAAAGTATTAGTACCATCATCAGACTACGGACTTCTTGCGAAACAAAAATAATTAAACATGCCTAAACACGAAGGGCCTTTCCTCGCCGCGTCATTTATGAGTTGCCATAACCACGTTTCTGCATCATCACTCATATGAGATTAAAGGTGCTGCAAAGTTTAATTAAACATATAGGTATAAACATGATGTGTCTTCTCTCCTTATGAAGATCACCTTCGACTGTATTATCAGATCGGTTCTAGAATACTATAATATCACATTATCATCAGAATATAATATATATGTATCCATGCATTTTTTCAGTTTTATCGATCTCGATGGTCAGACACGACGCATATTAGTGTCGTTCTCCCCAATGTCCAATGCCATCTCTCTCTGTGGAGTGCGCGGCAAAATGTTTTCGTCCTATTCTACTTCTCTGAGGAAGTGCAGCATATTTTATGAATTACATGTTAATTGAGACTCTTTCTGGCAAAAAATTGAAAAGTTTTTTGTCCTTAGGTTTAAAACAATGAGCCTATGATAGATAAAAAAAACGAAATCGTAATAAGGTTAAAATTCCTTTGTTTCACTACACACTATAAAATGTATACGAAAGATCTTAATATATTGTCAACAAATGATCTAAAACACAGAGTCGCGAGCATGACAGTCGAATATAGTGAAACTTTCATTTGACACGGTTCGTATATGTACGTATATGGGAACAGGGCCAGCGATGGCGACACACGTGAAAACGAACAGCAACAAACCACACAACAGGCCAACAGCCGCGCAGGAACGGTGCACTCGATATCAGTCGAGCGCACAACATTACACCACTGTTATTTGTTATTAATTTCACGATCGATACATTGGCTTTTAAATGTTTTATAAATACGGCGCATTGTTTTATATCCGACACAATGCCCGGAGATATTTGCGCTGGCTCTTAGGTGGCGTGGGGAGGGCGGACTGCTACTGTAATAGTAAACTGCACAGTGATTCCACATTGTGCTCGCCGGATCGCTCTATTGTGATGTGTGCTGAGTGATTCATGGGTAGGTATCGATTGTACGGCCCTTGTTTTTCTCGAAATGGTTTTTACCTGCGCTCCTGCCGCAAGATTGTGCGAGTTGGTCGAATAGCGCAACAATATATCTAATAGCAGATGTAAAAATCATGGATTTGCTTTGTATTTGAATATATTATATTCAAAAGGTTCGTTTCACATAGGAAAAAAACGAAAAAATCAAGACGAAATAATTTTATTCGTAAGTCATAATAATTAAAAATATAAGTCAAAAATATTAATGATGACTATTTTAATATAGTATTGTTTGCATTTAAAATATGTAAAATAATTTTGACACATTAAAACTGTCCTGCGCGAAGTACGATAAAGTAAAAATATTTAACTGATGACAAAAAATGAATCGAATTTTACAGACACCAAATAAAATATTGAAAATAAATAACCTTGCTTCATTGATTGTTTTAAGACATATGCAATATCTAATATAAGTACAACTTATACTCGCCAAGCCCGCCAATCCGCCAAGCCAAAAAAATATTTTATTGTCAATTTGTTTAAAAATATTTTCCACTCTAAAACATTTCATAATTGAAACTGGGAAAGTTTTGTGTTCACAATTACTTATAATCATTTCAGCAAGATGAACGATAAAATCAGTGACGTTACACACATATAAAACGAACAAAAAAGCGCGAAAGCGCGGTCCCAACTAGCGTCATTCCATGAAAGCACGTTTATGAAAGAGGTAGTTGTTCTGAAAATGTGATAATTACTTCGTACTTTTGAGGGAATTTTTAAGGGTTTCATCATTAAAATTGCATTTACATTTGATTCCATCTGTATAAGAGTTTATTATATTCAACTTATCATTTAAACGATCAATAAAATTACTGTCAGTAATTCAAAATAAAAGGCAATTTTTTTACCCAACCTTACTTTATGATATTTTAGGTGTCAAAATACATAATTTTCTGGAACGGGCATAAATCGTGTCAAAATGATATCAACAAAAACTCTGTAATAAATAGTTCAACTGCTTCTTGTACTTAACTGATACTGCTAAACTTATTACTAATTATAGTATAATTACTAGCTACAGTCTGATTTTAAAAATTTATTTTAATGGCATGTAAATTTAAAAATTATTTGTAACAGGAACATATACTAATGTGAACTACTATTAGGTATATATAGTAACTTAGCGCGAGATGTACAGTATCAGGTGTGATAAGAAGTGCGCATTGTGTCCAATTGTAATTAAATATTTCACACTACTTACCTTAAAGACTAAATACTAAAAGATAAAATAGACGGAATTATTAACAATTAAATGAATAATATTTGTGTTAATTAGTTTAATCGAACTCAAAAATCTATATTAAATAAAAAAATAAGGTAAATAATTTTTTTCTGTGGTCCTTGTATAAAAATTGGAAACAGACATTTGTGAAATCACTTCGGTGTCCATTTGTCTGCCCCTTAAATCATTAGACACAGCAAAATTTAAAATAGTTGGAGGAAGTAATGACCTGATATATAACCTTTGACCGGAGTATCGATGGTAACATTTCAAAAGCCATCGAGTACGAGAGAGAAATCAATTTTGTAAGATAATATGAACCTAGACAAAGACTGATCCACGTCATGTTTTCCTTTCCTACGATATACTATGATGTCATTTCTTATTACATTATTAACTATTTCCTTAAATCATTGAGCATATGGATGTATTTACGTAAAATTAAAGCATATGTTATCTATAAAGGCAAAATCTAGGGTGTCATCACCTCTCTGTAACAATCTATATTTTCTATTTCCATAACTTTACTTGCTTTTACTTTACATACTTTTTGTTTCTCTGAAATCATTGGAATTTTGCGTCTTATGTGAGAAAAAATTTAAATTTTTAAAAATAAAACGTAAATTGATATAAACTTTATTTCTTATTTTTAATAATACACGAAAATATATATTTCTGGTTTCCAATAAGCTATAATAATGTTCAATTTAAATTGTCTATAATGGAGAAAAGTCACTTTTAAAAAAATAATAATTAACACGCTATTCTCCGTGGGCTTAAGCAGAAGAAATAATAAATCATATAAATGTTTAATTATTAAAAGGGACATCTATTTCTTGTATAAGTAAACATTATAAAATTTACTGTTATGATTTTCCGTTAGACGGCAGTAGTTATTTTATTTTCAATGAATATTATGCCTTTATGATCCGTATTAGTAACTGCAATATCATCACTGTCTATCGATCACTGGAGACCTCACAGATGCATAGCAGAAGAGACAAGTTTGAAGATTTAGAATTGTGTAGGTACTAGAGTTTTTTCGCGCGAAGATCGCTCAAAACTACTAGCTGAGAATAAAAGTAAAATATTAATATATATTTAAGAGTTTTTCTATGCGCGGTTAGATAACACTTGATCACCGTTTTATAGTCACAATTCGTGGCCAACGTTGATCAGCCCAAGTAAGTTCTAGCCTTATAAACATTTTATATTTCAAGTGAAAAATATTTGCAAGCTCCGTCCGAGCGTTTGCTTCGTTTTACGAGTAGCCCATATCAACCGAATAATACATAAACAAACACGATCGCGGAATACAGAAGTTCTTTCTTTTTGCTATTCACACCTTCCACTTCGACGATAACATTACGTTTGTTACATAGCCAACGCCGTGGGAGCGTTAAGCTTTTATGAAATTATTGTGTAATAAGCCTCCTAGGCGAGAATTACTTTTGCAATGGCATTGTGAGTGATGGACAATTTTTTGTTTTGTGTATATATATATATATATATATATATATATATATATCCTATATATATATATATGCGTGTGAGTTTGTCACCAATATCATAATTCACTGTTTTATTTATTTGCCCCACATTTTGAATTCATGCTTTTTACTCTACTGTTACGTCATTCGCAAAACTAAAGTATTCCGCGAGTCCCGATCGCTCGCTCTCCATTATTTGAGTCAGGCGAGGGTCAATTTTAGCGACTACCTATCTACGCTGTCGCTACTGACCTAAATTTTTACAATTTTTAAAATAAACAAGATATTTTGTGAATTACATAATAAACGATATTTTATGAACATAGAGTGATTATTGGGTACGAAAATAAATTTTAGTATTCGTAACAGGGCGCCGCTTAGTCAGTGAAATTATGGGCGAAAGAACATAGTCTATGCCATTTTGACTTTGTCTCACAATTTTAGAAGAAATTAGATATTGACTGTATACATGATCTATCTTTCCCACATGTAAGTAGTTATTCGTATGCGTTGGATATTCTTAATACCATGAAAAGTGGTATAGATAAAGCTTATGATTCGAATTTAGGTTACTTTTTAACTCGAGACGTACATATTTCTTGTAGACCTTGTAGAAATAGCATATTTTTTGTTCAATAATAACAATTTAGTAAATTACAGACTATGCAAGGTGTATGGCAAAACAATTATCATTATTTATCGAGAGTTGTTGAAATAATCACACTGAATTAAGGGAAAATTTCACAAGAGCTGATAGATATATGTCGATCACAACAAATTTTACCTTATTTTATAAACATTATTTAGCTAGATGACCCATCTAATGAAAAACAAAACTAAAATTGTTTCGCACGCACTTAGGTGGTGTCAATAAAAGTTGAAACATTTACTTAATTGTACACATTATCTCTATTGTGTTATTTAAACATAGTAAAATTAATTTTTCATAATGTAAATAAATAAAAGTTGAAACATATACCTAAATGTACACATTATCTCTGTTAAACTATTTAAAAATAGTTCGCAATACAAATATATTGCCTAGTATATCTTTTACAGGCGTAAAAAAGATTGTGAATTTCTCAAAATCTAGTTGAGTTGAAAAAAAGGGGATCGAGAACCATT
This sequence comes from Druceiella hillmani, assembly GCA_039881145.1. Classification (NCBI taxonomy): domain Eukaryota; kingdom Metazoa; phylum Arthropoda; class Insecta; order Lepidoptera; family Hepialidae; genus Druceiella; species Druceiella hillmani. Next base: position 25,875,707 of record JAYKKI010000011.1, on the reverse strand, counting down.
TTTATGGACGATTTCATTAAAATCTTCGCATAAATTCCTGTAAGACGCAGTTTTAAAATCATTATAATTCTCTCTTTAAGTTGATACCAACACAGCATATATAGAATATGAACAATTTTACTCATTTGACCTATCTACAATATTTCTACATACAAATTTTATAAACGGAGTATATTACGCTTTGTTATAAATGTATAACTTTGGATCTACTTGTAGAAGTCTTTTATTTTTGTCGTTTTTATAATCCGTTTTGTGGATAATGAGATGAGTCTGTGGATAATGTAGGATTAAATAGAATCGAAAGTCTTTACAGCTGACGCTGCAGAGTCAGATGTTTGTGAGCTGTTGAGAAGTTTTTAGTAATATATCCGGTTTAGAAAGGGACGGTGCGATGACTGGACAGTGAAAATAGTCAGCTCTGTTTTCGGCGAATTCCTTTAAATTGTTTTGTTATAAGATTTGCTAACGTATATGCCAACGACAGTAACAAATGAAATCTGCAATTAGTGGCTATTTTAGAGGCTGTTTAGAAAGTCTGTACTTGGTGATGTAAGAGAAGCCTAGCTTCTACTTCCCTTACCATCACAAGTCTAGCTCAAGTTCTACCACTTTTTTGGGTAGCAAGTCTAAAATTCCGTTTCCCTCAATGTCTACATGTTCCATTAATATGGCACACGTGAACAACATTAAGGGAAACGGAATTAATTCGTGGCATCCATTGAAGTAATTTGTAGTTTCCATTGTAAAAACGTGTAAATAATATTTTCACTTTTAATTATTCATACAAATATATTGGAGTATAAATTAACGAAACACTATATGTGGCTTAATGATTGGGAATTTCTCAAAATCCATGTAAAGTTTCTACATTGAACAATTTCTGAGAAAAATGGACGTTACAGTGAGACGAATGGATCGAGACTTTAGTGAGCTTATAATAAATCTGTTTTTTTACCTTTTAAGTTACGCAATCATAAAATAATTTTATTTACCGCTTCTCAAACTAAATTCAACAAAGCTTTAGCATGTTAATATAAATATTATGGAAGAAAAAACCTTACACCAAACGTATTAAGTAACGCAAGATACTTTACTAAAATTTACGGCCCACTTACATAAATAAAGAGACCCTTTAAGAAATAGAAACTAGCTTAATGAAACTTTAACCCTTCCCCCCTCCCCCCAGCTGTTGTAGGGTAGTGTCGGCACAGGAAGTGGAGGCGGCGTAATTAGAGACGGCGGCGCCACACCTCACCACTGGATTTTGACAAAAGGCGATTGTTTCCCCTCGAAACAATAATGTTGGGTAACGATTCACTTCTCGAAAGAAAGCGTATTGTTCCTTTGTACCGACGTCCACGAGGCCCTCTCAGAGCGACGTAACATTCTTGTGTATGAGCGTACAAAAATTTTAGTAAACAAAGCACATTTTTACAATTGGAAGTTGAGCTAGGTTTGTTAGTTGAAATTGAAGTTAATTAAAAATGTTTAGACAGATAAAAATTCTCAATTAGTATTAAAACTTAAAACAACCACAATACGTTTCAAGTATGGAAGATTTTTTCACGTAACTCTTAAATTATTAAATTATAAGTAGCTTGTTTCATTTTTCTATATTTAATAAAAAAGTAGGCATTCATATTGGTTAAGGTTGTCATAAGTTGATTATAACCTGCTATTATTATAATTTATAAATAAATGGTTACTGTCCTCACCCATTATACTCAATATTTAGTACATTATCAAACATTTGTATCGTGAATATTTCGAGTCAGTTTATCGTATTCGATATTATCTTCTTACATCTTATTGTACGCATCTGTTTTTAACCATTACTTGTAATCAACTTATGCGAAGTATTATGTACAAGCTTCATTCGACTCTGACTAATTAGTTCAGAGTCTAGGGAAAGCATGTATTTGATAATCCACGAATACACGTATTATATTTGTTCTAGAAAGGACAATACAGACGAGGGAAATCGATCGAAAACTAAGACGAGACTCGAATATAGCAGCAGACTAACTTTTTTTTCAAATATGAACGTGTTTAAAAACGTTAAAAACACGCCTCCGTAAGAATTTTGGGGAAACTTAAATCGTACGAGAAAAACCGTTATTTAAATTTTCTCATTAATGATTTAAACTGTTGTGTGTAACGGTTACAGTAATAAATTTTTTCGTTTATATTTCCAGTTATTGTACACGTTAAGCAAAAATACAATAAGTTAAAAAGAAAAATATGGAGAAAAACAAAAGGAAAATTATAGATCAAATTCCCATTTTTGTTACTTCTCCTTAAATTAATAACTTACTTTTTGATGGAAGAATCGACGATTGTCAAGAATAATGAGTAGCTACTTCAAATATAATTCAAATTTAATCTATTTGGCGCTAATGATAGGCAATAAAAACTTAACGAAACATTCTTTTGCGTCTCTATGCTAAAAACAATAAATTCAAAAATAATAACTCTTCATACATATTAGTTTCAGTTTAAACATTACATTAAAAAGAGCTATTTCGAAAACGAAGATTTAAAAACTAAGGCAAGACTCAAAGCACTGAACATCCGTCACAAGTGCAATATCCCCAGAAACTCAGCCACAATCAAATTTCCGTCCCCATTAGTAAGTCATTTCTACCTGCACAACTCGATCACATGTCGACTCTAAAGTCACGGCCACTTTTTTTTCTCCAAAGCGCTCGGTTCAAAATATTTATATTTTTTCTTGTATTATTTGCTCACAGCCAGTTTGTGTATTGTGACTGAATTTCACGCTCAAACAAGCGGTAAGCCAAACACGCTTCCATACGGACTTAAATTGCCTCTTAAAATAGCCTGGACGGGGCTACTATTCGAGCCGAAACGTAATGATTCATTAATGCATTTTTAAGTCTTTTCGACAGTAAAAAGATTTATTTCCTACGACTATTGTGCCAAAATTCCTCCGGCTATATTTATTAAATCCTAGCTATGTTTTTAATAAAAACAAACGATTCAGTAAGTTACTTGTACTAATATCAGGAACAAATAAAATAGAAAGTTATTTACGTTTTATAACGTTGACACTATTTTTAAACTAATGAGCGACGATAAGATTGTGTTCTCACATCTCGTTGGATGTATTTATTTTTACGCGTTACTTGCTTACTACTCGTAATCAACTTTTGCGACGTACATATGTAAGTGAGTGCGACTATTTCAGAGTCGACGAAGAATATGTTTATATGTATAAAAGAATACATTGGTTGTAGAAAAGACAAAAAAGGCGATAACATAACATTCAGATGTTGTCGATAATAACAAAATTATTTGTTCCATATGGAATGACGAATTTATCTTTGTTCTGTTAAGAATTATTTAGCAACTTGTTATGTACGTACACAAAACAAGTTGTAATTTTCTCCTAATAGAAAATGAATTAAATTGCTGACAATTTACTTCAGTTTTTTGTCGGATTTCTTACTGAATAAAAAGATGTCCTGTCTCCTTGCAATATTCCTTACCTTCTTCGAAAATTTGTGTTAAAATAACGTAATTGTGTTCGAATAATGACGGATTTATAATATTATCGGCAGTGATATTACTATTAACATGAATCAAACGTTAAGGATGAGCATCCTGCTTGTATTGTAATTTACGAGCTACAATTTTATAGCAACACAAAAATTATATATATTATATAAGACAAAGAATATTTTCAAAACAAGTAAAAGCTTCCCTTTCAGAAAATTTTATTGTCGTAATACATTATAAACTGAAATATTTGCAAAGTAAGCATTAGAATTTTTTTAAAATTTATTTCAATCCTACACATATGTAAATAGAGTGACCCAAATGTGGTATTGAGTTACAATCACTAAATGATAAAAACAAAATGCCTGTGACAGACGGAGAGACCCTGATTAATCCAAGAGGGTTCCGTTTTTCAATTTCGAAACTAATTTTTACTTATATATGTATTTTTACGTCTTTTTTGGTTGAAAGTACAACTCGAGTGCTAATATTTATAAGAGACAAATCTCAAAAAATATGTAATTTTATTTTTTTTTTCTTTTTCTAAAAAAATATGTAAGATATCAAAAAACCCTTCACAATGAAATGATTTCAGGACCACATACAAAAATCTTTCGCGATCTTCTATCTTAATTCGATAACAGAAAAAAAATATATAAAAATAAATATATACAATTCAAACTAATTACAACCAAAATGATGTACGATGTTAATGAGTAGAAAAAAAACGTGGAGGACCGAGAAAGGCGAACAATTAACATCATTTCATATCTGCAAGAATGAGTGAAAGTCAAAGAGGCGTGCATGTAGGGATAGAAAATAAGGTCCTCTATCGTCAGATAGATCGATGAGGAAAAGTAGCCCTTTGAACTCACAAAAATCACATCTATTGTCTTCGATATTCATACATGAAGTTTTCTCGTAATTAATTTTGATTTAAGAAAGGCGTGAATTACATAATCATCGCTGCAAAATTTGTAATAAATTCTACTCTACGCACATCAATGAACAAAAGTTAATAATTACAGTTTCCAAGCAGTTAAAAAAGAACATTGCGTTACAAGCAAATTCTAACACAGATTCTTACTTATACCGCGTGTAGGCAATCTCACTTAACAGATCGACCATAAACGCTGTATGAGACATTTTCATTAGCACTCTGAAGAATGGAGACAGCGGCCAGTTTCCACGCACGCCACAATAAATTTGTCTGCAATGAATGATGTTTGTAAACATTTTAGCTGCCGGCATTTATATGTATCGACGATACAGTCGTAAATAATGAACTTGCATATTAATATTTATCATAGACAGAGTAGTTTTATATTGTATGTTTTACCTCAAAACATCCAGGTATATTTATAAAAAATACATTCGATAGTTGCGTAAATCTAATTTAATTAATATGTTTGGTTTACATATATTTCTTTAGTAAACACTGGTTTCACTCGATTCGTTATAATTACAAAGTTATAGGGAGAAATTATGACATGCAGCACTATCTAAAGTGATTAAGGGAAATTAAATCTTTATTTCCGTGTATTATAATACAAATGACATGAAACCAAAAATATTTTCCTCCGAATTAGGGATTGAAGAGTTTAATTAGGGATTAAAAGATTCTTTTGATCCTTTATATTGGGTATCACAAAAAATTCACATCGATTCGTTGCAACGTTGCTTTATTATTCCGTTTGTGTACTTTTCAGTTTATTTTTTAGAAGTTTGTGCGATTTATAGACTATATAACTAAGCGTTTTGCTTGCAATTTTGACTATTTTTGAATCTCAATTGTTTTTCCATATAATCAATTAAAAAATTGCTATCTACAGAATAATTCCTCATATAATTTTATTCAGTCATCCAATCAATCAAACATTCACTTACTTCTTACGATATATGTTTTATTTCACATTATATAATATTTAAATTTGACGCAGCTCCAATAAATATCTAAGAAAAACTAAAACAAGTATCAACAAAAGTTTCAAGTAATATTAAATAAACAAATATGCAAAAATATAACTCCAGTACAGTAGCGTTTAGGTATTTGGTAAATTAATGATTAATGTTTCTAGATCCTGTCACAAAATATAACTCCAATACAGTAGCTTTTAGGTATTTGGTAAATTAATGACTAATGTTTCTAGATCCTGTCACAAAATATAACTCCGGTACAGTAGCGTTTAAGTATTTGGTAAATTAATGACTAATGTTTCTAGATCCTGTCACAAAATATAACTCCAATACAGTAGCTTTTAGGTATTTGGTAAATTAATGACTAATGTTTCTAGATCCTGTCACAAAATGTTTGAGAGAACGCAAGATTTTATTGGTACTGAGAACGACAGTAATTTTAATGGTGTTAGAATTTATAACTTAAAAAAATATTTAATTTTTTTTAAAAATCCGTTATTGGATGTGCATGATACAATCTTATCATACAATTAATTAATCATCATTGATGAAATGTACTTTATTTTATTTTCAAGTAAGTCGTGTGCGGGTTTACTGTACCAATATTCAGCTCCCGGATACAATATTTTATAACAAACGATCTATTTGAAAGGATATCATCTCTTACCTTACGCTATGTGATTTATAAATAAATCAGAAATTTCTCCAATTATGTGCAAATCACTCATAGTATTTTCGTATCAGGTTATCGTATTGATATTATATCAGGTTTATTGTCAACTTATTGTTATTTAAATTAGTCAGAATTATGATTTTAAATTACCTAACGAACTCGTATATGAATTACCTAATGGTAAATCGATGATTAAAAGACAGTGCCTATACACTTAACGCAATTTTTCGTTAACAGATTTTCCTCATGATATTGTCAAAAATAATATATTACACGTATCTTATTAAATAATTTCTAATAAGTAAAACTAAGTAACTAACTAAAGGAAAGTAAGTTAGAACCTTCCAAATTACAATGTGGCTTCATAGAAAATTAGTTCAATACGACAGTTACTGAAGTGGGAACGGTTCATTACTTTCGTCAGAAAAATATGTCGATTTAGATTACTTTAAAAAAATTAAAATAGATTTACAAAACCAATAATCAAAAAAGCTCGCGTCTCAAGACCGCTTTTACGGGATCCACGGTACGCGGAGAGCCTGGACGGACTTAGCTTTATTTTTTCTTAGACTTATCCGGGCACGGTTTCGCTAACGTGCTCCAGGCAATACCTGTCAACTCGTAACTCTTTTTATAAACGCTACTCTTTTATGTCTATATGCCTCGCAGCAGGGCGTTTTACATGTATCCTTTGTTTTAGATGTTCGCCAACTCAATAAAAACGGCGTGACTTACGAGCCTCGCCGGGTGTTATGACTTCAGCCGGACTCTTACTTGGAAAGGTAATTCGAATGTTGAATACGAATGTGCCATAGACATTTTACAGTTAAGCTTGCTATGCATTGTGGCGATCAGTCTACATTGCTTGACTATCAACGGACCAAAATTACACTGGAATATTTTTCTTTCGTGCTAGCCAGTTAAGCTAATATGATCTTAGAATTATGCTTATGATCTGATGTTTCTAAGATAAGATTAGGTTTATAATCTGCAAAGAACGACTTCTAACATAGATTTCTCATCAAAAAATACCTTCTAAACTCTTGAAGTTAGGGACAAAAAAAAAATAGCCGAAATAAATGTTTTATATATATATATATATATATATATATATACATGTGTGTGTGTGTGTGTGTGTGTGTATGTGTGAGTATGTATAATTTATTTAGTTGAACTTATCTCGTTTTATTTCAAATTACATTACATTTTTAAGGTAGTGTTGTGTTATCCTTAATCGAAACCATTTTCACAGAAGAACATTACAACCTTATTTATAATACTTTCGCATTTGATTATTTATTTTCTCAGTATAATTATTAAAATAATTATCAACAAAATAATTGTATTTCTTAGAATTAAAGCTTCATGCCAGTATATTGAGCAAATTAAGACGAAATTTTACAAATAAATACGTATACACAAAAATAATTATTAAAATGAAATGAATACAAACATAATTATAAACATTGAAAATAATGAATCAACCGGGAACAGCTCAATTAGTATACCATCCTAGCCCTTAAGTCGAAAATCGAATAAGAGAACATGTCGGGATGGGGAAATGCTCCATTATAAAGTTAATAAAATTAAACGCGTATTGCGAATGTGAGTACGTGCTTGCCAAACACGAAATAGTGGGTAATGAGGCAGAAAAACGGTTCGCTTCAAGATACTATACCAATCCCAATACTGAAGGATTGCACATATTACCTTTTAATATTTAAAATAAATTCAGGGGTAGATGAAACACTCTAAACATTTGCATAGTTAAGTGAATAATGTCATTTTAAGTCTATACTATCCTATATATATAATCAGTATTCTATATTATAATTATATATACGAATTCTAGTAAATTATTATCAACACAACTAAAGTAAAAAGTTAAAAGGAAACCAAAAATGTGGATTGTATTCGTGTTTGCTTTATAAGGTAAAAGGGATACATTTATTTAGGTAGGCAACAAAATGAACTAGATAAATGGCCAAAGGTCAAGAACACAATAATGAATAAAAGAAATACTAGAAAAATCACGAAAGGTGAAAATGTCTTTCGCCTTCCTCAATGTGTATATTGAGCATTTCTTAACTCTCAATTTTTTCTTATATAGATTTTCTTTTATAGATTTGTAGACTCCTTTTCGAGAACTTTTGTCTCTCTATTTTTCCTCGAAATATATTTATTTTTAATCTCCGTTTATTTGTTTCACAAGTTTTTAATTATAGTCATTTAGTTAGATTATTCTTTTACGCATAGATTAAATTAAAGCACTGACGTTTTGAACGCACGGTTTTATTTAATGAACTATACTATATTAAATATTGTGATTACCTGCATGGATATATGACATGTGACAAAACGAGATAAGATCGAACATGTCTTCGATAATATGAATGTATAATTAACATATAAATTATTATTAATATTTAAAGTTTCACTTCTAACGTGTGGATTTCTGTCTACGTTTTTTCAGTATAAAAATCATTCATAACCATTTCTACAAATATTTTTAAAATTATTTTTGATAATTATAAATAGATATATATAAAGATAATAATAAATATTTTTAAATTTTGCTTATTATAAGTCTTTGTAAACAATTAGAAGCTTTCAAAATGAATTTAATGGTAGGCATGAGTTATTTTTTGTTTTTTTTCTTTTATAAAGTTGTTCTAAATTCCAGATATATATCGTTAAGAGGAAAATAAAAAAATTGTCAGATGTAGCTATAATAAATATTAATATTCGTGTGTCGCATTTTCCACATATTGTTTAATTGTAGAAGAAAGATTAAACATAAGGCAAAAATATTTATTGTGGCAATTGACTTTGAATTTATAAGAAAATAATATTACATTACAAATGACGGAGCGTTTATCACGTGCCACAAATAGGCTGCAAATTGTATGAAATATTTAAAAAAACCCTGACATTGCACATACTGTTGGTACATTTGGCTGCGTGGTACATTTAAAGACGCCACAATACGACGGAACTGCCACCGCTGCCCTTCAATAATTCACAACACGCTGGTGTTTCCGTGCTCGCGAAAATGAAAATCGTTAAACATCAACAGGTCACGGTAAAGCAAGGGCGACAAAGAGCACGTTCCAATGCCCGAACGTCAACAGGTGGCCAGAAGTTTCAGGTTCTGTCCAGAAGAAGTCGATAAGAAATTTTATATCGTTTTGGACGTACCGTTCAAATCACGAATTATATAGTTAAGTACTTTACACTCTAATGATCTCCTCTCATCATCAGTTCCCACGATTTTACATCCTAATTATATGCTTACTCCCTTAAGTTTTATTTATAAGAATGCATTTCTCAATAAGAATAAAAATTTGCACGCATGCGATTATTTTATTATAAAATAATTATTTGTAAAATGCTGTTACTACAAAGAAACGACTGTCAATTGACACATAAATTTTATCTCTTAACTCGATCCTTATTGCATATTTCAATACTTAGAATGTCTAGGTTTGTTTTTTTTAAATAAATTTCCGTTTGTTTCTTCAATGTTTAGCGTTACAAAAAGTGATAAATGTTATGTGTGTACGCATAAGAAGTCTTGAGAGTGAAGTGTTGGACCCAATTACCAATTATGAAAAGAAAAAATAAGCTCCTTAAAAATACTATTCACACATTAATCAGACAAATGAGGAATCTAGTATTTTTTTATGAAAAGTCAGTTATACTTCATAATGGTTTGTAATTGTTATTTGTACGGAACTGTGAACTATTAAGATGAAAAAAAATGTAGATTATGTCTTCTTGTATTTTCCATACACTCCATGAAACCCGAATCTGAGAGTGACATGGTTATCACGAAAATACTAAATAAAACTCGAAGAGTGAAAAAAACGTTTATTTTGGCAACATAGAACGAATATATTGACATCAGTTAATAGTTTACGTTAAATAGTTTTATTTTTAATTACACTAATTTAACTGAGTCATTCTCTAAAATATTTAAAAAAATACAAGTATTAGGATCACACTTAGGATATATGTAAAGAGGATAATGTCAAAAATATTACAAGACGAGCGAAAATTTAAGTAATAACCATACAGGTTTTATGATTTATATAGACGTAACAGGGTTATTAACAGAAGTTAAATTTTATTTCTTAAGATAAAAGTTAAAATGCTATAAATCACAATTTTTTTTAAACATTCCACGATATTTTGGATCCTAGCTTAAATAGATGTGAAAAAATGGCTAATATAAGGTAACTATTATTCTTTATGTTTACACAAATCAGTATAATCAAACCAAAACGAACAGAAACCACTCAGACATCCCTTAGAAATCGGATACAGTACCACTGTAATGAGTCGCAAATAATTAACCTAATTGACCCCCGAGGGCGCTGCACCCTCACTATCCTGCGGCCTTATTTTGCGATACTCGCACAATTAAGGTTCAAACGCGGGGTTTTAAAGGAACGCCCCAGGTCTAGGTATCATGTACGCTTGCAAACCAAATAGAAAACTTGTTCTATCTTATATCGTGACTATAATAATTTAAAAATAATTTACAAAATGAAGTAACAAAAATGGGTAATTAAGAAAAAATAGTCAAGGGTAGACAAAATTGTCAAATTTATTGTGATACCACAATACTGATATATAAAAATTTAAAAAAATTAATTTAGTCATGAGACATTAATATTTATATCATACTTATTACGACCTCAAAAGGAATAGTGGTGTATTAATGACCACAACATATCGATACTAATTATAAGACAATCAATAATTTTGTTTTTGCCATAATTTGTAAACAAACAACATCGCAATTACGTCACATTTGTAACATGTGACGGGAACGGATATCGTAAACACGAATTAATGTTTAAATATTTATTGATAACAAATAAGTGTTAAACTGAAATGGAAACTAAAAAAAAATATTATATTGAAACTAAATATTCTTGTATATAAATTTCATTTAAACTAGTTTAAAATTATCACCTGAAAATATACCTAAAGTGTATTCCAATATGTCGAAATATATTTTTTAATTCTTTCAAATCACTTAATTAAATTCTTTCAAATCACTTAATACAAATCGATTATGTCAAATACATCGTTGTGACAGTACTTTTTTAAATAATAATAATTTCGATTGATTTATATAATGTTAATGCGTAAGTTTATACTTTATTTATTACTGTATCAAATCAACTGTCTTTATTCAAACTACTTCTGTTTCCAAGTACTACTGTTCAAAATATTGTTTCCATTTTCTTAAATTAATTTACTTCCATCTCGGGAGATTATATATATATATATATATATATATATATATATAGATATATATATATATATATATATATATATATATATGTCATAGGAAGTAAACGCAGATATATTAATTATAATAACGGAATATAATTGTGACAAAGTGATAAAAACTGACAGTTTTTCATAACAGTTAAAAGTATCATATTCCACAACGGATTTAATAACGACCAAGGATAATAAGCTAATAAGTTAATAAGCTCGTCTTTACGCATGTAAAGACGAGCTTGGTCGTTATTATTTCCAATGTTATTAACCTTTGGTCGTTATTAAATCCGTTGTGGAATATGATGCTTTTAGTTGTTATGAAAAACTGTCAGTTTTTATCACTTTGTCACAATTATATTCCGTCACAATCATTATTATATCTTAAACGCTTTACACTGTCAAGTTGACTGATCTATAATAAAACAAAAAAACTATCTTTACCACAACATCGACTTTATCATAACATCAACTATAATTTTTAGTACGATAAAGCGTATTATGTGAAAAAGTGTCGCGCGGAAAAGTTACGCTCTGAAGGTGCCCTGTACAATGATAATATGAACAACACTTGCTTTATCAGTTGTTCGTTACGTATATTGATTCATAACACCACGTGACCATCGACGACAACGCGCTCTTAAGTAGGCTCCAGTTCAGTCTCCATCACACTTAACGAGACGTCAGCCTGTCGAGACTGCGAACACGTGGGGCTCCAGAAGTGATTATACGCCTCGTACAAAAAAGATAATATGCTAAAAAATAAACATCTCAAACGTATGTTACACGTGTCAATAAAACCACATATTGGAACCTGGGTTTTGACGAAATTGCGGAATATTTAAAAATAACACTTTACTTTTCAAGAAATTGTTTCAACTATAAAGCTACGTGTCTGTTTTATATTTTGTACATAATGAAAACGAAAAAAATCATACGCATTTTAGATAATAATATATTATATTAAATACATAAGATCAAAAGGTACAAAAATCAAATCAATATTGAATATGGTTTGTTTTATTAATTCGGAATCAAAATTCTTGCGTTTGTTCTTTAGCTCTTATTATTAGTATTAGTCTTATAATGCTACTGTTGTCACTTACTGATCAGACATAACATACATTTGAATACATGTCATAACTATACTAGTTGAGCTATAGTATATATATATATGTATATATATATATATATATATATATATATATATATATATATATATATATATATATATATAATGTGTGCTAGAAAAATTGTGGTGTGCCCTAATGTTTATATATATTGACAATACTACAGTACTAGTAGGGTACGTATGTAGACAGAGAATATAATAACATCATAATTTCTGTAAGATAAATTAATTACGCAATCTCCCGATACAGGAAACAAATTAAAACTGATTGGCGCAGAACGAAGTTGAGATAATTAAGCCACCTTAATTTTGAATCATTCCTGACATATAGTGCCATTGTATTTTCCTATTATAGTTGCCGTTTGTCATATCAAAATAATTTTTTTCATTACTTTACATAAATCCCAAGCCATTTAAGTATTTTCATAGAAACGTACATACAAATTGAGAACCATTTTTTTCTTAATTTGTTTAAAAAATAATAAAATGATATAACGCCACGACAAGATTACATCTACGGTCGCACACAGTCGGCCATGTGACTGACGAAGTAGTTTCGATTAATTACAATAGACGGCGCACATGACTTGGTGTTGTCACTTTCTATTTGGTTTAAGGTTCTTTTGACCGTATCTTGATATTTAGATCAATGGCACAGACACGTCCTTTGGTACAGTTTTATTCCGTGTACAGATTTAATAAATGAAAACGTCAAACTAGTAGCTCATTACTAATTGATATTAGGAAGCTTTTTGCATAAACATTTATTTCAGAGATGTAGCTTGAACGACAATTTCAAATTACATCAATTCGCATTCTGCAATTTCAAATTACATCAATACAGTTATTTGCTTTGAAAAACATATTGTGAAAATACTTGCACAATAAAACATAACAGTTAAAACAATATTAAAAAACTGGCAAGCTAACAAAAAGACGCATAGCAAGCAATAATAAAAAAATCTACAAAAACCTATCAAGCACGAGTGACACTCGCACTACGATAGTTACATTTTTGCACTTATAAACATTTGAGCGTCCATAGTATTCCTGTTAAAATATTTACAAATATTAATTTTTCACATCGTAAATGTATTGCAACGTATTATATGCTATAACTTTGACAGGCGTAAAAACAAGGCGCGTATTTAAACAATTATAAGATCCAGGATAATCGCTATAGTTTTCCTGTAATCTTCAAGCCAAACTTTTCCAGTTCTGTTTTTTTTCATGATTTCTTGCTCTGTAGTTTCGGAAATAAGGGATTTCGGAATTTATATTTTTGCGTACTTTTTAGAAAGTGTTCTAAAAGTGTTCTATTTAAAATTTTGAAAAAAAATATTTTTATATTCCTCTTAACAAACCTTTTCTTATAAGAATATTTAAAAAAGTTAATGGTGTAAAATATGTGAATTTTTAAGATGTCATTACTATGCCAACTTTCAAGTTTCTACATCGCATGTTTTCGGAGATAATCGGCTCTGAAAACAGAAAACATGAGAATTATTTCAAAAATTATAACATCTACAATCATCACCATAGTTTTATTACATGCTTATAAGATATATATAGTTTTTCACTATATATATTCTTAGAAGACTGTAAGAAAACACAGCCTTCCTGGGGGTTTCTAAATATATATATATATATATATATATACATATATATATATATATGTATATATAGTTTTTCTTACAGCCTTCCCGTGGGCCAATGTAATCATTTTATACATTTAATCTTTAATTACAATAATATTTCGTACAGTTTACATGCTTCAAATGTTTCAATTATTATAACAATATAGCTAAAGTATCATAACAATTAAATATGTACAAATATCGCCTGATGAGTCTTAGTAAAGTCTATTAAAGACAAGTCGAATAATTCGCAGGGAGATAATGATCGTGGTGCGATATCGGGTTCAAATTAGACCTCGTGCGGAGGCTGTCAGGGGTAAGCAAAAATGCATCCCTTATAAGATCACTCAACTCTCTATCAATTCTAAATCACTCACCAATTGAAATGTGTATAACTAGCATGTAAAAGAATAAAGAAAGAATAAAGTTTGCTATAGCTATAAAAGAATGGTGATAATGGTAGAATTTCTAAAATTAGAAGGAAATTAACAGGGAAATAACATTGATGGAGGAGACGGAAGGGAATAATATTGACGGAGCATAAGTTTCTTAGGCGAAAGAAAAGAAGAAACAAGTTTTAATAAAGTTATAAAGCTTTACATTATCACTGCATAATCTACCTAAACATGTATGACTCCACAAAACTTTACTAAATAACAACACGATGTTCTCATTTCACATATTTCGCAGTGTAATGGCAAAATTGTCCAGGGCTGCAGAATTACCCGGAAGACGTCACATAAAGATATTCACAGAAAGGCACAAACATTCCGCTTCACCATACGTCCTTGTTTTTCAATACGCAAAACATAATAAAATGTACGTCAAAAACAGCTTCTAAACGATCTTCATTGACCCCTGACAGCCTCCGCACGAGGTCTAATTTGAACCCGATATCGCACCACGATCATTATCTCCCTGCGAATTATTCGACTTGTCTTTAATAGACTTTACTAAGACTCATCAGGCGATATTTGTACATATTTAATTGTTATGATACTTTAGCTATATTGTTATAATAATTGAAACATTTGAAGCATGTAAACTGTACGAAATATTATTGTAATTAAAGATTAAATGTATAAAATGATTACATTTGCTAATAACAACAATATATAAAAAATTAAAGATAATAATTTACTTTAGAATTATAAATCAGAAAATCTAACGACCGACACAAAAAAGAAAACTAGTTATTATCTGATTAAGATTACCCTTATCACCTTGCATAATTTCATATGACACATTTCATATTGAATACAACGTGTAAATTCTGAATAACCCATTGTTATAAAAAGCTTCGTTCAATAATTAATTTTATTTTTGGTTTCAGAAACCTTAAACTAAATTATAATTATATAAAATGTCATGGTAACTTTAAAATATATTATATTTTCCATGTTTAAATCTTCTAAATTATTTTATTTAAGTGATATCTTTTTATAACAAGGGAAAAATACTACATGAAATCATTTTTATATATTAACGATACTATAATTTTAACAGAAAGTTGATTATTTGATTTTTGAGGAGAATCTTCAAGCCGCGTACAAAATAAAATATAAAAAAACAGTGTTTTCATCGCAAAATCTTTTTAAACGCAATTCCACCTTGAACTGCGTATCGTAATAGAGCCGCAGTAATTTCCTCGTAAACGCAACCTCACGCCTGTTGTTTATTATTTGAGTTCGCAATCAGCGCCGCACGTCATATCTGAGCACCGTCATTGCCTAGCTACATCTACACACGCACCGTTACAATAGTGGGTAGGCACCATTCACTCCACGAGCTAAAAAATATTAGAGATAAGATTCGCTATCGCTCCGTGAGCTCGCTTCCATCTCGCTCTAGATGTTGCGAAAAATTACTCCGTCCCTGTCGCGCCTAGGCCAGTGGCCATGTTTTCAATTGAGTGATACCTAAAGGTTAACGGGACACGGCCACTTTGACGTCACTGTCTTTGCTCCCCGCACATCTCTCCTCCCCCCTCTTTTGTTTTGCTTCCCCCGCCCCGCTCTCGTACACACCCACCCGCGCCCCGCCCCGTGCGGGAGATAGCGTGAGGGTACGCTGCCTTTTCAGTTTTGTGGGACCTTTGAAAATTCCAATTTTAATTGCAATGTAAATTATGAAATTATACCTATATCATCGGATGTAAGTGAGTGGGTGAGTGGCTGACCGAATAAGTGTTGATCAAAATGTTTGAGCACTTTGACTATAACTAGCGAATCGTTTTTTTTTTATTTCGATTCTATGAGGAATTTAAATATTGTTAAAAGTTAGAAAAGGGTAAAGTTTACAGGTAATTTACATAGGATCACTCCTTACTAGATGGCGCTAGTGATAAAAGTACACTACGCAAGTAAAAACTAGAGAGGTTCTGATATAATATTTGCTGCATGTGTATATATATAGAAAGATATACATACATAAGCATGTCTTGAAGAAATTGGAGCTATGGCTTCTGATCCTCCATAAGATTCTCGCAAGCCCGAACCACTGGACGGCTCTAGGTCTACCAAAATGGGGCATCTCGTAAGTGTGTAAACATAACCATGCAATAATCAATAGTAGCATAAAAATTATTTGATACAATGAACGCAATGTTTTAAGGAAAATAGAAATAAAAATTTAAAAAAGGAGTATTTTTTCCTTAATGAATTTAAAATATTGCATTATTCAAAGAATAATATTTATATCGACACGGATTAAAGTCATATTTTTGTTAGACTATAAATATATTGACAAGGACTCGGATGTGTAAAATAGCGTGTGACACGATACATTAGATCCCGTTAAAGAAAGTAATACACAACAAAACCATAGAAAGTGGGTAATATATGTAGTAAATGTTAAGTATAGAGATAAAAAGTTGTAATTCATTAAATTGACAATGAAGCAATAATTATATTACTATTTATAAATTATTAAAAAAATTACATGTCCCGATATGACCAACGCTTATTTTTGTTTTGCAATTTCATAAAGACCATTAATAAATAATTATTATCAGTTACGAGTTACATTCAAAGCAAGAACTATTTATTTGTACCTTACACTCAAATTTAAAGTATATTCAATTTTTACCATGATTAGATATAAACTTGTACACTTAATATAAATTAAATGATATATAAGTTTATATAAACATTTCACTTGTTAGTTGCTTATCTTTCTAAGAATTACCGACTCTCTACATCCAAATAAAGTAATATGACCTTCTTAAAACACGTATGTATGTAAACCTTTTGAAATTTATAACATGATAAATTAAATTAAATAAACATAATACATTGTTTAGTCAAAATGAAACGGGTGGTAGTCCGAAATGCGTCATGGGGCTCGTACGACACGTGGACTGGCACTATGGTAATAACGAATTGATGTTACGAACTGCCGAGCACTGTTATTAACTTATGGACTATACCGTAAATGATGGCCGTTCAAATATCGTTATTTTTTCGCTCTCTCTTCACGTATGGCTAAATTACAAAACTCACTAACAACTCACCCATTTTCGAACGAAAAGTTTGGGTATATTCAATGGTTTTGCTGAATTATATTTACATAGAAGAAATTCTGACACAGTCAATGGTTAGAAATTCCTATGTCAAAGTTGCAGGAGGCACCCGATTACATGCGATAAAATAGACAGTCTACATCAGTTGTCCTCTTGTTGATAACGACTAAACCAATGGGAAACAATATGTTTGCCTCAATTTTATAAATAGTTTTAAGATTTTCCTATAATTTAACAACGAGAAGGTTCATTTACTAGTACTTTTTATTTAGTCGTTAACTGTTTAGCAAATTTACTGAAAAGAAGAATCCTTGACAGTTGACAACCGTTTATTTTTTTAACGAATATTTAAATTAGTTCTTTCACATTACAAAAATAAACTGCAAATATTTTCTCTTAAACAAAATGTTACTAATATAACGTAGTTTTTATAAATGTATCTCATACGGCTAAATTTGATATGGAAAAGTGGCGTTTACTTAATATTATTTTAATGATTTCAAGATGTCTTACATCGTTCCTTAGTATAAGACTTATGGTAGGTAATATGTTCTCTACTATTTTACTGATTCCAATGATGATATTTAAGTAACATCGAAAAGTTTTTAAAGGGATTAAAATGTTCCGTGCACATTAACATTCAATTTATTTTAAAAAAAATTCAACACTTTCCAAAAAATAAACTGAATAAATATGTTAAAATAGCTTCCATAACTATTACTTTATTGGTTAATAAACAGCCCGCGAAAATAAAAAAAAATCAAAATTCGTTTACTGAACAAAATTTATATAATACAGAATGCTATGAAGCTGCTAAAAAGTCAACGACAGATTCGCTTGGATATTAATTACCATCCAACTAACAGTAAGATGATCCGTACTTTAATAAATACTAATTTAGAACAAAAATAGTGATTTTATCGGGATATAATGTAACTGGAATAACGATATAAAACAAAACGTGTAATTAGTTTATTATTATTATCTCACAATGGTGATACGTTCAACATGTCCACCAGTAAACAACTGAATGGATTTTTTTGTAAAATTCAAATTTTCAAAACCTATTTTTTATTTGTACAGCAATTATATTAAACATTTGAACGACACAGACTTGAAGTTATTGAGTTAACAAATTAATGTTGACTAATTGTAATATAATATAATAATTAATTAACCTTCAAACTTGGAGTTCATCTTTATTTAACAGCTGAAAACTTGACACAGTAAGTTTTACAGCGATTATGAGACTTTTTGATGTCTAATGGTCCAAGAACAATGAGATAGTCAAAATTTATAGTTTTCGAACTAAAACAAAAGAAAGATAACAATGGGCAAACAAAATCGTAATATAAAGTTACTTGCATGTGTTAAAAAGTAATAAATTAAGAAAAAAAGTTAATAATTCCCGAGAGGACTTCAAATTAAGTCACAGCAGTATAAATCAATAAAAGCAAGTTCATATTAACATTTACCGTCTATATGTATATATGTATGTGTATATATATATATATATATATATATATATATATATATATGTATATATATATAGTATATATATACGTATATACATATATATATATATATATATATATATATATGTATATACACATACACACAAACATACGCAACTCCTAACACACAGCCACTTATCTATAGTCGAGTTTGTGTGAATTCACAATGTGGCTTATTTCTTCCATTCGAAACTAAAGGCACGTGACTAATTCTCAACCAGTTACGGATGTGTATAGGTATATTATGAAACTAATCAACTATATTGTTTTAAAATGACATACAACGGTCTACAATTTAATCATTAAGAATTGAGTGAGTGCATACGAAGTCTCAAATAAAAGGAGGTCTCCTTTTAAGGTACATTAAATTTAACAACTAAAACAAACCATGAGATAATTCGCAATTAAGCTGACCGTCAGGGATTATTCAAATTGCTTACGTCACTCAAGATTCAACATTCCTTACAGAACGTAATAGATAACCTATAACAAAAGGGTCATAAAAATCAGAGCTCACCACATCCAAATTTCGACTAACATAGATAGGGTACGTCATTTGTTTGATCTTTCCAATACGATGGTGGTTTCTAACCATTTTAAGTCTGATTGGATACTCTGACCATAAGTGTAAATTACTGCCCGAGCATGTGTTGTAAATCTCTAGAAAAAACAACAATGGATGTAACCTAGCATATGTAATAATGTATATAATGTTTTTTTTATTCTACCTACTGTTGCTTTGATTATAAACTTGCGTGTACTGAAAAATATAATTCAAATGAAGAACAATATATCTGTAGGCTGCATAAAAGTCTTATTATGGTAACAGACACATGACTCTAATTCTACGATCACATTACAGATGCATGTAGTGGTGTATTAGATTTGTTACGCTTTATTAAGTTATTATTCTGCTTTTTCGTAAACAGTAAACTAAAAACAATTTAGACTTGCTTATAATAGAAAAAGAAATGGTTTGCGATTGCTTTCATTTTGTAGACGTACATTGGTTTATTAGAACTCATATTTTTTTCCCACATACTTATGTGAAATACTCGATGTAATACCATTTACATTGAAGTAACCACCTGTGGTCATCGATGGGTCAAACTTTGGCATTACTTTTTTCTGTACTAGACTCTGAGACAAATTTGATCTCTGAGATAATTTTTCATTTAATAACTACTTCAAAAGTGAAACTACGTGATGTAGTATTATTTCTACTTTCCTTAATTTCTTTACCACGACCTAGGTTTCGTTGTATTACAACATCTTCAGGTGGGATATTAGCAAAGATTCTTTGATCGAATGATGAAGAGATCTTTGCTAATATCCCACCTGAAGATGTTGTAATACAACGAAACCTAGGTCGTGGTAAAGAAATTAAAGAAAGTAGAAATAATTCTACATCACGTAGTTTCATTTAATTGTGAATAATGAATTTCTACAAAATTAACGTCAAATATATTCAATATTTCAAAAGTATTACTGCAATGGTTTGATTATTTCTCATGTCGCTTTAAAGACAAATTTATTGATTAAAGATTGTCTGTAAGGTTTTCTTTTTAATTTTTAGTTCCTCTTTTCACTTATTTTTGTTAGAGCAAATTTTATTAAAAAATTCTCGACTGACATTTAAATCAATTGTTTAAAATTGTTTAAATATTTACGAAAGAAAATAGTACGCAGATATCCACCAACCGAGTACTTAGTGTCGTGTAAGACTTCTTATATTACTCCATTAAAATAATGAAGAATTATACGATCGCCCAAAAACACATATTTCATACAAATCAGTTCATGGATATTTACACGTTAAGTGAAACTTTTTATACGTTTATATTACATAATGAATTAAACAGTTAAGATAATTCTTTATCTTCTCCAATCGTTTTCTCATGTTTGACAATCGTGACTCTTCTCTGCAGTGCCAATTAACAATTTCCGTCGGTTGCGGTCAACGGCCTGTAACACTGCACTAGTGCGTTCAGCTTTTTTGGCATTTAATCTCTTAGTCTTTCGTCCTTAGCTTTGCTAGACTTTATGAGTCCCTCTAATTTATCAACGTTCCGGTGGAATATTGAAGCATCCGGCATCTACAAACTGCGGTAGATCTAGATTCAGGACGAAATGGAAGAATTTATTCGTCTCGAAAATATACGTGCCGATAAATATCAATAAACCTATTTCATTTGAAATTCTTAAAAAACATTTTGGGACGAAAAAGATGATAAAAATGGGAGTAGATTGGCAAGACTATTCTTCTTCAATTTATTCGAGACTATTTTCGACAGGATCTATGTCATTGCATCTAAAGAAAGGCCCTAGCTGCTTAGTAAAATAAGACGTAATCATTTTTATTATATTTAATTGTATATTATAATAATTATATTATCCATTATTTTATTTCTTCAGATATCTATTCCTTTGATAGATATAATTATTTTTTTCCATTATTATTGTGGTCTTTACTCAAAATTAATATCGAATAATCATTATTACCTCCAAAAATTGTAAAAAAATAGAAGTTTGTTTCAAAAATTATTTATAATTTATAATTCTTTCAAATTGAGTAATAGAATTTTTCTAAAACCTGTTTACAATAGATTGATCGTTTACCACATACTTTTTTTAATTTTTTTTTCTTTAATTTAATAACATTGTCTCAAATATACGAAATGCTCACATCAAGAGATATTCGAAGAAACAGGCGAAGTAGAGAAAAATACTATTCAATAAAAATAACAAAATGTCCTCGTTTTTGTACAAATATTTAATCCCTTCAGGAGTTCCCTTCTAGAGTTTTTCATCGTCATTACAAAGAAGCAGTTACGGCAACGACTCGATGGAATACACCGACGACTGAGCAATGAAAAAGATAAATAACGAGAACATGCATTTAGTTCGATTCATGTCAATGATCTAAGAAATATAGACATCAACTGGGCTTAATATTCTAATTTTTCAACGACGAATTCAGAGAACAAAGGAAACGCCGACTGAATTCGTAGCAAACTCGCCTGGATAAGGGAAATAGTGATATAATGAGCAGACTGGAAAACATTAAAATGAAAAGCAAAGAATGCAGAGCCCAGATAGTATCTGATCATTATCTAAAAATATGGTAGTTTAAATAAAAATAATTTCCAAAATTTGTTTGCGTGCATTTCACAGTTTGTAAAAATGTTTTACATTTTAAACAACGTTCTTACCTAGCTTCTAGAATAGACTTGGTACGAAAGGTTATAACGAGATGGTAAGAGCCTGCCGCAAGAAAGGTAAAAACTTTGGATGGAATAAGCAGTCCAATAAATTGATAAAAATCGACTTGATGAAAACACCTTGGAGATTTAAGATTGAGATAACTGTGTTTGATTTTAAATATTCATTTGTTTTGTTTATTCTTACATTTTATTTTATCATTATGTTTATTAAATTAATAAAATCACATCATGTATGATCTCCGTTTACCAGAGGATTGCTATTAACGACTTTCAAATTTCGTTACCAGCTAACACGAGACTAGTTTACCACTACTCTAGAAAACATAGCTAATTAGTTTTAATAAATTATTCCAATCATGATGTATATATGTTTATTACAGAGAATTAATATTGACTACTTTCAATCTTTATTATTAGCTTACGTCATCAACTTTAATATTAATAAGTTAATCCAATCATAATTCGTTACTCCGTTATGGTTGACAGTACAACCATAACGGAGTACCGTTGTCGACCACTAGACTTCATCGTCAGCCTATGCCATGTCTATTCCATCACCCTAAGACCCTTTGCTCATCAGTTCTAATAAATAAAACCAATCTTAATATATGTGATATTTATAATTGAAAAGCGCTGTCTTAAACTAACGATGATCTATCAATAATGCTGTCTTAGTCAAGACATATATACCATTTTTGGTTCAATATTGTTTTTCTTTATCTTCGGATTATATAATCGAATTATGATTAATTCTCTGCAAAGACCAATTTTAAATCACATTTAATATAACACGAATCAAATATATCCATTAGGGCGCTAAACATAGATGGCAAAAGTAATATATTTGATATACATCTGGAACTGAGTGAGAACTCTCTGCTTTTTAAACTCGATTAAAAATAAGTGTGATTTAAATATTTACTGAGGGTAACAGTGTAAGGGTGAAAATTAAATAAAAATATTTGTCGCGATAGACCACAGGAAACCTACGAGTAATACATTTCTTTACTCGTAGCAGGAAACGGATAGGTAAAAAAAACTAACAAACATGTTTAAACGAAAACTATTATTGTTAACAATCGATCAAAAAAAGTAATATCATAAATTAAGCTAATTAAAAATAAAATGAAGCTTATGTTACAAAAATTGTCAGTAAATAAAAATTGAAATATGATAACCAAAGATAAGCTTAGTAAAGACTTTGCGCCAGAAGTATTCTGCGAGATGATTCCGGCGATACTCAGCTGGGACTGGGTGTTCGTGTCACTCCAGTATTCTCATTAATTAATTTCATAAGTCGCTTTCTGAGAAGCGGCACAAAGATAACACGGTTCACATCGAATGGCCACATCTCATTTCATTATCAATTCACTAATCATTTTACACACATTTCAATGAGAAATTTTCTCTCCAGTTTTCTAAGTCGCATTCATCCTCATTGTCAATACATGTAGAGCGTTACAATGAACCTTTACCGTATATAAGATAAGTTGGTCAAGGATTTAGATAGGTCACAGGTTATCTATGTTTCGACTTTATTGAATCTCGTAAAGCGACAAAAAAATTGATCACACGAATTTTACTTGGAGTACCTTCTATTATACATATCTTATTTAATTCATTAAATTCTATTATATATATATATATATATATATATATATATATATATATATATATATGTATATATATATATATATATATATATATATATATATATAATTTCTATTATACATATCTTATTTAATTCACAAAATAGGAACCATATTTTCTTCTATATGAGAGATCTTGTCAAATATATAAATCTTGTTTAATATCATATTTTTAGCATAGGCTTCATTTCATAGCATATTAAGGATATGATTGATAGTCAACTAATTTTTAACAAGTCGAAAAACAAATGCATAATTTAGGATTTACTTTGAATACAAGACAAGCTTAAAGCCAAAATTATCAATGACGTAGACATTTTTAAACATACTGCCGAGTACATTTCTGGCGTAATTATATGTTTTAATGCTCATGGTAAAATTTATGTTATTTTCCTGCACATTGTTCTTCTAATTTTTAATTTCAATCGTAATAATTTATTCCATATTTTCAACTCGAAAGCGTGATTAAATTAAATACAGACACGTTTAATAGATGGAGAACTAGTTGAACTGCTGTAAGTTTCTATCGTAGAATTTTCTCCCTATTTACTTAGAGGTTTTCTAATAATTTTCATGACCGCCTTTACAAATTGTCTAATTTTTTATTTCTTATGGCACCACTTGTCTTTTAACACTTCGATTTTTTTTTACTTGTTCACGCTACTAACAATTATATAAGTAATTTTAAATAATTTTAAAAATGTATGATTTTTGAAGTCTTGGGCTTAATTAACAAGGTTTTCCGACAAATTTGATTTAGACGAATATTTATATTAAACTTTTAAGTAATAATTCAAAATAATAATAATAATAGATTCCATCTATATAATAGAAACATTTACATTTCTTTTTATGACTTATAGTCACGTTCCTTCAATCCAGTTAGAAAGAATATACGCAAAAAATTGTATATGCAAGATTAAAGTTGCTAAAATGAACTAATGCCTACAATTTAAATTAATGATGAAATTCGACGACTTTTCATAGCACACTTAGGCATAATAGATATCTAATACATTAAAATATTTTAACAACTTTTTAACATCAACGTTAAATCGGCTGTCATCAAGCACAAAATATGTTATCGAACTTCAACCTGGCGAGCGGGCAACTAGAAAAAAATTGCTGAGAAAAAAAAGCTGAAAGCTCGCAAGGAACTCGTACCCACGCATACCGTAACACCCACTTGTCCTCGGGGAATACTCGACTGTCGGTCTGGAGCGACACTTCCATAAGTGGTTTAGGAAACGATATTTTAACTAGAACACGGCCGGTCCATTTTGAATGTCATTTTAAACTTAAACCCCCATTAAGAGGGAGGCTGGAAAAGTGTTCATTAGTGATAGATGCCCGTATGATGATGCGGCGCTCCAGGAAGTTCGACTTGTTGTGACCAACATTTTGAGTAATACCTTAGGAAGTCAAACTATTTCCGACGAGTATTGTTTTCGAAATTGGTAAGTGTAATTAATATCAATTGAAAATTGTTGATTGATGAAATTGTCTATAACAAAAATTACGCGAAAAATTGGATACACTGTCTTCCATATTATTTTTTGTGTTAAGCAAGTCGAAAAGCACCTTCCTTTTTATAGCTATGAAAATACTAAATAAATTTAAAGAGAAGTTACAATTTTTTCATGTGATTTTACCACTTCTCATCTCAGTAAGAAACAATGGCAGCCTTCCATAGAGAGGTTCTGACATATATTTTCTCCAGCTTGCTTTGGCGACATTATTTTTCATGTTCTCTTATCTGTTCAATATCAAATTAAGGAATATGAACATTAAGCACTCAATATGTAATTAACCTAGCAAGTTAATTCAAAATTAACAAAATGTTAATTCATATATTCTTAATAATAGATTTAAGGGCGATATATCCAATTATTTAAGTACATATATTCTTTTCCAGTAAAAATAGCTACATAATTACGTTTAATCAAAACATACTCAGTAGTTTTACTTATCACAACTAGACGTACATAACTTCTAAAAAGTTATTTGTGTTTCACAAACCGGAGCCAATTACTATTGAATACAAAACTGTTTCCGCTGAACAGACTGCAATCGTTAAATGACTTTTTATCTAATAATAATCCTGATTTCTACCTTATTAAATGTAGAAATACAATTTATACCATTGGTAAATATTGAAGTCGTTAATTAATAATTTAATTTTAATTATGCAAGTAGTAATCGAAGCTTTTAGATTTCTCATTTTTTATTTTTCTTATGAATTGCCACGATGTGGCATTCTGACAAAGATTGCTCAATGTTTTTTTCTTTCTTTTAAGCTTTTTCATTAGTTTTCGCCGCTTATTGTTCTTTGTACAAATATGATTTTAATACTAAATAGATTGTTCAGAAACTCTTCAAAGTACCTGAACTCTATTGGAAAAATATCAATAATTTATTATATTTATAAAATTTTCTGAAATAGACCACATATTTTGAAAATTTCTATCAGTATTTGTATGCATTTATATCTTTCAAAAAGTACGGTGGACTAATGAAGTAGACGAAACTCTAATTTAGAGACGTTTAATCAATTATTGATCAATTGAAAATCTATAAAAAACAATTTCATCTTATGGACTTTACGTACAAAATGTTATTAAAATAATGGACATCTATCGCAAAAACGTATTACTCTACAATTAAGTTCGCTAACCATATGCCATAAAATACCTTAGGTGTAGAAAATCATTTTAACCTGTGGTTTCTAGTAGTCTCAAAAATTTTTAAAAATGTAGATATTATTTCATACTGTATAATTTCGAAAATAGATATACCATGTAAACTCTTATTTCAATTCGTAAATAATATTCATATATACCTACTCAATGTATATACATAATCCGAAAGCTTCGGTGCCTGTCACTTTTATTTATAGCCATTCTAGGTATAGCGTATAAAAATACGCCCTTATAGTATATTTTTACCTATAGTGTATATTTAATTGGCTTAATTTATTTATTACACTTACAGTTTAACAAGTCATGAACGGGGTATATTGACATTCAAATATTCAAAATCGTGTTCAGTAAAAGTATTAAAATATTAATAACACAAGACCATATGACCTCAAATGCCACAATATATTTTATTAATACAAGATACCTAGTAAAATCGATTAACATTTGTTGACGAGAAACCTTAATCAGATCATTTATTTGCGTGTAATGGGAGCGCGAGACACATGGCGAGACGGATATCGAATAAACTCCAAGAAGCGTTTTATAATTTCGGATTAACTCGGAGTATGAGCCTTCTACGTCACTTGATTATGATAATTATGGATAGTCGTGGCAAACTAAAGGAATGTGTAATTAACAAGGTTCTGCCAATCGCTAACGAGTATTTGCGATAGCCTACAGAGGGGTGACCATTTCGCGACAATGGCAAAAGAGCTTCACAGTTACTTGAGTTACATAGGAACTGAATGACTGAGTTACACGAAGTTATTTATCACTATCGTTGATAGTTTACCAAGAATTGTATATTTTTTTATGCGACAAAACTGACGTTTTGGACAAGTTTAAACATTTTAAAAGTCTGATTGACTATGTTATCAAAGATATTATCATGCTTTTCAAGATTAATTTGCAGCAACAATTGAGATTTTTTACAGCAACTTAACTCATAAATTTTTGAACGACTAAAGATTTAAGAGATACAATTTTGAAAATATGTTCTGGAAGTAAGCAAAATCTCCAGCATTTCAAAATGCCAAAGGTGAAGAGAAAGAAGTAATATGTAAAGTCAATAAGGCCGCCTGTAGTTCGCGCTGTCTATACTCAATTAGCTTAAATAATTACAATCATAATCATGATCAACATCAAAACATCATGCGAGTTTTGAACAAATGTTTAAACCTTAAATTGTCAAATAAAATAAAAATCCCGGCGCAAAACTTGTTCCCATATTGACAGTAGAATATTCCATACTAAATGAAATTAATAAGCCAAGAGACTCACTCAAAGTGTGTACTCAGTTCAAAATAGAACTAATTACCTCTTTAAAAAACCTTTTTTCCGCTGTGACTCACTCGATGTCTGTTTCGCGTTAGTATAAAATGGTGGAGTTTTGATGGCACTGCAATACCTTTTTTGTTATCACTAAAGCAGAAAAATATTTCTGTCTAGTAGGAAAGACTAGGATAGTGCGTTGTTGTTTGACGGTAAAATATCGGTGACTCTCACCTACATACAGTAACAAACTACTCGTGACAAATCATATTCAGTGACTCTCACCTACATACAGTAACAAACTACTCGTGACAAATCACATGATTTCTATTCAAATTATTGTTAATTCGTTAAATGTATCTTGGTATCTTCTGTCTTTTCTGCGTACATCACTCGATCACTTCGTTGTCCGTCTGTCGGTTTATCAAGACCCTTTTTAAAAGAAATGCTTCGAGGTATCGAGTTGAAATGAATATCGAATACTTATATCTACGGTCCCTTGGACCTGTAAAAAATCAAACTTCTAAGTCAATATAATCAAAAGGAACCTTAAAATTACAGCCACACGTAAATAAATCAAAACCTATAGGGTACTTCCCGTTGATCTAGAATCATGAAATTTGGCAAAAAGCAAGTTCTCACAGCACAAGTGAAGAAAGAAATCGTTAGTTTATAGTTAGATCACAAAAAAAATTATTTTTTAAATATGCACCTATGAAAGTTCGTCCGAAAAAATTAGAATTTTGTAAATAATTTAATAGACATATTATGTATCATTGAATGTTTATAAATTCCCAAAATGTGTAACGGAACCCTCGTAGTTCCACTCGTGCTCAACAAGTTTTTCGTTATAATTATCCTCTCTTGGTTATAGTATGAATCAGATCAGTAGATTTGACAACAAACCTGACCTATAGACTGGTTACATTTAAAACGAATCATGATATAAGTCGAGGATATTAGACACTAAAAAATGACTCACAAATCGTAACTGTATTACTACAGTTACTAGGTGTTTTATGCGGATTGGGATTCACATCCGGATATATCTATTCTTTTCACGTATTGGTTTCACATCCGGATATGTCTATTCCTACACACACATTTCTAAATCAGAACGCTGTCGAATGTCTGTATTGATATAATATCAATTTAAATACCTCCACTTACGACAAAAACTGAGTATATGTTCAGCTATTCAGGTAAAATAATAAATAAAGCAATAATTTTGTTCAATAGCGAGTAAAATACAATCGATTTAAATCGCCGAACTTACAAAACGTGTCAAAATGATTTACCACTGTTAGCGTCATCGCTTGCATTAAAACATATGCACGCGTATAAATACTTCTGAAAATTTGCGACATTCAGCAAGTTGATGCGACACCGCTACTCTCTATGTGTTTACTTACTTGTAGCAATCCATTGACAAAGCAGTTTTATACACTCGTATGTGAAATAAATTTTACGAATAATTCGAAACTATACTTATTGATACATATTAACATTTCAAAAGCAACCGCAGTTATTATTACCTAAATATATCTTTGTTAAGTACCCATGATTATTTATTGCGATAAGCAAGATGCCAACAAACCTTTACATAGCGATTAACATTATCCCCGTGCCAAGCATGTAGGTTACGTTGTCGTCTTATCCATTAGAATACTGCATGAAAACAGTTGTAGGTTTAGCACGAGAGCACTAACGAGATGGTAACCGAAAATATATAAACAATTGCGATGAAGAAAACACCGCTACTGGAAAATTGATATTAAGAGATGCTATAAACTCGACGTGTTCAAAATTTAGTTAATCCGTCGAATAATATATGTCATTTATACTATTAACTGTTACTATTCGTCACTTTTGTCTATTATAGTCAACTCTATGTACAAATATTGTATGAAATAAAAACTTTTTTTGTTGTCTTTACTGAATTCAATTAATTATTTTATTGTACCTCTAAACAAAATTGCAAAATTCATCTTTATTCTACTTAAAGTGCACTTTAATACAATTTAAAAAGAAGGTAATTTTCGAACAACTTACCCCTAAATCCCCTGAAATGATCACCTGTAAGAATTAAAATGAGGTTTTTTATCTTTTGTAAAACAAATACACAACTGTTACTTTAAAATCTATATATAACTTAGACATAACCACGTGTTATAACGTTTTGACAAAGAGAAATTGTATCGCATTTATCCATTTAAATCTTGCGAATACGGATACATAAAGAGTACATCACGATGTCATTATGCAATAAAGTGAGATGTCGAATCTTCACAAGAATGATTTAAGGATACAACAATATATAATTTATAGTTAAATGTGTTGTCTGTTAATATAAATTCATTTATTTGTACAGTCTTTACTGCACAAATACACTGAACAGACACACTCTCATTACAATTAATCACAACGCTATAAATTTAATGTATTTATGGCAAACTAAAATCGATCTCGAATATAATAACTTCTATATAAAAAAATTACAAATATGGTATATATTTACATTTATAAAACGAGAGGGAAAATATAACGTGAAGAATCATATAGACAACATGAATGTCTACAAAAAAGTTCTACGGTACAAACCATCAATTACTAAAGATTATGTGTTACGACCTGTTTTCTGTTGCAAAATCGGACCCTAAAAGTAATTTTGAGTTAAACGTATACTTTACTATAAATACTCTAAAATAAGTTTTAAAATAATTGTGCACGTCTCAAGAAATGTTTCGAGATAACGGCTAACTATTATAAATTGTTATAAGATTTTTAACATTACAAAATTTGGCCGTATCGTTTTGTATTCGACTACTAACTAAAGAATACCACTGGATTAATTAACCGCAAAAAAATTATAAAAAATCGCTTAAAATAAAAAATTCCTTTATTGCCTGTCAAGATCATATAACATACCGAAAAGAAAAACGACGATTGAGAGCAAAATCCAAGGCCACTAAACCACGCCACGGGCAACAAAATCCGAGACGATATACGTAGATCAGTACCCTAAATAGAAGAAAACAAATAAGCATATTATGACGATCTCCATAACACCATTATCTACAATCTGTACTGGGAATTAAAATCACATTTCTTAAAGCAGAAGATGAGCTAAAAATCCTAATTTTAAATCGTCTACGAGATCTAAAGGCCTACGAGATCTAAAGGTCTTAACAACGCACACTCGCTGTATATATACATACAGCGCCGGTTGCTGTCTACCCACGTGCTGTTCGTTCGGGTGCGCACTTCAATAATTATTGAACCTGCTTCGATCCATCGACAGGAAGTTGACACAGTGGAGTTGCGTATGTTATTATTCAGCATATTGTCCCGGGCGGCAGTTTATGAGTGCGTGCGTCGCACAAGGCATGTTGGTCAGTACGCGGGCGGTAATAATAGAGAAATAATCGATTCAGCAACACCCACACATCCTATCCGTCGCTACTGTGTATAGGGTTACCAATTATCATAAGACTAATCTATATGTCACAACAATGTAAGCTGCAGAAGAATAATTACGTGGGAATGGCAATGTCAAGAATATTCTTTTTATATGAGAAAGTCTTCAGTAAACAATGGTAAAGTATATTCGATCATAGTTTTGCCGCATTTTGGTACGTTTCATCACGGAACACATTTCAGTATTATTACGGTTTTGTCTCTTATCTTTACGTTCTAAAGCTATGAAAAAGAATGTGGGAATGCCCTTTTTTAGTATTGTTCTGGCATTGGTTCGTAAATACGCATAAAAACAGTGTATTTTTTTTTGTATTAAATGTCTTTAAAACAACTCGAGAACATAACCCTCTTTTATACTCACAGTTTGTGATGGAAAATTGAGAAAGTGAGTATATTAAAATTTATTTTCTTAATATTGCGTCGGAAATTAAATATTGTAGCTGAAAACTATTTTTCTGTTGCTTGATTTTAACTGTTCACCACAATACAACTTTTTCTATTTGCATTTAGAAGACTGCGATTACATAATAACAATTTTTACTAAGTATCATTATCTTACGTATCAACGAACTACTTACTACTAACGCAGATCGCCTTAAAATGTAAAATAATTAAAGTAACCATCAGAAATGTTAAGCAATGAAACTACATATAAATATTTGTACATTTCGATTACAATAGCGAATGTAACCAGGAAAATAAGCACACGGCAGTGTTTATCATATGCATGTGGATACTTCCGTATTGGGAAGAGAGACTTGTTTAATGTAACGCATGTGTCCAGCGGACATTGGAAAGGCGGTGTCTCTCGAAAACGAAGTTGTCGTATTGATATTGCTTTGTCGTCATTGCCTACACGATCATCATCGGGTCAAGTATAAATACCGATGACATTGCTAGATCGTTTCCTAGGTTTACATCTCTATTTTCTGTAGCATCGTCAACCAAATGCTGAGCGATCTATTGCCCTCGTTTTATTGTTGGAAAGTCTACGGCTATCTTTACTCCATGATATTAAGGGTATCTTCGTACATATCAAAGTCTTTTTGTTTGAATTGTATGTCAATTGGTGCTATCTTGAAGCCGTAAAAACTGTTTTTAGAATTTTTGTCTTCTGTCTGTATGTTAATTTGCACGCGAAATCTACTAAACAACTTACCTTTGACTATATAGCGTTCGTAAAAACATAACTTACTAAACGACTTTTAATGAAATTTGGTGTTGTAATTGTGAAATGGGAGCGAAACCGTGGGACACAGCTAATTATTAAGAAAAAATGAAATAGTTAAAAAAATATATTTTAAGTCATGATATAAAATAGATAATAGTTACATGTCAAAAATGAAATAAACTGAAATTAAAGTACAAGTAAAGGGGCCATAAATATAATTTGGAATACTATTCCACATATATAATACATAGGTAATTTTTGTAATTCAATATCATTGCTTCATATTCTGAGGGAATCGAAAATAACCAATATAATTGATGCCAGCCATAAATAAAAATCAAAACGTGTCTACAACTCAACTGAATATTTTTTTCTTAATTGATTATGATATATTGATAAAAATTAAAAAAAAAGAAATTACAAAGGCAACTGTAAATATAAATATACTTACAATTACTTTTGTGCTATAAAAATATCATATAATTGTATTTTCATAATATTTATAATTTATATAAGTAACGATACTTTTTAACGACAATAATGTTACTCATTACGATACAACAGGGTTGTCAGTAGACCTAAATCGTTTTTGTATTTAAAGACTAGTTACTATTACAAGAGGTCTAGAAAAAATTCCGTTAAACAAAACTTTCATCAATATGAGGCAACTCGTGAATCACACTAATAAAATATGACACAGTCACAATTTAATATTAAATCCACCGATTTCGTATTATGTCACAACATGGTTGGACGATTTCGCACCAAGAATAACATACTTATTCCTATCATAACAGAAAAAATAACCTGTAGAATTTAAGCTGTCAAACAACCATAGCCACGAAATTAACGCACAGTCTTCTTTTTCTACTGTATGCGTGCCGCCTGCCAGTAACTTTTTAAGGCATGGAAAAATATAGAATATTTTGCTTTTATCTCTGGAAATACTTTTCCGATTATAACTAAAAATAATGAACCAATACTAATAGATACTATTTGTCTGGTTCCAATTGAATTGTGTTTCTTTAATTTTTATAAGTACGTATGTTTAAACTTTTTGGCGTGACTTAAGGACAGAAAGGATTTCCGAGCTTGGATATTCATCGTTTTGTCCGCTCTACTGAGCACTATCAAATGAAAAAGGCAATCGGATACTTTCTTCAGATCTTGTAAGCCCTTTAAAGTGCACATACATACGTTGGTACGTACATACATAGATACGGATACCGATTTGATTCACGCTTGTCCACTATAATATTTCCTTTAAAAACACACTTCTTACCTTGCTTTTATTGACATCTTGGATGCTAACACAATACTTTAATATTGATGAAAATATAAATTAAAATATTCGTGAAGTAAACTCTGATATGAAAATTAATTCCGAAATGAAAGTTGCACAGTAAACTCCAAATGAAAAGTGGCGCCTGTAAACTCGGAAAGTAAAATTCGTTGCTTTCTTTTCAAATTACATAACCTACGTACGTAGTTACTATTACACATTTTACGTTAATTATAAAAGTAATTAATCTATATTTAACTGTTTTTTTTAAATAATATGAAAAGTTTTGCGAAATAATTTACGGAAAAAAATAATTTATCGCAAAATATATTTAGTGGAAAACAATAAAGCAATATTTGAGGAAAGTATACGAATATGTTGTTCTCTAACTATAAGTAATTTCAAGGTCAAATAAACATTCATCAACATTAGATGTTCTTGGATGAATTGGAATATCTAGAATTACTTATAATAAATTTGTAAAACGTTGTACAGTCCCCAAATTTATCACAATCCTTATAAGATCAAAAATATTTTTTCTTTATTTGCATTAGTAATGGTTCTTCTTTATGGATTGAGTGAATCATATTGAATTTATAGCAAGTTTCTAGCGTTATGACCTCGTTTCTTTTATTAAGTGCACTTAGTAAAACGGTGTATTTATATTTATTGTTTCTTTAAATTTAAATTGTGCATGATAATTCCTTTCAAACATTGGAAATGTAATGTTTAATGAATTTAACCGATAACTACAAGTTCTCTGTTTTAATATTATGGAGTTTTCCAGAGAACAATATTTAAAAAAAAACTCAAATATTATAAATGTGTAAAACAGTATCACAATCATAAATTTATTGACGACTAGTTTACCTCATTTCCCTATTTTTGGTTTTTGATAAACTATTTTTAGAAAGGTCGATATAATAATATTCTGTTACTAATTTGAAAAGTGCTAAAAATATATCTTGCACATAAAGTTGTGTTTTCTTTAGATTTGATAAAATACTTTAACGTAATATTTTATCCCCAATGGTTGGGCGTATATAATATATATATATATATATATATATATATAAATATACGTGAATTTTGTAATTCGAGAACGATAAGTTATTTTTGCCAGTGTTGCGTGAATAAATTCCCCTCATTAACTGACAAATCACCTTCATTTCATGACTTTTTCCTCGTTTTACATGGTACAGGTCGAGAGTTCAGCCTGTCATTATTTTGATTAATCTGAAATATAATTGAATAACAAAAACGAATTCTGTGTCAAGTGCAAAGGCGTAAAACTAAATACGTTTAATTTATTTAATGCGCGAATAAAATATGTAAATATAACGTGCAATGGAAATATATTTACTTTCTTGATAGTTTTAGGTTATTCTAAAAATACAATATTATTTTCTTTATAAGAGAATAAAAGATTCAGTGAGGCTTTCTTCTGCACTACACTGATATTAAATACAGATGTATTTATCATTAAAACACGATTACCATTTCATTAAAAAAGACTCATAGACATTTGCATACAACCTACATTGTGAACGTTAAAAATGAAGTTTTTCCGCACTTACTTGACTGTTATACTGTCTTGTGACTAATTATTATTAAATATATTATTAGATATATTCTTATTCTGTATTACCTAACCGTTTTGTTATTGTTAATTAATTATACCCATATTAATTATATATTATCTAAAATTGCTATTACTGTTTATAACGTGTTTTATGGGATATTGTTAAACTGTCTGGCAACATTTCCCCTAATTAGGTTACTACAATGTTACGTGCTTGTGTTTTTGTTGTCTTGTACAAAACGTTCCGCTAAACAAGAAATCCAAGTGTAGATGGCGGATTAAATACTGCGAACAGAATTTCTTGCAGTCAATCATAGCGCAAAGGAAATTAAACTTAGCATTATGCACAATTAAATGAAACTACGTGACGTAGTATTATTTCTACTTTCTTTAATTTCTTTACCACGACCTAGGTCTAGTTAGGTAGGTTTCGTTGTATTACAACATCTTCAGGTGGGCTATTAGCAAAGATCTTTGCTAATATCCCAACTGAAGAGGTCGTGGTTAATTAAAGAAAGTAGAAATAATACTACATCACGTAGTTTCATTTAATTGTGAATAATGCATTTCTACAAAATGAACGCCAAATATATTCAATATTTAGAATTATGGCAAAACTATGAATGATTGTTAAAAGTAAATTACTTACACGTGTCGATTATGATAAATCGCCATTTAAATGAAGAGATTTGAAGTTTCCCGGTTGCATTGTTGAGTTAAGCTTTTTAAGAATTTTTTTGATTATTAAATGTTATAGATATGTACTACTATTACATGTTTTGACAATGAATGTTTTAACCACGTCCACTGTTACAGCATGTAACTTATGACAGAAAATGAATCACCACAAAGTCTGTCTGTCCAAAGATGGAGTCGTACATTTTTGTACTCGACTAACGCAGATAATAGTTAACTAAATCGCTGAGAAGACCGTTAATAAATACGGAGCGGGACGGAGAGCGAGTATTTATGTAAACATTCCGATTTATATAAAAATCAGTTAATCTAGCCTTATGCCTTAGATCATCGGTTAGCGTTCTGAACTAGAGCCAAACAGATTGATGTGGCATTATTATAAGCAAATTCAGTCTTTGATTAAAAAAAAGGCGAACGATTTGTTTCTTTTTTCGACAACAGCTAATTCAAAGGTTTCACACCTGGTTTAAAATAACAGTGATTTAACAATTAATAATGAGCAAAAAATTGCCTACGCCTTCGGAAATGATTTCCCGATTATAACTAAAAATAACAAGACCAATACAAATAGCCTTGCATTTGTTTAGTACCAGTCCAATTAGTTTTTCTTGAGTTTTTTTTGGACATAAGTTTAAATTTTTCGGCCGCTTTTTTTTAGTTTTTATCATCTTGTTCGTTCTACTGAGGACTATCAAATAAAAAAGTCGTAATCAATCGGATGGATCCAGTTTTGATAAGCCTTTGAAAGCGCACACACGTACGTATGTATGTACATACATAAACACCCACAGACTCCGATGTTATGTATACTGACCCACCAACCCTGGTGGATGCTAAAGTATTCTTTGAACATTGTCAGTGTTCTGATTGTCAGTGACTGACTTTTCTACTTGACAGGTTATCAGTGACTGAGTTTTCCGATGTACGATGGATATTTTTAAGTCAACGAAGGTAAGTTGGTAACCCTGCGGCGCGTGCCTTTGCCGCAACGCAGTCCTTTCCGGCGTTTATTTTAATAACTTCTCAATTTATTATCGAATCAAACTATCAACTATCGGCGTTAAATATTTCCAATTTCACAAACCGTAACGACATTTCACTGGTCGGCAATAAAGGGTATTGGGGCCATTTCCGTTTTCGAGCGGCTACTTGACAGGTTATTGGCGATCGGTGGGGGGTTGAGTTATCGACACTTGTCGAGGGAGGACAAAAAAAGAAACTCTGATTGCGGTTAAAGCGAGACGCTGTATGGAAGCTATCTTAGGAAAATACATGAAAATAATAGTAAAAACCAAAATTTAAACTGAACTCGTATAAAATAATTCGTTTATCCAATATTATCTTTTTTTTCTTATCAGATCATAACCATGCTGAGCAGTTTACAAAATTAATTAACAAAGAAACGTTTTACGAAATCTTATAGAATACTCAAGTAAGATTTAATAAAAATAATAATAAAGCGAAATCGTATAAAAACAAATAAAAATGCATATGATTTCAAAATATAATGCCTTCTTTAAATAACCCTTTAAAAACTATTAGAGTTTAAAAAAAGTTAAAAATATACTCTCTCCTACGTTTCTAAAATATCAAAAAATATTGCAATAAACAGATACGTAAATATTTCATGAAAACGTGAGAAACTTCTATTTTTACATTTTTTTTTATTTCTTAATTTTTTATTTCCTCTTCTTATTATTTTAATTCAAATTTTGAATCCTAATAACTCTCTCCCCAACATCCCTCTGATTGCCACCGTACTTTCTTTCTCAAATCCTCTTCTTGTTAAAACACATTTTCGTAATAATTCAATAGAATTATATTAAACATGGTAGAATAGTTGAAACCTTATAACGTTCTGATGAATCAATTAGCGTACCACAATGAAATAATAATACAACCGCATCAAAATATTGTTACTGTCATGTTTTAACCAATTTCTAAAGGACTGCTAACATAAATAATATTGGATTAAAGTAAATAAACTAACAACACACAACAAACAATTAATATCGAGTTATCATTTAATTTAATATTACTACTAAATATGCTATAAACGTTTAGCATAAAGTTAACATTTTTCTTCATAATGTATAATAGGCACTTATAACCGTTACATGTTACATGAAACCAATGTAATTTATGGAAATGTTAGTACGAGGAATCGATCTGACCTTACTGTACAATAACAGCTGGATCATTATAACAACGTGGTTTTTTCACACAGGCAACAGAACTTATCCTTAAATCACCTTTGTCAAAATCCTCATTTACTCATTTTAAGGATTTTATGGAAAATACGATTCGGATAACGTTTGAAATAAGAAAAGGAAATATCAAATAATAAAGTGAAAAATCTTAATAATTTCTTTGATTGAATACTTATTTACGAAGTCACTTTTAGATAGGTAAATTATTATCGTTTCTTAAGAAATCCTGACCGATAACGTGCTTATTTTTTGCGACATTATTTTCACAGGAAAGGGGGGACGGTGGCAGGAAAAGATTACCACGGGAAACAGGCATAGTAATTAGCCGTACTTACGAATACTGGGTTTATTGTTATTATTTAGAATAATAATATCGAGTACTATATTTTGGTCGACATGCTTTTTTAAAATAGTCAACATCTTCTTTGACGTATACTTCAACGTGAATTTCTGTGACTAACAACTTCCTATATTTGTGGCTGTCGATGAATATGGGACACTTTAGAGAATTCGACGTGCAGCGAAGCGTGGATTGTGAGTAACAGTGAATATGTAAATGAGTAACCTTTAGCAATCCTAATTCTTTTATTGAAATACTTATTACACATTTAGCCTATGTAGCCCGTTCAGTTATTTGTATTCGTCAGTTCTTCAGTTCGGCGTATTTGTACGCTCGACTAAAAAAAGTGCAAACTGGGCGCCGCGCTCGCAGTAACGCGGGCGTCGCTAGGCCACCGCCGGGCGTCGGGTCGCGACGTTATATTGCTGCAGCGAAAGTCGTAAATTGGTAGTCGATCGCAATAATTTATACCGTTACGATGTCAAATAACCCGTGGTTCCCGGTAACAGTAGCACGCCCTCGTAAACTGGCCAACGAGCGCTCCATCATACTTATATTTCAGGCGACCACAATGCCCCGCGTACGTGTCGAGAACGATGCACCTATATACAACGGCTCGGCCGATACCAAGTCGCTGAATCGTTTTACTGGGTAAGCAGACACTGCACTGCGCCACGGCCTCGTAACGGCCGAGGTTTGCCTCTTTATTAGAAAGCAATTAATCCGATGGTTGTGTTTCTATTTCCTTTTTCTTGTCGATGTATATCTGTCAGTTTTAACAGAACCTAATTTACACGTACATTCTTTAGCGTAATATATTCAAGTACACGTTGAGAGCATAAAATTAAAAGTTCCGTTAAAAAAAGAAGAAACCATAATACGCAAAGCATATTCGTCCATCTATTGATCCATCCGTGGCATAACGATTCAGTTAAAATTTCAACACGGAAAGGATTATTTTAACTTTCGAGTAGGTACAACAATTAGTAGGTACAACAATTTTTTTGTGCACAAAGTGGTATTAAGATGTGGCAGAAAATCCCATTTCAGAGAAGTAGGTACAACAATTAGTAGGTACAATAATTTTTTTTGTGCACAAAGTGGTATAAAACAAACAAAAAGTAATAAATAGCAAATTAACGGCGTCGTCATTCTTTTATTCTAAATTTTATCATTAAACATATTAAAAGATTTATTAAACTAAACAAGAATCTTCTATAATAATTATATATGCCAAAATTTATACTAAATTAAAAATTTTTTAAGGGTTTATAACATTTTACTATTTAATAATATGCGACATAAAAACTGATGCTCACCTGCAACTGAACGCGTCCCATTAATTATAAATTCACACGCGTAAACAGGAACGTAGTGTCAGCGTAAAGCGAGGAATTACATCAGACCGAATTAATTGAGACACATTCACGATCTTTGGAGAAATATTGCGCAAAATATCCGCAACTTAATGTTTTAGTTTTTTTTTATATGAAATGAGCTAAAGCATTAAGGGAATGTTAATTCGCCTGATCATAAATTAAAGGACAATTTATAAAATACGAAAAATTATATATGAAAGTTGAAGATTTAGAATAAAATAAAAACACTAAAAATATATTTAATTAATTAGGAAGATACGTAGATATTTTGCTATCATGAAGGATATCTATGATGGAGCTATCCTTCGAATAAAAATAGATTATGATATGGAAAGAAGAAAAAATATACTTAGACAAGGTGACGTCATTTCACCTAAATTATTTAACCTGGCTCCAGAAAACGACTTGAAACAAGTCAATTGGGAGGAAAAAGGATTAAAGGTCGACGGAGCTAACCTAAGTTACTTGAGGTTTGCTGATAAGTGCAGACATCCAAGAAGAAATTAAATGCTAATCGATCTAAAAGAAAAAGAAAAATAGGGCTGAAAATAAATGTTAAGAAAGCTAACTAACAGTCCAGCCAACATTATCTTCGCTAACTCCATCCTAGAAAAGATAGAACATTACATAATTTCAAACTAACAGTCCAGCCAACATTATCTTCGCTAACTCCATCCTAGAAAAGATAGAACATTACATAATTTCAAATGGCACTCAGTTAATAATGGCAACGAAAATCAAAACAACGAAATTAAAAGATGGATTCATCTAACATGGATAGCATTAGACAAGCTTAGTTACATCATAAAAGATAAAAACGTACCAATTCTAAAGAAAAAGGTCTATGATAGCTGCATACTGCTGGTTGCAACATTTGGTCTAGAAACTGTGGCAGTGGCAAAAAGAATAGCAGAACAACAACAACAAGAGATGCTCAACGAACCATGGGCTGAGTCTTGTTGGAAATCACCTTGAGTCTTGTTGGGAATCACCTAAAGAGATAAAATTTGCAAAAGTGAAAAACGCTACAGATCTATAGTAACTGATGTTATAGAGCGAATATCAAGATTTAAGTGGAAATGAATTGGGTACTTTACAAGACAAAATAAACTGAAAGAAGTTCAAGTAAAGTAACTTTCTGAAGACCAGGGGAAAATAAGGGAAGCGTGGTACTACCCACAAAAAGATGGATGAACGACGTTAAAATAATAGCAGACTAATAATGGATGAAAAACAGAGAAAATGGAAAAAACAAGAAGAGGCCGAAAATGAATGTACGAAGGCTGAAGAAGAAGATATGTAGACATATTTTGAAAGATAATATACGTAATAGATGGATAATAAATTTGAATATTGATTAAAAAAAATTATGAAACTTGTTGAGATAATTTATACATGCATAAAATGTAAACAGCTAATGATATCATAAGAAAACTAAAATAAAATTATTGCTAATAAAGAAACTTACGGTATGCTTAAACTAGAACCAGATTAAAACCAAGAGAGAATAGATGTCCCGCGGACTAGCTTGATATAGGTATTTATACTTTAAGCAACAAAAATCAATTAAAATATTTTATTTCTGTTTCAATGTCATCTTGATAAAAGACAAAAAATACTATGCTCAAACAAATGTTGGGTAATGTCGTAAACAGATTTTGAAGCCTTTACATTTTGATTTTTATAAACAGTAAATAATACTTTTTTTTTCTGAAAAATAATACTGGTACCACTCATTATTCATAGCCAAATAATGTGTTCACCGCGTCACTTTAATACGCCGCGCGTCGCTCGGTGTGAATTCCTGCGAGATGCTTAACCTTTGTGAAAACGGTGATAAGATAAAAACAATTGTGTCGATTATAATCGTCTTATTTTGTTCTTAGAAATTAATAATTAGACATTTTGTTTTCTAAAAATATATAGTTTTATTAAAATGCAAAAAATGAATATGTCATTATATTAGGCTACTAAGACTTTTTCGTAATTTCGAATTAAAAAATTGAAAGTTCAGTGAAATAAAGAATATTTTATAAAGAAAACTGTTTGTACATTTTAAGGTATTTTTAAAGTAAGTAAGGTATTTTTAAAGTAGTATCTTTACATAAATTAAACGTTTGTTTGTCTGCCTGAACACCACAAACTAAGCAAATATTGAACCTACTGAAATGCAAGTAGATGGCTATTAACCTAAATAATTTTTAAGATAAATGAATAAATGACATGTTATATAAATGAATAAATTGAAAAATGTTAAAATTTTTATTTCATTCAATTAATTTATATTTACTTACGCTTCATATGTCTTCCGCCTTCACTATTTTGCCTGCCTGATAACGACCATTCCCTTAATTTAAAACATTCGGTTACGATATAAGTTAGAGACTGTAGTATTATATTTAGCTAGACTTTTATTACCTACTGCATCTAGATAGAGACAAAAGTAATAATACCTCCACATATTCCCTAAGTTGATTTTATTTAGTCTAAATTGAACTTCGATGAAAAGACTTGTCAGCTTTGATATTTTTTAAAGCAACTAAGTAATCTCAAGTGAATCTTAACAAAAGAACTTCGCTTTAACGACGACATATTAAATAGTTTTATGTTATTACCTATCATTCTTTTCGTCGAATACTTACTAAACATATGGTACTAGTAGCTCCATAATAATATCTTCAAGTAACCACATGGTCATTTATTCCGTAACAAATTCAGGCCGCATTTTCTTAATTTGTATGCGCTCCAGCAAAATTATATCAACGGAGTCATTATTCTTCAATATTTTTATAACACACTTCTTATTTTCCAATAGATCTACGGCCAGAAAAAAATTAAGCGAAACAAGTTTATGTATAGACTTATGCATAAAGCTTCGATTTTTACCTTTTTAATAACTCAGATAGCACTTTAATAATATTACTGGCGAGCTATTTGACCAGCAACCAAAAATCTACAGAACTGCACACACTATTAAGTGTTGCATTAGATTAAAAAACAAAAGATACTGATTGACATATAATGTAAGAAAAATATTTTATATGAGTATTATCTATTAAAAGTGCAATAGGAATTAGCCTACAAGCTGTTGCTTATTTTTTTCCTATTTGATGACGATACGTTTTTCACTACTAAATGTAACCACTTAGGTTTTCTTACTTATTTTATTAGTCTGACTTCCGAACTAAAGATCGACCACCGTCTTCCCTACTCCAGTTATGCTATAGTGATCTCTCAGTCATAGACAATTAACATTACCATCACATAGGCTTAATTTTTATTCCTTTTTACAACCGCTGTCATAATTAGTAAATCAGATAACTCATCCAGTGC
Source organism: Druceiella hillmani (assembly GCA_039881145.1). Classification (NCBI taxonomy): domain Eukaryota; kingdom Metazoa; phylum Arthropoda; class Insecta; order Lepidoptera; family Hepialidae; genus Druceiella; species Druceiella hillmani. The sequence continues at coordinate 25,832,186 of JAYKKI010000011.1, read as the reverse complement.
TATTTCATTCCTTTTTCTTACAATTTTCCCAAAGGCCCTCGATCACTTTATTCTGAAAGAATCGCATCCCAACCAAGTGGCGACTTGAACTCCTCAAATAGGACACGCAAACATATTTACAGAGTATAGATAGGTAGGCAGTTCAATTTGCATGTGCAATTCGCAAGCCTAGTAACGAGATACCCATAAAGTTAAACATAAATTTCAATTAATCAATCGTTTATTGAAATACAAGCCGCAGAATTACGGTCGTCCATTATTTTATTACGGCCATTACTTATTTTACAACAGGCATTAAATTTGAGTATAACATCAAACTCAAAGTGCTTGTAGGAAACTCTTCTACTGCAATTTGATTTCTGATGAAAAGTAATTTAATGTTGAATAGGTTGTAGCGAAATTAATTTGATTGAAATGATCGATAAAGACATCCTTCAATAACTTCCAATAAGTAATGAGTTTATTAACGGTCATACATTTGGTTTATTACCCAGATTATGATAAGAAAAACATTTTATTTGCAGAGGTCATCTAGTTTCATAACGTTAAAGGTTTCATTAGGTCGGCTGTGGGAGCGGGCAGCATTAATGAAAGAAAATTTTGACGTTACTTGCACAACACAATAACAAAAAAAAAAAGTATCTTTGTTGAGGAATTTTATTGCCAATATATTGTATTTTGGTACTGTATTGGGGAACATTTTCAGTAAAATTTAAAGCCTCCGTATGAAATACGAAGCATTATATTCCTGGAACATTAAAATTAAATTTCCGATTTAATCACAAGACGAAGGACAATAAAGAATTTCATTTAGTTTAACCGATTTTGTTATCATTATAATTTTTTTTTGAAGCTCTTTATAGAAGTGTAAACACTGAGTATTAATGGTAAAATATTTGATACAAAATTGAACCAGACCTGAAAAACAAATGCAGGCACTATCAAAGTTAATGGCAATGAACACTAGCAAATGAACAGGTAATTTTCTTTATAGTTTAGTTTAGCTGCTGTCCATCATTTCTGTTTACTTCTTTTTTAACAATCACGTTGCCTTTTAAATTGTATTATTATTTTTAATGACCATAACCAACAAAATTATTTAATACGACGATATTCATATTTCTAAGGCCCTTTATCCGCAGTATCATTTAAATAAAAAAAATTAAAGAAATAGAAAAATGTTTTAAAAAGTTATAATATTTTATTAATTATGTGTTTTAATTTTTTATTTTTGTCATACAAAAGCAACTAAAACTTTCATTATGGCTCATACGTAATTTCCATATAAGTCCACGACAGTAAATATTCAATAAGAATGATTTTTTCAGACGAATGTAAACTATTAATTAAATTTTCAGAGATTGTAAACTATTAATTAAACATCATGAATCAAAGAATGTAAACTATTAATTAAACATCATGAATCAATGTATCAAAGAAATGTAGGCATTGAAAATTCAGACTAAGCACCGAAAAAAGTTTGTCTATACACCGTAAACAAGAACGAAAATCGGCAAATAAAAATGAAAATTATTATACACAGTTTAATAGAAAAGTTTAACTTCGACTGTTAAACAGTTAAACTCATAACAAAAAACTGTAGGTTATTTATACAAAAATTGCATTTTATAATTAAGGCAATACGTTAACAAGCTGAATTAAACCTTAGTAAATTAGGACTTACTGATATGTGATAACTGACCCGATCCTAGGCCGGAAACAGTCGACATTGAGAAAATCGTAGGCTCATCTTTGGGTTTCAACAATTCAGCATGTGATGGTATGGCGTGTATGGTGAGCTCCTGAAAGGAAGAGCCGTAAAGTTAGTTTCATTGACGTAAAATTTACATATTAATGGAGGAACCACATTTTTCCAAAGAATTAAATGGGTTTTTGACAGTAAAGCCAGGGACTGTGCAAACATTATTATTTGATTATTATCTGGTTAAAAATTGCATCTATACTTCAGGATATCTTTAACCAGAGCTCAATAGGCGGAACGATTAAAATCTTACCTTTGACTCTCGTTATTAAGACACTCAACCTATTTTAATCATTTCTAAACATCGGAACTAGGTCTCATAACTAACAATGATCACCCCGTGGACCGACCGCTTAATATCAAATCATCGCCAAAGCGAACAATAACCTCGCATCACATGGAAATATTTATACATAAGAACAGACAGATTGCATAAATGGAATAATTTTATGCACTGCGTAATTAGACTCAAATTCCTTGTTCCTATAACTATGCATTCCTGCAATCATAGGGCCTCTACGATAATCCACCAACAAATGGTAATTTTGAAAATGTTATTTCTATAACATTTCATCACGATAAATCGTTACTCTAGGTTTTCTTCACGACTATCGCGTCCCTTTGATTGTTCTTTTAATAATGCCGCCATGCGCATCATCCTTCAAAGTATGTCAATCGAAAATGCCATTTCTACAATTCAACTGTTTATTATTCACAAAGTGTCGATTATACATATAACCTAATTTATTTCTAATTTCTACAACATTACATAGGCTAAAATATTAATTAGACACGGTACATTTAAAAACAGTTTAAGATCTAAAATATCTTTGTAGAGTTACAGATATCTTAAAGAGTATTAAAGTTAATATAAACCGACCAAATGCCCGCCCAAAGTAGTGTACCATTATATCTTTTGAAATTGTTGACGCCTTTTAACCGAAACACGAAAACTATCCAGAATGATCTTCAGATTTTTTTGAAAATTTTGGATGTCACATATGAAAGAGCATCGGATTGTTATCTTGTTATACTCAAATCGAAATTACCTTTACATTAGACCACTTGTTTGTTCTTATTTGTTACACATTTTAATGCTCTGCAACGAAATAATGAAACATTAATTCTTATTATTGAACATCGTTTTGATTCAAGAATATTTTTCAATAAAATTATTTTTCATTTAAATCATTACGACACACTGTAAATCTTAGCAAAATAACTGTAAATTATGTTAATTTTTTTAATAAAACAAGTTGACCATCGAAATACAAACTGTTAAATTATTTTATGAATTTTAATTCATTTTTGTAAGCATCTCTTAAACGTGCATAGATAAATCAACAGCTGAATTAAGTTCCCTCATTTTCAGCACGACTTGAGGAGATGAAGACATATGCAAAAGTGGTGCCAAGATACCAAGAAAACGAAGATAAATAAAATGTATAATAAGCACGCACACAAACAGTCATGCACGTGCATGTAACGAATGAATGCGCTGAATAATACAAACAAATAGATAATAATATATTATAACTGGTGTGTTTTTTGTCATTTCATGAGCGGTGGGCTCTTGACAACTTGCCGCGATGATTAACAGCTGGAAGTGTTCACGGTTTAATGAAATCTCTCTCCGTCGATGAAACGGAAAGCGGCATTTCGCCATAATTCAGCGTGTCAACGGAGCAATTAGCTACGACACCCACTCCCGTGAATCTTGTCCACGGGCGAGCGACCCTAACGTGTGCGCGCTCGGATATTGTTTCATTAACTCAATTCAAAGTATTCTGTGAAACTATTGGTAAATTCTCATGGTGGGAAAATTTTCTAAAATATATTTTTGGAAAAATATAATGGTGCCCTCTAAAACAAAATTAATCAGCGCCCCGACCGTATAGGGTCAGAACTCTGTACAGTTCGTATTTTTATTGAAAATAATGTAACGCGGGTAAAAATTCGACTTCCATCATTCTGCCTGTCCTGTTCTGGTAAAAGATAACGAGCATGGATGCCCGAAAAAAATAGAAAAAAATTACGTTACGGATAATGTTCCTTTTTCATATTATTAAAATAAAAAAGGGTAACATAAAAACAATATGTTTACGTTCGTCGTAGCAACGTTATTACTATTTCGTATAAAAGTAGAAATAAACAGAAATTTACGTGATGAAGATTTCTTTCAATCTTTTATTGCACATTTATTAGCATTATAGTTTATCTTTTATGTGTATTAAAATTATATTATGAAGACGTACATGCATAAAACTTTATTTAAATCGTTGCGTTTCTTAAATAAATTAACGTAAACTCTAATATGTTAACTACATACTTTTCGACATACTAATAAATTGAAATAAATGGCGATAAAAACCAGCTACTGAATTTATTTCTGTAAAAACTAAATAGAGCTGCGATTTTTTTTTTAAACTATGCAAATTTTCATTCTAATACTTGGTAGTAACTGTATCTGCTCATAATAATTCGCGAATAAAATACATAAACATTTAATAGAAAAACTCTTCCTTTTCCATTTAAGTTTTTGACACATTGGGCACAGAAGAGGAGGTAATTAAGGGTTGTCGAGTGTTTCGTATAATGACAATCTAGTTAATTTTTTCATCTCTGGAGTTAAGAGAAACCTTTTCTAAGTCTATCCGTATCCGATATTTGTAAAAAAGAAGTAATTTCAATACTTACTTTTCATCGGCTTCGCTATGGGTGTTTTGTAAATTTTCCGAAAAAAAAATCGTGAACTTTTCTACTATGACATGTTAATATATTGGCAGTTGAATGTTTCAATCGATTAACGGTTTGTTTTACATGTATTTTTATGAAAAACTGCGAACGCTCGAAAATTTTGAAAGCTTTTCCATTTGTTTTATTTATTTATGTACTAAACGTTTATTAAGCCACTTTTGTCATACGTGTACTTGTTATTGCATGAAGAATATTTTTTTTCACAAAATTATATTTCGCAAGTAACGTGTATACATTACTTACAGTTTTTAATCTTGCGCTCGTAATAATTTTATAATTTTTTTGCAAATAAACTCTTGTAAAATGTATCGTATGCAAAAAACATGCAATTTTTTAATAAATAGTATTTATGTACGTAACTCTATATTCTGTAACTTGTTTTTTGTGTTACGATAGAAATAGAACCCACCATCTTCCAAATAAGAATCTACAGCTACTTTCAACAATGAGAAGCAAAAGTGATACTTTTATCACTTCTCTATACGAAATACAATTAATTCGAAATTCAAATAATTCGTGTGTTAGTTTCTATCTTATTCACGCACGTGCAAATAGAACTATACAGACGATTATCTTATTATTCCACCGCTAATTTCACTTTCTATAAAATGCCGTCGCGGTACTCAGATAATTTATTGTCGATGGCGTTTCCAGTAAGCGTGCCGTACGCCGGCCAGAAGGTCGTATCTCTTTATGAAAGAAGAGCTTAATCACCGAACTTAAGAGTTGTGTCTATTCAGACATATAAAAGAGAATGAATGAACCCGCTCGCGTAATAGATTAATATTTTGTTTGACCCAAATACTGGTTCGTACATATTTATTTAACGTTTAGAGAGTAATCAACGTCAGTCCCGGACGTAAATCAGCTGCACAGATAAATATCTGGATTAATAGGTCCGAACTAGCGAAAGTTCGATGACTTCGCACTGTCGCCTACGACGTTTAGCATGGGCGGGAGTTATCCGGGCGAGATCGCTCACCGCAGGCGTCGACAGGGAGTGGCGTGCGACATTGTTAGTGTCGATGTCGTGCAATGTTATAAATATGACGAACATAAAGTAAATAAATGCGTGCCGCGCATAAATCGACCGTGCATACCGTAGGTGGCGCGGCGCGGTCGAGGCGCGATTTGCACCGCGCAGCGCCGATCTTCAAATAGTTGTCGCCGCTGAGGATTGCGAGTTATTTATCAGACGGGTAATCGCTTCATCCTAGCGACGCGCTCTTGGGCCGGCCTGGTCGACAGGTTTCTTATTTATGTTCAATGTCATATTATTTACGATTTATTTCTTCAATTCCAATATACGTATAGGGTTTGAAAAATAAAATATTGCTTTTGTCGCGGCGAAGATACTATGTTTTATATGCGTAACATATATACATAATATCTACATATATACAGACTTAACAAAGAACATGTCTTTTATTCATAAGGATAATTCTACACATCAAACTGAGTATATTTGAAGTGAGTTTCTGAAAATAAGGTTTTCTTTTCGTTGAAATCACAACTTTGACACTGATTTTTTTTCGGGAACTGTTAAGAATTTTCGTATAGTTTCTTAACATTTTTTATAAATATTTCTTAGATATTCCACACAACAGTATTTCAAAATAACATGCACTTAAATATATGAATTTTACATACCTTCCGATTTTTAGTATCTGCCTAAAAAATAATCGATTTTAGGGGCTTTAGACACATATTAAAAGAAACTTAAGCCCCACGTTTCCAAATGCGTATTTTATAATTCCACAAATAACGTGCTATTAAAACTGCTTCAATACTTATTGTTCTATATTGCTTGCTCAAATTGTAAGACACTCAAAAAAATTAAACGTAGAAATACTTTTTCGAACTAACTATACCCGTGACTTCATTAACGTGGACTTTGGAAAACATAATTGAGTTAACTGTAAGGTTGTGGTTAAATATACGTAACACCCATCTACAGTCATTTTAAAATAAAAGTATTTCCAGTAGGAGCGCTTGTTATTGAAATGTCAAATTAACATTATTTTCTAGCGAGTTCATTGCAATGGAACAAAATCTATATTCAGGTTTGACAAAATCAACCAATTAAAACCCCATGAAGATCCCTTCGGTGTTTCTTGCGTGATGCATGAACGAATAAACATAAAGACAAAAATTTCCAAACAAATATTTTTGTATTCTTTTACTTATATTATATCACCCTAAGTCAAATATTCTAAATTAGCTTCAATATACAGCTGTGCTAATTCTACAATTTTATTATATGAATAGATACAGCTAAAAAATGATTTATACTTATTACAAGAATAGATCATTTTTCGAATAAGACGCCGCCCGCCCAATCCGGACCCTGCGGCGCCCGCAATATCTCGCGCTTTGACGTGAATTTAACGCCACGTTTAAAATGTTTGTACCGCGCCACCGCGCCGCCCGCGACCCACTACGCCCGCCACCGCGCAGACAACGCGCCGACGACGAGCCGATTAAGCGGCCATTATGCAAATTATATGTTTATAAACACGTGTTTAAATTATAAGAAGATAAATCATTCTATCCAAAACGTTTACGCACACCATAATGTGTGTTTTTGTCAGGCCCGTTGTACAATAACCTTCGACTTCCGATGTGGAATTGTTAGGGCTCGGGAGTGGTTTAGATTGTTCAAGTGAACTAAAATGGTTCGTTTGATAAATCCACGAAATAATTATTTCCCACAGGGATATTCAAGTGCAACATTTTTATTATAATGACATTAATTTTCTACATAACACCCAATACGCAGAATAACATTAAAATTAATTTTATAGTAATAATTATTTCCAATCTAATGCTCATAATCCTGTCACTAATCTAAGATGAAAATTGAAGTACGATATTTTTTGTTCTAATATATATTAGCGTTATAGAAAATATGAAAGTTAATTTGTGGATATATAATAATTACACACTTCCCCGAATGTATTACCCGATTATTACGACACTTTCAAGGAAGTCGAACATTGTTACTCGCTCTGAAAATTTTGCGTCATAATCGTATTCTTGTTTATTTTTTCTCAAAAAGACTGACGATATCTAATCGTCCTAACCGTATTCATTTTTAAAAAAAGGCAATGAGAATAAATATGAGAATTCAGTACTTTTTTATGACCTTTTGAAACTTTATCGCTAAAAACTCCTACTAGATGACAAAAAGTGAGTTGCAGTATTCTTCCGTTGGGGTAATAGACAAACAGAGATCTTCTCTCTCTCTCTCTCTATTTGTCTGTTACACTTCTTTAATTTAGATTCGAGGGACACGTATTAGTAATTATAGAGAAATATGAATGGCATGATATCATTTTCTATTCATTTATGTTTATTGATAAGCCGATATATTTCGCAGACTTTTCAGCAACAAGAGCTCTTTCATTTTCATTGTATTTGCCCACTACCCTTTAAACAAGTAGCTATAAATAAAAGAGAAGATTATATCTAAATGCAACCGTAAATAATAGCCTACGTTATACGTAACGTTATAGTTATGTCTTAAAACTATCATTTACATCTTACAGGTACCAAGGATATACCTACATCATCCAAATGATTCTCTCTTCTTGTTTATCATTGAATACTGTTTAAATATGAAACACCTATTTAAATAGGGTTTTTTTCATTATATTTTCATGCAATGTAATAAATAAAAATAGTGTTACGCAAAAGCACACCAAAAATAGTAGTATCGTATTTTAATGTGCCATTAAATGTCAGTATCTATTTAAAAATGTATCCTTCGTTAGTCGATAAAAAAGTTGTTTATTTTTTAAACGAATAACAACCCAGTTAGCATCCATTAGTCTTACGATACGTTAACGGAAGTTTACTCAAAAGCGAAAAAGGAATTAAAACTCAGACAATGTACCTAGACATGGTATTCGCTAAACGAAATATTAATTAAAAAATCCTTTCCTTCTTTTTGAGAATCGTGGAACAATTTAAAAAATAGCACAAATAAAAAAGTATAATGATATCTAGGGAAGGAAATTTAAAAGATCATATCTTTTAAATTCCCTTCCATGCAAGGACATCACAAAAAGCCTTATTAGACCTAAACTCAAGTATTTTTGCGCTAAGCTCAAAACTATCTTTGAAACCCCAGTGAATGTAACACAGTCGATGAATATTATGCTCTATAATATTACGTCTGCTGATAACACATCAGTTGACCTATGTCTATCGATGGTTCTTTTTATTTATATAAAATACTGGTACAAACACGATTTGCGCAGTTACGTCAACCTGATTAATATTTTTCCCTACAGTATGTATGATACTTCTACATGAAGATATTCAAGATAATTATAATTTTTCACCACTTTCGGGCTACAACAAAATAAGACTTAAATTGCTTACTTACATTATATATTTCAAACACACATGTTTGTTTTTTCGAGTCCTTCCACAAATAATTATTTACAGAATTCAGGGATAAATAAAAATAAACGGTCCGCTAGGATCAGGAAAATGATGTCTCATCAAATGCAAATATTTATACTATTACAAAAGGGAATTGAGTTCATAAGGATATTCTAAATCCATCATTATCAAGAAATATCTCCAAAACTCAAGAGATTTAACTTTCTGTTGGTTCCTTAAATCAATGTACCAGAACTTGCTTGTTTATTTCTATAATATTCAAGTATTAAAGTGAAAATATCTGACGTTACACACGTTGACAGTTACACATTTACAATGTAAATTATTATTAATCTTATTTTCGTTAAGTTATAATTAAAATGATCATTAATCTAATATCGTCTAATTAGCTTAACTCTACTACGTTATCTAAAAAAGTCCTGTGAATATTGCTACCCCGCTGAAATAGTAAATATCATTACAACAATAACTTTTAACCTTCATCCCCGACTTCCCAGATATCGTTTAGAACAAATTTAATTATTATGTTTACATAGCAACTAGTTTAATTTATTACGATAACCGAGATGAAATATCAAAATTCAAAGGCGACTTTGCTTGCACACCTCAATTCCCCTAATTTCAGCATATCTAAATCGATTAAGAGTTTTGGGAGCAGAAATATCTTCATCTCAATCTCGAACGAACCGTTTAAAGGCGACAGGTGCAAAATGATAAAATCGTCGCGACTCATTTAAAGAAACGCGCTCTGCCCGCCCACGCGTCCAACTTTTTATTTGAGATGAAATATTAGCGTTGTTCAAATTGTATAATTGATGTTATCATGTGGCCCCCGGTGGATATACTGCCTAGTATTTAAAAATACTTTGTCAAATATACTACTTTCAAGATTCACTGGATTCGGAAGGCGGATGATCGAGAGCCACGTAGCTTTTTATTATTTCACACTACTGTGTGTCGTGCGCCAATTTTTCTACCTCCATATAAACAAACATTTCTGAAATCCTTAGATTTGTCTTTGCAAACTTTAAAAAAAACACATAGGTGCAAATGATTGTGACGCCTGAAAGCGTATGAATTGCTCATCGAAAGCATGACGATGGCTGAGCGCTTTATTAACTAATTGATGAACTTGTATTGCTATATTAGTCACTCAGATATTTTTATATGCAATGCGAGAGTGACTGTACTTTATTCACACTTCATCACGAATATCATAGAGAAAAAAGGTGTAAAAAGTATTTTAGTACAAAGATATATATACAATTGTCACGCTATGCATGTACATGCAATAAAGGTAGTTATAAATCACGGTTTGCCTTTAGGGTTTTTTACCTCAAAATTTAAAAAAGGCCTTATAAGGTATTCGTATGTCCGTCCGTCTGTTCGTCTAATAGCTTCATTTTTCATTTCATTTTCATTTCTCAGAAACCGTTTGACGCAGGAACTTGAAAAATGTTTAGTGATAAGGTATATATTTATCCGCATATATTTCAATGGTCAACAATAAAAAATATTCATTTTTTTAATTCCGTAAGCTGTGTGAGATATCAAATAAAAGAGCAAGTACAAGAATTTTAATAAATTTGTGCTTGTTAGAATTTTTTTAAGATAGTCCAAGAGACGTTTTTAAAAAGTAACACAAACAATTTTCTCTTTCCCCCTCAATCCCCGAAGTGGAAATTACGAAAAATACAGCGTTACTGCAAATTTACCTGACGTTTAAAGGAAAACTACAGCAATGTTACTTAACCTTACGATTTTTTTTAGAAATTCAAGATATCTTCATACCTGTAAAAGATAATTTGCATCGTAAAAAATAAGATCAATACTTATTCCTCGTGGTTTAAAGGAATTATTCCACTCTTAAATATTTACGTATGCGGGACCCCCGTAGTGCGAGTTCTATTTGTATTTAAAAATATGTTCTACTTATATATAAAATATGTATACGGGACCCTAGTAGTGCGAGTTCTACTTGTATTTAAAAAGTTTATCATTCATAGTTACTACAGTCTTAAAATTTTTTTTAGAATAACTTTCGATCAGTTTTAGTGTTCGACTGTTGTAGTAAAACCGCTGCCCCAAGATAATACGTAGAAGTTTTCGAATTTTTTTCTACAATATTTGTGATGAAATGTACCAGAAAATATCATGATGAAAATTATTTTAATTATGTGTAAATTAAATTGGTTTTATTATTCATTTAATCACGATCAAACTGTATATACTAAGGTACCTTTTTAAGGCCAACATGTACCTTCTCATATAAGTGAGAATCTTAAGTCACTTTGAATTCTTGCATCGTTTTTTATTTTATATGGTTCCAACTAATTATACAAAAAAAATTGTCGAAACTTTCACTTTTACTGGTACTAAAAAAATGGTCGTGAATATGTTTACTAAAACGTGTCAGTGTATTTCGAAAATGGAAGAAAGGCAGTAAAAAAACATGAAAGTCGCATAATATATCTAATACATGCGACAGTTTAGATAATATATACGTTATTTAGTGATTCGATAAAAAATAACTTATAACTTTTAAAGAATTCACAATAAAGTACATTCCCACCTATCTTTGTGGATAGATTTTCAAAATGTCAGAACTTGTTTAAAAATGTAATCCTAACGGTATATTTATTTACAATCTTACAAATTAAAAACCATATGCTCGAACATAGCATAATTCTAGTATTTTTTATGAAAGTAGCTATTAATTTTTTTTTTCAAAAATGTTTACCTTTGCAAATTGAAAATCACTTTCATCGAATTTTTGTGATTGAAAGCGTGCAGTTTCAACAATTTGAATATGACTTCCAGCGAATCAAAGCAGCGCACATTATTTATTTATTTAACCACGTTAATGTATACAATTGATGCTTATGGCGGACTCATTGCTATGAAAGCAATCTCTTACAACCAACCAGAACACCGACACAGATCCGCCCGTCTAGCGTGTGTCGCGCATTCAAAGGACGTATGCCTTGTGGTCAATTCAAGGATACGTCGCGGCGACGACTACATTATATCGCTAAATAAAAGTATTCATCAGCTAGACTCGGCCCGTAAAGTTCGGCTAGGCGAATTAGAGTATAAAGAATTGACGGCAATGAAACTCATTATAAACGTGACAATCACGTATTTTATCACGCCTTTAATCACGACGGCTAAAAAGATAATAAAAAGTATTTGCGTTATAAATCACCACAACGTGAATTCTGTTCGTGACTACTTTCACGCAACCATAATGCATCCAATATGTTTTGTCTCAAAACTATTTAATAAAAAACCGAAATCATTAATACCATTATTCTTTTTTTGGTAAGAGTCAATTAATTTAAAGTCTACATAAAAAAATTAATTTGTTTATCAATTCTTGCCATATATTTAGCTGATAATTTCAGTTATATATTTAGCTCATTATTTCAGTTTCAGTATATAAAAATCAAGAACAAAGTTGCTATTTTTATTTTCAGTCGAATCAGTAGAACCTCACATGACGTACTGTAATGACATTTATCAGCGCCATCTACATTTATGTTCCTACTGTGTTCTTTTGGTAAACATTCGGGTGTAATTTTATATGTCATTGCGGTATCTGCCACTGTAATGATGAAACGCTGTATAAATTGATACCTATTAAGTCACTATAAAAATCTCTTATTATATCAGTCCTTAATTAATTTTTTTGAGGTAAGTACCATCTTTGATACAGTCATCTCTTTGCCATTTTACTATCTAAAATTCTGCTGTTTATTCATTTTTTGTACATTCCGTACTGATACGACGTCAAACATACTTTTAAATGATTGCTAAAATTAATTTTTGATGATATTAGGTAGAAAAAAAAAATTATTATACAAGGAAAAAATAAATTTAGTTATGTTAATTATAAACGATCTCTATAATCAAAAATATAGATAAACAGTCCTGTAACTTATGTATGTACAGGTAAATGAAATTTATTAGTAATTATTTGCAAATAAGCAGTTTAGTACCTTGCATGGAAGTTTACTTTAATTCACATGATCTAGCCTCATAGTCAGATTTCACCAATTATAAAATATTTTCGGATTCAAATACATAACATTTTACCTAAACACATATACTTCTAGCACAATCAGTTTAAAAATCACATTTCAATTATCACATAATTTAAAAACATTTTTTGCACAAGCGAACGACAATTAAGAAATAATGTAAACATTTTACTTTCACTCTTGAAATTATTAATTTTCAGAACTTCTGTGGTGGCATCAGAAAATCCAAAAGTTCTTCATGCATTAAAAACAACGAGTTGAGAAAGATATCTAACATTACGAATTAGTTTTATCCGTATGTATATTTTTTTCAAATTTAAAGTGTTAACGTAAACCGGAGGCTGTGAGAAATGTTTTCTATTCATGAGGCACACAAATGGTAAAAATTTGTATAATGGTTAAGAGTTGATTACATTTTTTACTGGAAACTACAATTTTTTCGCGTTCAGTGCGGATGTCAACACATATGTCAATACAAGGACTTTTCTTTATGTGACAGGTGTCGATTCGTTGCTAACGTATTAAGTGCTTTTCGATATCGTCCTTTTAAGACATGAAAAATTGGTAAAACAAATAAAAGTGTAAAAAATAAAAATAAAATTCAGTAAATTCAGTCATGAACTATAAAGATTTTTCCCCATCGGTATCGGTTGTCGTTACGTATCCAAAACCGCCTGTTAAAGGACAGATTGTATATCATGTGTTATAGCTACTTACTGTATATGTACTTGCTATTATGAATTATACATATGTTCTCTCAATTATTTCACAACCTTTATATACATTAAATAAATATCATCCAGATAGACGCGTATCTTTAAATTGAGAAAGTGTACATAAGAACATTTAATGTAAATCTTATAAGAAGTTTGTAAGATTAGTGCGATCGCCAGCAAATATATAACACTTATATTTATTTCCTTGTTATAATCTAAAATTAAAAATTCACATGTCCCCACAAAGTAAATATAATCTATACATACAATAAAATTGTAACAGAGTAAATTCTGTATATGGAAAATATGTTAATTGTGATTGATTTAGCGTATAGAACGGTAATAGAAGCCGGAAAACCTTTTTTTTAAGATTTTTGTTTGTCTGTATATTATTTTGTGCATCAGTCACACAAAATCTATTAGACGGATTTCGGAATGGTAATAGTTCAAAACCGAGAGAAACATATGAGAGAAAAAACATTCCTTATTCCGAATTTAACGCGAGTAAATAATATAGGTTTCCCAACACGAAAGAAAACATATTCCTCTCTTTTTATTATTTCGTGTATTACAAAATTGCATCGAAACATTCACTTTTTTTAAATGAACACGTTTTTCCATTTCCCGTTCCAAAAAGCTACACGAACATCAAGCGTACTTAGAGATGCGCCGTCAATGTCAATTATAACTAAATTTTTGAATTAATTTGAGGAACGACTTCATACTGGGTAGCTCGCTAAGCGCTAGCCGGCGTGTGTCAGTTGACAAAATATGGGTGATGAATAATGCAAGCAAGTGTAGAAAGAGGACTCCCGGCAGCGCCGAGATTACTCGTACTGCTCGTAACTGCACGCTACCGCCCCGCCTCGACCGAACGGGACGCGTTTGACGTACGACTATTTAGCTAAGGCAAATTACCAAAACAATAATAATATGTCAAGAGTGAATTTAAAACAATTGCGTGTTATGAGTTGAATGTGTTTGTGTTTGTCTTCAACGTGTTAGCGTAATGGATTCGGAGAACAATGAATTGTAGATGGAGCCGCAGTAAGGGTGGATTATCATTTAATAGCTAATAATAATATTTTTACGCAATCAAATTAATATTCTGAGTACTAAAGTTTGGATGGATGGATTTTTGTTACTCTATAATTTCTAAACTGATTTGTAATATAAATAGATTATCATCTAGAGGTTATATATTACTTTTTATGATTTGGAGTTTGTGTTTTACATTTTTCATCTGAAGTATTTTTTATCTATAACATCCATCTTTTATGATGTGCTTTTGGTACCTACTTGGTAGCGTTCAAATTTATTTCTCTTTTGTAGCTGAATCATGATGTTGCTACTGAATGGGAACGGAAAAAAGTGGAGCGCAGATATAAATAGAACAGGTCAAATTATAGCCAAGATTGTAACGTAGGTCCATTCGAACGAAGTGGCAGGCAGAGGGTTTTTTCAAATCAATTAACTAAAATGAAACTTGCATACTGGGTTTAATTTTAGTTTAAAAAATGGTAAATATTTTTGGTCAAGTTCGATTTTAACTTTCACGCCAAGTCTTCCGTACCTTTTATCCATAATGAAATCAAATTATAATATGTGTTTATTAAAATGAGTCACATCCTGCCATTTTACGTCCTGAAAATTCGTTTTCTGTTTAATAATCTAAAGCTAAGTTCAAATTTAAACAATCGCTAATAAGCTTATCGTTAATAGTAAAGTTATGGATAATTTTTGTTAATGTAATGTTATGGGGAAAACAACTAGAAGGTATAGTTTAAAAAACAAATACGTTTTAGTTGTTTTCTAAAAATCTGATATACTATCCGGTTTCTGAATTTACATGAACTTGAATATGATTTTTCGTGCATAACATACAATACAATTTAACCAAACAGCGCAGAGAAGCAGCACCAGAAATACTTCTAGCGTATCCAAGAAACAATGAATAAAAAACGCATAGAAATCAGATGGTAATATTTTCTCGATTAATTAACATTATCATAATAAACCCATTTTCCACTAATAAACCCAGTGAAGTATTCTGCGGAAGAACCGGTAGAGACGACTTAACAAACAGTGCTTGGACAAAAACCTAGCATTTCAAGGCTTCATTTGCATCAACGCGATCGCATGCGATTTCCAACAAATTATAGTTGGAAATCGCATGCAATCGCGTTACAATTTTAATCCATAACGTCCCTTAATATGTTTCTTCTTTTCCATACTTCAATTCCCATTTTTAGCGTTATTTACATCAAAAGAAAAAAGGAACCCTTATCTGTCAGTCTGCCAAGAGCCAAGATCCTTTTTCTCAGTCGAAATTAATACTAAATATTCAGGTCTACGGTTCTTTGGAGCTGTACAAAATTCAAGCTTCTAAGTCAACGCAATCAAGAAGAAGCCTAAAAATACGTCCATTTATGCCGCATATTTTGACACTAGCAAATCAATCCAAACCTATATGGTACTTCCCGTTCACATAGAATCATGAAACTTGGCACATACATTTCTTTAATATGCGCCTGTGTGGGTATATTAATAAATATATTTCCTTCCCAATATATTAAAATTTTGTAAATAGTTTAATAGGAATATAATATACCATTAAATGTTTATAAATGCCTAAATGTGTACGGAATCCTTCCAGTGCGAGTTCCACTCGTACTTGAAATTACTTTTAAACGTGTATAATGTTGTATAATCTTACGGTGAATCATTATCTGTTTAAAAAAGATTCTATTCCTGTTATTTCGTGGCGCAATTACAAATTATCCGTTATTTTGAATCTAAACAAATAATAAAATTGTAGAATAGTTATGTCTGCGCATTGAAGATATTTAAGAATAAGTTATTAAGGGGTACATAAGAAGAGTAATAGAAAACCAAAATATAGTTTTTTGAATATTTGTCAGTTTGTATTTTTATTTGCTAGCTCATCACGTAAAAAGCGCTAAAAATATTGTAATGGGATTTTAACTCCTGGATTCTGTAGTATCTGAAGTAACTAGGCTTTGTTTCACTGTAATCAACCCAATAATAAAAGGGCAACTTTAAATTTCAATGAAAAGCACTCTTACTTGGAAAAAGTTTACTTTTATGGTGAATATAGATAGCGTTATATATACTTATTTTAACATTCAACCTTTAATTTTAGTTAAAAATATTTTCCAAAAGTTTACGTGAACGACGTCATGACCACAGCTAGTCGATAATAATATTTTCTGTCCCAATATAATAAACAATATCTATAATTATTACTTTTAACATTAACTTCAATAAGAGTAGCAGTAGTAGCAGTGGCAAGAGTAGCTTCAATAGAGTAGTTGAAATATTTTTCTAAGAAAATTTGTGATGTAGGAATATTCCTTATAATTTTTTTACTGACGTACTGACATAGTATAACACATTTGACATTAATCCTTAAACTTGCATTGGTAATATATTCGATACAGAAATTAAATAATGCTAGTTAACTACAAAACATGAAACTATTGTCACATTCTCTCAGATTGACTGAAATATCTCTGATGCTGCTGACACATATAACAAAAAATTCAATCACTTTTATAATAGTAATTCAATAAATAATGACGTTGAATTCTTCATAGTCATGTTTTGAAATGGTCACATTCACTCTTTTTATTACAACTCCTTTTCTTTCCCATTTTACTAGTTACATTAATGTGTTTGCCTTTATCTTTAGATTCTACGTTTTCCAGTTTTAAATTTCCTTTTTTTTTAGTTTGCCCTTTTTGATTCTGGCCATATTAATACAGCAGATAATGGCAAAATTTATTTGCGACATTGGAAATTGAGACGAAGTCTATAAATGTAGTCAAATATAAATTTATCTTACGCATTACCTGTCAAATTCACCTCGGAGTCAGACCGTATCTAATCCCTTATACATCGCAAGCGTTTAGATCTTACGATGACTAACATCTATCAATAACACACAGGCGTAGCTCACAGTCTAGATATTTATCCGAAAAGCGAACTCGTAAGCCAAATACCCCGCATCGGCTCAATTTCTTTTCCTTTTTTTTCACACGAAATTCAAATTTAAATTTTTCGAACAAACCGGCTATATGTCACAAGCCCTCGCATTACGAGCGTTGCAGTGAAAAGTTTCGCGGCGAAAGTGGCGCTCTGCAATTGTCCCACTCTGGCGGGGCTCATATTTCGTTCACGATCTCTGTCGCTCTAATAGCCGGCCATCAGACATGCATCAACGGCTAATAGGTGCGCGCGCGCAGCTGTTTCGAACAAATCAGCCGAGACGTAGCGGAATATAGCCGTCGCTGTCAAAAAAGCTAACAGCCACTGTTACACAGACACATTACGACGCCCGGCTGAGTTGTTCACTGTCAGCGACCTATTTTGATACGACTGTTTTCAGTTATCAACCGTTTACTATTTTTAAGGATGAGATACTTTCCTAAATTTCCTAGTTTATGATGTGCGTTTATAAGTTGGCCGGCAATTATAATGGCGTAGCGGGCAGTTGTAATAAGTCCACGTGTCTATTTGTTTAGCTATCGCCATATCTATAAATCTCATTTCTCAATTTATTAGTGAACATGAAACCGACGGGGAATAGATATTGTCTTAAAAGAACGTTAAAATTGTTTAATAAGTATGGTATTTTTTTATTTCAAGAAAATACTTGAACGGTCTCTAATTAATTTAAACATATCTCCATATTAATATAATTTACTTCCTGCTTATGAATTCGCTTATTACTAGAAAATAACGGGGGACCAATTTTATTAAATCGTTAAGAAAAATATATATTTTGCCTATTTTCCTGAAAATAGTTGCTCGTTAAAATTTTTTCAGATATAACCATAATACGAATTTTACGTTTAGGGTATCAATTGTAAATATCAGTAGTTTGAGAGAAAGACTGACAGTTAACGTTGTGAAAATCGCAAGACGAGAGTAAGTTACAAAGAAATATTACATCGTGTCACTGCCAGAAATTTAATGTGAGTATTACACAAAATGATTGAGGAGAATAACCAATAGATAAAAGTATCCGCTTAACAGAGGTAATGTAATCATTACACTAAAATTAAAATTTATATTTTAACAAATAAGCGTAAGTATATTATTGAAAAATTTAACCACAAAAATTATAACAGACAATTGATTTTATACGGTGTTTACGGCGATGTAAATATCCGTCCATGGTAAAACAGCTGATTTTCAAAAATAAAAATGAACCCGAAACAATATAATCAACCCGGCGGACAATATGAAACAATATAATCAACCCGGCGGACAATATGAAACAATATAATCAACCCGGCGGACGTCGCTGGGCAATTACCATCGTAAATAATCGTTACCGGGTAAAAAAACACTATATTATTTAAAATGCCGATCTGTAAAAGTTAGGGTATATACATTTTTTAGTAAACGTTTTATGTTTCTTATATTATATTTGATATAAATAATACGAAAAATACATGTCTAATCATTATTTATTCTTAATTGGTGCATTATTTTAAAAATTAACAAAAACATCAACACTTTTCGTACGACTAAAACTAAAATCAACATTACTTAAAAAGCACTTCGGAAAAATTCAAAATTGAATCTAAATAATGAAATGAGATAATAAACTTGCGAAATAATACAGAAAAAACGTCTCGTCTAATATTTTTTTATTAAAATATGTTTGAAAATATACGACAAAGTTACGAAAATACTTAGAGCAACAAGTCACTAGACAGCACGAAAATAAAGATACATTCAATTTTAAGGACTCTGTGGTATTTTTTTACCCTGTAGCGACAACCGCCGGGCTAAGTAGCTTAAATGGAACTGGGTGTTATTTCTACAAATAAACTTAACCTGACTGAAGCATGATTACAAAATTGGTTGAGCAAAACCTAAATTCAATCAAAAAATTAAATTTTAAAATAATTTATAATTAATGATGCAAATAAATACATATCGTACTTAGAGAAATACACTTAAAATATATTTTTATAAGCACTATTTCTATTACGAATATCCACAATGAATAATTTTTTTATGATATTGAACACTATTAACTTTCAGTTATTAAAAATATTATATAAAAGCACAGATATAATTTAGATTTGCATGAATATAAAACATGTGTTGTGTATTTACAAATACCTCAATAACTATCATGAATCAGTCACTACACTCATGTAAAATATATGTTTAGTGAACAATTACATATCTTTATGGAATTGATCAATTAACGTAATTAAATTAACTTAATAAGGTAATTACATTAACCTAATAAGGTAACCTTTAATTAAATTAAGCTAATAAGGTAATATTGATTAATTTTTTTTAAATAAGAAAACTGACCACAAACTAATTGTATAACCCATTTAATTGTTCCAAAAGTAAAGATTAAAAAATAATGTGAGACCATTACAATTATTCACTAGATCATTTTCAAATATCTAGATTACATAAGACATTTCATAATATTAGAGGCGGAACAACTCGTTAAAAAATTCAACTAGGTTTTTGTCTCTAAGTCTGATAGAAGTTTTATGGAGCTTTTCATTGACAATCGAAGTATTTAAAAAAATTATTTGAGAAATGAAAAATCATTTGTAAACCTTAAATCTGTATTTGATTCGTGTTTAATACTTATGATAAATGAAAGTAGCTGAAATTTTCTCATTTTTATTATACAGTCCGAATACCGAACATATCGAATTTACCATAAAACAAGGTAGTTAATATCTTGTTCTTAGGGTAAAAGCATATTTTCTATAGTTTTAGAGCTATCGCGTGAAACTTGCCGATAGATGGGTCGGATGGAGATTTAAGTTAATATGCAACAAAATTTATATATATATATATATATATATATATATATATATATATATATATAAATAAATATATATGTCTTTACATAAAAGGCAATGGGATTTTTTTATTTTGAATCCTCGTTTGTGAAATAATTTTTTTTGGATATAATTTTTAAGTTTTGATGTAATTTTTTAATCGACCTAAAGAGGTATGAAAATATTTATTACTTCCGTAGTCCTCAATGAGCATATTCACTTCAAATTATTTCATTACTTAGTAATTTTGTTGCATTACTTAATAATTTCAAAAAAACTGCTTGGGGATCTCTACTGATCACTCCGGGCAAAGGGAATGCTATCTGTAGGCCAATATGTTGGCGTGCGGGACGAATGGAATTAGCATGAAACAAAATGCGAATTCTATTCGTCCCGTACTCCATCATATTAGCCTACAGATAGCAATGAAATTCCTGACGTGAAATTGCATACAATTACATCAAAGTAGATGATCTAACTTCTGGTCATACTCCTGTCCTATTGACGCTGAGCGCAACAATAATTAAGAAAAAAAGAATCACAGCAATAAATATACTGATTGGGAACTATTCAAAAACTACCTTGACATTCTGATCGAATTAAAAAGCGAGATTTAGCATTATTGATAACCTGGAGCAACAGACACAGAAATATATTAAATATTTAAGCCTGGCAGCCAGTAAGGCTATTCCCATTCTAAGACATAAACCAGAACAAGAAATAAATAATCCTGCCGACATTAGAGATCTAATGAATGAGAGGCGAAAAGCTAGACGTGTATGACATAGATCCAAAAATCCGACTGACAAAAGGATTTTTAATCAGATAAGCAATTGAGTAAACTGGTTAATTAAAGATTATAAACAGAATTGCATCGATGTCTCCCTGAGCGGACCTGGCTCCTGACGCAAACAAAGACTATTCACTGAGGAAAGCAATTCGTAGATTCAAACGACCCCTTATTCAAGTGTCATCTGTCAAGAATGCACACGGTCAGTGAAGAGAAAGCTGAAGAATTTGCACAACACCTAGCATCAGTATTCTAACCCCATGATATTCAAACCGGTATTGACCCAACACCAGTGTATCAATCAGTAATAGCAATCAAACCAGTAACTCCAATAGAAGTAGCACAATTTCTTAGATAGAAATCTAAACTCTAAAAAAGCACCTGGTATTGATGAAATATCTCCTGGTCTATTTAAGGAATTATCGTGGAAAGCTATTTTCATGCTAACATACTTATATAATGCTTGTTTTCGGTTAAACATGTTCCGAAATGCTTCGAAACAACGCAAATAATCCTGTTAAAAACTCTGGTAAACGAGCGGAAAGCGGAATAGATAACATCGTACAGACCAATATTACTGTTACACTCAATATCCAATCTATTTGAGAAATTATTGCTGAAACGACTTAAATCAATCGTGAATGTTCTATCCTGTCCAGGCAGGCAAACCGCAAAGAAATGTCTTAGGACCTTATCTCTATCAATTGTATACCGCTGATATCCCACTATAGAAAAAAAATCTTCATAGGCACCTTTGCTGATGATACGGTAGTAATGGCAACTGCAGATACGCAAAGTCAAACCACCAAAAAATTACAAGAAACAACTTGACAAAATCAACAGTTGATTGGGAAAACAAACTCAGCGAGTCTAAATCCGTCCATTTCACAGCAATCTACACACTTGTCTTAAAGGAATTCAAATCCCACAAGCAGATACAGCAAAATATCTTGGACTCCATCTGGATAGTAGGCTTAATTGGAAACACCACGTTAAAGTAAAAGCTGAGCAAATCAGGTTGAAACAACGACAAATATTGAATATACTTGGCTTTAATTTTGTAGAAATTCATTATTCACAATTAAATGAAACTACGTAATGTAGTATTATTTCTACTTTCTTTAAGTCCTTTACCACAACCTAGGTTTTGTTGTATTACAACATCTTCATGTGGGCTATTATCTTTGCTAATAGCCCACCTGAAAATGTTATAATACAACGAAACCTAGGTCGTGGTAAAGAACTTAAAGAAAGTAGAAATAATACTACATCACGTAGTTTAATTTAATTGTGAACAACGACAAACATTGTGGTTGGTTGGACGTCATTCCAAGCTTAACCTCTACTATAAGCGTCCAATTTACGTTTCTGTCGTCAAACCGATTTGAATGTATGGTATCCAGTTTTTGGGATGTACCAAGCAATCAAATCGTAATGTAATTCGTCGAAGCCTGTATAGATCGATTAACGAAGGTATCCAAGAATATGCTATTAAACACAAAAAACGACTCCTCACCTACACCAACGTACAAGTTATTCCACTTTTGGATATTACCCACAAGAAGGCTAAAACGTATTGAACCTCATGAATTAACTTCATGAATAAACTTAATTTATCTGGGAGCTGAACAAGGCTACAGTAAACCCGCACACAACTTACTTGAAAATAAAATCAAGTACATTTCATCAATGATAATTAATTGTATATTAAGATTGTATCATACGAACCAGAGAAAGGATTTTTTTTTTTAATTTAATAACTTTGTTTTGTAGAACAATTACGGAAGCGACATGCACTTGACAGACTTTTTGATGTGAAACATCTATAGGCGCAGGTATGAACCGGGTCATTGGCGTGGCGACACTTGCCGTGCCGTGGCCACTCTATACTAAGGTATATATATAGGCTATATGTAGTAGAGTGTACGGTATGGCGACGTGTCGCCATGCGCAACCGACTACGGGACCCCCTCCTCACTCAGTTAGACGCTGTTGTTTACAAGTCACCATATTCTGTAAGAAATTCGTAATACTTCATTTTTATTTTTTCACTATGCTATATTTAGTTCCTGTAATAATGTTGTCTTTTATACATATTACTTGTACGAACACGATGTTTCACATCTGCCAGGCGTCCCATGACGGCTCACTTTTTTTTTACTTTTGAAACACTTTCTTTCACATAATAAAATTAAATTCGATAATATATTTTAATAGCCTTACAATCTTATCCCAAGTTTATTCAATAGATGAAAATTATAAACATTAATATCATAATAATTTTATAATCCTATGGTTAATTCTATTGACATAAATCCTTCATCATCGTATAGCTTATAGTATCCAGAAGATAGCTTTAGAACCTCTGAGCAATAAGTAATAACGTTTAAAGAAAATTGAAATTTGCCGGGTGCATAAAATATCATGCAAGATTATTGTTGAAAACATGAATACCTAGTTTCACGATATGTATATGGCATATTATTATACATTTTTATAAATATTTTCATTTTAGGAGATTAGACCACAAAATTGTAAATTCGATAAAAGCCTAAAATAGCTAAACTATTAAAAACGCCATTAATAACGTAAATAATAAATAGATAAAGAGACATTAAAACGAAACGCAGCATTTGTTTGTGCCCGAGCAATGCCGGGGTGGAAAGCAGATTCATTGTAATAATTAAAATTTATAATATTTATTCTACCATCTTTGCTTGAAAACAGTAAACATAGAAAAATAGGAACAAACGTTAATTTACAGTCATATAAGAAAATCTCAACCCCTCTTGCTCCTCTTATTTTAATTGACTACATCTATATAGTTTTAAATATAGTAAAAATAAGTCGTAGATGAATGTGATAAAAATACAAGAGTGTGCATAATAACGTATGCGAGTCGACAAATATGTGAACCAAAAATAGAAAATTCGAAAATCGTACATAAATATTTATCTGCCTCTTTACCTTTTGTTTTCATGATCGCCGTAAAATAAGGAATGAATATAAATATATTTTATTTTCGAAATCTTTTTTAATAATTTCAAAATTCTTCTGAAGATGCGCACCACAATGTCCTTCTTGCTGAATCGATATTACTAAAAATCGGTTTACGTTTGCTTCTTTCATACTATCGGCCATTAAGGGGAGAGAGATGAAAAAACACCAAAATCCATTTATGTACATAAATACCAATCAGTGGCGAGTGCCTTGAAAACAAGCCCTGAACACCCGACATATATACATGACATATTTATGAATATTTAAATATATTTAATTTATGGTATTCAAGCGAAGTCCACTATTGAATATATGACCTGTAGTCGGAACGCATTAACGCTACCAGTCCGTGCAATTTTAAATGAAATAAACAAACTTTTTTACTTAACGAGCGTGTTCGTGATGCAAAATTTGATGCAAAATGCGTAGATAATCTTCAAATAAAGTTCAATATGTGTATTTTGTTCATAATGTAACACCATATCCACGATATACATGCTTATGCGATTTTATTTCTGGTCAGCCTAAAAGGTCAATTAGTAAGAAATTGAAGCGAGAAACATTAAACTGAAGAAGAATTAGATTGGTAAGAACTTTGATAAGGAGAAATTCATAATTGAGAGAATTCCATAATTGCTAACAGTAAAATAGAAATATACTTCACAAAATATACATACGTATAGAGGAAAGGGGCCTAAAGTGGGCACTGTAAGGTTCAATAAGATAAAAACGTTTATTATATCATAAAGGAGAAAAACTGTTATTACTATTAGATGCTAAAGAGATAGTAGTTTGATAATCAATGTTTGAATATTTCGTATTTCTCAAAAATATAAAACAAGAACCAAAATACGAAACTCTTTCAAATGCTCAGTTTGCCCAGAGAGTAGCCTAAAGCGTGTGTGGGCGGGCATAAGGGCAAAGTGGTCACGCACAGGGTAAAGCGAGCATACATATTTTTTAGTATCTTTGTGAATAAAGAAATATATTTAATAGAATAAAATATAAGAAAGGCGATTATATGTAATCTTTATGGCATAGTAAAACAAACGGAACATATTTTCTATATTAATTAAACTGAAACTAAAATCAACATTATTCAGTCACAATCTTAACTTTGCTATCTTATCTTCTTATAATAGAATAAACTTTTCAACTGAAAAGAACATAGTAATAATATTAAAAAAAAACATCTCTTCCAAAACAATAATCTAGATACAAGCTTCATAATTTTTTTACAAAATTAAATATAATATCTTATCTAAAATAATGTCCAGTTTTCAAATAACTTTAAATTAAATCTTATACAAACTTCAATTAACTTTATTCAGTCATCATTAGAAATTACCATACGTGAAAAGGTACATATAGCTCATTGCATAGGTACAAGACGTTGGGCATGGACTATTTTCCTTTTGTGAATTGGATCTTTTCTTTGGTTTTTCTGTTTCTTCTCACTTTTCACGTTCTTTATAAGATTCTTCATAATTCCTTTACACCTTTCATTTTTAGGTTTCATTTTCTTTATTAATTTAATTGCCTGGTGGTGAAAGGTGGAGAAAAATAAAAAGTTAATGATTCGCCCAATATGAGATTTCTGGAACGAAGCCATTGCCTGTTGGAAGTACATTTTTAAAGGCCCGTAGACACAATAGCCTAAATGCTGCACTCTTAGCGTCGTATGGGGTGCCAAAGAAATAAAGATGATATTATTCGCGGAGGCAATTCCAAGGCCAGTAAATATTTGTGAGATTCATGATTATCCAACACTAGAATTACTTTTTTGTCCGATGTTGGGCGGACAGTTTCAATGAATAATCTCAGCCATTCCAAGAAAACAGGTCCATTAACCCACCCATTGTCTGTGCAGGTTCCTTGGATACCTGTTGCTGCTCCATCTAATAACGGCGAGTTCATTTTCTTACGAGCTAAAATCATAAATGATAGTATAAATATTCCCTCGGCATTACAACAACAAATCACAGTGGTTGTTCTATCTCTTTCAATTTTTCAACTAGACCAACCTGGCGTTTTCTAACTTTTATCAGGACTCTGGGTGGCTTGTTAGTTTGTATTCCTGTTTCGCCCATATTATAAAGACGAGTAGCATCAATGCCATCCTTTTGTATTTGCTCTTCTAATAGATCGAAAGATCTATAGACTTGGGGCTTATTAAAGCCTCTTGCTCTAGCAATGGAGGTTGGTTCTGGTTTTTTATAGTCAAATCAGGGTGTCTTACAATAATCAGCCCTAGCTGTACGTACCATCTTTGAATCAATGAGGAATCCGGTTTCTTTATTCGTGTTAAAAGACAAGTTTGAGAAATTCTTCTTTCGATAAACCGTAAAACACACTATCCATTTTAAAAACATAGTCTAACAATTATAGTTCTTGTTCTTCAGTTAAAATTGTGGTGAACCTTCTTAATTTTTTTTATACGGACCTGTTTTTAGATGTCGCTGCAAAGTGGCCCGTGGGATACCATATTTTGTAGCCGTAGCTACATTTCATTCCTTTTAACAGCAGGCATAGCGCCTATACTCGCTTTGCCTTTTACGTTACAGTTACATTCTCATTAAATGTAACTTAAAATTTCTCTTAATATTTTCATGAAAATATGGTTAAATTAAAGTAAGATAATCATGTTGTAGGGATATTATGCGATTTTAAGTCTAAATTGTACGAAATTGAATTTTAAACTACTTTAAATCTGTTCTTTCCACCTGCGGCCTAGAGCTCTCTACAACATGTCACGTTTATAAATAATGAAAAGTGTAACGTTATTCTGCTGGTTATCGGTCATTAGATAGTTTATTACCCTAATAAAAACTACAGAAGCGTGATTGAACGCCATCGCCATAAATAAAATAATCGAAAAATATCATGAGCCAATTAAATTACATACCGTATAAGTAGAGATTGTGAAGTTTTACTTAAAAAAAAGGAAATTGCACGTCGAATGTAGTACATTTAATATGGTGTTTGAAAAATTATAAAAAGTTAACTTAAAGATTTAAATATTAAATAACTTATCTAACAGCAACATCAGGACATTCCTTTGCGAAGCGAAGATACATTTGATCATAATATTCAAAATAAATTATTTGAATGTGGTTTCAGAGGTAATCTAATTTCTTCTACTAAATTATATTATTTTATTGAAACTATTGTCATAAATTTTCCTAATTTATTCGTGGCATAACTAGCAGTCAATGAATAATTTTATTCGTCGATAAACGTTACGTACATATATAAGTAAGGTAGATACATTTATAGCAATAATAAACTAACTTGTGATTCCAAAAACATTACATAAGCCCTTATCGCCTACAAGTTTTTTGTAACAACAATTTAAAAACAGAAATTGAAAAGACATCTGGATTTCCTTCATTATTTTAGTTTTTATATATATCATAGCTTCCCGTTTTATACATTACTTTGCAAAAAATATTCACATGACCCACATGTGAATATTTTATACATGACCCCCCTCATGTAAATAAGTATTAATAAAGTCTTTTCAAATTTATTCGAATTTTAGTTGATGTATATTGTATTTTATTTTTTTTAAATAAAACTGCAAATCACATAGTTGACAATTATAGAAACGATATAATCAGATCATTGAAGCCGGTAAATATTTTGATTGGAGATTGGGGCCGGAAGGCTATCCTCGAAGGCTATACTCACTCGAGAATAGTGATTACCAACATACGTCACCGACTTTTGAGTTGGATCAGTAATAACGTTCCCTTTTCTTTATTTTATTTGCCTCATTAAATATTTTTACATCCCCCTTTTTTCAAGTAAAGATTTATCGAAATATGACGTCATCTAACATTTTCATTTGTGAAATCTACTAACTTTTTTACTTCTTGAGCTTTTTTTTACACATAATAAACATTATTTCAATAAACTTCTATTACGGATCTTATTCATATGAAATTATAAAGTCTCAATTGGCCATTTAAATTTCTTAATGTATAATTTTAACTACAATGTTTATAGGATATTATTTATATTACCAATGTCACGTAAAATGCAATCTACTCACGATAAGTAATAATATGTAACCTCTTATAAGGCTAAAACACTTAAATCCCAACTGCGTACAATATTTGTTTCCAAACGCGTGGTATAGCATATTAAATTTGAGGTCTTTAGGTTATTGCGCCGATTTCAAAAGATAGAAATCCCAGATGCAAGATATAGAGAATGAAATCTGATTTAGAAGGATGTTGTTTTAAATGTTTAATTCAAATTTTGTATACAAACTGGAAACTTGCATACTTTTGTTTGACTAGACTATACTGAAAAACTATATGAATGAATTTATAACTATAAAAATATAAAAATTATTCTATAAGAATTAATTAACTTATATTGGATGTATGACGGTGTAGCATAAAAATAAATTAAAATTATATTTATTGATCAATTCTAAATTCTTTTTTTTTCTAAATACGAATAGGAAATAGTTAATTGCCTGTGTAAACGAGGTAATGTATATCGATTTATAAGCGTAAAGCAACCGCTAATTCAAAATAAAATTCACGAAAGCTCCGAATATTTATCGTATTATCAAAAGCTCACTAAAGCCGCGGCTACGCTCCACAAAATACTCGACGCTTAAGTGACAATCATAACTATACTGGCACAATCGAAAAATAACAAAGCCGTTTAAAAAAAGTGACACTTTGCGGTAGGTCGGGACTAAGTAGGAATTAGCTCGAGAATAATTATTTATTTTGAAAAGAAGACGAAAATAATAACAAGAGAGCACGCGACCCACTGACGTCGGTGTATAAACAAGTCGACTCCGGATTGTAAACTTTCGAAAACTCTTCTCTTTAATAAGTAAACAGGGGCGGAGTTTTCACCAGATCCGATCCGCAGAAAAATACGTTGTCTAGCGTTATTTACGTGACAAGAGCCACATTTTAAAGCCGGAAAGTTATGCTTTTCTACGTAGGACTAACGATCATAATTTAATGAGCAACTGTTGTCATTTTGCGTAGAAGTTGAGAGGTTTCATCAGTTTATTTGGATGTGCTTAAGTGCCGACACATGTGAGAATGTATAATTTCGCCTTGACTATATTTGTCTCTATATTTATAATTGTTATTTAAAATTTTTGTATAATAATTATAGGATACTAACATTATAAATGTTAAGTATTTTTGTTTTTACTTATTAAATCTAAATTCTATATTAAAGAATAAACCGACCCTTGCCACATATTATAAACTAATAGAATGTATTATGTATCAAAATATGGGACAGTTGTTATCATCGAAAACTAGCCTGCTCCTTGGGGAATGATAAAAAAGCTTTTGTTAAAGCACCACTGATGCTTTCCTTGAGCAATCTCTTCATAAAATCACTAATTATTTATAATCTTTGTATTTTGACTACACGATCGTAAACCAGGTTTTACGCCGCCGAAAAATCGCGGGTAACAGAAAATAGGAAATGGATAGCTAACTCATTCAATTTAACGTGTAGACGTGCAAAAAAACTATTTTTATTTATTATTTTAAACCATATTATAATTTATGCAATTATATATATATATATATATATATATATATATATATATATATATATATATGTGTGTGTGTGTGTGTGTATTTCTTTTATTTCCTTAATACTTGATACTATTTTATGTTGTAGGCCTACCTCTCTACGAACGTAGGCCTCAATCTCTCTCCATCTTTTCTTGTCTTGGACTGTTCTTATCCTGTCGTTATTTGTAAACCTTATGATTTCGTCCTCACATCTTTCCAGAGGGCGACGTTTTTTTCTTTTACCGGAAGGGCCAGCCCATGTAGTAATACTCCTAAGCAATCTCTCTTTATCTTGACGTGCAACGTGATCGGCCCACTTCCATTCAAGTTTTTTGCAGTAGGTTAAAGTATCGATAATTTTTGTCTTTTCTCTTATTTTGCTGCGTTGTTTTTTGACGTGAATACGTCTTTAAATTAGCTACCATACGGGGGCAATCCAAAAAACCTAATGATAACAAAATCGGGGGATACAGTTTGGCGTTGCAGTTTCGAATCTATGAGGGAGGGAATCGTGGAGGGGGAAGCGCCGCCATTTTGAGGTTATTTTGCTGCGTATCGAGATTTGCAATTAGTATAACTTTTGATTCGGAAAAGCTGCGATATTCGTTTAAGTTTTAATCGTCAGCTGTCGTCAAAATATATCGATTGTATATAAAACATTAGTATAAAATAGGGACAGTGAATATAATAAGGTATTAGAATAAAAAAATATTATCAAAAATATATACAATGCCGGCCTATACGCGGCGAAGAGCCAAAACCAAATATAGAGATCATATACGGCTGGAAAGGGCTTCTCAAGAACAATTGAATGGTAATAATAAAACACCATATGACCCAGTGAAGCAGTGCCGGCGACGTAAAAGAATGAATGCGGCCGAGCGGATCAACGACGGTGCCAGTACATCTGCAGGTGGGGCGGTTGAAATTATGCAAGTGGATGATGAAATCGCTTCTACATCGACAACGGACTGTATAGGCAATATAACCCGTTACATAGACGTATTCACGTACAATACACGGTCGTGTCCATGACACAGCCACACCCCATTTTTGTCTCTTAGTGTCAGATTGAGAATATTTCTCCCCATGACCATCTGGCATGTTTCAATTTTTCTTATCGTGTGGGTATTATAGATCCAGGTTTGGCTTGCATACGAGAGGCATGGTAAGAGGTATGAGTCTAGGACCTTATTTTTTAGTTTTAAGGGTAGATCAGATGTTCACTCGTGTCATGTTCACTCGTCTCCTTAATTCGTCACGGTGTCTGGATTTTGAGAAAGACATTTCTTTTCCTAAATACATGTATTCCTGGACACACACACACACACACACATATATATATATATATATATATATATATATATATATATATATATACTCACACACACGCGCATAGAGTTATTAAAGTCATAAATTGCATCGAATATCACTTATCTTCTCAGTTCCTTGTTTGTAATCATTTTAATTTTCATAATTATAATTCGAAACTTTAATTTGTTTCTTTTAATAATATTTAATGTTTCTTAAAGTTCTTTTAAAGTTCTTTTTTTAAGGATTTATATATTATATTTTTGTTCACATTGTGTACAAAAATATAATATATAAATCCGATTCTCCTCCTTTTTTTTGGAAATTGAAAATTATTATATCATAGGCTAAAATTATATTTTTATATTACTTTATTTTTACTAACTTTCAGTTATTATAAATATGACAACTTAAGCCTGCAATTGAAATGTATATAAAATTTGAAAAATTGATAAAAGAAATGGGTTATCTGACGTCTACCGTTAAATTGCGTACTATTTAAATAATTCAAATGACAATATCCACAACTAAACCACAAATCAATATCCACGTATCTTGAAAGCTGAGGATTACAACGCGGTGCGATGTTGAAAAATTGTCTGTAGCTAACGTCTCGGAAATGCTAATAAATTCAGCCGCCTAGTGCGCTTTGCGAATTAGCAAATACATTAACACCGTCTCAGAATAGAATGCAACAATTACGAACAGTTTCTTTTTTGTTTATTTCACAAATGAACGCGGAATATATGGACGTCCTTGAAGCCCAGTTGTTAATTGGCTAAGAAAAAACGTACGACTTTCTCTCGATGAGAATAGACAAAGAATTATAATTTTTTAAAGTTGTTCAGTGGCGCTAGAATATTAAATATTCTGCCAGATACAAACATTAACCAAACCATAGAAAGTGTCAATTAATTTAATTACTTTAACCTGATGTAACTAACACACGACAAACGTTTAACAGCTTTCTGTCGATCTACAAGAGGGAATGGCCTAAGAGCGCCACATTTATTCAGTGTCCATGCAGGTATATCATTTTATGATTAAGTAGGGCCAATTTTTGAACTTATCTGTTTGGCTAAATCTATGCTTCGAAAGTTTTTTCGAAAGTATTTACACAAAATACTTCCTTCCACATAGTATAGTATGAAACACGTGGAAACTTTCCTCGCCATTATTTAAGTGTATTTTAATCTCATTTTTTATAATATTTATTCACCTGCTAGTCTTTTTAATAGAGGCGCCATAATAGATTTTAACAAAAGTATTTTCACAATTTTTAAGTGTACTCAACCCTAAACCAAAAATATCAAAAATAAATATTATAAATGTTGAGTATTTATATTAATAAATAATCCAAAACAGCAGTTTCATTGGTAAAAGCTTTTCCGTATTTCTAAGGATTTCCGTTTCTTTTTATGTTTATCGAAGATCTAATAAAATAGTAATCGATTTCTGTAACAACTGTCAGCTCCGTAATAAAATTGATATTTCGTTATTGCTTGATACGTTAGATCATTATCATCTATTTCTCAGTCTACTTTCACTCCAATTCGGACGCTCAGCCGCAACTGACTAAAATATGCACACTTCATAAGCTTGCTCCATTGGACGCGACGTTGCTCACTGGCTCTCCATAAACACTCAAAGTCCCCACGATTCTGCTAAGATCGCAAACGAACTAATTAATAAAGCAGACAACTAACTATTTACGTTAAAACCCGAGTGATTCAAGCCGCGCTCCACCTTGAATAAAAGAATACAACCATTGCTATAGCAATTTGGATGGCATCCAAATGTCACACCGCGCCGCGTGGGTATCGCTTATCGTCATTGTTTTATTCGATGTAATTTTTTTACTCTTGACATAGAACATAATATTGTTTACAAACGTTCATCGCCGGTGCAGTTTCGTCGTAAATCTTAGGCCGGGAAACGTTTAACGATCTCTCAGCGGGAACTTAGTTTTTTGTATGTGGCTTTAATGTTTTCCTAAGTATGGTCGGAAAGGTCAATGAAATAAGCTTTTTTTGTGAGAATTCGCATGTTTGGTGGCTAGCCAGATTACAGTTACACGAATATGGTGGCTAGCCAGATTACAGTTTGTTGGCTAGCCAGATTACAGTTACACGAATATGATTAATTAATTTTCGATTTTATTGTATCCTATACTTCTATAGAATACCGCTACAATTAATACCACTAAACGTGGAAATTCCACTTAATTATGTTAAAACTGTATTGAAAGAAGTATTTCAATAATGAAAAAATATATAAAAAAAGTCTTGTTACATCTTCTTTCACAGTTTCAGGAGTTATAACTTGCAGTTGTACGGACAAGATACTTTTGTTATGCCGGCGACATACAAAAAAACTGCCAAGCACGGATAGAACTCACATTACAGGAACTCCGCACACATTTATGCACTTATAAACATTTAATGGCACATAGTAGTCCTAATTAAACTATTAACAATATTCAATTTCCCTATGTAATTATATTGTCTACGATATTTTTCACAGGCGTAAAAACAAGTTAACTGTGAAAATGTAAATTTCCACATAGAAGTAGAAAACATTGATTTTCGGATTTTTCTCTTTACTTTCTCTTTACTCATAGCACATAAGACCTCCCATTTTACCGACTTTCAAGATTGTAGATCGATCGGAAGTACCCCATAAGTTATAATGATCAGCGAGGAAGACTGTTAAATGAATAAAAAATACTCTCTAGAAGCCCATATCCGCTTAGCATTTAATTGTTTTTCTTTAATAGAAGGCTTTTCAAAGGGTTTTGTACATTTTGCAGTTAAATTCTTTTATGTTTGAAGGTTTTAAAATAGATAAAAACAAATTAATGACGTACAAGTGCATGCTAACAGGATAGCATGTTACTATTTAACTTATATTATTTTTTGTCATATATATATATATATATATATATATATATATATATATATATATATATATATATATATATATATATATTTATATATACTTTTTTTTATTGTCTACTATAAAACTTTTCACATGATATATATTTCCTAAATATTTAAAAAACGGAAAACTATAGTGACAGTTTTCCCCTAAACCTTTAGTAATTTTGCAATTTCGGAGATGGGGTGGGAGTATGAGAAAGTGTGTTTTCATAAATATTTTCAGCAATATTTTCAAAACTTACCTTAAACAAAAAATATCTTTCTGTCCTTTCAATCGATGCCCCCAAATGAGACGTAAAATTGAAAATTTAATTGTTACTACTGGGATACATGAGAGTAAATTCTACCAAATTCGAAGTTTCCACGTCGAGCGGTCTCTGAGGAAAAAGACTGTGGCAGAGAGATGGACTACATTGATGGTTACATTCGTGATTTTATAAGAATTTCGTTTTTTTTTCCTTTTAAGATACGGAACTCTAAAAATTAATAAATTTCCTGTCATTAGGTTTCGGAAGCTATATGAACAAATAGTGACCACCAGTTTGATACCCTGTAATGAACCGAAGATGCCATCTAGCAGACGACTTGAAACCATCCCAAGATCCCAGCAGAACCTACTCCGAGTCGATCGCGACTCTCGCAACTCTCGCGTCTGACTCGATTGTCGGTAAGTATAAATAGATGGACAAACCGGACGATTGTAAGTTATTAGTCGGAGGGATCGCAGCGACGTCACTTGCACGACGCTGCCGGGGCGGACTATAAAAATATATGTTTCTTGACATATTTCGTACGCGGCACCGCACCGCCGTTCAACGGCAACGCGACTCCGGGATTAATCAAAAATAGCCGCGATAATTTATATTCGATCCGATATGTGGCGAAGTCGGCTTCGCTCGCATTGCGTCTGTACTGGCCGTAGTTCCGTCTTTAATCTCAAAGTCTTTGAACGCTATTTCTCATTACGCCTCATTCGTTAAGTGTATCCCATTATTGTTAATTGGACGTTAATACCGTGTTCACTAAATTTCTGTGGCCACTTGGGGTTGTCGTTTGATGAAATGAAGTAGGGAATCCGCTAGTAAAATCGTGAGCGTGTGGAAAATTTATATACTTTGTAAAGATCGCAATTGTGAATGCTTTCAATCAATTTGTTTTCTAATAAAATTTAGCGCCTGAGCAGCGGGCGTGCCGTCTCGTATATACATAATATAATGAAATATACATGACATATAATAATGAAATTATATGAAATTAGCGGGACATGTACATTGGTTACTTTCTTACTTAAAAAGAAAAATCATCTCGAGTTTTTTATTTAAATTTTTAAAAGATTTCAACCATCATAACATTTATTGTTAACAAGCTTACGAAACTTTGTTCTTATGAATTTTTAAATATTTTTTATACAATCTATTCAAAAAAGAGGAAAGAAGAAAAATACTGACACACCAACCTAATGGTATGAATAAATAAGCATAATGGGTTTCAAATATTTATATATCTAGACAAAATATGGTAAACGAACTTTTTATCTCAAGAATCATCGTGAAATAAAGATTCCTGCGAATTTTTTATATTACTATATTTCTTTTTCTTCTTCTTCCGCGCCTCATTCCCTATGTCTTTTGGGGTCAGTCCTACTTGTCTTTATGCACTATTCTTGGTGTAATTGAGTCATGTCCGGATGTAGTCCCATCGTGTTCATGTCCGTTTCTACTATTCCCAGCCCGGTGGTTAGTGGTCTACCGTAATCTCTTTTAGGTTATTCCAATTCCATTAACAGATCTCGTCATGTTGTCTTTTTCGCGGCGCATAACGTGTTCATTCTAACGCAAGCGGTTTTCGGCAATTTTGTCTGGAGTTTTTGCTACTTTCCACGGATATGTTCATTTCCAATTTTATCTTTCATTATTACTCCTCCGGACCATCTGAGTATCCTTAACACAGGCGAGCATTCAGATCCATGAAGTAAAACTGGCCTTATTGCTTTTCTATTTATGTTACCTTTGATCTCTGTAGGCATTATGGCATCGCACGTAACTCCTGTTAAGAGATTTCCACTTCAACCAGCCGACATTTATCCAATTTTCAATGTTATTCTCTATGGATGCATCTGTTCTTATTACTGAGCCTGGGTATTTAAAATTGTTGCTTGATTTCCAAGAGATGTTATCGATGCATGGTGACTGTCTTGCGCTCGTCGATCCGAATAGCTCACAGTACATATATTCGGTTTTGGTCCTATTCTCTCGAAGTTCTCATTTGCGCTCCAGTGCAAAACACTACGTTGTCAAGTCATTCTGTACCTCTTCCAGTGTCTCTGCTCTTAGTACTATGTCATCTCATTATCCAGAGCTGTTTTTTGTATCTTATCTATGACATGGTTCATGCCAATATTGAACAGCAGAAGGCTGAGTTTTGAACCTTGGTGGACCGCCACATTTACCTCGAACTCTGCACCAGGGCTTACCGCTTGGGTTTCTATTTGAATTAAAATCTCACGAATCTCACAGTATACACGATAGTATTTTTTTACGAAAAAGAAATATCAATAGGATTTTCAAACCTTGAATTTACGATGATCCAAAAAAATAATATTTCTTAAAATCGTGCGTCGATTATTCCGAAATATTTTCCTAATATCACGGAAAAACTTCGGACCTAGAAAGTTAATCTACAATTTACTCCTATAGTAACCATAGAAAACATCATCACAGCGTGACAATTTGCTAACATTAAGTTATAAATCTAGTTTTCACCTAACAGAATGTCCCATTACCCACTACCAGTCTCTCTATGGTTGTTATAATAAATTAGGTCTCAACTAATACGCCTACCTGGCCTTGATAAATACGTCTACTATACTAATTTGATAAACACGTCTACTATACTAATTTGATAAACACGTCTACTATACTAATTTGATAAACACATCTACTAAACTAATTTGATAAACACGTCTACTATACTAATTTGATAAACACATCTACTAAACTAATTTGATAAACACGTCTTCTATACTAATTTGACTGCATAATCATACATATATTCCATTTTATCAAATACTAGCTTTTACCCGCAACTTTGCATGCCTTTACCTTTGATTAATGCAGCGGCCGTTTTGCGCAGTATGAGACTTGCGTATCAAAAATAAAAATTACTTATAAGTATATTTTAATCTTTAAATTGTATCAATATGCTCTCAGTGACTTTTCTATTCCAATCGGTTTAGTCCTTTTGCATAGTGCTCTAACAAATAGTACAATAGGTAAAAATGTAGCTTAGATTTAAATCAGAACTTCAAGCCAATGGAAGTCTCGTTCAATGTGATAGAATATTTTTTGAATGCTTCTTCAAACATCCATAATCAATAATAATCGAACTCGAATCATCGATTCTTTTTCACATCATTAATATGTTATAGATTTATTTTATAGAAGAAAAACATATACATGCAAATAAATCTACATATAAATAAAACCTACGAATTAACAAAACAGAATATTTTCAGAACACCGTTAGATCTAGACCTGACTGTGTGTTGCACTTTTACCGTCGTATGATACTAGTTCAGTAAAAAGCTTTTAAAAGGCCCGTACTAATAACATACTGACACATACGTAAAGAAGTTGATAATCAAAAGTTTTAGTTTTATTTTTAACATCAATGTTCCGATGTTTTTCGTATATCGACATGTTGTACGAAAATCTGTCAAAAATATTGTTAAAACATCATAAAAGATGTTAAAATATCGAGATTTAATCTCTCAACGTTGATATTTTGATAACATCGATGTACATTGATCGTCCGTAGTATGAAGTGACCTTTCATTCGTGCTATGTCCTTATTATGTTCTGTGAGCTTTACAACACTCGGATGGTCAATAAATAACCTACTTCCTATCGATAATACGAAGATCGCTTTCATAACGATATATGTATGTATGTATGTACAAACAAATCACATATTCACCTCGCGTCAAGATCAAGTAAATGTAACAGAGCAGATAAGAGCATACGACGATATGGAAAGAGTTCAGCTAGGTCTTAAAGGCAATATCAGACCGTTTGTTTATTATATTATTCTTACATAACTCCGAATGTGGGTTTAATTCATTTTTCAGGCCGACCTATTCAAAGCAAATTTCTCTTGCACCAAAACTGTATAAAATGATTAGTTTGAAATTGATCTTCACAGATATTATATAAATCTTTTTGTGGTACTGTTTAAATTACCTGACAAGATTGACACACTTTTCCTCTTGAAACGTTACCTACGTTACCTACGGTACACAATAACATAATTTTGAAAAAAATAATTATAGAAAATCCACTAAAGAAACAATTGATTCCAAGTATATTTGTAAATATTACAATATCTTAAATTAACATCTTCGGCACTGATACACTCAAGGACGTAATACGCAATAGACACGTTATACCCAAATAAAACAAACAAAAAATTAATTTGCTTTATTAGCGTCACATGCAAACTATGATGAAAGAGATATAGAATTAAAGAAAGTACTTATATAGAAAGAGATAACCGTATTGAAGGCTTGACACAGCGCCTTTACCGCTTATGGAGCGGTAATGGCATAAGATACATTAAATGCTGATCGAGTATTTTAATAAACCCGTTAAGCACCTGCAGAAAGTATGTATGCATGTAACAAAAATAACCATCAGAGAATATGTAATATAACTATTAAATAATTACAAATATTATTATTTTCCATAATTTAAAATATAATATATTATCTAGCATATCTTTGAGTAGCGTAAGATATATATTACATGTTTTAATTCAATGTACATGTCTTAACAGCAAGTTGACCGAAATGATTTAACTATAACAATTAAAAATTTTTATCGAGTCTTTTCATTTATATTTTTGATAAACGTGGTTAAAAAGTTAAAGGGACGGATATTTACACAGCGTAACGACGGAAATTTGAAAATTCGATGCCTCGCCAAGCAGATGACCTATATAAAAGCATTACTATTACAGTTATTAATTTTCGATTGCAGTGAAAAAAAAACAAAACATTTAAAAAAATTTGGTATCCAAATTTTAAAGTTTGGAAAGGTACCTAAAAACCTGTCAAACACGAGTAAAAGTCGCACTACAAGGGGCTATTACACGTTTAGGCTATTGTAAATATTTAAGAGTTCATAACATTTTTACTAACCCATTTGCAAATATTATTATATATTAGAAACCTACGGAAAGGTTGTAACTAGAGCGATAATTATATACGTGATAATTTGTTTAAATATGATATTTAAACAAATTATCACATATAGAATTAGAACAAAAATGAACATCTCTTGCCAGCCGCAAAATTAAGAGATATAAAACCTTTCCTAAAAATATTCAGTATTCCAACCCGGCTTTTCAATACACATGAAATAGCTGCAATAATTTAGTTCCTTTTTGAAATAGATGAAATTCAATGATTCCTCTAATGTGACGCTTAAATGAGAAATAAGGAGCAAATGAGATATATAACAAATAAATTAAACTCATACCACTTATTT